>CM052436.1:79017248-79056588 GCA_028533085.1 Varecia variegata | reverse complement strand
CTTTTAAACTTTTTTCGTTAAGCACTAAGACACAAGCACACACATTAGCCTAGGTACACAGGGTCAGGATCATCAGTATCACTGTCCTCTATCCACATCTTGCGTGCTGGAAGGTCTTCAGGGGCAATAACATGAATGGAGCTATCATCTCCTATGATAACCATGCCTTCTGAAGGACCTGGAGTACCGTCTGACCTTCCTGAGGCTGTTTTACAGTCATTTTTTTTTTTTTTAATATTAACAAGTAGAAAGAGTACACTGTAAAATAATGATAAAAGTACAGTAAATCTGTAAGCCAGTAACATAGTTATTTATTATCATTGTCAAGCATTATATACTATACATATTATATGTGCTATACTTTTCTATGATTGGCAGTGTAACAGGTTTGTTTACAACAGCATTACCACAAATATATGAGTAATGCACTACGCTAAGACATTACAAGGCTATGATGTGACTAGACGCTAGAAACTTTTCAACTCCATTATAATCACATGGTATTGTTGACATCTATGCAGCTCATAGTTCACCAAAACAACATTATGTGATGAATGACTGTGGTCTCTTATGCACATATTTTTATGTAAAAAGTTGTTGGAGAGAAGATTAAGCATATCAAAAATTGATCCCTTAAATTAATATGCAAGTATGGAAAGCTGATCAAACAAATTTTTAAAACTTCCTTAGAATTAATTAAAAAGAGCATCCATCTGAATGCCAAATTGTTTTCAAACATTTTTCCGGATAATTTGAGTTTACGTTATTCAGTTCTTAGATATGAATTATTTAGGTAAGGACTAATCCTTCTTTCTTTAACTTTTTTTTTTATTATACAGAGTTCTGGAATGATGTGTTGGACTTTATTCTTCTCACATTCAAGGATCTTTATGGTACTAAGACTGAGTCTCTGTTCTAATTTTTTTTAACTGTTGTACACAGGAAACAGCCTTTTTATGTCACTAAGTTTTTTTAAGCAACTTTGTTCTTATGTATCTTCCCTGTGTTTAGTTTTTATGTAATATTTCACCACATAGGAACTCCAGTTCATCCGATATTTAATTCCGTTTCATCAGCAGCTACTCCTAGCACAGAAATTTAATTGCTAGTGCTCCAATAGTGGCTGATTTCCCTGGAGGCATGAAGTAATAATAAAATAAAATTTAAAGAATGTAAAAAATGTACAATTTGGAGAATATTCAGAGAATGCTCATTGAAAGCAACTTTACAATTACTGTTTGCTTTTATTCCTCTATGATTATTTATTTATGATGCATTTTACCAAAATTTCATTTCTTAGGAAAAGTTTTAATGACATGACAATGTAATCCCATGTCCTTTAAAAAGTCCATACATATGAGATGTCCTTCAGTGAAATTGGCCAGTCTTTGCATAGATATCTAATCAAGGCGATGTACAACAGGGAGTGGAATTTACTTCCTGATCTTAGTTATTGATTAGTTGATACATAAAAGCAAAATGATTTACAATCATAGTCACCTTAAAAACAGGAATACTGCTACTCATGGTGTATTTCTTTCAATGAATCTTACATGACTAAGTAGCTTTATATTTCAAAGTTTTGCAGGTCAATCAACTACATCTTGGATATATTTTTTTCTAGTTATATTTTGTACATGGACAGCAGATACCAATTTATGTTGTCGTTTTTCTGCTTGTTTTGATCAGAAACAGATTTCCTCTCTAATCCATGATAATTTAATCAATTCTATTAATTGAAAATGAAATACAATTATTTCATTTTGTTTTGTCTGTAGCTCTTAGCCAATAAAATGTAACTCATGATTTTTAAACCTTGGGGCTGTGATAAACTGGTTGCATTAATGGGCTTAATTCTGTGCCTGTACTGAATGCTTACACTTTGAAATGTTACTTTGCAGCTCCTCCCATGAAGCGCATCACATAATTCCTCCCACCTTAATTCTAAGTTCAACTGTGTGATTTATTTTGGCCTATGGCATATTAACAGGTGTAATATGAGCACAAGCTAGAAAAGGACTGGTGCACTTTTGGCTTCACTGTGTGAATACACCCAGGCTGACCCACTGGAGATATGTGAGAGAAAAATGAAACAGACCCAAGTTGTCCCAGACAAAGTCAGCACACTTCCAGGTGCAGAATTTCCCACGTAACAGCCAGGTGATAGTCAGACATGCTAGGAATCCCAAGTGAAACCCAAAATTTGCCCATCTGAAATTTCCAGTTCGCAGACTCAAAATTAAATACATTTTTATTGTTTTAAGCCACTGTGTTTTGGAGCAGTATGTTATACTGCATTAATATGGAACTAGATAACTGATAGAGGAGTAAATTAAGATTTTCATATTTCTCAGTTAATAAATGATCTTTATAACTTCTTTCACTTTTTATAAGTATGTAATTGTGGATAAAGGAATTTATTTATTTTAAACTCATTCCAATTCTCCACTCTCAAATAAATTGAAATATATGCAATACGTTTGGAAAATAAGTTGTGTTGTACTTTTCTGTGTGTGTGCAAAGTTTTAAATTACATAAAAATATTTTTTGAGGTTATTTCTATCTCTTTTTGTTTTACTTACCACTATGCTTTTTAAACTCACCTGTGTTGTTCTCTGTATATATTGATTGTTGACTTTAACTGCTACATAGAATCCCACAGTGTGTACCGGTCATATTCTACTTATGTACAGTTCTAGAGATAGAAATTATGTTGTTCTCCATCTTTCTAGTAAAACAAAATGCATCATAATGAAAATCTCCATGTATAGATCTATGGGAAAAATACATGTGTGTTAGGTGTTTATATCTATCTCTTTCTCTCTCTCTCTCTCTCTCTCTATATATATATATATACATACTCACACATGAACATCATTGCGTACGTTTATTTTCTGAGACCATTCTACTCTATATAATTATCTTATTTTTAATGTTTAAAATTATGATGCTTTATTTTTTCTACCTTTTTTAGAATTTAAACATTCTCTTCAAGTAGTAAAGAGTTTTTGTTTGTTTGTATTCTTTTTTAATATCGAGATGTGTGGAGTGAATGGCTCCCACCCTATTTTACATAAATCCTAAATAAGAAAAAAGCTATTTTAAATTATAGTAGGGAAGATTTTGGTTACTAATGTCTGAAAGTATTATAAATTTAAATGAGCTCCAAGATAATAATCTGGAGTTTTCATATGTGAGGGGCTTCTTGTAAAATAATTTGCAATAACCTGTTTCAGAGAGTTTGAATGTTTATGAGTATGAACATAAAAGTTGGAGCAAATAGTGACTGACTTGTTCTATCCAACATTAGCACTCAGTGATAAGTAAAACCATTCAAAATATATATGTTATAAATATAATCCCATTACCTGTAAAGACCCTATTAATATTTTGGTATATAACTTTTTAGATTATTCCTGTGTATATGTATTTTAGAAAAACACTCTTTAGATGAAATTTGCAGTTAACGAAAAAAAAAAAAAAAAGATGAACTATTTTTCTCCTGGTTCAATGTTTCTCAATCAGGAAGCTACTGATATTTTGGATGGGACCACTCAATTTTTTGCTTAGCCAGTCTTTCTCTCAGATGCAGATGATTAATACCTTTTCTCCCCATATCCAAATTGCTTTAAAAATAGAAGAACATCTTAGAATGGTGAATACTTTCCATTTAATCATTTTCCAGCTTGCAAATAAACACTTCAGTGTAGTTCACTAAACTTAATTGTGCAGCAGTTCACAGTGTATAACAATCACCAGTGATGGGGTTTGAGTGACTGTCATTGTGTAGGGCTCAGGAAGTTCTTGAGATGCCACGTATGTCGTTTTTTCTATGCACTGAACTCTCATTGCATGATTATAAATGCTATTGTCTGTTGAATTGAAAAGCTTCATTGGATTGGAGTGAGTGCAGAATGCAAACTTGTTTCTGTGAAAGACTAAGGTCCTCAGAACCACAGAAAAGATAAGCATAAAAGAAATAAAAAGCAAAGATTCATAAATCATGTTCTAGACTTTAATTTATTCATCAATTTTCTTTGTTCTCTGGGTCCCTACATGGTCTCATCCATGATATATTATTATTCTGTGCACAATTTAGTGACATAGGCCAGCATGTCATTTCTTTTTTTAATTTATTTCAAAGTATATGGGGGTACAAATGTTTTTGGTCACATGGATGGCTTTTGTAATGCTCAATTCAGAGTTAAAAGTGTGCCCATCACCTAGATAGTGTTCATTGTACCTGTTAGGTAGGTTTTCACCCATCCCCTTCTCCCCCTCGTCTCCTGCTTGATTTCCTTGGAGATTTACTTCCCTCTGTGTACATGGGTGCTCATCAGTTATTTCCAATTTAGTAGTGAGTCCAAGTGATGTTTGTTTTTCCATTCTATAGATACTTTGCTTAGGATAATGGTCTCCAGTTCTATCCAAATTGTTGCAAAAGGCATTAAATCATTTCTTTATAAATGGATTAATAGCTGAATGATTACTGTAAGCATGGATGAAAGGTTACATTGCCCTCAATTTTAGATTTAAAAAAAATGAAGAGAGAAGATAGATACATCACAATTAGCATTAGCTATTCAGTAGTTCACCTTTGTAGTGATATGAAAAGCAGTATATTTATGGTAGTAACTCAAGTGAGTACTTATTCACAGATTTGTAAAATTACTTTTATAAAACTTAACATCTTCAATGCTTTATCTAGATTTCCTTGAAAGAAAATATCTAGGAAGAAATTATAATAGCTAAACATTTAACCTAAAGCCATAATATATTTTCAATCAATATTTTGCTGTTTATGCAAATATGAAGACAAAGAAACAGCATCCTCTTTTTTTTTTTTGGAAATAAGGTTTATTACTTAATTGAATATTTCTCCATTTCATTTTGTGTGCACTTCCTATTTGTAAATATTTAAAAATAATTATAATGGATGGTTTTCAAACAAACATATCCTTTAATTTTCTTGCGTGTTTTTTTAATCATATGGATATTGTTGGATAGACTGAAAACCTTTAGGTTCTTTAGACTGAACAAAGTTAGAATTGCTTTCTTTTTTATTAAAATTGCAGAATTAAGAGTCAGATGGAAATGTGGTGCAGAGGAAAGATAGTAAGTTTGACAAAATGGCTCCTCTGCTACCTCCGTATTTAGTTTATTATATACTTGGTGGGAAAATTATTTTAGTTTTTTTTTTAATTGACAGACTTTTCTCAAAGCCTTACTACATTGGGTTGGGTGATAATTCATTTTCAATCATAATATAGATCTTAGGAATGTAAATGAATGGAAGGATATGTATTACTCACTTTCGCAGAAAGGAATTTTCCTCCTGACTTTCCAATTAAAGTGTGTACCTGTAAATGCTTTTAATTTTCTGAAAATTATTTTGATGTCTTCTTGTAATTACATACTTTCATCAATACAAGCCTAAATTTTATGGTCTAGAGGTATGGTGGTTAAATTATTCCTAGTTATCTACTCTTTCCTTATTAGAATAATGTGAAAATAACATATAACACTCTCTTCTTTTGTCTTTCCATGCCTCCCTTTGGTTGAAATATATTTCTCTGTCTCATAATAAGTCTTGGCCATATGACTTGCTTTGGCCAATGTCAAGTGAGAAGGCTTGACATATTTTAAGAGCTTTAAAATCTCTTGGATGGTTTACTTAAGCTTTTTGCTTCTGCCTTCTACCATGAGAAAAATATATGACTCAGCTACAAGTTACTAAAACATTCTGGGCCCCTAAATGAGAAGATACGTGAAAAATAGAAAAGCCATGGTAAGCAGAGTCAAGCAGGGATCTAGCTGAACCATAGATCCATGGGCTAGAAATGACACTTGTTGCTGGGATGGTGGCTTGCACTTGTAATCACAGATACTCAGAAGGCTGAGGTGGGAGATCACTTGAGGCCAACCTGGGCAACATAGGGAGATACATTCCTGGAAAAAAAAAAGAGACATCTGTTGTTTTAAACCACTGAGATTTGGGAGTTGTTGTTACCAAGAAAAGTTGACAAAAACACTTTTTAACATCTTGAAATGTATCAGATTTAGTGGTTAATACTTCTATTTGAGATTTTTTTGTTTTTTTTGCCAAAATTATTTGTAGGTTGGATAAAACTGTAATTTAAACCTTTACTGGAGAAGAGAAGTTTCAATGTTTATATAAAAGGTGTTTTGCATAAATTCACTGAACACTGAGTAAGCCAAAAAGAAACTGGTATTTCTTTAAAATTTGCAGATATTAAAGAGTTTATTTGTGAGTTTTAAGTCCTTTAAAAAAATGGCATAGAAAGTTGTTAGAAATAAATATTTTCTACTTTTTCATTGAAGTTGTACTTTTTAATTATACATGTAATGTACTGTAAACTTGATAACATCTTTCAAGCTTAATGATGAATACTTGGTTTTAATTTTCAAAATAAAGTTACATTAAGTAGATATGTTTAATGAATATGAGGCAATCAAAAAGGTGATCAACCTTGCAAAAGATTTGTTATTTCGTGTTATTTATACAATGTCCTTATACTACAACTTTTCACAGGAATAGTGATTTATAGATTAGTATCATGTTCTGCTACAAAGCACATTTCTTAGAAACAAATAAACTTTGAGTTGCATGCAGCCCATTTTGATAGTATTATTTTTAATTATTATCCAAAAAGTATACATAGAAGAAAGAGGAATAAAAAAAAATAAACTGTCTTTATTAGTTGCCCCATTATTATTGTCCTTCATGAAGTATTTTCTTATTTGTTTATTTTAACTTCTTTTTTAAAAACTATACCTATAGAGAGATGATTACATAATAAGTTTGAAAAGTTTAAACTATAAGTAGCAATCTAATCTGTGTAAAATTTGGCACAAATCTATTAATTGATATATATATATAATATAGTATTTTATATTATGGATTCAGTAAAATATTTACATTATAAATTAATACCACTATAAATAAATTGTACCTTGGTTCCTTAAGTACAAAACAAAATTAAGTTATACACATTTTAATGCTAAACTTTTTATAATATATTTTACATAAAAGCATTTGTCTAGATTTTGTGAAGCAGGAGAAATATCAAAGTGTTAAAAGGAACAAAATACATTTAGAGGGATAATGTGCATAAAATCCAATATTGTTTTGATCTATTAATACAAATATTAAATATTGTATAAGTGCTTATTTCCATATTTCACCAAGACACAATGGATGTTAAGGTGCCATTATTTTATGCATTTTTTATATACTTCTAACAAGAAAAAGAATACCCAAGATGAAGACTTCCACTTAAGGCTACTCTACAAAAGGGTTATATCCTTAGTACAAAGGTAAACAAGAAGTTAAACAGCACAAGAAAAGGACAGCAAAGAAATTCACAAGTTTCCACTTTGATATTTAGTGATGGGGATAAAACTTTCTCTGATGATTTAAATCACTAACCATTACTTTATAAGGTTTGCATTCTGAATTCACACTTCTACCGTGGTCCAAAAAGCCTCAAGCAGAGAATTTAATGAAAGTGATCTCAGGTTGCTTGTGCCCCTTCGGTGACTGAAAGCAGCAAATGTAAATCTTCTTGGTAAAATGTTGTCCATAGGAAGATGCATTCTAACTTCCGAAATGCTAAAATGTATAGCAAACATTCTTAAAATCCATTAAATTAGTATTATACAATGAAATGCATATTCAGTATGTCAGGTTTCAGTGTGAAATGTTGGTTCTTAGTGTGCTCATGGCTGAAGAATGACCAGACTCACCAAAGTAAGACAAGCATGAGGTGAAGTTTATTGAGGGGGAGCAAGATAGGATTATAGAGCAAGAGCAAGACGTACATTTACAAAGCATGACACATACACCACAGATGACAACTCCTTGTTGCAGCAGAAAAAGAGAGCTTGGTTATGGCCTGGGTCTTGTTTTATGGTATCCGGATAGGGACCTCAAATATCCCCATGAAGACACTTTGATTGGACAGTTGGAAGCTGCATGACCTGAGTCTTACTACACATGTGGGTTTTAAGTCACTTTCCAGACTTTATGGTACCTATGCTGCTTGGCCCGTGGGCTAGAGTCCTCTGCATTCTTCTGCATCTGGCACTCCAAGTTCTGATTGGCAGATTCGTAGGCTATTCCCTCCTCCCCCAAGTATGGAGAGAATTAGGGTGGAGCAATTCCCCAAGACAAAGCACCCACTTTCGTCCCTAGGAGACGTCCCTAGGAGATCCCTCACTATCTACCTAACGAATGGAAACATCAAAAAATGCTATTGATTTTCATATTAGGAAAATAGAGAAAACCTTCAGAGAAGACAAACATTAAATGTTAGTAATAATAATGAAAATAATAGTAACAGGAAAAACAGCAGCAACAGTAACAATAGCAATAAATATAGTCCTTATTATGTGTCAGGTACTAAATTTTCATGTGTTTAATTATTTAATACTCATAACAACCCTCTGAAATAAAAACTATTATTTTTTCCCATTTCACAGATAACTAAATAAAAAAGTCAGGACTTGAACCCAAGCAGTCTATGTGCAAAGTCATCTCTTAATCACCTTTTTAAGAATCAGAAATGTTTCTGTAAGCACTGAACACATGGAACACCATTCCAAACTAAGAGGAGACAAAAGTACACAGAAATAAAACAAAATGACATTTCTTAGAATGTCAAGTGCACTAGCATGGCTAAAACAATAGAAATTACAACAGATTTTCTTGAAATAAGATGTTCAAAGAGTAATATTTTTATTTATAATAAAACAAATATACCAGCACTCTTTTTGAAAAAAAAATTTGGTAAGATATACTTAACATAAAATTCACCATTTTAACCATTTTAACTGTTTTGAGCTAAAATAAAATCTTAAGGCTTCCCCAATACCTGCTAACTGAATGGACCTCCTACTGGGAATATCCTAAAACTAAATTGCCTGCCAGGAGGAGAGAGGTCACACATGCCTCTTAATGGCTCCCTCCCTTCTTGGAGATATTCTGTGTAACCCATTAAGAGGCCTAAGGTTATGCAAGACAAACCTGCAGGTTCTCAGTTTACACAACAAATATGTCCGGTAGCTTGTCTCTGATTAACAGACTTCCTTATTTTAAAACATTCCAAACCTTCAGTCAAAAGCTTCATGTCTTTAACCAATTACAAGTCAAAGAGTCTTTAAACCCACCTATAACCTGTAACACACATATACCCCTTCAAGATGGCTCACCTTTTTGGGCCAAACCAATGTATGCTTTCCATTTATGACTTTACCTGTAACCTGGGTTTTCCTGAAATGTATAAAACCAAACTGTAACCCAAACACAGCGAGTCCATTTGCTCAAGTCTCCTTGGGTGTGGCTCCGGGTCATGGTCCTCAAATTTGGCTCAGAATAAAACTCTTAATATTATTTTACAGAGTTTGGCTTCTTTTCTGCTGACACTGTAAAATTCACTGTCATTAAACATTCACAATATTGTACAACGATCACCACTATACATTTCCAGAACTTACAGAACTCTTTTCAATATTTTTTAATCTTCAGATTCATTATCTCCATCTTGTTAAAATAAATCACAGATCTTGTTAAAATAAACCAAAGAAAGAGAATATTGGGAACCCCCACCAGACTAATATGAGATTTTTGTGTGTAAAATAGAGTGCATGTTCAATTATATATGAACAAAATTTAGGTAATTAATGGTTTGAGGATAAATTACAGGCAACTAAGTACATAATTTAAAAATTTATTAATGACTTAGGGTCTCAATAGATGACTCATATTTTCTAGGACTAAATATGACATAACAGCCTCATGGCTTCATATTTATATTATACTTGTGAATCCATTTTCATAAACCAAAATATAAACCAAGCTATTATTTGTTATTGAAAAGACCTGGAGCCTTTGCCCCATTTTTATATTGGCAGGAATGATGACAGAGCCCCAAAGGTCTAAGAGCTCTTGGCAACAACACTCACCCTCTCTCCCCCAAATCTCACAGCCTCACCTTCACTTGCTTTGATCCTGAGGACTCCATGGCTACACTCTCAAATCCACAAAAAGTGCAAGACTCTCATGTCAGCTCTGGTCTCCCATAATATCATTTTCAGACAGTTTTGTATCCTCTTTTTTGTGATCTGATCTCCTAAATCTCTTCCACTGTTCTTTTAGAAAATTATGGTCTATCTTCTCAACATTTCCCGTAAGTTTTCCCTTTACCTCCTTTGTGTGTATGAAATCTGATTCTCTCTTGACAGCACTGCTTCCTCTATAGACTTCTCAAGTTGCAGCCATTTTCTCTTGTATCTGGTATCTTGGGCTAGAGATTGGGTAGGTATTTCTATTGTTCCTCATCATGCCTATTAGGTCACTGTCCCTTCCTTCTTCCCCCAAATCTGGAGCTTTTGAAGCACGTTTATCAGACTATACACTCGATAATGTTCCATGTTGTAGTCATCTATAAATCTCTATGACCCTTTCTCATGTTTCTTTTAGAATTGAACGTCTTGGATAATTGTTACATTAGCATTTTAATTCTTGGTAATTTCAGTTTCCACATAGCTATCCCCAATATCCTGTGCACTTTGTTTTTGACCCAATCTTTCCTCCCGTGAACATGTACTTTGACCTATCTCAGCAGTCTACCACCAGAGCCTCAAAATAGAAATCGTCATCATTAATAACTTTAACCTTCTATAATTTCAATTTAAAACATTCCATTTCTTAAAGAATACTTCTTATTTTTCCACATCATTCCTTTTATTGTTCCAACTCCAAAACATTATCAACTCCATCAGGGCCTACAACTATTGATGATAGCCAACTAGGAAACTCTGGTAAGAATACCAGTTGTTTATGATCAGTGAGTTGTAATTTGTTTTGTTGCTGGTTTTAATTGGTTGGTGCCTATTCTTTACTAGGCATATTTAAAAATACCATCCTTGCCTAGAAGGTATTGATCTTATTAGCCTTTCCTGTTCTACTTTCCTTTATGTACTAACTTCTCTCCTTGCTCAGCATATGAATTATGTGATCAAACATTGTTATTCCTTTTTTGTATATAGTATGCATCCCTTGTCTCTCACTATCTTATATTCTCTTGGAAAACTCCAAATAAACCAATCTCTGTTTATTCCACCACCACACTTTTGCAGATGAATGAGGGCATGGAAAAAGTGTTAATGAGCCTCCATTTAAATCATGAACAACACCAATCTTAGTCGAGACTTTGTATTGCCTGCCCAGAAATCAAAGGTCATTTTTCTAGTTTATTCACTTCAACACCTTCACTCCCATTCTCCCTGTAGCTGATTTTTTTTTCTTTTTATTTCCCTGAAAAACAAAAGCAAACGGAAGGCATTTTATATGAATTTCCACTACAACATTAACTCACCTGCCTGATCTATATCATATATTTGCCCTTTTACCTTCCATGCTCTTAGCAAAGACAAATCCTTCCACTTGTCTTTCTAACTCTCCCTCTAACTTTACATCAACTCTAATCTTTATCCACTTTTACCTGTGATCCTAAATGAAACCTAAATCTAGTGTAAGCCTTTTTAATTATCTCTCACCTAAATGAAGAACTTCAAAGCAATAATTTCCTTCTTTTCCCTGTGTTAGTAACATTCTCTATGTACTTGATTATTTCCATCAGCAAATCAACATATCTGAGCTCTCATTTATTAAGAAAAATCTCTCTTAATTCTATATGTCTATCTTCTTACTATCTCATTTCTCTGCTTTTCTATACAGCTAAACTCCAAGAGTTGACTGATTTCACTTTGCTGTTTTCCCTTGATCCCACTTCAAATATGTAATCCCCCAGCCACTCCACGGAGACTGCACATGACCTCAACATTGCTTGCTTCAATAGCCAATGTTCATCTCTGACCTAGCTTAAAGTGTCAGTAATATTAGGCAAAGGAATCACTCCTTACTTCTTAAAACATTTCTCTACTCCTGAGTTTTTTACTTCCTCACTGACCCTCCTTTTAGTGTTTCTGGCTGGTTTCTCCTATTCTCGTTTTTTAGATGTTGGCATGACCCAGTCTCAGCTTCAGGATTTCTTCTTTTCCTCCACATAATTCTTCTTCTCCCAATCTCCCACATGGCTCCCTTCTCATCCTTCTCCTCCATCTTTCTCTTTTTATACTTATCTCCATACACTTGCTAGATAATGTTATCTAGTTTCATTAATTTAAAAATTATCTGTATGTTGACAATGTCCACATGCATTTCTGCAAGTAGGATCTTGAACTCCAGATTCATAAAGTCTGGATTCTTAGCATTTCTACTTTGACTTAATATGTTTAGAAGAGAACTTATTACCTTTCTACACAAAATACATATCTTTTATAATCTTCTTTCATCTTAGTAAACCCCAATTGCAACCTGATAACAACTTAAGCTAAAATATTCAAGACATTTTTAACATTACTATTTTTTCATACCCCATATCAAATCCAGCTGTAAGACCTGATGCCTTAAAGTTCACCTTATATCCAGCATTCTATCATCTCCTCTAACAGAACCCGGCTTCAAGGCACTTCTTCTCTCATGTGCATAATTGCAATAGCTTTCTAATCAGCCTTCTTGCTTCTGCCCTTGTCCTCCTACACAACAGCTACAGTGCTCTTATAAAAACAAAAGCTGATCATTTCATTCCATTGCTCCATATTCTACAATGGCTCCTTTTGCTCTTAGAGTTAAGCCAAAGTTCCAAGATAATTTAAAAACTCTTCCTGATGTAGCTCCCTGTTACTCCTCTGATCTCAGCTTCTAATGTTCTTCCTGTCACTCACATTGCTCCAGCTTCTTTGCTATTTGTGGAATATGTCACCATTGTCCTGGATGGCCTGTTCTCTCTGTTTGGAAGATTCTTTTCTTAGATATGTGTAACTTATTCTTTCACATCTTTTTCTTAATTAAGGTTCTGTGACCACCCTTTGAAAAATTGTTTATTCTCTATTTCTGCTTTGTTCTAATATGAAGCATGCATTATCATCTAAAAGTAATATATGTATTTTCACCCACTTGCCAACTAGAATATCCAGTTAAGCAAGAGATTGATCATCTGTTAATATATTCCCAGCATATAGAACAATGACTGAAACATAACAGGTACTGAATAAATGTTTACTGAATTAATAAATGAAAGCATGAATTAATATTATTCATTTTGATAACATCCTTCTTAATTGTAAATGCTTTTTGGCCATAAATGACACTTAACAAATTTCTTTCTTTTTTATTATGCATTCATTTCTGTTTTTGTTAACATCTTTATCAGAGATTTGAAAAGTTTAGTTGAAGCAGAATTGTCATACTCATTCTTTTTAAATATTTTCTTAATCCTCATTTTTTTAAAGCAAGAAAAAGGTTAAAGCAAGATATATTGAATGAGAAATTATGTCGTTTATTAGTATCTAAAATATAATAGAAATTGTATAGAGATTTTTATCTCTCATTTAATTCTGAGAATCTGTGGCAGTGTCAACATGAGCACATCTTTGAGCAGAATCCATTCTGCTCTTGCTTATTGTTTGCACAGAACTGTGTTTGCTTTACCTGCATGTCTCATCTCTCAATGTTGTGTATTTTTCCAGTTGTTTACATTTCTCTCTATAGTCATTTAGTACTTTCATATTGGCCTGCCCTGTGACACACACATTCCTAAAATGTCCTGTCCCCATTTCAGCTGTCTAATTAGGTTTCTTCATCTGGCCACCAATTAAATACCAATCAGGTATTGGAATAAGTGTCATTAAAATAAAGGACCATGGTCTCTCATTCATTCAGAGGAAAGAGCACATATGATGAAACAGCACACAGTGCTTGGTTTCTAAATACCATTCGCCAATAAAAACAACCATACTTCATTTAAATAGTGGATTCTATTTTTAATTTTTTGAGGGACCTCCATAGTCTTTTCCTTCCTTGAGGAAATGCGTATGTTAATTAGCTTGATTTAGCCATTTCACAACGTATACGTGTGTGTGTGTGTGTGTGTGTGTGTGCGCGCGTATGTTTCAAAACATCGTGTTGTACACAATAAATAAGTACATATAATTTTATCTATCAACTGAAGATATTTTTTAAAAGGGAAAAAAGTAGTGGATTCTAAGGCTCAAACAGGGAAAATGCAAAAATTGCTTGAAGAAACTTGTATGGCCAGTTTGCTCGTTTGAAAGATTCAACTGTATACTACACCCTTTAATGTGTCTTTACTCTGTGATAATTTAATCTATTCAGATTTAATATTTCTTTAGATTAAATGTCTGTCTTTACAACAGCTATAAGAGCCATATTCTTGACTGGATATTGAGTAGGTCTAAGTTTAAATAGCTTAAAATTGTTCAAAACATTTCTCAGTTTTATCATTTACTGCTTAGATTTGAAGCAATCCCTCCAAATTTTCAGTCATTGCTTGCTAACTGACCAGCTATTTTCTGAATTTATTAATTTCTTGTAAAACCTAACTAGATCAAGCCAACTACAACCAATGTTATTAATATCCTACTTTTATAAAATCTTCCCTAGAACAACAAATTTATTACATACAGTTTCTATTTTATACATTATCATAGGCAAGATTTGTACCAAAAGAATTTGTCTTCCAATGTATCACACATAAAAAATTATACTCAGTATTCCTCAACAGTATAATATGCAGTGCATCCTTTCAAATCTCATAAACAGTTTTATTTTTACTTTGTTTTGTTTTGTTTTGTTTTGTTTTTAGCACCCATCCTCCATATCCTAAGTTAAAGCAACATTTTTCCCCCTAGGTAATAATTCCTTTGTAAGTCAGGAGAGGGTAGGTACTACTGGGATATCATTAACTCAATATATCACAGGCTTAGAGCAACAAAAGTTTACTTCTTTTGCATGTCAATAAGGGCTTTCTACCTATTGACCCAGGAGACACGTTCTACCCCAGAGGGAAAGATTACAGCAGTGTTTTACCCTTAAAATTAAATTTTTTGACTACTTCTATTCATAACTGATTGCCAGAGCAAGTCCCAAAGCCCTAAACATTTGGGAACAAGGAAGTTCAGTCTTCAGTGTGCCCCAAAAGAGGAGGAAACCAGATATCAGTGAGAAGACTACTGACTAAATGGAACACCTCCTTTTTCTTAAGTCAAGATCCCTTCACTGGGGTAGTGTTCTGTGGAAAACTCTAAGAGATGCTGAGTTAGTCAATATAATAATTGACTAACAATTGAGTACTAACCTTCTATGAACACTGCTTAAATGTGATATTTCAGTTGCTCGTGTGAATAGATGGAGAGTTTCCAAGTGAAAAATATGTATAATAACTGGTACCATCAATTTGATTTAACATAATTCATAAATGTTTTTACTGCTAAGGTTTCTGAATCTAATTATTTTAAATCTAGTTATTTTTCCAAATTCTTCAAACTGTCTTCATGATGCCAAGTAGTTTTCTAGATCCAATAAAGGTTAATGAAGGAGTTTATTGCATCATATCTTGTATGGCTTGTTAAAAACATGTAACTTCAGTGAATGTGTAAAGTAAAGCAAATTCATGTGGCTAAAGGCCAAAAGTTGACAAAAGATGATTTACATTTTTATTATCAGATTTAAGGAGATTCAATAAGCAAAATTTTATGGCAATGCTGTTCTTGATTTTATTTCGATTTAAAATCATTTCTTAGTTTTTGAGCACTTATTAACTGTAAAACATTTACATATTTCCTACATTAGGCAACTAAGCACTCTTAGCAACTGGCATATATTACTTAATATTATCGAATTGCAATCCAGTAGAGAAAGAGATATGATAACATGATCGTATGTCACTGTGCTAGTCTACGTTCTCCAGTGATTCTTCATCACTAAAAAGATTAAATTAACATTTTGGTAATGGATATAAGAGAGTTTCATGACAAAACTCATCTCACCACTCTTATATTTCTTACTCTTGTTTTTCTCTTGGCTTTGCCTTGTCCAGTGATACTTAATTATTACTTGTAATTTTTGGAATATATTATGCTCCAATATATATTTTTGCATTTGCTCATAACATTGTCTTTACCAATACTCCCTTATCTTGAATATTTTGAATGGCATAGAAACAGTTGCAAAATGTTATAATGTGAAAAAAGGTTAGAAAACTACATCTGCATATCTGTTATGACTCATTTTGCTAAAAATGCAAATATACTTATAGAGCAATATTAGAAATATGTCAATACAAAATATTTATATTTGTGTAAAATATTTATCAATTTTTCCTCTGTATTTGTGTTTAATGTTCTATATATTTTTTTATTTTTTATTTTTATTTTATTTATTTATTTTTTTGAGACAGAGTCTCACTTTGTTGCCCGGGCTAGAGTGAGTGCCGTGGCATCAGCCTAGCTCACAGCAACCTCAAACTCCTGGGCTTAAGCAATCCTTCTGCCTCAGCCTCCCGAGTAGCTGGGACTACAAGCATGCACCACCATGCCCGGCTAATTTTTTTTATATTTTTGGTTGGCCAGATAATTTCTTTCTATTTTTAGTAGAGATGGGGTCTCGCTCTTGCTCAGGCTGGTCTCGAACTCCTGACCTCGAGCGATCCACCCGCCTCGGCCTCCCAGAGTGCTAGGATTACAGGTGTGAGCCACCGCACCTGGCCTGTTTAATGTTCTATAATATAAATATATTAGTTGTAATCAGAATAAATCAAGACCTGCTATTAATTTTAGTTTTAAAGAAAAGAAAAATAATCTACTTGTGCAACTCACTTCACTCCTACTATAATACTAATGACATAATCTCAATATAAAAATAAATTTCTCTGAAAAATTTCCATTTTCTACACTATTCTTGTGTTTTGTAGATATCTCTAGATTGTCAATGATCCAATTGTAAAATATTGCTTAACTACCCTTAAACTATAGGAACTTTGAGTTCAGGGATATTAACATTTACTGTTTTTACATCCAACATCTAGCATAGTAAGTGTATTCATGGAAACAATAAATAAACTAATTATGAACTCAAGTTGAATTATATGACTACCAAGTAGAGGCACAAAAAGTAAGCACTTGCAACAGAAAGAAATGTTTCAGTCTGACATAAGGAATCTGTGAGTAAAATGATGAACCTGACCTTTGAAAATTGTTCTATTAAAATATATGTCAGAGTTGGGTGCAGTGGCTCATGTCTGTAATCCTAGCACCCTGGGAGGCAGAGGTAGGAGGTCCGGAGTTCAAGACCAGCCTGAGCAAGAGTGAGACCCTGTCTCTCTTAAATATAGAAAAAATAAGCTGGGCGTAGATGTGCCCACCTGTAGTCCCAGCTACTCAGGAGGCTGAGGCAGGAGAATCACGTGAGTCCAAGAGTTTGACGTTGCTCTCAGCTAGGCTAATGCCATGTCACACTAGTCCAGGTGACAGAGTGAGACTCTGTCTCAAAAAAATAAAATTAAAGTAAAGTAAGTAAATAAAAAGTAAGAATCAAATATATGTCAGATTATGTCATTCTCCTCACTTGAAATTTCAATGACTCCACTGTTTTAGACAATATGATTCAAATACTTTAATATCCCTTTAAATCTTTCTACATTTTTGGCAAAATGATTAATAAAACTATTACAGGAATGTTAGCAGGGACTGTGTTGTTTTTTTAAAGAATGATTTTTTATATATATTTTTGAAGAATTTTAGATTTACAGAAAAGTTGTATATACAATTTAGAAACTTCCCATGTACCCTGTACACAATTATACCTATTGTTATCCTACTTCACTGTGTTATATTTGTCACAACTAATTAATGTTGATATATTATTACTAGTAAAACTCCATATTTTGTTCAGATTTTATCAGTTTCCCTCAATGTCTTCTTTTTGTTTCAGGAGCCCATCTAGGATAGCACATTACATTTAGTTGTCATGTCTCCTTAGCCTCCTCTGGACTAAGAGGAGGCTAACAGTTTCTCAGACTTTCCTTGTTCTTGATGACTTTTGACAGTTCTGAAGAGTACTGGTCACATACCTTGTAGAATATCTCCCATTTTGAATTTGTCCAATATCTTTCTCATTATTAGACTAAGGTTATGAGATTTTTATAGGAAGATCACTGAGGTAAAATTGCCATTCTCATCACACCATAATATATCATCATAGCACATGGCTGAGGTAGTGTTTGCTAGGTTTATTCACTGGTAAGTTACCTAACTTTTTTCTCATTTCTAGACTATACTATTTGGAAGAAATTCACATAGTGCAGATCACACTTACTGGGTGGGAGGTAAGTTCAACGTCCTTGAAGGAAAAGTATCTGCATAAATTAATCAGCATTTTTCTGCATGGGATATTTATCTAGTCCCCCATTTATTTATTTATATCAGTGTGGACTTACAAATATTTGTTCTATACTTTGGGTTTTAATCCAGTTCTCTCTCTTTCTCTCTCTCTCTCCCCTTTTTTTCTTTCCTTAGTGGTTCTAGCTTTGGCCAGTAAGAGTAATTTCATGTTGGCTCTGTATTTCTTTGATGTACGTCCATAATATTTTTTCAATTTCTTTCTTTCAGGGCAGGAAACTTTTAATAATTTTAAAAATATTAGAGAGTATTCTAGTTTGAGCTGACGCAAAAATTTCATAAGCAGAAATAAGGCAGGGAATGTTCAAAGTATAGGAGTCTATCATGGATGGTGGAGTCAAGAGAAAACTGGGCTGTAGTGAGAAATGAATTTGGAAATAGAGACGGGGCCACACTAGGAAAGATTTGAAATGCCATATAAAGACATTTGAACTTATTGTATAAATGGCGAAAATATTTTCATGAGGAGAATGACAAAAATCACTTTGTTTTAGAAAACATTTTAGGTAAAATATGGCTTGCAATAGGAAAAGTTCACAGGGAGAGAAATTACTTATAAAACTTCTTGCAATTGTCCTGAACTGAAGTCATGAGGAACTGGATTAGACATAGGATTAAGCAAAGTTTATTACTCTTTTTCTTTATACTCAATTAAAAATAAACAGTGGATATTAGTACACCTTGACTTTTATTTTCTCTCTTGAACTTGGATTGCTAATGACATATTAAATTAAAAATATGCCCATGCCCACTGTTTTGGTTCTGACAATGGTGACAAAATTTCTTCAGGTTAATTCACTCCCTAAGAGAAATAACAAAATCTGAGATGTTCCATTGCAAGACGTTGAATAACGGGTAGAGAAGAAAAGATTGGAGAAGTCCAGATTCATGATTTGGAGGAGAATTGAAGCCCAGAGAGGTGACCTCAACATTTGGTTCCCCTCCATTTCTCCTCTATTCGTTTCCAATTCTTAAAGCAGTTACTGTGAGTCTGATAAGCTAAATTTGTCTTTGAAAGAGTTAAGGAGCTGGGGGAACACAAACTGAAATTAAGGAATGCTTATATCTTGGGCCCCTGAAAATCCTTTGGAAGCACTAAACACTACTAGTAAGAGTGAACTGGGTAAAATACGTTTACAGGGACTGAAGCTTCAAGTCATCTGAATCTTGTTAGGGTGGCTGTGATTGGTATTTCTTATGGTCTCATATTAGATGCCTGCAAATTCAAAAGTAAGTCCTCTCTGGAGAAAAATGCTATTAATCAAAGCTTCAAATTATCTTTATAGTTTTATATAATGAGCATCTGGCACTTACCAAGCACATGAGAAGACCAAGAACAAATAGAATATACAATTAATAGAAGCAGAGAAATAGTAGATTTATATTATGGAGTTACCACACATAAACTTTAAAGTAATCATGGCTTGTTATAGCAAGTCGTATTACCAGAGGTAAAGAGAAGATTTTATGATAAAAATCTATTAAGTAACAATAGTAACCATTTGACAAAATTAAAGGGTGAAATACAAACAGGCACAATTGTGATTTTACTACACTTTTGGCAGTAACGTTTAAAATGGACAGATGACAAATCATTTGTCAACAACCATAAAACACATGGTCTCTTAAAAATAGGCAATTATGCACAGTAGTGGAATAAAACTAGAAACTAAAAATCAAAACATAATTTTAAAATACTCATATCTTTCAAAAGTAAGCAACACATTTCTAAATGACACATGGATCACACTAAAATATTAAAAATTTAAACATAAAAATATTAAAAATTTAAACAGAGAAGTAATTAAAATATGATATACCAATATTTGTGGGATGTACCTAAAAGTGTGTTTACAGAAAAAAGTATAGCTCTGATTGAATACATCAGAAAATTAGATAAGCTAATCATAAAGTTGTGAGGGTCCCTTTCAAGAAATTTAAAAGGAAACAGAAAATTGAACATAAAGAACTAGAAGTGGAAAATCATAAAGACAAGTCTAAAATAAATAAAATAAGTCTAAAATAAAATACTAATAGAAAAGATAAAAAAAAAACAACAGCTTGTTTCTAGAAAAAAATAGTAACATTGATAAGTCCTAAGAAAGAATAACAAATTTTCAAAAGAGAAGATATTATCAATATCAAAAATGAAAAGGGAGTTAGTACTGCACATTCTATAAACATTAAGACATTTATAAAAGAATGTGAACAATTCTATATCAGCAAAATTACAATTTCACCTCTCACAAAAATCAACTCACAGTGGATAACAGACTCAAACCTAAGGCATGAAGCCCTAAGAATTCTAGAAGAAAATGTTGGAAAAACTCTTATAGACATTGGCCTAGGCAAAGAATATGAAGAAGACCCCCAAAGCAATCACAGCAATAACAAAAAATAAATAAATGGGACCTGATCAAATAAAAAGCTTCTACACAGAAAAGGAAACTATCACTAGAGTGGATAGACAACCTACAGAATAGGAGAAATATCTGCATGTTATACATCTACTTAAGGGCTAATAACTAAAATCTATATAGAGCTCAGGCAAATCAGCAAGAAAAAATCAAACAACCCCATTACAAAGTTGGCAAAGGACATAGACAGAAAATTTTCAAAAGAAGATAGACTAATGACCAACAAACATATGGAAAAATACTCAACATCTCTAATCATCAGGAAAATGCAAATCAAAAACACAGTGAGATATCATTTCATTCCTGTGAGAATGGCTTTTATCAAAAAGTCCCAAAACAACAAATGTTTACGTGGATGCGGAAAGACAGGCACACTCATACACTGCTGATGGGACTGAAAATTAATACAACCTCTGTGGAAAGTAATATGGAGATACCTCAAAGAAGTAAAAGTAGAACTACCATTTGATCCAGCAATCCCACTACTGGATATCTACCCAAAGGAAAAAAAAGACATTCTATAATAAAGACATCTGCACTCATATGTTTATAGCAGCACAATTCATAATTGCCAAGATGTCACAGCAACCAAGTGCTCCTCAATACATGAGTGGATTAACAAAATGTGGTATATGTATACCATGGAGTACTATTCAGCCATAAAAAATGGTGAACTACCTATTGTATTATCCTGGATAGAGCTGGGGCCTATTCTTCTAAGTGAAGTATCACAAGAATGGAAAAACAAACACGACGTTTGCTCACCATTAAATTGATACTAATTTATCAACACTTTTGTGCTCATATGAAAATAAAACTCCCTTGAAATCAAGCACATGGGAGTGGGGAGGAGGGAATTTGTAAATTCACACCTAATGGGTACAGGGCACACTGTCTGGGGATGGCCATGCTTGTACCTCTGGATGGTATAAAGGAAGCATATGTAACCTAAACATTTGTACCCCCACAATATTCTGAAATAAAAAAATAAATAATAAGATAGGTGATTTTCAAACTTAGGACTGCACATCAGCAATAAAAATATAAATATATATTTAAACTAATGAGTTTGTAATAATATAAATTACTGTAGTTGTCTTCTTACATCATAACATACACAAAAGTCAATTCCATTTAGTTAAGAAGTGAATTTCACAAGGTAATCAAATTCGAGATCAGTATTAAAAGTCAATTGTAGGCCAGGCGAGGTGGCTCATGCCTGTAATCCTAGCACTCTGGGAGGCCGAGGTGGGCGGATCATTTGAGCTCAGGAGTTCCAGACCAGCCTGAGCAAAAGCCGAGACCCCGTCTCTACTAAAAATAGAAAGAAATTATCTGGCCAACCAAAAATATATAGAAAAAATTAGCCGGGCATGGTGGCGCATGACTGTAGTCCCAGCTACTAGGGAGGCTGAGGCAGAAGGACTGCTTGCCCAGGAGTTTGAGGTTGCTGTGAGCTAGGCTGATGCCACGGCACTCACTCTAGCCTGGGCAGAGCGAAGACTCTGTCTCAAAAAAAAAAAAAAAAAAAAAAAGTCAATTGTATTTCTATATGCTAGTAGCAATTAAGAATGAATGAAGTTTTTAAAAATAGCACTTACAAAAATATAAAAATCACAAATATGCTTAAAAATAACTTTAGCAAATCCTCGGTTAGCAAACCAATATGAAAAAAAAAGTTGTAGAAATTATACTTTTTTTATTTCAGCATATTATGGAAGTACCTAAGTTTAGGTTACGTATATTGCCCTTGTGCCCCCCTCCCCGAGTCAGAGCTTCAATCGTGTCCATCCCCCAGACAGTGCACATCGCACTCATAGAAATTATACTTCTTGATTTCAAGACTTACCATAAAGCTTTGGTAATGAAGGATGTTGTGATAGTGGTTAAAACATTGAAAAGACAGATAAACAAAAGCAGAATAGAGAGTACAGAAATAGAATAACTAAAAAAAAAATGATTAAGGGGACAAGAATAATTTTTCAATAAACGATGATAGAAGAACTGGATATCCACAGGGGAAATATAAACATCAACTCCTCCCTCATGCTTAAAACAAAAAATTGTTTGAGGTGTATTACAGACTTAAATATAAAATCTAACACTATAAAAATTCAAGAGGAGTATGTGAGAATATCTTCTTATGAATTTGTAATAGACAAAGATTTTTAAATGAAATACAAAAATGTCTAATCATAAGATAGAAAATTAATAAACCAGTCCTCATTAAAATTTACAATGTCTGCTCTTTAAAACAAATCCTTTAAAAAATTAAAAGGTAAACCAAATTAGTGAAAATATTTACAATGCATTTATTTGGCAAAGAACTTGTATGCAGACTATATAAGGAACTGTTAGATTTTTTTAAAAGTCTCCAAATATATAGACAAAAGATTTATATATTCTATACAAAAGATGTACAAGTGGCCAGTAATTACATGTAGATGCTCAATATCATTAGTTCTAAGAGAAATGAAAATTAAATCTCCTAAATATAATACTTCAAACTCAATAAAACAGCATTCTTCTGTATTATAATTCCAAACTAGAGGCAACAAAAAGATCCATCAATAGCTGAAATACATAAATTATGTTGTTCTGAACTAGAACATGGATGAGCTCCTTGTACAGGTAACAACATGGATGAATCTCAAAAGCAAGCATGCCAGATACAAAAGAGTACCTATGATTTCCCATTTCAACTCAGACATGTAGAAAGATGTTAAAAGCGTTGTTCACATTTTTACAAGACTGAAACCATTTCAGAAGCAGGAATAAGGTAGAAAACGCTTTGTATACTGGAATCAATTGTGGATGAAGCCAAGAAAGAATTGGAGAGACAGTTAAATTCCACACCAAACATCCTGCTATCAATCATAATGTTATCCCAGATTTAGTACCCACTGATGATTTCTGTCGACCCAATCTTTACTGTGTTGGTTAAAACATGCTAAATTTTCTCAGTGTAGCCACTTTGTCTACAGTTAGTAATTTGCACTCACCATAATACCATGAGTAAAGGATTCCATTTCCCCATCATTATGCAATTATTCATCATCAGTACAAACATGCAATTTCCCAGTTTTTCAGTTTCATACTCAAATTTGTCCCAGATATGGCTAGTAGTATTTTTTTTGAGTTGGCACACGTTTCTTTGTGACAACCCTGTTATATACAAATATACATACATACATATGTATACATTTAATACATACATACACACATATATATTATACATACATATCATACATACATATGTATTGTGTGTATACATATGTGTGTATACACACAGAGATATATTATGTATGTATGTGTGTGTGTATATCTCATTTCCTTACTTCCAGGAACAAACAAATGTTCCACCCTTTCCCAAACTTGAAATCAAGGGGAAGAAAACATTATCACTAACTTTGCTTTGAATAGCCACCATGTAAAACACATCCTTTTATTGTCTGAAACTGGGCAGATTTCCCCATCTTTGTTGATATGACATTGGTGAATATGGTGAAAATGTAAAAATGATGATCACATGAAGATTAGCAATTGGTAAATCAAAAATAATTTGATACCAATCTTTTATGATCACCTCAATTTACTAAAAGTGTCTTACAAACAAAATCTTTAAAATTAGTTTGGCTCAAAAAATTTTTTAAATTGTATAGGAATATCATTAGAATGCTAATTATAGCCTAGTCCAGATATCCTCTAGCTGCAATCCCCAAACCCCGGACTGTGACCCGGTACTGGTCTGTGGCCTGTTAGGAACCAGGCCTCCCGCCACCACCTGAGCTCTGCACCCCACCTCTCCATGACACCCTGCCTCACCAGCCCAGTCTGCGGAAAAATTGTCTTCCATCAAACTGGTCCCTGGTGCCAAAAGGTTAGGAACCACTGCTCGGAGTTTACAGAATTCTTTCAGAATTTTTGTAAGGATACCAAACCTAATAAATTAAATGCTATATTGGAGGAATATGTACCCTTCCACCTTGCCTTTCCATAGGCTATTACTATGTAGCTACCTAAACAGGCTTTTAGCCAGAGAAGTCTAAAAGGAAATCGTAAGAAAATCATTCCATTCAAAGCCTGAGATGTGGAAGCGTTCCAAATGTTCTCAACTTGTTAAAAAGAAAAACAAACAATTTTAACATTATTTATGAAGAATCATTTAAATCATATACAGATAGATACATATATTTCTAAAAATAAGTCATTTTAAATAAACACATATGTAAATCTTATCCAAAATACATTAATAATAATATGTATAATAATTCATTAAAATTAAATAGAATAAAAAGACTTTTGAATAACTGATTTAAATATTGTAAAATACAATTTTTTTTTACTATACACACTTATTAGCTATGAGAATATATTTTCTGAAAAGTAATGGATTCAGCATGATTTTTCATGGATATATTATTAATCATCTAAAAGGAAGGGTTGTAATGAGAATAGTGTCTTTTTTTTTTTTTTTTTTTTTTTGAGACAGAGTCTGGCTTTGTTGCCCAGGTTAGAGTGAGTGCCATGGCATCAGCCTTGCTCACAGCAACCTCAAACTCCCGGGCTTAAGCAATCCTCCTGCCTCAGCCTCCTGAGTAGCTGGGACTACAGGCATGCGCCACCATGCCAGGCTAATTTTTTCTATATATATTTTAGTTGGCCAGATAATTTCTTTCTATTTTTAGTAGAGACGGGGTCTCTGCTCTTGTTCAGGCTGGTCTGGAACTCCTGACCTTGATCGATCCACCCGCCTCGGCCTCCCAGAGTGCTAGGATTACAGGCGTGAGCCACCGTGCCCCGGCCTGAGAATAGTGTCTTTTAATTAAATGACACTATTAGCAAGTTTCTTCACTCTAACCAACCTCTTCATTTAGATCAAAAAGTAACTGACTGTGCCACTCTATAACTAAAATGTAGAAGTGCATCCCAAGGATAGAAGTTAACTCTGTTGGGCCTCATTTTTACCACCTAATTTCAAAAAATTTAAATAATGAAATCAAATATTTACAAATAATAGCAGGTTTATTGATCAAATTTCATGTAAGATGTAAATTTTGATACAGGAAAATTAAGGATAAAACTCTAAAAGAAATAAGACATTTTTTGCAGAAAAAAAGATATCTATGTTGATTTCAGGAGACATTTTAAATAGGAGGACACAAAAATAATGAAAGTAAAAGAATGGAAATAAGATACCTTAGGCTAACCCCAATTAAAAGATGCTGGTATAGTTACAGTAACATGCTAAATTTTTTAGCTACTTGAGTGTTCCTTTGTTCAATGGCGTGGCCAAGCTGTAGTCCAGTTCTTCTATAGCCCAGCATATGCTTTTCATGGCATGTGAATTTTGCTGATGGACGTGATACTAGTAATCCTCTGATCTGCTCTTTGTCCCATGTCCTTCCCTCTGTGCCTGTGCCATCAGTTCCTATGCTGTGCATATCTGCTCCCTGGGTAGTCTGACTCACTGACAATTTATAGTACCCAGCTAGAGACTTAGAATTTTATACCGAAGATACAGCCTTGAATAATCAAAGTGAATCAAGTGTTTCCCAAGATCAAGTGCCTAAATAAGGAAGAAGCCTTTTAAAATGATTTGAATCTATTTTAAGTAGCTACTTAGTATTACATTATAAAACTTATTTTCCCCTCCTTCTTTCAGGAACTTCACAGCTTAGGACACAGCATTATTTGTACTAGCAGTGAAAGAAAAAGTCTTTCAGTTTCAAGAGCTAGTTTCAAGTCCTGTCTCAGTTAATTCAACATATATTTGTTGAGCATATTGAACTGTGCTTGTAGCAGTGTCCGGGTCAATGACTAAAACAGTGCATATGAAAATCTCTGTGAGGAGGATCTTTGATAAGATCTTGGAGATACAGGTAGTAATTTGGCAGTTACAGAGCAGTGTGAAAAGTGGTATATGGATTCTACCCACCCCATTCAAGTAGTTAACTTAAAGTTTGAATAGTTTCAAAGGGTTTTAGTTACCTGCATGGCACCCAGAGTGTACACTCAGAGGGGGCCAGTTTAGCACATGAGATGCAAGGCAAGGAAAATGTGATTCACTTTTCTCAATTTCCTTTTCCACAGAAAAAGAAGGCATTATTAAGGGATAAATTTAGCCCCTGAGGCATAAAGCCTTCAGCAGTTCCGGCAGGGCCAAAGCCAGAAACTCAGGGAACTTCTTTCGTCAGAGCACATAATTACTGAAGTTAAAGAAAGTGATGTTCTGTAACATGGTTTTTATGTAGAGTGAGCAAATGTTTTAAAAGAACTACGACAAGAAAGACAAGTTCAGGCATTGTTTTTCCAGCTGTAATCCTGTAGCTTCCTGGGCAAATCTTTAATTCATGCACTGAAACAATCTGACCACACATCTGTCTTCCCCATTAGACTATCAACTTAGTGAGGGCCAGGGCTATGCCATATGCACCCTGTGATCTTTAGCATAGTTATAAGTACATGGTAATAGCTTAATATGTAGAACTACAACAGGTTTCCAATATTTTGAACTGAGCCAAATTGCTGAAGTTAGGGCAAAAAAGGTGAAAACACACAAAATAAATAGACTCCAGCTCATGACTGAAACAAAATTTCATAGACAAAAATATGCAGTACTTATAGAGTTTAGCTAAATTTTCAAATTAAGCAGAATATTATCTATTATTTACTTTATATCATACATAAAGCCTTGCTCAGTGATTAAATGCAAATATATTTTATTGTTTCAGAGATTCTGAATGAAGAAAGAATAGATAGATTGACTTTATATTCTTTAAAAAAGAAGCTTCACTGGCCAAAGTTTTTTCTTAAAGATTATTAAACATGACAGCTTCTAGCATTCTGTTTGGAGAATTTTGATATTGTTTATTAAACTCTAAGTATAATATGTACTTTTCTATTTTAATGACAATATTTCACATCATAAGTTGTAATATTGCTCTTATTTTTTATTAATATTTGGTTATCATATGTCAGTCTCTGAGAGCTATAGAAATATTTGGAATCGGGATATTTACATTCAATTCTGAGATCTGACAATTCTTCCCTGACTAATAGCAATTCAGTTTAAAATTCTGAGATACAAATTACTCTTCTATAAAATTTGGGCAAAAGTATGTGATATGTGAAAGTGCTTTGCAACTATATTGTTTGAAATGAAGCATAAGAAATATACTGATTGTTCTCAAATTTCTCAAAGATTGCCATTATACTGAAAGGATGAGGTATGTTTTTTTATTTATTTATTTTTTCTGTGACCAGAATGAATTTTGTGTAGTATCTAGTACCACCTAATTGTAAGAGTAGTACTACATTTATATACAGCTGTTGAAATTAAATATCTGGTAAAACCAACAGTTACTACCAACCACAAAACCTAATAAAATAAATGTAAGTATTGGCAGATTGAATTTCATTTAGAAAAGGGAAGGGTGATGGGGGAATAGTAAAAATAAAAATAACAGTTAAAATTATTGCATAAAGATATAAAATTTCCATGCACAACATGACTTACCTCAAGATTTATTTTATTTTGTTTGCTTTGTTTTATTTGTTAGTAGGCTCCACCACATAGTTTTAGCACCCTCTTCTGGATCCAACTTTTCCCAGGAGTGGCTTCTCTCATGCATTTATATGTCCCAGGAGAGAAAACAAGCAATCATCCTGTAGCAATAGAAAGAATAGCAATTCTGAGCTCTCTTATGAATAATAAAAAATTTTGAAAATATACAGTTTATGAAATATCAAAGCTGCAAAAGACTCCAGCAACAAAGTGATATTTATTACCAAGAAATATTCTTGATATATAAAAAAAGAACAGGAGTTTAAATTTTGAGGAAAGGCATTTACTACACAGAATTAAATCAGTTTTATAACTTGCAAGCTGCTTTAATCTGTTGCAGGAAGGCAGAATGGTGATTATATATTATGGGTAGTTAAAAGTGGGGTTTTTAAAAACAATTATTTGAGTTAGGACTAACCTGAAAACACGAAATAGTCTCATGACCTATCACATTCTTTATGTTTGGAATAATATTCCTAGACAGTTATAAAGCATAATAATTGTTTCTTAAGTTAACAAATTTGAAAGTATGTTTTACAATTTTGAGATCTCTAACTAGCAGTTTTTGAACATTTAGTAAAAACTTGGCTCTAATGGGTATTAACCGAGTAAAGAATAAAATTTAAATACACAATGCTTTTTTTTATAAAGTAGACATTTCAGTTATTTATTTAAAATGGAATGCTTTTGTCTCACACAGTTGCTCTATATAAAACCAGAAAAATGAGTTATAATTTTCAATCATATATAAAGGATATATATAATTTGAGATAGAACTATAAGAATAGTATAGGAAATATCTAACGAAATATATTTAAGGCAAGACAGAATAGAGAATTACATCTGTTCAACATAAACATATCCAAGAAGAATAGGGAACAGTAATTTTACATAACTATTCAGCAATCTATATAATATTAAGGTAAAAATAATTAAATCACTACAGATCTATATCCTACCTGACCCAAACTACAACATATAGATACTTACATGATGCACTGGACACCCTGCACCTGGACACTGCATACATTATCCCCCTAAAAGGATGAAAAGATTTCCTCTTCCTGAACTTCAACAGCAGGACACAAATATTCAGGCCCTTCCTGCCATATATTAGTCTGACATTACTCTGCAACCTAAAGAAAGTATCATTGTAGAGATACCTTTAATCTCTGTTTTAGCTGTTCTATGATCCATAGTGATGTCTCCAACCAAGTTAATTATTCATGTCACCACCACACACCTTTCTGAGTCATCCATAGCATACTGAAGGCTATAATAAGCTTAGCCAGCATCAGTTGAGTAATAGGTGCCAAGGACTGTGCTGAAAATTTTAACTGGCATTAGCTGATTGAATGATTAAAATAAATATACAGCCTAGGGACCATTATTAATCTTAATTTTACATATGAGAGAAAAAGAGACAGTAAGTTTAAGATTCTTGCCAAAGGAAGTAAAAAGTAGAAGCTATAATTCAGATTTCAAATCCAAGCAGCTGGATTCTTGATCCAGCAATGTTAAGGCCTCATACATAGGCTTTCAATGAATCCTACAGCAACATAAAATGATGATGTCCCTAAATTTTATCCTCAGTGTACCAAATCCACGGGCACAATATGCAATTTCTAGGCTGAAATTTTAGTAAAATATTGCATTTCATTATCAAACTGAATCTCTATCATAGATATAAAAATACATGTAAATGTATTTAAGGACAACTTTTTAACCAACATGTCCATAGCTGCATCCTTTAGATTTCTGTTTTTATTATTGTTTCTTATTACTTATTTTGTTTGTTATAACAAAACGTTCTCCATATTTTGGTCAAAATACATATATTTCCCACTTCTTTTTTACAATTTGACAGATAAACTTACCTGGATTTATGAATCAAGAAAAATAGCATCTTTCCTAATATTTTACAAGTTTAATGGGAAAGCTTATTCTCCTCTCTCCATAAAGCATGGGGTACCTTGTTTTCATATCTATGCTGTGGTACTGGCCTGGATGTGTAAGAAACACTGAGAGAGGAGAAGAAAGATCAGAAATGGCTACTAGTGCAATCTATTCCAGAAAACCATTCTTCAGACCTGATCAATAGGGAATTCCACACAAATACTGCTATCATGGCTATAAAGACTCAACAATAACATCCAGAGATGCAACAGCCTGTGAAATAGAAGAAACATATATAGGACTGTTAGACACTCCTCCTCCCATTTGAGACATAAAAATATTTTGTAAAAACAAGGGCAATGTCCTAAACAGGGAATTGCTGATTCAGATCCAGGTGGTTAAAAAAGTCAAATCATATTGAGCAGATAGCAGAACCCTCCACTGGTATTCCTGGCCAATGAAGTGAGGGCTATTATGTTGGAACAAATGAAGTGGAAGCCAATAGAACTGTCTCTGTCTAGGAAAATAGAAAATGAAAAGCAATAGCAGGATTGCAGAGATTAGTGCCACCATCAAGGACTTAAAAGATGCAGGGTTGGTGATTGCCACTACATCCCTATTTAACTCACATATCTGGCCTGTACAGAAGATAGATGGATTTTGAAGAATTACAGTAGATTATTGTGAGCTTGATCAAATGGTGACTCCAACTACAGCTGCTGTGCCAGCTGTAGTTTTATTGCTTGAGTAAATTAACATGTCCTTTAATACTTGGTATATGGCTATTGATCAATAAATGTATTTTTCTCCATACCTGTCCATAAGGCCCACCAGAAGCAGTTAGCTTTTAGCTGGAAGTCCAGTAATACACCTTCAATGTCCTATCTTAGGGGTATATCAACTCTCCAGTCTCACTTTATAATTGAGTTTGCAGGAAATTTGATGCATTTTCCTTCCATGAGATAGCACACCACAAGATATTACATTAATGACATTATGATGATTTCACCTAGTAGGTAAGAAGTAGTAATTACTCTAGATTTATTGGTAAGAGATTTGTGTGTCATAGGATGGGAAATGGATCTGATTAAACTTTAAAGACTTTCAGTGAAATTTCTAGAGGTCCAATGTTATGGAGCATGTCAAGATATCCCACATAAAGTGAAGAATAAGTTGTTGCATCAGACCCCTTCTACAAGCAAGAAAGAGACATAAAACCTAGTTGGCCTTTTTGGATTTAAGAGTCAAATTAGTACTAATTGATCAACACTTATGTGCACATATAGTAGTAACATTCACTGGGTGTTGGGCAGGTGGGAGGGGAAGGAGGGATGAGTATATACACACCTAATGGGTGCAGTGCACACCGTCTGGAGGATGGGCACACTTGAAGGTCGACTTGGGTGGGGCAAAGGCAATATATGTAACCTTAACATTTGTACTCCCGTAATTTGCTGAAATAAAAAAAAAAAAATTAAAACAAGAAACAAAAAACAAAACCTGTAATATTCTGAAATTAAAAAAAAAAGAACGGAAAAAAAAAAAGCAGTGGGAGAGACTAACTGCAAAATAAATAAATAAATAAAATAAGAGACCGCATATTCCACGGGTATATTACTCTGGTCCATTACCTAGTGACCCCAAAGACTGCTACTTTTAGATGGGGCTCAGAATAAAAGAAGGCTCTGCAACACATTCAGGCTGCTGTGCAAGATATTCTGCTACTTGGATGGTATGATTCAGCAGATCCAATGGTGCTTGAAGTCTCAGTGGCAAAAAGGAATACTGCTTTGTGTCTTTGACAGGCCCTTATCTATGAAATGCAGTAGAGGCATTTAGGATTTTGGAGCAAGGCCTGCCATCTTCTGATGGCTACTGCTTTCCTTTTGAGATGCAGCTCTTGGCCTCCTAGTGGACCTTAGTAGAGACTGAACTCTTAACCATGGGCTATCAATTTATGCAACCTGAGCTACTGATTATAAACTGGGTGTTATTCCCATGAAATCATAAATTTAGGTGTGCACAACATTCTGTCAACTGATTGGGCCAAGGAGGCCCTGAAGCCACCAGTAAGTTACCTGAAGGAGTGGTTCAAATGCCCATGGTGCCCATGCCTACTATGGTGCCTTCTCTCTCCCAGCCAGCATCTTCAGCCTCACAGACAGTTCCCTACAATCAGTTGACAGAGGAAGAAAGACTCAGGCTTCATTTCTAGGTGGTTCTACAGGATGTGTTGGCACTAGCCAAAAGTTGACAGATGCAGAACTACAGCCTGTCTCTAGGATATTCCTTAAGGATAGTGGTAAATATAAATTCTCCCAATGGGCAAAACTTTAAGCAGTACACCTGGTTGTTCACTTTGCTTGGAAAAAAAAACTGGCCACTATAATGGTCATATATCAATTCATGGGCTGTGGTTGGCTGAATGGTCAGGGAACATGATAGAAAAATTGTTCACAAAGAAATCTGGGAGAAATATACTCTCTGAATAGATAAAAAACACAAAAATGTGAATGCTCACTGAAAGGTAACATTGGCAAAGGAGTATTTTAACAAGTGGGTAGGATGACCTGTTCTGTGAATGTCAGTTAGCTTCTTACTTATACACTCCTGTCATTGCCCAATGGGCTCATGAGAAGAGCAGCCATGGAGTCAGGAATGGAGATTATGCATAAAATTAGCAATAGGGACTTAACACCAAAATTAGCAATAGGGACTTAACACCAAGGTTGACCTGGCTATGGCCTCTACCAAGTACCCAATCTATCAGTAGCAGAGACCAACACTGAGCCCTAAATATGGCACCATTCCCTGGAATGATCAGCTAGCTTCCTGGTAGGTGGAGGATAGATAGATGATAGATAGATAAATAGATTAATATATCCTTGTTTTCTTTCCTCTCATATTCCTGTATCACATAAGATGTATTGATTTTATATCATAGTTTTTAAATATTGTTAATTATGTATCATAGTAGTTAAGTAACTGATATCAAGAAGAGTAAAAGTCACTCAAGGACTTTATCTCCTCTTCTGGGAAAGGGGCTGTGCATTTTTCAGTTGTGTGCAGGATAGTTGTAACATGTTAGGTGGAATTATGACCTTATCATTATCTTTATTTGTTTATTAGGTATGGTATAAAGAGATGAATATGGGTGCCAAGTTAATAAGGGGGTGGGCTTGCAGTGGTTTATTTTCTATGTCAACTTAACTGAGCCATGGGGTGCCCAGATTGAATATTATAATATTTCTGGATATGTCCATGAGGGTATTTTCAGATGAAATTAACATTTCAGTTGGTGGACATAGTAATGTAGATAACTCTTCATCGTGTGGGTAGGCATCATTCGATCTGTCGAGAGCCTCAATGGAACAAAAGGCTGAGGAAGTAGGAATTTGCCCCATTTTTCCTGCCTCACTGAGCTGCCACATCTCATCTCACCTTCTCCTGTCCTGAGACTAAGATTTATACTATTAGCTTCCCTGGTTCTCAGGCCTTTAGGTTTGGATTGAATTTCCTGGGTCTTCATCTTGCACATGGTAGATCTTGGGACTTCATAGCCTCTAAAAATATTGTGAGATGATTCCTCATGACAAATCTCCTTTAATGGATATCTATACACACACACACACACACACACACACATGTTCTATAGACAAATAGATATCTCCTATTGGTTCTATTTCTCTGGAAAATTGACTAGTACACTGCTGAAACAAATTATTGCATATTTATTAACCTAGAACAACACAAATTTATTAGCTTTAGTTTTAAAGGCCGGATGTCCAAAATCAGTCTCCCTGGGCTAAAGCCAATATATCAGCAGGCCAGTTCTTTCTTGAGTTTCTAGGAGCAGTATCAGTTCCTTACTTTTTCCAGTCTAGATACTGTCTACTTTCTACTTTCTTTGGCTGATGGTCACATCACTCTAACTCTGCTTGCATTGTGTCGTATTCTTTTCACCTTGACCTTCTTGCCTCCCTCTCACAAAGACCCTGTGATTACATTAGGTTTATATAGGTAACCTAAGATAACCTCACCAATTCAAATTACTTAGCTTAATCACACGAGCAAAGTGTCTTTTACTATGTGAAGAACATATTCACAGGTTCCAGGGATTGGGACAAGGACATACTTGGAAGGTCACTATTCTGTCAACTACAATAACATATGTGAAAATATTTTTTAAAATTTCAAAGCAAAATGCAAATGTTAAGTTTTTTTTTTTTAATTTTCTCAATTGATCAAAGAATCACTAGTAAAATAGACTCTAAAGGGTAATTTTCATAGTTCTCTTTAATTTGATATTATGTACAATTCTATTTGTACATCATGGAAATTCTAATAGTATGTGTGTGGCAAGTGCCATGATTCCAGCTCTCCAGAAGAGGAAGTAGGTACAGTATGTTTTCTAGCCTAATTAGAGACAGACTTAGAGTTAAAACTCAAATTCATGAACCCTAGTGAAATGTATTTTTTATTATTGTGCAATCGTTTTTCTTAAAAGAAAAAAAATCAACCACTAGAAATAGAGAAAGACTGTCCAAGAAGATTAAATTCAACAGCACACCTCTTCATGCAGGGAAACATGTCATATTCATCTATTTATCCATGTAGGTAAACAGAGGGGCTAACATATAATTTGTGCTTAATTAAAATATGGTAGAGAATAATAATGGACTGAGAATTTAGATTACACGCAAGAACTTATTTGTAATTGACCCTATATATCTGGTTTATTTTGTACTGATATGTAATGTTTAGTGCAATTTAAAAAAATAATTTAAAAGAGAAATATTAATACCTACTCATAGATAGATTACTTTGCTTTCCTGGTTGGATGTGTCCCTATACATTTATATCCTGCTGGCAGCAAAGTATGAAAAATCAAAGTCAGAGTAAAACTGAAAGCAAAAAATAAATAATCCTTACTGGATACTGTATGTCTAGCTGAGATTCTTTAGTATCAGACTCCCCTCCCCCAATCCTCTTCAGATAGTTATGATGGTCAGTTCCTTCAAAGATTCTTTGTATTCACTTGGGGTAATCAGTTTGTGTTGAAAATAAGATCAATGCAAATCTTAGGACTTTTATCACAGAACAAAATGTTTAGTGAACCAATTCTTCCATTCTGCCTGTGATTTTCACTGCAGGCAACAAAGAGCTATTTAAGGGTGTGTTATATATTTCTTCCATGAATTCTCTGCTTCAATCTGTAGTATATTATGGCTTTTCCCCCAGCATTCCTGCTCTGAATGCCTTTGGTACCTCCTTTCATCATAGCACAGTGTATCCTAAATATTTGATTCAGGGATTGGTCAGTGGATTAGTAGTGGTTGTGGTGTCTTCAAAGGCCTTAAAATGTGCTTTTGTAGTTTGGCTTGGCCCTTGCACTCCTGCTATTCTAAAGAGAACATTCCTTGGGTAGCTTCTAACCAAGTAAAATAAAAGACACATTACATAGACTTGGGGCCAATCCACAGGACAGATCTAAGCTGAACCTAACCACAGTTTGAAGCAGAACTTCTCCTGTCCTGAGACTGAGACTTATACTATTAGCTTCCCTGGTTCTCAGGCCTTTAGGTTTCGACTGAATTTCCTGGGCCTTCGTCTTGCAGATGGCAGATCTTGGGACTTCACACCCTTTATCCAAGCCCAGCTGAGTTTACTCAAGCCTCTTCTCATCCACAGACCTGTAAGCATGAGAATAAATGCTTGTTGTATAATAGTAAGTCATTGAAATTTGGGTGATTTTTAAACAGGATTTTTGCTTCAAAAACTGATGAATAAAGCACATTTTTCCAAATTAAACTCTAAATTTACCCAGGATGGCTAGTTGATCCCTATTCCCAAATCTTTAGCTTCTATTTTAGCAAAGCTACATATCATTTGCTTTTAAAGTCCTTCCTTAAAATGTAGAGGGAAAGGAGCTGACATTTAGAAATAATTTGAATGTTAACTGTATTGAAAGGAGTAGTATTTTCATTCTCTTTTTTTTCCTTTTCATGGAAGGCTGAAAATTACCTAAATAATGAATTAATTTGCAGGCTATGACTGCATAGTATGCAATATTTTGCCACATATAGTACCTTTCTATTTTTGGTTGAAAAGTAAAAGTATATTTTTGATTTAGGTGTCTATCTCTCCTTTGTTTATTTTTTTATTTTCCAGATGTTTATGTTTCTGCTTGATGAAGTAGACAAATGACAAATATTGACAGAACCTGAGTATGCTACACATTTATTTCACCATCTCTTAGTCCTTGCTCAGACTGTACACTGTATAGAATAGAAATAATTTAAAAATATCTCAATCATTTTGCCATAAAATATTTTATTACAGTGAATGTTGCTTTTTAAATTTCCACTAATTTTGTTATCTTTACTATTATAAGCCCACTAATTATAACTGTTGACTGTTCTTCTGAAAAGAGTTTTCTGTTTGCTAGGACAGAATTCATGCATGTTTTAATGGACTAGCAAATGCAGACTAGCAAAGTGATATGCAAATGTTTTGATTCCCAGGCTGCATTTATATTTTTGTCATGAAAAAATAATTTAACCTCCTTTCCATATTATAAGTATTACTTCATCCCTGTATCCTGAAGGGCCCATATATAGTGGCCAGCAAATGCTAGTTTTGAGATCATTAATCCTTAACTATCTGAATCAGAGACACTAATTCTCTAAAATACTTTGTTAAGTTGCAATAACATAATTTATTTTTCCACTAGGTTCTACTTGCTTTTAGAAACTTCCAGGTAAAGGAAAGGTTTTACGTTTTATTGTTCATGTCCAGATTTCACACAAAATCTCTGTGAAATGGTTGGATTATAACATACTTAAAAATCCTCCCACTAATCAAGCATGAGAAGCCAAGAAATATACACTGCACAGATGGGCAGTTAATTTCTTTCCCATTGAGCTTGCAATGTGTTCCATGATGTTGTAGCAGCTGTGATGAGAATGGTGGATGTCCCCAATCTATGCTTCATTTAACTTCGGGAATTCTAAAAGATTGCATTGTGTAGAAAATTTTAAAAAGTATTTTAAAACAATGGAGGTTGGTGTTCTGAAGCAGCATTTCATTTGGAACAACTGAAGTTTTAGCACAAATGTTGGTAGTTATAAATTTTGCTCATTTGACAACTTTACCATCCACTAAGATTGTATTTTATCACTAAATACATACTGTCGACCCAGCCTTATACACCTTATGAAAAGCAATGGGATCTTGATGCAGGAAATGGAAGAATTGTGAGGTAAATATTGTGTTTCAATTGTTTGCCATTCAAGTTTATTTTTCACATACTGATAATACCACATTATATTTGTATAGCACTTTTTACATTCAAAGCATTTTCCTGTCAAATGGGAATAAAAATACTTATCCTATCTTCTCAGAGCTGATGATGTGATTACCTGACATAAAAGAAATAAAAACGCTTTCTAAAGTAAAGAGGGCTGTAAGAGATAAGGGATTATCATTGCCATCACGTCTGAGGAGAATTTTCGTCAGTAAAATGTACAGAGGCTTTGAAGTAAGATCTGGATTTCAGTTCTGGTTCCAATACTTATCATATGTGTAAAACTCAGTGATTTCCTTATTTGAAACTGAGCCTGGGGGCTTTTGTGTATAAAATTTGAATAATTATAAACTACATATAAAGGGATGTATATGTATGCATGCTTGTAAACTATAGGAATGTATATATGAAAAACGCATACTTAAATGTTGGGTTAATATGGGATAATCAGTTTTTAAATTTTAGACATCATATTAAAACATTAATAAAAGTATGTACTGTGGATAGACTGGTGTGAGGTACATTTCGAAAACAGATATTAAGGGCCCACATTATGTCCAGTAAAGAATAAGAAGTATTAATATAATTATAATGCCTGAAGGGACTCATCTTTCAATTGTCCTCTATTTAGTATGCCTATATAGTAGGCTTGGAAAAAGCCATTTTATAATTGTGTTTCTGATGGATTTGTAACTGCTAAATTATACATCATAGATCATAACTTCTTTAAAATGTAATCCTTGTTAAATTTCCAGAGACAACTCAAGACTCCTCTATATCATCTTCTCCAAGTCTTCAAAAATTGGTCAAATCACTCCATCCTCAGGGAAAGAAGGGTTATTTAGGCTTTAGCATACTAAAATGTTTTAGCTACTGTGACAATGAGTGATATTGGTATGCTAAGTTAAATTTTGGAATATACATAGTCATGGTTCCTTTTGAGGCTTCCTCCAATATAATCAGAGTGGTAAGAAGTGGTGGCCACTTTCTTGGATTTCCTTTCTTAGAGAAGTCTTTTCCTTTTATGTTTTTCTTTCCACATAGAAGTGGAAGTAATAGCAGGGTTCATTTTCCCCTGGAAAATTGTCATTAATTTCTTGACTGATTGATTCTGTTTCTTGCTTTTTCACTTCCACAACTCCCAAGGGAACATAGATCCAAGCTTTCTTCTTTTAGAAAAAATCCCTAGTATATTTTATCTTTTCTTTCATGAATTCTCCTCTCCTCCCTTCTCCATACATATGCCATACTTTGGGTGTTGCTTTCTATAACATCTTTCTCCTTTGCCTGATGTCCCAAGCTCAAAGGATGATGTGCTAAACCCCTGGTTTATGTAGGGTTGAAGTGTTGAACTCTGATGTAGAGCACATTTCTGGATCAATCATTACATACTTTCACTCCTCTCAGTTCTCCATTAAGAATTCAAACTGTAGACCTTATTCATTCCTGACTATCTGATGCAACTTATCTTTTATTTGTTTACATGTTTAATATCTATCTCCCTACCTCTGCCACTAGACTATAAACAACATGAGGCCAGGTGGTTTATTTTTATTTTTCCTTTTGCCCAGAAGAGTGCTGATAAATGGCAGGTGCATAATAAATAATTGATGTGCAAATAATCCAGAAAATAAATATAAAACTTGTGTTTGGATTTAAAGAAAAGAGTAGGCCAGGCGCGGTGGCTCACGCCTGTAATCCTAGCACTTGGGAGGCCAAGGCGGGCGGATCATTTGAGCTCAGGAGTTCCGGACCAGCCTGAGCAAGAGTGAGACCCCGTCTCTACTAAAAAATTAGAAAGAAATTATATGG
>CM052436.1:78969720-79017148 GCA_028533085.1 Varecia variegata | reverse complement strand
GTGAGCTAGGCTGATGCCACGGCACTCTAGCCCGGGCAATAGAGTGAGATTCTGCCTCAAAAAAAAAAAAAAAAAAAAAAGAAAAGACTTATTTCCAGACTTTAGCCTGCCCAGAATAGGAGAAAGGTACCACCCTTGCTTTCTAGCTCAGTACACACTGAAGCTCTACCATAGGGTTAAGTCAAAGCTCAGTTAAGGATAAATTATTGCTTTGCCTTCTTTGTGATTATTTTTCTCAGGGCACGCACGATTTATGCTGGCTAAGGATAAGGATAAGGATAACTAGGCAAAAGAGAGAGATAATATCATGTTGATATATACTAATAAAACATTAACTCTTTTTTTGTAAAAATAGCACAATTTTCCTGATGATAAAGGAAAAACATAATCATTTTATAAAACACAAAGTAGAAAAAACTACTATGTGAGAAAACTATATATAATCCTAAAAAAGAGTAAAAACACAATAAAATATAGTACTTTTTATTTCAGGGATTTCTTTTCCTAGGCATATTTATGTTTTCATTGTCAACTTACATTCATAACTTTTGCTAATGTGATTGTTCATGTCATAACTTTAGGACTGTTGTCCATCATTATATGGTATATATAACATCAGTTCTAAAGTTTACATAGGGCACCAATCATCAACTATATTACATTTATCAATTTCCTAATTTTGGGTAATTGCTTTTTTTTTTCTTTTTTTCTGCTTTTATTTCCATAGTTTGCTATCAGTGTTTTGATTAGAAATTATCTAGAAAAAGCCATTTGATCTTACAGTAAAGAAAAACTAGGTCCATAAAGATTTAAGTTAATTAACTAAGCATCATATTTTGAAACTGAGAATTGAACTCAAGATTTTTGTTTCATATTCCAGTATTCTTAAAAAAATGTGCATGGCTATAAAAAAGTCACATTGCTTATTTTTAGCATTATGTTAAATTATACTCTGGATTTCTAATTTTAAAGTAGCGAGCTAGGGTAATTGTAGAAACTCTTCTATTAGGGGAGTGGTGAGCCATGAATTCTTTTACAACAATATCTAAATTTATTTTTAACAAAAATATATATTCAAGCAGGAATTTATAAAATTAAGTAGATGTAAAATAAGTTATCAATAAGTGACCACTCAGAAATAGTGAGGGAGTGAATTCTGCATATCAAATGGCCCTGGATATCTAGAAATGAGAAAAAGTGCACATTGTGAGAGAAGATAGAAAGTAAGTTGTAGCCTGTGTATTCACCCTTTATTGATTTCTCAACCTGTTACTTTCTCTAGCAATGAATTCAGCCTGCTACATGGAATGGATAAGAACACAAGGATGGAGAAAAAGAATAACTACAATTATATAAAAATGACCTCAGTTTTCAGGTTCAACATAGTTGCTGGTAATAACATATGTTTTGCAATAAAGCATTATATATATATATATATATATATATGCATGTATGTGTGTATGTATCTGTGTGCATATACATATCACAATGTTATACTCATATATTTATATGTATTTCTAAAAATAAATCTAGGTTTGAAAACACTGATTTAGATTGAAAATGCATATATAATTTTGCTATTATTATACTATTTTAATTTGCTGGATGTTACTTGGTAAAATTTAAATGGAGATAAGACTGAAAAGAGAAATTCTAGGAAATCTGTTAAAATAATAAGTAAACACAAGTGATGACACCTATGGTAATAGCATTCATTGGGTGTCTGGCAGATGGGAGGGGAGAGGAGGGGATGGGTATATACACATATAATGGGTGCAGTGTGCACCATCTGAGGAATGGACAGGCTTGAAGCTCTGGCTCTGGTGAGGCAAAGGCAATATACATAACCTAAACATTTGTACCCCCGTAATATGCTGAAATAAAAAAAAAATTAAAAAATAATAAGTAAACACTTAATACTAAGTTCTCTTTTGTCTATTATGTTAAAAATGATTACAGTCTAAACTAATAGTTATTTTAATTAATTCTAAACGATAAAGAAAACCCCACAGATGTTCTTATGACATATTACTATCCAATGAGTTATCTCTAGGTGAATGTTTTAACAATAATTCCCAGAGGAAATAATGGTATTAAGACATAATTTTAAAATGTTACTTATATATTTTTCAATTTTTAATTTTATTTGAGTCTGGACAAGCCTTAAAATAAATGTTAAAAGTGGTCTGCAGAGTCAAATAGGTATTTTGGTTAATAGCTCAAGTTTGCCAAAATTCAGTGAGAGTCTTGAAAATTAATTAAACATTTGAAAAAGAAACACTTCCCTATGAATCTTCTTCTGTGAATCTTTCTTGGAACTACCATATTCAGAACTGGAAAAACTAAACACCTGCTTTCAAGGGACTCATGAATGTTTAATCCTGATGAATAGATTATTCCAGTGGGATCCAGGCAAACAGAGCAAATCAAGTAAACATGAAAACAAAATATTCCCTACCCCTGAGGCATTTCCTTATGTTGCCATCCTTCAATCACACTATCTTTATACTTAATAATATCCATATTTTCTACCGTTCATGATTGTATATGTATGTATATATATTCTGGTAGTGGAAAGAACATATATAAACCAAAACTAATAATATTTGATATAACTTTTAATCATTTTCTTAATCGATTAAAATTTACATGTTACATATTAATAATAATGTCCAAACTACAAAATTCTTTGAATAGTAGGAGTAAAATCTAGAGAAATCATTTTTCTCAACTCAAAATATAACACTTTCTTTAAATAATGAATTCTTATAATGTATCTAAAATATGGCTAAGTAATATTTGAAAAGGGGAAGAGCCATGTACTCAAAGGGTTATTTTATTTACACATATCTGATAGATCCTATTTGACTCTTTTGAACAGAATTAACATGCATCATGTCAAAATTATAAAGTTAGCATAACTTGTAGGTTCAGAAAATAAAGCAGTGCTGTACAAAATATGAGAGGGAGAGAGATAAATATTTTTACTTAGATCTAGTATAAATCTCAAAGCAATTTGGATCAATTAGATTATTGCTTTCTGTTTTTATTTTACAGCCACTTTCTCAATTCACTTATTCTGTAAACCACTAAGTTAGAGTGCAAGTAAAAATTTAAAAAACAAGCAAATTCTTTGCCTAGGCCAATGTCTATAAGAGTTTTTCCAACATTTTCTTCTAGAATTCTTAGGGTTTCATGACTTAGATTTAAGTCTGTTATCCACTGTGAGTTGATTTTTGTGAGACATGAGAGACGTGGATCTTGTTTCAGTCTTCCACATGTGGCTATCCAATTTTCCCGGCACCATTTATTTAATAGGGATTCTTTCCCCCTGTGTATATTTTTGTCTGCTTTGTCAAAGTTCAGATGGCCATATGAGGATGGTTTTATATTTGGGTTCTCAGTCCTATTCTATTGGTCTATGTCTCTGTTCTTGTGCCAGTACCATGCTGTTTTGGTTACTATAGCCTTGTAGTATAACTTGAAGTCTGATAAATTGATGCCTCCTAATTTTTTCTTTTTGCTTAAGGTTGCTTTAGCTATACAGCATCTTCTCTGGTTCTATAGGAAACATAGAATTATTATTTCTAGATCTGCAAAAAAGGGGATTGCATTAAATCTGTAGATCACTTTGGGTAATACAGACATTTTAATAATGTTGATTCTGTGCAAAGATGTGGATACAACCCAAGTGCCCATCAATACATGAGTGGATTAACAAATGTGGTATAGGTATACCATGGAGTACTACTCAGCCATACAAAATGATGAACTTCCTATTGCTCTATCCTGGATGGAGCTGAAGCCCATTTTTCTAAGTGAAGTTTCATAAGAATGGAAAAAAAAACACCACATGTACTCATGCTTAAATTGGTACTAATTGATGAACACTTATGTGCACATATAAGAAGTAACATTCATAGGTGTCCAGCAGGTGGGAGCGGGGAGGAGAGGGGGATAAATCCACACTTAACGGATGTGGTGCTTGCTCTCCAGGAGATGGGCTTGCTTGTTGGGTGTTGCAAAGGCAATTTATATAACCAAAGCATTTGTACTTCTGTAATACTCTGAAAAAAAAAAAAAAGCGAAATTGTGTTTGACAAATCCTCAGTTTTTCAACAGTCTTGTATAACACTTACTATAAGTGTGCGCTTGAAGACATCTGTCCATCTTTCAACATCTGTCCTATCGTAATTGAGTATTTGAGTGGATTTTAAGTTCTTCATTGGCAAAGAAATAAGTAAGACATATAATATCATTTTTTCACAGCTTAAATATGCTATCCTATTTGGATTGTGTAAAAGAATATTATACAGTTATTCTGCTCACTCAATAGAAAACTAGGGCTAGTAAAAGGAAATAGAAAGGTAGAAAAAAGTGAGCCAGAAGTGTCTAAACATATAGAAAACTCAAAGTCCATAAGAACTAACAAAGAAAAAAAATATCCTATACCACAAATATTTTCAACTCACCTTCCAAATATATATTGCATTTGTTTCTTTCTTTCCACATACACCATGGGTACCTCTAAAATACATTAAATACATTATTTTCTCATTTGACTACAGCTCTAGCCTCCTACCTATTCTACCTTTATTCTTTCTTCTACTCTTGCCTATACTCTATCATCCACAGAATAGCTAAAATGAATGTGTGTGTTTGTGTGTGTATAGTTCAGATCACATGAAAACCCTGATAAAATGATTGACTTCATAGTAGGAAGAAAATCCAAACTCCTTATAGTGGGTTTCATGATCTTGCCCCTGGAATACAATGGAATATTCAGCAATAAAAAGGAAATAAACAATTGTTAGATGTGGCAACATGGATTTCAAAGGCATTATGCTGAGTGGAAGAAGTCAGTCTTAAAAGTTTACATACTGCATGATTCTTTTCGTATAACATTCTGGAAAAGCCAAAACTAGAGTGACAAAAACTTTTCAGCATTTGCTGGAAGTAAGAGATAGGGAAAAGTGTGATTGCAAAGGACCAACATAAGGGAGTTTTGTGGAGTGATGAAATTATTCTGTGTCTTGAGTGTAGTGGAGATTAAACAAATCTACATGTGTCAAAACTGTATGCCCAAATGCTATTCGAATTTTCTATTTGTTGATTTTTAAAAAATAATAAAATAATTGGTTCCAGTTTTTCAGTTGGACAAATATAATTTGCCATTCTTGAATAAATTATTCAACTTCCTTAGCCAGAGTATAATCACAAATAAAATGGGAACACTGCTATTATTCGTAAAGGACTGGTACCTTTAAAACATAAAATGTCTCTCTGCTTTGCTTTTCTGTCTTCTTTGTTTAGTCTCACTTAGTCTGTAAGTAAAAAGTTGCATTATTTATATTTCTCAGGGCAGATTCAATTATCGACTTGTATATATTAAAGCAGTCTATACATATACCTTGCTTTTGTCAAGAAACTGATTTTATTGGAATCCTCATGGTTTTAGATAGAAGAGTGGGTGCTTTGTAAATGATATATACAAATTAGATGGTAACATAATTGTTAAGTGTTTTTTCTGATAAAAATATAATGATATTCTAAAACATCCCAGCCAATTTTTTCAATGTAAAAGTGATATTCTTTAATAAGCAATTACAAAATAAGTCAAGCAGCCCTCCTAAAATTTAGAGGCTAGGTGGAATCATATTTTCTAATCCAGGTATAATAAAATGTCCTGTTTTTTATATTGATAGTGCAGATATAAAATCTGTTTTCTAAACAATGATCCTCAGGTGTCACACGTCTGAAATTAGATAGCTATCTGACATGTTTATTCAGCCTTCTTGCAATTACAAGGAACCATGTGCCCTTTATTGATTTAATATGAAGGGTATAGAATATCTCTGCAGTGAAGGGTGATTATTATATTTCTTTCATGAGAATGAAAGTCTCATAACTCACAGACATCCACAAAGTGCCTATGGAGTTTGTGAGTTATTAAGGTCAGTCATGGGAAAAAAGAAGATAATCACTTTTTAACAGTGAAATATTCAATTTATTTTATGAGAAAACTTTTTATTGATTACTAGTTCAAGAATCGAAGAGAGCTAATAACATACACAGAGGACTTCTCTGTCCATCTGTCCATCACTTCTGGATCTATTGAACTGCATCCTTGATTATTTTAGTGATAGTGACACACTCAAATAATATCAGAGAGGAATAAGGGTTTCTTTCATTTAAATTTGTGCATGCTTTTTAACATTTAAATATAAAATATGCTTTCTATGCTTTACTCATTAATTTATTTTCAGAGTATAGAAAAAAATACTGATGACTATTGCCTACTCAGTGTGAAATACGGATATAATTTCTAGGCTTTCTTTGTAAACAAAGGCAGTAAAACAAAGAATAATCAAGGGCTGCAGCGAAATTCTCAACTCTAACAGCTAAATGGCATATATAACACATATAATTGCATTATTTTTATGACTGAGCTACATGAAAATGTATAAGGAGAATTGAAGAATTTCTTGGTACAAATGACAAACAACCAAATGTAAAATGTGGAATAGTGGTAACTTTAGTTTTTAAAAAAGTCAGTCTTGTTTAGAAATGTGTTTTATTGAAAGTTTCAATTTTTTTAGTATTTAGAATGTCCTACTTCTTTTATGAATAGCTTAAGAAATTCAGTGCATTTTAAAAGTGAAATTCATTTTTATAAGATTACGTTTATATATTCACCAAACAGTATTCCAAGGCTGTGAATTCAGTCCAAAAATTGAGCAGGATGAATGAATCTTAAATTTCCTGAATAGTAAAAGATGTAGTTTGTGTGAGAAAGTGTGTGTGTGTGTGTGTGTGTGTGTGTGTGTATGCTCATCCATTTATATTGTTAAGACTATAAAACATCTATAAAGCAGAAAGTATCATATGGAAAAATGTTTAGGTCATCTCAGAAACCAATGCCCTTTACATCTTCTCTCACCAATAAGCACTTATTATTAATACTTATGAGGATAGCTATTTTGTTTTCTTTTATGCACTCATTGATTGCTGATTCATTCAACATTTATTCTTTCATTTCTGAGAAAGATGTTCATTTCACTGAGAAAAAGATTTTCTCCCAGAAGTTTCTGTTCCCTGAAAATAGTTTTATTCCTTATCAATATTTCAGTAACTCATTGTATTTCTGCAAATATTTGAAGACAAATATCATTTCCCCAAATTTATCTTTTCATGGTAAGAAGACACAAAAATCAAGATTTCCTTATTTCACTTAGTTTTAAGTTCCCACAGAATTGTGCTTATTTTCTTATCATTCATTCAGTTTGTATTTCAGCAGTATTTTAAAATTGAAGTTTCTGCATTACATGGACATACAGTAGATATGAAAATCAAAAGCATTGTAATATGCAGATTGTCAAGAGAAATTGGTGAGAGCTTGTTCCAAGACTCTTGAAGAGTCTTAAACGCATTCCCTAATTGGCAGAATAATAAAACCTCAAGAGAGGGGTGTAAGGAAAGTTTGTAAAGACATTCATTTGTTGAGAGTAGATGGGATTATTTTGGATTTTGCATACTACAGCCACCTGGAGGGAGTAGGGAGGTTAGCAGAATGAGGGCTTAAGGTGAACCAGGGGAAGTCCTAGAGCTGAGAAAATAAGTGTACTCAATCACATGAAGCAAGGACTCATACTCTCAGATAAAAGGAACTGATGGAGAGAAATGCTCGGTGTTGGGGATCTCTATCTCAAGAAGTCCTTGAAAGAACCATGAAAGAAAAGTTAGCTTTAGGCATCTGAATCCTAGACCCCCAAATCAGATTTTTTAAAATTTCAGCATATGATGGGACAAAACTTTCAGTTACGTATTTTGCCTTTGTCCCACCCAAGTCAGAACTTCAAGCGTGTCCATCCCCCAGGCAGTACACACAGTACTTATTAGGTGTGTATATACCCATCCCCTCCACCCCTGTCCCATCTGCCTGACACCTGATGAATGTTGTTAGTATATGTGCACTTAAGTATTGATCAGTTAATACCAATTTGATGGTGAGTACACGTGGTACTTTTTTTTCCATTCTTGTGATACTTCATTTAGTAGAATGGGTTTCAGCTTTATCCAGGATGGTACAGGAGGTGCTATATCACCATTGTTTTTTGTGGCTGAGTAGAACTCCATGATATACATATACCACATTTTATTAATCCACTTATGTATTGATGGGCATTTGGGTTGTTTCCACATCTTTGCAATTGTGAATTGTGCTGCTATCAACATTCCAGTGAAGATGTCTTTTTTATAGAATGTCTTTTGTTCTTTGGGGTAGATGCCCAGTAATGGCATTGCTGGATTAAATGGTAGATCTACCTGTAGCTCTTTGAGGTACTCCATATTGCTTTCAACAGAGGTTGTGCTAGTTTGCAGTCCCACCAGCAGTATATGAGTGTTCCTATCTCTCCACATTCACACCAACATTTATTGTTTTGGGACTTTTTGATAAAAGTCATTCTCACTGGAGATAAGTGATATCTCATTGTGGTTTTGATTTGCATTTCCCAGATGCCAAATCAGATTTTGAGGGTACTAATGCCAACAAAATTTTTTCTGCCCCTTTCATTCCTCCTTTCCCAAGTTACTGCATCAGACTGAGGAAGCCACATACTTCATATTTTCTCTACTTGTGATTTTATTTTGAAACATTTCTTAGGTAGCTAAGTTATAATTTCAAGTTATTTTTCCCTTATATAGGGATAACATACTTTCAGCATCCTTGAATATTTATGAATTTGTTTTATTCATTATTTTATTGATTTTCCATGATAAATGATTCAACTTCCTGTCTCCTAAAAATTATTACTCATGTTCTGAATTTTTTTGTAGTCCTATTTCTGTTTTTTTCAGTGTTTGTAGTTAATTTTTAAATTATATAAAAATTGTTTTTGCTTTTATGCTTAATGTTTACCCTAGGCATTATCAGATATATTTTCATTTAATTCTACTATCTTAATATCTAATCTTTCATCTTTTAGTTTATGAATTCTTTTTAATCTTTTACAATGTATGATGTAGTTTTTTCCTAGAATTAAATGTCTTCTTGTTATACTTTGTACATCTTGCATGTTTTTATCTATCTTTTCAGAATTTTTGCAAAAATTTTATGCTTTAAAATTTTTGGTTTGCTTTCTTATTTATCTTTTAATGATAACAATATTATCCTGTATCCCTATAAGTATAGGTAGATGCAAGGGGTTTCTTTTAAAACTTTGCACTAATTGACTTAGAGAAAAATAAGAAGCAATAAGAAATATATTTATTTACTGACAGTACAATTTTGAGAAAGATGAAGCAACTTCTGAATTATCAGAATTTTTTGACTGTGATATTTTGGTACTATCTGTTTTCATTTTAAAATATAGAACAAAATGAGCCAATGAGAAATAAAACTCTTTTTTTGATCCAAAAACTCTGAGACATATGTTCCCTTTGAAAGAATCTCCTGCTTTTGATAACAAAAGTAGGAATACTCTGAAAGGCAGTAGCCAAAGTGTTCTACTCCCTTAGATGATATTTTGATAATTGGATGACACCACAATTTCCCTAGAACAATCAATTAAAGTGAGGATTACACATTAGTAAAGCTACATTCCAAGGGAAATTAAATCTGCAACATTCATCACTAGCCACAATTATTCCTAAGGGATATGGCCAGTATACGGATGGTTTAAATGATTGTGAAAATAAACAGTATGGCTGTTAACAATTGTTTATTTTTTGATGCCATCGACCCAGTAGAAAGGTTTCTACATTAAGTAACCTATGCACTTGGGCTTAAATTGATCACTCTGCAAATTTTCAGAATTGGCATAAAATCTTTGATCAAATGGAGGAGTTTGTGTTTTCAGTACCAGACTTAATACCTACCCTATTGCAACATGCCTAGGGCAATGGCTTTTTAAAACTTCTTAATACTGGCATATAAAAAAAAAAGTACACTTTTTACATCATGTCACTATACACACACACATATACACACACACACAGAAAATACATGCTTTTGTATACTACCAATAATACACTCTACTATTTTCTATGCTTGTCTATTTCATTTAAAAAAAAAAGTAGTCCTCATCTATAAAATTTATTTTGTGACTCATAACGAGTGACATACAACAAATTTAAAACCCTACTCCCAAAAGGTCAACACCACGGTATCTTGAGTTGGACCAAAACCAAATAAATAAAATAAAAGCCCCAAAACTCTTATAATTAAATAGAAGTTTCATTACTAGATTGGAACATACTTAGAATATATGAAGGACAAGGCTATGTCATATGTTGTGTGACTTTTCCTCCAGGTTATTCAAAGCATTTCTTTGCCTTTTTCTTCTTCTCAGAATCTAGAACTCCTTCCATCCAGCAGACTCAGAGAGGGTCTTCTGAGTAGAATCGATCTTCTCAACTTGTTCATCTGAGATACTCTGGGATCCTTCCCTAGAAACTGAGAAGAAATTTTGTATATTGATGTCATGTTTTTGCTGCTCCACCATTAAGCTGCCCAGGGAATTGATAGTCACAATATGAGAGTTTGTTTTCTGGGAGCTTTTCCTCTGAATGTGCTTCCCCTCGAAGTATCTTATTGAGATGAGAGAAGGGCCACTCAAGATTCTCTTTATTTCACCTCTTTAGAATAAGCTAGAACATTTCTTCAAAAATTAGGTAGAGGAAAGTTACTTTTTCCTTGGTGGTATAGCTCAACTTTCTACACATAGTCCCTGCCAGCACACAGTTGTACAATTGAGTTAAGGATATTGTTTTCTCTATATGAAGTGACTTTGCTACCAGCTCTTGCTATCTATCTTCATAAGTGTTTTTTTAATTAATATATGCAATAATTTATCACACATAGCTTTGCTGTCTATCCTTTAAACTTACCTCTATTGAGGTCAGTATTGGTAGCAGCACTTTCCCAGTGGCCAGCCACCATGTCTCTAGCCTTGTCAATAACTCTGAGGACAAGAAGAGAAGCTTTTAACAATTTTTCAAATCTAATTTACAATATTCTAACTGAAAAATAAGTGTAAAAATAGTATTTAGACTGCTGACATTATTTTTCTGAGATAGATATATATATATAAAAAAACAGAAATAGTATATCAAAACTTAAAATGATGGGATTAGGTATAGCTATTCCCTAGTTTTAGAAGAGACAGTTTTCTTTTTCAAATCCATATTGGGTCTTTGTTCTATTAGGCAATTTTGAGTATGGTGGTATTATGAAAATATGCACATTTGCTGCATCTTTTATAGGAAAGTCTGATTCTTCGACTTTGTTTAAAATTATCATTGTATATTTAATAATAAATTTAATAAACTATTTGAATCTCTCATTTATCTTATTCAGGTTACACATCGATGTTTTCTTTTTTATAATTTAATGTACATGTATTCACTAATTTGAATACAGATCATTTTATTTAAAATTTGTTTATATACTATCTATGCCCTTCTTTTTTAAATATATAGAACATGAATTGCTTTTTAATGGCTGTGAAATATTACCTAATTTTTATATATCTCAAGGCCTTTAATTATATTCCAATTATAGGGTTACAGCATTGTTCACAATTTAATCTGAATATAAATGGTCCAAATAAATATTGGTGTGCTGCTTTGTTTTTTAGATTGTTTCCTAAGCATATAAGAAAACAATATTAATATTTAAATCATCTTTACACATTTCTCACAATGTTTTCCACAATTTTTGAACAGTATTAAAGCAATAATGTGTATATAACATTATAATTACAATTATATTATAAATATACATAATTTTATGGCAGGAATATGGAAAATAGCCAAGAAAGGGTAAGAATAATGTCTGGGATTTATTCTAGTATTAGATTATAAAACCTTAGTAATTTTGAGGGAAAACGATGGTAAACTGATCTAAATGAGTGGCAATTGCAACAGAGGAGAGTTGAGGAGAAGGTCAATGGCCTTCCATTTAATATTTCTTTTTATTAAAAAGCCATAGACACTTTATTCTTACGCCTTTTTGTTTTCAAATTTTGTGAAAGTCTTGGTACATTTCTTTTTAAAATTAGTTCTACTAGATGAAAATTTTAATATTCTGTTTTTTCAAAAGGAAGTATCCCTTTAAGAGGTAAATGTTTTAATGGTTCCATTTTGGGGGCAAGAGGCAAAATGTTTGAAATGTGGTGTTCACAGAATGAAAACCTGTGTCTGAAGCAGTGCAGAAGGAAAGTAAAGGAGAATGAGTAAATTGCTGATGAGTTCTTTGACTGGAGAAAAAAATCCAGGCAGAGGATAAAAAGTATCTCATGATTTTTATTTTTTCTGACCACAAGGGCCACAGAAGTATTTCCCTTATATAAAAGCTACTTAACCAATGCAAAAGAGGTAGTTTGAGCAAAATATTCCCAAAGAGAAAATAATGTGCTAACAAGGCACTTAACTTCTTCCAGATATTTACACAGAAAATTAAAGACTTCTCCTAATAGGGAATGGGGAATGGTGTAATGTACTTGTAAAGGTCTTTTATTGCCAAGTCCTAAAATAATCCAGAACTCAAACTCAGAGAAGGTAAAAAGTATTCCCTTCAGGGCTACAATTGCAGCAAAATACTTCAAAGTGAGTTCTCTTTTAGACTTATTTTAGACCAGAGTTATATTTAACAATGATTGATAACACTTAAGCTTGATATTATAAAAGTAACCAGGAACTAGTGTTTTATAAAATCATTGTTTCTAATGAATCAGTTCCTCAAAAAATGCATGCAAAATAAGAGCTTAGTAATTATCAATTCAACTAATTTAATAATAATAATATATTTCTTAGGTAAAAAGCAAAATGAATTGTGTTGTGCTCTCTCTCTTATGGTTTCACACTAGCAGAAAATACAGTGTTTGAAGCATAAAACCAAAATCTCAGTCCCTTTGTTTCACTTGTTATTAACTGTTAAAAATGTAATCATGGCTCCTATAATATAATTAGAAATAAAAAAGTATGAATAAATAGTTTTGCAGAAAAACAAAATGTTGGAAAATTTCACAATATGACAATGGGAACTGAAAAAAAAAACTAACATAAACATAAAATGAATCAACATTCTATATTTAGTAATGGTCTCAAGTCAGTAATAACGAAAGATACCCTCTTGTGCTTTTAAGTCTCACAAGTCTCACAAGTCTTGACAATGCATCTGGGACTTCACACAGGTATGACCTGAGATAGTTTATTTATCTGTTTTGTGATTCATTTTTTCTCATCTTTACACATTGGCAGAATAGCAATATCTAGTTCATAGCATTGTCTTGTGCATAAAGTAAGTTATTGCATGCATTTAATAAAACGCTTAGAATAGTATTTGCTACAAAGTAAATGAATGAAAATGTTAAAGAAAATCAGAGGTGTTGCCTGCCATATCTTATTGTGAATGTTTTTATTTCTGTACAAATGCCCACACAACAGTGGAATAATTTTTTTTTAATGAAATTTTGTTATTTTATTACATTCAAATTCTTAAAATTATACATTATGCTGATATATACACATACAATATATTTTATATATTAATTCTTTTTTTTTATTATAGCTTATTATGGGGGTACAACCGCCCATGCCCCTCCCAACCCTCCGAGACTGAGTCTCAAGGGTGTCCATTCCCCCAACAGTGCACATCGCACTCATCATGTAGGTAAACACCCGCCCCCTCCCCCACCCCCAACACCCCGAGTCGGTGGAATAATTTTTAGTGAACTAAGTGTCCTCTGGAAAGTAATAAAGTTAATAAACTTATGAGAATAATACTAATATTAATAATGATTGCTCTCATTTCAGGCACACAAAATAAAAGTTATCTTAGGGTTTTGATTTTTCTGATATGATATATGGTTTCAAATACACAAACAAATCATCCTATACCACTCCATAGTCACAATTTACCAGATAAGGTTCTTTTTGCAAAACAGATTGAATATTAAAGTTCAATTTCACAAACAGCCCACATTGAATTTACCTGTACTATGTGATGTGCAGGACTTCATTTAGAAGAGGAAGGCATATCTGCTAATTTTAAAATGTTAGTATTTTTTTTTTTTTTTTGGTGAAATGATCTTTTTGTTTTTCTTTCTTTTTTTACCTAATTTTTGTTCTTTGACTTAAGACTGTGCTTGCCTAAAAAAATATGGCATTTCAAAGGCTATTCATATTGACATTTCATTAACTCTTATATGGACAATGTTTTATAGGTAATTTAGCTTCTACTTGAACTCGTATTCTTTTCTCTTGAATCTTAACAGTGATTATTTTTCAAAACTTAGTTCTTGGAATGTCCTATTCTCCTATTTTCAGGATTGTCCATTCTTACTATCTAAGCTGTCATTTTTATACTGATGTCCTCAGAGTCTAACTCACTACCTTTTATACCAGTTGATTTATCAGCTGCATCACTCAGCTTTAGACTCGGTGGCTCACTAACCATCACTTAAAACTCAGTATGTCACAAACAAAAAATATTGCTTTCCTCAAAAAAGTTTCTCTGTTTGTATTTCTGTTGGTTGCATCCTCATTCTTCCAATCTCCTTAGTTTGAAAACATAAAGCCATTTTTACTCATTTTTCTCCTAAAAGGCCCTATATCTATTCAACTTATGAAATAAATATCTTTTTAAATTTTTTTTATTGATACATAATAATTGTACATATTCATGGAGTACATGTTATATTTTGATACAAGCATATAACATATAATGATCATATCAGAATAATTGGGATGATTCACCTGAAACATTTATCATTGCTTTATGTTGGGAACATTTGAAAACTTCTAGCTATTCTGAAATATAATAAATTATTAACTATTATTACACTATTGAACACTAGAACTTTTTCCTTCTATTTAACAGAATTACCCCTTCACCAACACTTCTTCATTACCCTTTCCCACCACCCTTACCAATCTCTAGTAGCCACTGTTCTATTCACTACCCCCTTGAGATCAATTTTTTTAGGTCCCATATATGAGTGTGAAAATGCAATATTTGTCTTTCTGTGCCTGGTTTATTTCACTTAAAATAATGTGTTCCAGATCCATCCATGTTTCTGAAAATGACAAAATTTCCTTCTTTTTCATGGCTAAATAATATTTCATTGTGTACATACACCACATCTTTTTTAACCATTCATCCCTTGATAAACACTTACGCGGATTCCACCTTTTAGCCATTGTGAATAATGCTGCAATAAACAGTGAAGTGCAAATATCTTCTGGACACATTTTATGTCTTTGCCTCACCCAAGTGAGGTTCAGAGGCATGCCCTTCCCCTCTACAATGCTCACCATGTCTGTGACCATTAGTTGTGAGTTTGCCACCCCCAACCCCCTAATCCCTGGAGAATATTACTACCATGTGAGCACCATAGTGTTGATCAGTTAGTACCAATTTGATGGCGAGTACATGTGGAGACTATTCCTCTGATCTTGTGATACCTCACTGCAGATAATGGGCTCAAGTTCAATCCAGGAAAATGTAAGAGGTGCTAGATCACTGTCATTTCTTATAATTGAGTAACATTTCATTGTATGCATATGCCAAATTTTAGTAACCCACTCATGAATTGATGGGTACTTGGGTTGTTTCCACATCCTTACAATAGTGAATTGTGCTGCCATAAACATTCGGGTGCAGATGTCTTTATTATAGAATGTCTTTTGCTCTTTTGGGTAGATGCCTAATAGTGCTATTGCTGGATCAAACGGTATTTCTATTTTTAGCTCTTTGAGGTATCTCCAGATTCTTTTCCACAGAGGTTGCATTAATTTGCAGTCCCACCAGCAGTGTAAGAGTGTTCCCGTGTCTCCACATCTTTGCCGGCATTTATTGTTTGGGGATTTTTTTGTGTGCTTCTTCCTTCTCCATCTTTACTCTTCTGATTCTGCCTAAGAATTTTATCTCTGCATATTCAGATTTTGAAAAGGGCCACTTTACTTTCTATGGTGTGGTATCTTCAATACATCCTGCTTGTTATTAGCAGAACTACTCTTGCTGGACTCTCTATTTATCTGCCCCTTCAAAATTTGCAAGGACTTTGTTTCCTTTTTTATGAATTCCAAAAACGTCCCATCATCTATACCACTCCTACTGTACTCTTATACTCTCAAACTTGTACTCACTCATTCTTGATTATATGTCTACAATTATATTGTTTGCCTTGGTCTGGAATTAGTTCCCATTTTGTTCTGTTCAAATCCTACTAATTCTTCAATATTGTTCTTCTGATAGCTGTCCTTGAAACATAACATTGATTGTATGAATCGTTTTTGTCTAACCTATACTCTTGAATTGTTTGTTACTACATGGCATATTGAGTAAAGAATATTATGTTGAAAAGAGACTATGACAAATAAGTCTAGATATTTTGAAGTTACAAATTCTGGGCTTACCACATCTAACATTTGAAAGTTTCTTGAAGGAAGGTACTAATCAGTTCCGACATCTAAACTGATTGAGTGGCCTGCGAAATTCTATCTTAACAAACTAAATCATAAGCTTCTTGATGCCAGAACTGATCATGTCCTATAATTCATCTGTACTCTTGAATATATATAGATGAACATTAAGAATATGTGAGGTCCTAGTTTTTCTTGAGTTCATATAATTCTCCCCTTGTATATGTAAAATATACATATGTTTAATATATAATATATCAATGATGAACATGAAAATTATCCCATGCTATCAATGTGGAAACAAGCCATTTACATATCTTGGAAGTGATGAAGCCACATTTTATTAACATAGGTCAGATATAGAGATCCCCAACGAATTTCTATGTCATGACTTCATGTATTTAGTAACAGTTCCTAAATAACTAGTAGTACTTCAGCTAAGCTGATCATGCAGCATGCATTTCTTTGTGATACCAAGCTAATTTCCTTGGACAAGCTCTATGATGAAAGCTATTCTTCTGTGAATCCCAGTAAATAAACATTGATTGAACAGTTATTTATTAAGTGCCTTCTATGGGCCAGACTCTAAGCTAACAGTAAGAAATAAAATGATTCTCTAATGGTGGATTTATAGGCATATAGTACCTTTCTCTTCTCGGACACAAAGAACCAGAAGATATTTGGCAGCTTGGTGTCAATTCCTTGAAAACAGGCACATTCACCAAGCAGACTGTGAGACAAAAGTTCCCCAACTACATTAACAGAGTTTTGTTGCAAGTAGTTAAGTTCCTATGCTGCAAACACTTCAGGATCCCATCTGTAAAATACAAATAATTTTACTTCTCTATTTCAAAAAAGAAGTGAAAGAACATCTACATCTCTGATGTCCTAAATCCTAACATGAGATGCATTCATTGTTTTTATTGCTTAGTTCTTAACTTGTGAAACTCCTAGTATAATCTGCACATTAATTTGTATCAATTATCACTTCTGCTGACTGGTTCATTCCTTCAGTTTCCATGAATGCCAATCCAGTGTTCTCTTTGATTTATGTAGACCAGTTGACTAAAGTGAACTGAGCAAGAGATTAAACTATGTTACTATTGTTTCTGCTTTGTAATTTTTTCCTTTACTGAACTCTCATACCAAATGCCAAGATGCACAGATAATTTATAACAATAACTGTCACTTACATGATGTTTACACTATGTCAAGCACTGTTTTCACACCTATAACTCTTTTAAATGGCATGAAATCCAATGATACATGTGCTAATATTATTTATATTTTACAGATGGGATTAAGTAGCTGTTCCAAGATCATATAGTCAGAAAATGGAAGTACCAATATTTGAACAGATTCAATCTAGCTTTTAGCATCTGTGTTTATAATCACCATGTTATACTCAATTGTGACAGTTTGTCAAAAGTGAAAATGTATGTTTTTGACGATTCATGTTATTTTCTACAGTATGGCATTTGGACATGATTTTAAGTATACTATGAGGATTACAGCTCACTGATGTTTTTATTTTCATGGTGAAAAAAAAATAAGTGACGTGAATTTTTTATGATGGACTGGCATGCATAAGGAACTAAAAAATGTTACAGTCAAGATGTAATGTTGACACTTTTCTGAAAAATAGATTTGATAATTTTTTCTTCATGAAGAATGAAGGAAATCTAAGTGTCTGTAAAGCACATTTATCTCTTTTACATTTTTTCTTATAGTCAGTTTAGTTTCTCTATCAAATCCACTGTTAAATTTTTATCTATTCTTTACTATTTCCTCATACAATGACTCTTTTCTGATTTCTTTCTGTTAACTGTAGAAGACAAATTATTATTTTTTTATTTTGTCATCACAAAAAACAATAGTGAACATTAAACTCAATGTTAGAATACAAATATTCATTGAGCAAATGTTTAACCTAAAACATGAAAGATAATAGGATTTTGTAAGTGAAAGTAAAATGGCAAATTACCAAGTATTTCAGGTCTAGGATACAGAATGTGTAAATATCCAGAAATGAGGAATAAGTCTTTGTATTTGGAGGGTGGAGTTAGAAGGGGAAGTGAAAGTGGATGAGGCTGAACACATATGCATGAACACAAAATCCTAAAAGTTTGTCTAAGGGGGTGGTAATTAATCCTAAATTCAATAGGAAGCTCTTGAAGGGAATTGAGAACTAGTGATCCAAGGAAACATACATTAATGATTATTACAGGTTTATCATGGAAAATCATTTCAAATGAGGTAAATGTGAATTTAGCAAGATTAGTAAGGAGGGTCTATAGAAATATGTGTTAAATGATGATGATCTGGACAATGCCTTGGCATTTAGAATGAAGAACAATAAAAAATGTTAGAGAATGATAGGGGAAAAAAATAAAACTTGGTGATGGATTGCTGTCAATGAGAAAGACGTAGGAGTTATGTGTGGCACTCCATCTTGGTAACTGGGCATACCCAGTTTTATTGAACCATTCAATAAAACAGGGAATAATGAATGAAAAGTAGGTTTAGATATTTTGAATTTGAGATACTTATGGAGATGCCCAGCATATGGCGTGATGAGCAGTGATGGAAACTGGTGGGGGGTTCTATGTCAGATATGTAGATTTCTGAATACTTAAAATATGATACTGCTAGTAAATATGGTTACCTAAGAAGAGTGTCTAAGTAAAAAAAAAAAAAAACAGGGCTGGAAGAACAGGAACCAAGAATTTCCCCTGGAGAAAATTTATAAAAAAAACTCTTGGGTAGAGTAGGTGATGTCACCTAGATTTGTCTTCTCTAGTTCATATTATCTTATATAGGAGAAACACAAATTTATTTTTGGTGCTATAAAAAAGAGTGCTTTTCTTGTTTCACTTTGGTTATTGTTTTTATTTTTTTCTCTCCTCTGGTATTTATAAACACAAAAAAATTATTTATTTATTTATTTTTTGAGACAGAGTCTTGCTCTGTTGCCCGGGCTAGAGTGAGTGCCGTGGTGTCAGCCTAGCTCACAGCAACCTCAAACTCCTGAGGCGATCCTACTGCCTCAGCCTCCCAAGTAGCTGGGACTACAGGCATGCGCCACCATGCCTGGCTAATTTTTTCTATATATATTTTTAGTTGGCCAGATCATTTCTTTCTATTTTTAGTAGAGACGGGGGGGTCTCGCTCTTGCTCAGGCTGGTCTCGAACTTCTGACCTCGAGCGATCCACCTGCCTCGACCTCCCAGAGTGCTAGGATTATAGGCGTGAGCCACAGCGCCCGGCCTACAAAGCCAACTCTTGATAATTCTTTAGAAAGCAAATGTCTTTACAGCTTGAACTTGAAACATCCAGCAAAATTCTGGAAAATCAAATAAGGAAATAATTAAGAAGAGTGTGTAAAGAACTTAATTTTCCCCTTTCCCTTTATGGACTCAATGTATATATGTACTTTCATTGAAATATAGGCTGAAAGATTGCTCTTTCTCAGCTGAACATTACCACCTAAAGGAAGTTTTTCCTTGAACCCTCAAGCTTGGTTGAGTTTTCAGCCTCAACTCTCCCACAGCCAGCTTTGCTACAATCTTTTATAATTATCTTCATTTTTTTTTTCTTTTTACTGGATTTTAGGTTATAAAGCATGGAGCTTCAATAAATGTGGAACTAAATTTTTATTTATGTGTATATCCTAAAATTGAGGTTGACTACATTCCTTTTCTGATCTATAAGAAAACAATTATTTTTACTGAACACAAATTTTGTTATAAACAAAAAAATTGAATGAAAGAAAATATGAGAACTTTCTTTATCCTTTGCGTGCAGGATAATAAGGCAAAGAAGCCAGACCAGATAAGCACTACCTAGTGATTTGCTTTTGTTCCTTGAGGTAGTATCAAGATTCCTTGGGGGATTGCTCCTCTTGGTGCTTATAAAATTATTTCCTTAACTGCAATTCTTGAATTTTCTCTTTTTGATTTAAGAGTACAGAATTCTTCTTGTGAATTTCTCCTGAGAGAAAGTTTCTGACAGCTCTAAAACTTATTTATTACCTCTTTCTTTCCTGTGTAAGAAATTTTCTCAGTTGTTGAAAGTTGTGAGCATTCTGAGACAAAGAACTCTTCCCCCTTTCTAAATTCCTATCATCACCTTTTCTTCCCACTAAATTGTTTATTCATACTTTTTTTCTAAAATTGTTCTATAACTCTTCAATTTCTAACAAGGAAAAAATAGAAACATCTTATTTCAATGTTTAGGTGATTACTAAGAATTTTTATTAATGGAACCTAGCTAGTATAATAGAGCAATACATACTGCAAATCTTTCAAATCACCTATCATAAATGATAAATTCAAAGACCATTCCTAGTCTGGCCCAGATACATTATGTTTGTTGTATTTTTAACTATTTGACCACAGTGGGGGAAAATTACTAATTTAGGCCTTCATTTGGAGAGTTGGTAATAATAGAATTATATCACGCTATAATATTTATTTTATTTTATATTGACTTTTAAATAATTAATAGATACCAATTTAGAGTTTTGAAAGATAAAATTTCTTTTTCATTAAAACCTGACTAATATTTATCTACAGGGACTTGAAATTGGGGACCAACTTCAGAGTACTTGGAAAAATAGACTTCAAACTCCTTATCATGTTTTATAAGATGACTGAAGGTTCTTTTTTTTAACTTTTCAATTTTTAGATAATAGTAGTTTCACATGCAGTTGCAAAAAATAGTACAGGCAGATCCCAAAATTCAATATACCCTTCTCTTAGTTTTCCCCAGTGGTAACATCATACATAACTGTAGTATAATTGTACAACCAAGAAATTGACATCGACTCAATTCTATCAAACTTATTCAGACAGGCACTTTTGAGTGTGTTTATGTGTATTGTGAACACATGTAATTCTATACAGTTGTGTAAATTTTATCACATGTACAGATTCAAGGGATCAGTACCACAGTTAAGACATAGATTGTTTCCAACAAAAAGGATTCCTCATGCTTCCCTTTTATAGCCACAGACACTTATATCTCCCTTTCCCGTTTCCAAGCTCAAGTGGGGTCCACTTTTAAAATTGTCTTTGATTTCAAATTCCCCTGCTTGCTTGCTTTCTCTTCCTGTCTCTCCCTTCCTTCCTTTCTTCCTTTCTTTCCTTCTTTCATTTTCTTTCTTTCTTTAAATTAAAATACCATGCTCCTGATGGTTGTAAACGGGGAAAAGGTATATTGTTTCTCCTGTTTGTACAATTTTGGCCCTTTGGTCTTAGTCACAACTGTTGTAATGAATGTCTGGCATCTATATTCATATTTCATTTAATTAGATTGAATTTAGGTATACAAAATTAGGAATAAGTGTATATTCTATATTGGGAAGGAATATGGGAAGGTAGTCAGAATACATAGTAAGAATCACCAATTATTCTTTAACATTTGTTTGGGGAAATCTGCATTTCTTCTATCAAACCCCAAAATGGGGAGGACAGAATTGTTGATTGGTAATTTAGAAACTATCTTAGGAATGTCAAGGAACAAAATGAAGAGGCCACAATGAAGTAAGTACTCATACACATTTTGATGGTAGTGTATATTAGTTTAACCACTTTGAAAAATATTTTTGTAGTATTTGAGCATTGAAATTTGATTCATAATTTTCAATTCTGAAAATGTATGTATATGTATAAAATGATTTTTTTAAATTTGAAAAATGAACAAAGCATAGATATTTTTTCTTATCTTATCATTTTTGAACTTATAATATCACTGGAAGAAACTGCCAAGGGAAACAAATAGGTAAATTATAGAATATTAATTTAAAATAATGATATTTTAATAAATATAAATGATATTCTTACAGAATTTGTAATAATATCAAAGTCTTTAGTTTTTCATGTTATGTGAAAAAAATCAGTATTTACATTGTTTTAGCATATCAAAATATGTACACAGTCAGAAAAATACTTGACTATATTAGCAGTTTCATCTTTGAGTGATGTTGTTGGTCTTTTCTAAATTTTATTTGGAAATTTAAAACATTTTCCTCTTCCATTAGCTTTTATCAAAGAGGCACACACTTAAATGAGTATAAGCAACTTGTGCTGAAATATTTATAAATATTAACAAAATAATTTAAATAAAGCAGTCCCCTAACTATGACTCTCCCATTTCCATCATTACCTATTCCACAGAAGCAATCATTTTTAACTATTTTATATTAGTTCTGGTATTTTCCTAGCTATTTCTACCAAGAATGTGCATAAGTTACCCCCTGATTCATCAATTTTAGACAGACTTCCAGTTATAGTAGATGACAATTTTTACTCTCTTTCATCACTGTGTTTACCTTCTAGCCATACTCCCAAAATGATTTAATCACAATTTCTTGGCTTAGTGCTTGTTGTATGTTCTTTCTAAATATTGTATATTGTCTATTTAAATAATTTCTTACTGTTAACTCAAGTATACCATGATTAAAATCCCTTTCTTGTGCAACTTTCTTTTTCTCTTGTCATTAATAATTCTCTTTTTTAATTTGCTTAGTTTTCTGTAAACACATAAATAAGTTATACCTCACTGTCTAATAGCATTGCAAAATTCACTGTTATATCTAATTTCATTTATCCAAAACTATTTAAGAAGTTTGTCCACTGTCTTGGCTCTTTTCCAAAGCTGAGGCGCCCTATGTTCCTTTGTTACAGTTTAGAATGTGTTCCATAAGCCTGCTGTTTGGATGTCATTTTGGGACTTCTTTTGCTATCACTCTAGAAATCTGGCAAATTTCCTCAATTTTATTTTATAACACCTTTACTGATTTCTTTCTGTAACAGCAGTTATGTAATGTAAATAGTATATGTATCGGGGCCAGGGGGTGGGGGTGGCTCATTGGGTTCTATGTTCTAAGATGTCTCCCTATTATCCTGCACTTATTTCCCTACTCTTTATGAAATTAATTTTAACCCCTTTGGAGTTTTCTTATGCTCATTGTGTCTTCTCTGCTTCTCCTAAGTCCCTGTAATTCTCTTTGTTTGGGTTCTTTGCCCTTTATATTGGAAGCTCTCATCAAATGTCTAATGATACTTTATTCATCATATTTGAAGGAAACCCTTAAGAGCAGACTGGAAAATTATTGGAAGTGTTTCCTCCACCAACTCTTACCTGCCAGAGGCAACTAATCTAATGGTTTGTTGATATTGCAAAGCCACAACAGCATAATTGTTTCAAAATAAAGGTAAATTTTTAAAAAATGGTAGGTGAAGCAGACCACATAGGAATTAAGCCCTATGGTTGCTTCCCTTTTCCCCTTTTTCTGACAGGCCAACTTCAGTAGTTGACAGAGTCTTAATCTAAAACTGAATTTGTAGTCTTAATTTCTAAAGCAGTGAATACGTTTTGTCAATTGCTAGGTATCCCTATGAGGTTTTTGATAACTGAGAGTGTTCCATTTATACATTCAAAAAGAATTTGTGGTTTTTCTCTGGTACAAATAACTTCTCTAGGTCAGTTAAGTTTTGCCAGAGAATGATTCAGCAGTCAACTACGTGGAATGCAAGCACCGGACCCCTAGAGTTCTAGGACTGCATGGGGGTACATTGACAATGGAGGGTATTTTCATGTGGAACATTAGTACAGCCCTTCTTTGTGACAGGATTCCTGAGTCTGCTTACCTGGAGAATATATCTGTTTCTTTCAGGATTGAACAGAGGGTCTTTAGTTCCAATTGCTCTTTAAATAGATGCTCATATATAATAGTTTCCCTATTTCCCAGCCTTTCCCCTTCCTCCCCTCACACACCCAATTTGTCTTACATGTCTCTCCAATTTCTGAGACTTTGAAGAGCTACATGGATTTTATGAATATACTTCTCAGGAATATTTGCTTCCACATCATGTTTACCCTCTTCATTTCTACAAAATTATCTATCATTCTTTACTTACTTTCAATCTTTATACACAATGATATAGGCTACAATCATCTCCTACTTTCATGGAAGTTGCTATTTCTGTTTCTTATTGTGTTAGATGTGACTTTTAAAAGAAGGTAGAGTATGATGTTTTCACATCACTATCTTAAAACTGGAAATTTGTATTGTTTTTAAATTAATTGAAAATCTCTGGAGGAAATGTTGGACTGATAAGGCGAAGGTTTAGTGAAGTTTAGACCACTGAAATAATCAAAACTTCTTCCAAGAGTGGGACATTGCAAGAAAGAATAAAGTTGAAAGGACTGGGGAAAGGAACAAAGAGTGATGTTAAGCCTCATTCAAAAAACAAAGATCAAAGGAAAGGAAAAAAGTGAGATTGAAGGGCAAGTTGATCTAAGATGGGGCAAGTTTTGCATTTGATTTTGAAGTTTGGAGTGAAAATCATGGAGATCTCTGGAAGAACTCAAGAGGATTTCTCAGGTCACTGAAATGTGAAAGAAAAAAGAAATATACATGGGAACACACATACATGTTGTACATTTAAGGCAAGGTGAGTGTGATGGTTAATTTTATGCATCAACTTGGCTAGATCACGGTATCCAATTTATGGTCAAATACAGTCTAGATATTGCTGTGAAGTTATTTTTTAGATGAGATTAACATTTAAATTGCCAGACTTTGAGTAAAGCATATTGCCCCCCGATATGTGTGTGGGTCTCACCAATCAGTTGAAGGCCTTAAAAGACGGAGGTTTCCCAAGGAAGAAAAATTCTGCCTCCAGGCTGTCTTCGCTCTGGAATTGCAACATTGACTCTACCCTGGATCTGCAGCCTGTTGGCCTGCCCTGCAGATTTCAGACTTGTCAGTACCCACAGTCATGCAAGCCAATTGTTCAAAATGAATCTCTCTTAACATAAACACATCTGTTTCTCTGGAGAAACTTGACTAACAGTGACCGCTGTCTTGTTTGTAAGAAGTATGAAATATTTTTCTATACAGTAGGAAAAGTCAGAGTCTCTACAGAAATCAGTTTATGTGCAACTCCAGATCCCAGTGTGTGGCTCTAGCAGGGTTTGTGAAGCTACATACCTTCCTCTGCTGTCCCTACAGATCCCCCAGCCCCGTGGACAGGGCAGACTGACAAAGAGGTACAAACTACAATGCCCTCCTGGCTCTGATTTCTGCGTCAGTAATCTGGGGGAGACTGGTAACAAGACCTTGCTGAAGTGTGAGGGAGCTAACACCTACTTTAATTAATGGGAATGTTGGGAAAGGAGAAGCATGTGTGCGTGACCAAAAAGAAAACAAGATAAATTCTTCTCTACCACCCCCCTTCCCATGGGCTATTCTCAGGCACAGTAATTCATGGGTCCCCTTTGAAAATTGCCTGCGATACTGGGCACTTAATTGAGCATATCTGGAAACTGTGGCCAGCTCATTAAAACATCCTCTTGCACTTTCTCTCCTTTCTTCCCTGCTTTGCTTCTCTTTTATTCTTTGCACCTGCTTCCTTGAGATTGTACTGCTCAAAAACCTGTTAGCACATACATTTTTGCCTCAGATCTATTTATTTATTCTGTATGGGACTCAGGTTGAGATAAGGCCACTGGGAATTGTACAATATTGTATCTGGATAAACACAATTCTGCTCTTTACTGAGGAATAAGACATATCTGTGCTACATCTACAATGGATGCTAAACAGTAAAATGTGTAAATGTCAATTACAGCAGGCTCAGATGAACATAATGAATTCAAGAATGAAATTATTTGTTATTTGGAAAATACAAATAAGAAGAGTATTTAGTGAACTATGATTCTTTGAACTGAAAGTATCAATAGAGTGTATGTTTTGGGGAGGGCATTCTGAAAGGTAATCAAACGTACAATTATTATAATTTAACTGTTGATTTTCTACCTTTTTCTCTTTTTGTCTGTGAGTTTCCTGCTTCCTTTTCAGCACTAGACTGTGCCTTAATCCCAGGTTTTCCTCAGTTCTAGTAATCAGGGTTCCGCTGTTCACAAATGGAGGAGCTCCCAAAGGGGCTATCCCAGTAGTGTATATTGCCTTTGCCCCACCCTCATCAGAGCTTTAAACCTGTCCATACCCCAGACGGTGCACAACCCACCCATTAGGTGTGTATATACCCATCCCCTCTTCCCTAAGGGTTTATGTCCAGGGGACCAGTGCAACAAATCTCTCACCTTGTAGTGCTGATGAACAGCCACTCTGATTTGAAATTTCCTTTGGCTGAGTTATAAACACAGTTTCCAGGGCTGGGAATGGTAGACCCATCTCCCTACTTTGTCTCTGGCTGTCCTCAGGGATGTTGTTCTCTGCAGGCATGCCCAAAGCTTCTCATGGCATATTAGTTTGTGTCTTCTAATAAAACACCATAATAACTAACCTTACTTACTTATCTTCAGAACACTTATCTCTTTTTAAAATTGTATCGTATCTTTTTATTTCATTGTCACTTGCTTCTCCAACTGTGCTATGAGTTCCACAAAAGGAGAACAATACTCCTTACTCTCCTTTGTGTCCCCTGTGCCTAGAACACAGTCTGGCATATGTCAGCATTTGATATATGCTGAATAGTTATTACAAAAAAGGAAAAAAGGTAAAAACATATTCAAATAATTTACTTGTTGAAAGTTCATAACTTTTGAAAATTGTGATGATAGATATATCAGAAGTTAGTAAATTTAAAGTGGAAAGTAATATGGAGATACCTCAAAGAGCTATAAGTAGAACCACCATTTGATCCAGCAATACCGTTACTAGGCATCTACCCAAAGGAAAAAAAGGCATTCTATAAAAAAGACATCTGCACTCGAATGTTTATAGTAGCACAATTCACAATTGCCAAGATGTGGAAACAACTCAAGGGCCCATCAATACACGAATGGATTAATAAAATGTGGTATATGTATACCATGGAGTTATATTCAGCCACAAAAAACAATGGTGATGACCTAATACCTCTTGTATTATCCTGGGTAGAGCTCAGGAGCCCATTCTACTAAGTGAAGTATCACAAGAATAGAAAAACAAACACCATATGTACTCACCATCAAATTGGTATTAACTGAATTAACTGACCAACACTTAAGTGAACACATAGTAGTAACATTCACCGGGTGTCAGGCAGATGGGAGCAGGGAAGTGGGGATGGGTATATTCACACCTAATGGGTGCATTGTGTACCGTCTGGGGGATAGACAGGTTTCAAGCTCTGACGAGGGTGGGGCAAAGGCAATATATGTAACTTAAACATTTGTACCCCTGCAATATGCTGAAATAAAAAAAAATTAAAAATTAAAGAAAATAAAGTGGAAAACTTATTTTAATTCAATATTTAAAAATATGAAATCTATAAATATAACATACTCATTATAAGCTATAACAACTAAAGGAAAAAGAAAAGACACGTGCTGGATTCACAGAGAGCTAAAATATATACATAAATAAAATCAGAATGATTTTTTAATGTAAAGCAAGCATACTTATGTCAGTAAGAATAGGAAGATTATGTTCTTACAGTCTCTGACAGCTACCTGATGTGTGCACTAAAGTTGTACTGTAAGACTTTCTGAGTCTCAGTTTCTTTATTTTAAGAATTGGATTAAGAATTCTTTTTTGCCCAACTCCCCAGGATTGGAATACCACAGAGTTTAAATATAATATGTTAAAGAGATATAAAAGGATATATAAAATATACTTAACATTTTTCTTCTTAAAATTATCTAAAAAGAATTTTTTCAAATATTCATAATTAAACCAAAAATATAGCAATTTTTTTAAAGTGTTACATTTAATGGAGATGATATCAATAGATGGGGGAAAAATCTGAACACTGGCCTTCAATGGCAACTCTTTACAGTGTTATTTTTCAGGTGAACTTGGTATTTATACTTTCAGTAAACCTTCTCCCTAAATTCATTGTGGATATCAGAGAGCATTGTATCTAATCATATTTATAAATCAATGCAAAATTGATTTATTTAATAAAAAGGGTCATACAAGACAATATTATTTCTACTAAAATTTTTGACTTTTTCTACTTATTGACAGATAAACCAGATGATTCACGTTTCTTGACTAATTAGGTGAGTTGATGCCCATGCTCATTTAACTGGCCTTTAGAATTATTTATGGTGGTTTTTCTGCTTACTTCTAAATACACTGTAAATTTTTTTGAAAATGTTGAAACAGAATTATATTGAAAGATTTCCTAAATGATATTTTCATTCTCTATTCTCCTGCTCCCTTTTATCCTTCTACTTCATTCTCTTCTTCTGATAAACTATCAGTATTAACTTTTAGATTAGTAAGATTTAAGTAGTGACAGATTTTAAAGATAATACAAATATGATACAATTTCCTTATAACATTTGTGATGGGGTTAGAGCTAAGTCCTATAAGTAGAACTACCATTTGATCCAACAATTCCATTACTGGGCATCTACCCAAAGGAAAAACAAAGGCATTCTATAAAAAAGACATATGCACTAGAATGTTTATAGCAGCCCAATTCACAATTGCAAAGATAAAGATATGGAAACAACCCAAGTGCCCATCAATACGTGAGTGGATTAATAAAATGTGGTATATGTATACCATGGAGTTCTACTCAGCCACAAAAAACAATGGTAATCTAGCACCTCTTGTATTATCCTGGGTAGAGCTGGAGCCCATTCTATTAAGTGAAGTATCACAAGAATGGAAAAAGAAGCACCACATGCACTCACCATCAAATTGGTATTAACTGACCAACACTTAAGTGCACATATAGTAGTAACATTCATTGGGTGTCAGGCAGGTGGGAGCAGGGAAAAGAGGATGGGTATATTCACATTTAATGGGTGCAGTGCACACTGTCTGAGGGATGGGCATGCTTGAAGCTCTCACTCGGGTGGGGCAAAGGCAATATATGTAACCTAAACATTTGTGCCCCTGTAATATGTGGAAATAAAAAAAAAATAAAAATCCTCAAAACAAAAGATCTAGATTTAGAATTCTATGATTCCTCAAATTTGGAGTAAAGGAGAAGAAATTACTGTTCGTGCAAATAGAGCAACAAGATAAGAGCCATTTGATTCATGACAGTTTTCCACCCAATAATTATAACATTGAGATTTTACACCTAAGACTTCCAGCACTATGTTGAATAGAAGTGGCAACAGTGGACAACCTTGCCTAGTTTCAGTTCTAAGTGGGAATTCTCTGAATTTTTTTCCCATTCAGTATAATGTTGACTATGGGTTTGTCATATATGGCTTTTACGATGTCAAGGTATGTTCCATCTATGCCTATTTTGTTAAGAGTTCTTATCATAAAAGGGTGCTGACTTCTGTTAAATGCTTTTTCTACATCTATTAAGAGGATCATATAGTCTTTGTTTTTGTATCTATTTATGTGGTGAATCACATTTACAAATTTGCATATATTGAACCATCTTTGTATCTCTAGGATGAAGCCCACCTGATTCTGTGGGATTATTTTTTTTTTGATGTTCAGCTGAATTTGGTTTACTAAGATTTTGAAAATTTTTGCATATATATTCATAAAGGATATTGGTCCATTGTTTTATTTTTTTGGTGAGTTCTTTCCTGGCTTTTGTATCAAGGTGATATTGGCTTCATAGGATGAGTTGGGGAGGATTCCTTCCTTCTCAATGTTATGAAATAATTTCTTCAGTATAGGTACTGGTTCTTTTTTGTAGGTCTGATAAAATTTGATCATCAAACCATCTTTTCTGGAACTGATTTTTGTTGGAAGATTTTTTTATTGCTGCTTCAATTTCATTACCTAATATTGGTCTATTTAGGAATTCTATTTATCCCTGATTTAATCCAGGGAGTTTATAATAATTTGTCCATATCCTCATCATTTTCAAGTTCATATATATAGAGATTTTTATAGTACTCAGAGATGATATTTTGTATTTGTGTTATCAGTTGTAATATCTACTTTTTCATTTTTGATTCAGCTTATTATAGCCTTTCTTTTCTGTCTCTGGTTAATCTAGTGAGAGACTTGTTAATTTTGGTTTTCTTTTCAAAGAACCAACTTTTTGTTTTATTATTCTTCTGTGTAATTGTTTTGGAATAGATTTCATTTAGTTCTATACTGACCTTAGTTATTTCTTTTCTTCTTCTGGATTTGGGATTTGTTTGTTCTTCCTTTTCCAATTCATTGACACAATTCATTATATTGTTGTTTTGTGATCTTTCTGTCTTTTTGACATAGGCATTTAAGGCTATGAATTTTCCTCTTAGGACTGCTTTTGCAGAATTCCACATGTTTCAGTAACTTTGGTCCCCTTTATCATTTAGTTTGAAGAATCTTTTGATTTCCATGTTAATTTCCTCCTACAATAATTGTTCAGCAGTGGTTTGTTTAATTTCCATGACTATATGTAAAGTTGAATGTTTCTGTTGAAATTTATTTCTAATTTTATTCCACTGTGGTATGAGAAGATGCATGGTATACTTTCTATTTAAAAAAAAAAATTTTGTTGAAACATGTTTTGTGGCCTAGTATGTAATCAGTCTTAGAGAATGTTCCACGAGCTGATGAGAAGAATGTATATTCAGTAATTTTGGGGTAGACTGTTCTGCAAATGTCTGTTAAGCCCATTTGTTCTAGAGTCCTGTTTAAGTCCATTGGTTATTTGTTTATGTTCTGTTCAGAGGATCTGTCCCATTCTGCTGGTGGGATTTTAAAGTCCACAGCTATTGCAGTGCTTCTGTTTATCCTTTTGCTTAGATCAAGTAGGATTTGCTTTATGTCTGGAAACACTTCTCTTTATTTAGGATTGTTATGTCTTTTTGTTGAATTGTTGAATCTCACCCATAAGCACCACCCACCATCTCAGAGATTAAATTGGGTATGCCATTATCTACTCATAAGAAAATCTAAAAATAAGAAGCAAAAGCTGCCCAGATAAGAAGGAATCAGTGAAAGATCTTTGGATAAATGAACAATCAGAGTGAAAGGACACCTTCAAAAGAAAACAATTATTCTGTACCAATGGAAACTAACCAAAATGAGAATATTGAAATTACTGATAAGGAATTTCAAATATGCATTGTAAGGAAGCTTAATGAAATACAAGAGGAAATTGAAATCCAACACAAAGAAACCACAAAAGCAATGCAGGAAATGAATAAAAATTCACTAAAGAAATCAAATTATTAAAAAAAAAATCTAACAGAGCTTCTGGAAATGAAAAAAATTATTCAAAGAAATATAAAACACAGTGGAAAACTTTAAGAGTATGCTAGATGAGACAGAAGAAAGAATCACAGAGCTAGATGATAACACTTTTGAATTAAGCAAGTTAGTAAAAGAGAAAGAACAGAGAAGTAAGAGGAATGAACAAAGCCTATAAGAAATATGGGATTATGTGAAGAGGCCTAACATAAGAATTATGTTAGGTATCCTTGAGAGTGAAGAAGAAAATACACAAGGGTTGGAAAACCTATCTGAGGGAATACTTGAGGAAAATTTCCCAGGTCTTGCTAGAAATCTGGACATCCAGGTACTAGATGTGCAATGGACTTTTGGGAGATTCATCATGACATGTAATCAGACTGGTCAAAATTAACATGAAATAGGAACTCCTATGAATGGTAAGGTGAAAGCATAAGGTAACTTACACAGGAAAATTTGTCAGACTAACTGCAGATTTCTCAACTGATATCTTACAAGCCAGAAGGAGTGGGGCACCATTTTCAGTCTTCTCAAACAGAGTAATGCCCAGCCTAGAATTTTGTATCCTGCAAAACTAAGTTTCTTATATGAGAGAGAAATAAAGACCTTCTCAGACAAGCAAACGCTGAGGAAATTTGTCATGATCATACCTGCCCTGCAGGAAGTACTCAGATCTTCATTATACATGGATCAGCACAATAGACACTCACCAGTGTAAAACTATCCAAAAGCTAAAGTTCAGAGCCCAGATACCACAGTGGATCAAAAGGTAAAACAAAGCAATAAAGTTCAATGCAACAGGATGAACAGAAATCCACCCCATTTATCAATTCTTTCAAAAAATGTGAATGGCTTGAACTCCCCACTGAAGAGATATAGGCTGACTGAATGGATTAAAAAATCCAAGCCAAGTATCTGCTGCCTCCAGGAAATGCATCTAACTCTCAAGGACTCATTCAGACTCAAGGTGAATGGATGAAAAACAATATTCCATGCAAGTGGAAACCAAAAGAAAGCTGATGTAGCCATTCTCATATCAGATAACAGAGACTTCAAATCAACAGAAGTAAAGAAAGACAAAGACAGTCATGATATAATGGTGAAAGGAACAATTGTGTTTTTATTTATTAATTATACTCCATCAAAAAAGTGATTTTTACAGTCAATTTGTATGGCAGAAAGCACACTGAATCAGAGAACTGGGTGTGGATTCTAGGCATGATTCAGCAACCAAAGTAAGTGTGACTTTAGAAGAGTAATTTAATCTCTTGGAGTCTGAATTTCCTTATTTTTCTGATTAAAGAAAAGATTAGCTTAAAATAAAATTTCTATCAATTTTGATAAACATTTAAATATAAAAACTGTAAAGATATAAATATTTTAATATTAATTAAAATAAGATCATAGAAATCAAAGCAATTATTACCGTACTAGGAAATGATACTTTAATGTATTAACTAATGCATTTTATGCTTGTGATAATTTCCTTCTGCCTTAAAGCCCTTCCCCATACAATTTGTCATTGCCTTGAAGATGGAATGTCACCCCAGGACAGCAGAAAAAAATGATTCTGAGTTTAAAATTCATGTGCTGCTTTCATGCTGTATGTTCTACAATTTTGAGTTACGGTCTGTGAGGGAGTCAGAGAATAAATTATATTCTGTAATATAACATATTATTGATTTGCAAGAAGGTGTGATAGGGTAAAACAGATTTTTTTCCTTTTCCTGACACCAGGAATACATATTCTTTTGCCCATCCAAGGCATTCTTTACCTTCTCTTCTCTATGTCTCAAAAATTTGAACAATATGGACTGTTGCAGTGATTCACTTGTCCTCTGGTGGAATATCCAAGTTGGACAGAAAAGTAAGTCAGAGTTTATATTTTCCAGTTCCCAACAGCTCTCTCAGCAATCAGTCACCATTGGTTGGCTATATCCATCTTCTGAAGTCTACAACTCTTGGACTTTTCATCAGTTACCCTTTTCATGCAGTTATTCATTTCTGTTTCCATAAACTATTACCTACTCAGAGATGAGGCTGCTAATATTTCACCATTGTTTCTAGTTATGGGGAATAGCAACAACATCCCATGTTGGTTGAACCATCCCTCCCTGAAAAATAGTCTAATGCTTCTTAATTACTCCATTGGAATGACCATAATCTCCTGCCAGAACACTGGCATAGCTCCAAATGATTTAAATATTTATAAGCTGTTGTGGACATCAAGGGAGAAATAAAGTAAGTGTGAGTATGTGTTGAAGGACCTTCCTCAAATTAGTCTAGACTCTGCCTTTGTGCTGAGAAGTTTAATTCTAGCATCCCAGAATTGGCTTATACTGTTTGCAAAATTACTTGCAAAACACCCTGGTCAAGGTATGAAACACACAATAATCTTACTTGGTAGCCATAGGTATATGGAGTTTGAAGATGGTTTATATTAGCAAATTAGTATTTTTAATTGATAAAGTGAGATTAATAATTTCCACATGATCTCCTTAATATCTTTGGAATAATTTTTCATTTTGGCTGGTTAGGTAAAATATGCCAAAATGGTCATCAGTAGCCCCAGCCAAGTCCCCATTTTAGGCTTTCTGGTTTGAGGTATTTTATGCATGTGTAATGGTCCTAATCTGTGAGAGAAATTGTGTCTGGTAGAGCCCTACATAAGGCAGGCAATTGGAGCTCAAACCTGGCTTCTCTGAACATCTTGCTATGAGACGGTGTCATCTGTGGTGCATATCCTTATTTAATGCTGTTGTTTTATTGCATTCTTTTCTTGCAAAAGGCTATAGAATATAGCTATATATATATTTGTAAGCATTATTATTCTGAGTATCCTTTGGCAATAAAACCCATTTAACTGTTACTGTTAATGTAGACTCATTTTCCACATGTAGCTTGAGAAGTTGGCAAGCCTCATTTCATTTACTAGCATCTGGCACAGTTCAGACATGATAGGATAGAGATAGTAGCAAGAACTCTGTAGCCAGAGAGGCCTGAGACAGCTTTCCTTAGGTGTTCATGTACCAGAGTGTAAATAGCTTTCTGTTTCTGGTATGCCCAAGAGAGGTGTAGATGAAGTGTTGACAATCAGTTCTAGTTATTGGTCTTGCTCAGGTCTTATTATTGGGATAAAGAGACCCAGGAACACTTTGCATGGCCTGAGTCCATGATACCTGATGGGGATGGAGATGACTCAGCAGATGTCAGTGTGTTGGGATGACTGTAACCAAGAAACTTATGATTCCACTGTCTAAGTAGGTTCCTGCCTGAGCCCCAGATCATAGAAACTACCGTGGGATGAAGGAGACCTATTTTGACTGGGGAAAACAAGTAATGAATTAAGATTTTCCACTGTTCATTAGGTAATGTTTTCCCACCATATAATGCACATTTTATAAATTGTTCATTAACAGGGAAGTAAAGTTACATTTTTAAAAGCTAAGGTTTTAGCCTGAGATTAGTATCTAGTTAAAATATTAATGTTTTCCCTCAAGCCACAAAGAACACTCATAAATTAACAACCTCCAGGGAATCTTATCTAGTAAACAATATCTAACAAACATTTTTTAAATATGTGGTAGAAAAAGCAAAAAAGAATTTTGTTGGGAATAACATTATTATCAAAAGTAATCACAAATAAATATATAATTTATTAGTTAATGAATCTTATGAATTATGAATCCAAAAAACATGGTTCTATGTATCTTTTTAAATCTTGGAGGGTTGGGCCAATATTAAAATGTGAAAGATCAAAAGGAGGTCATTAGGCTAGTTTTAGTGTAATAAGACAGAAAAGAGACCTGAGAAGGAAATAAAAAGCATGATAAATGTTCAATAATTTGAAAGAAGAATGTTGCCAATATCTATAAAAAGAAAATTTTCTACTATCTTACCCTAAATGAGAATCTCCACCCTGAGGTAAGCATGTGTGTGTGGGTGTGGGTGTGTATGTGTGTATAAATATGTTTCAATGGCAACTGCAATAATAATAATAATATTCTTTAGTAAGAATGAGTTTTTTTTTTTTTTTTAAGACTTTGTCTTTAGCCAAAGGTTATAAACTCAAGTACTTCTATTGTCAAAGAAGATACCTGGAATTCTACTAGAAAATGGCAGACTGGAGAAATGAAATAGGACAGTCACTGCCATTCACACTAGTATTGACTATTCTATGATAGGAACCAAACCAAGTATTGTGTGCTAGTAGTCATGGTGCTAAAAAATGCAACCATACAATAAAGCAGATAATATTATCCCTACTTGCTTACTGATGATGAAGCTGAATGTATTTTGTTATCTCTTTAACACTCATCCAGTTTTAAAAAGTATTAGATTTCCACAGTGAGCTATCTATCTATCTTTCTATCTATATGTTTATATATGTTGTCTTATGAAAGCTTTGAAGTAGGAGAATTTTACCTACTAAATAAGGTAAAAAGTGTGTCTGTATCATGTCCCTGTTATTTTCCCCCATCATGCTTATCTTTCTTCCCTCTTTGCAAGAGAAACCTGACTCATTCATGTATGCTTTCTTCATAATATCAACTCATTGATAGTTCTTGAACAGTCTAATTTTATCTTGACGAACCCATTCCCTCTTGCCAGTAACTGACTTACAAAAGGGCTAGCCTAAGCAAATTTAGTAAATTATATCTGAAGACAAATTTGATAGAGCCTTCCTAAAAAGAAGCTTCCTTACTATGAAAATACAGCCCAAGAAAAATAGGCTTTCTGCTCAAATTGCAAAGAGATATTTCATAAAGCAGATGAATTTGGTTCAGAGTCTTATGTGTGTGGATTTTCTTTCCATAGGAAATATGATAATACTTTGCTTTCAAAGTAAAGATTATTACCTTAATTTAACAAAACATTGAACAGATATCAAAGAGATATCTAAAGAGATAAAACTATAAAGGTCATTGTACTAGTACTCTAGAGAAGAGAAAGATGTGGAATTGTAGTTATAAAGATTACATTTTTGGGGAGTAACAAATCTGTAAATCAAATAATTATGTAAAATAATATAGTTCTATAAATTACACATTAAAGATAGGTATAAAATGCTGAGAGAACATATAGAAGGCAGCAGTTAATAAATATGCTATGTATTGACATATTATTTCATAGGTTTAATATCTTGCCAAGTTTAAATCTTCCATAGAGTCCATGGAATTTCTAATCATCAAATAAAATTATTCTCAGTGTCCAGGCAGTTTCATTCATAACTATACTCAATCGAACATAAAAGTAATTTTGAAATATATTATATTTCAATGTATTTGATTCAACATATTTGAAATATATTATATTTCAAAATTCTATTGTATTTCTATTTCAAAATTCTATTATATTTCCTATAATATTATAAATCCTATTCTATTTCAAAATATCCTATTATAAACATAACCTAAAGTATATATAAAACTGGATTATATTAATATATTATAGAATATATAATTTTAGTTAATTACAAAATGTCATCAAATTTAGTACTTTCAGAAGGAAGAGAAATGGTGTGGTTAGAGTGTTGTCATGATATTACTAATATATCTTACAACAAACAGAAATCCTAAATATATGTTAGCTCTGGAAAGCAAAATTATGTTTTTTCCATGTTTGCAGTTTTTAGACTTAATGTTTCTCAACTTTAGTGCCTTTGTCTAAAATTTTTACCCTTCCCTCAGTTGTACCCACATCCATGTGTTGAAGTTCTATTAATTTGTAAACTAACTCTCTTATAAGACTTGTCACAATACAAAAGTCAAAATTAATTACTGATTTACAGCATTTAAAAATCCCTGTATATGTATCATTATTATTCATTATAATTTTCAGTGTGGTTATTTGTGAAAGTATCTTTTCACATTCATCTTCGTAGTACCCACTGGCCAACATGAGTCACAAATGCTCACCGTATGTGACTGTGGCTACCTTTAAGAATTCATTTTGGCCATGGTGATGAACAATTATGATCAGGTTTCAGATAAATTGCAAAATCATTTAAAAATAAAAATCAGATTAAATCAGCCTTAGGTAGCATGACTTAATTTTTAAAATATTATGGTTTCCAAGCCATACACATTTGCATTACTATCCTGGCTTACTAGCTCGGTAGTTCTGTGATATAGATCAAGTTTATTGCCCTTGAACTGTAGTGTCCTACTTATTCGTATAATAGGGATACTATTACATAAAATTCACAGTTGGTCGGATACTTAGAAATCATAATGTGACCAGCTAGAAGAGCATGTCTAACATAGTACATGCTCAAAAATGGTAGCTGGGAACAGAAGTGGTAATAGCCAATATCTTTCAGTCCTATCAATCATCTAATCAGCTAGAATAATACACCAATAAATCTATCTTATCAAATCAGATTAATTTTATTAGAGCATATACACATGACATTTGCATTTGTGTATTTATGAGTCTAAATTAAGTGTCTCAAAGATCTTGCGATGATCTTTATCAACTAGAGCCTCCCAGAGCAGCAAAATATACAAATAGATAAGTGAAGCTCTATCAGATGCTTTTTGGTTGCCCAGAGGATAATGGAAACTTAACTTTAAAATATGTAATCATTGCTAATATGAAAATATATACTATTAATTGACAAAATAAACTTGTTTCTCTTAATAGAGCTAAAATACTTAATTGTTTTGGAAATATGCCCAATGTTGCTTTGTATAATTTTAAATGCAAGTGTAAAAATATCCCAAATAGCAGCTACAGGAGTGTATGTGTATATGTATTTAAGTTCTACATTATTTGTCAAAAATGTTGTATATCTGTGTGGGCAGTTTGCATGTGAGAGACACAGTGTGTGTGCATGTGTTTGTGCGTGTGTGTGAGAGAGACAAAGAGAGGGAAAGGGAGACTGAGAGAGGGAGAATAAGAATGTATATCAGATAAAAATAAATTTTCAAAAATGATGAAATAAAATTTTTAATATAGCAGAGAATGCATCAAAAGGATAGTATGAGTAAATAGTATATAATATTAATGCAAAACTATTGTTGTCTTGCCCTGAGCTTTGCATTTGGAGGGGAATTTTATTAAATTTTCCCATAGTGATAGTTATAAAAATGTAGTGCATACTTACATTAAAAAAGAACTACTCTGATTTTCAAAACTCATTTCTAAAACAATCATTTCCTAGGAACTTCTTGTGTGCTGTCAGAGTGGAGTTAGCATTCATGCTCTTATATTCAATTCCTCAGAATCGTAAATCCTTTCAAATGCAAGGAGTTCCTAAAAATAGTCACTGGCCAGTAAGGATTAATCAGACACTGCCCATGTTATCAGTTATTTATACACCATTTTCCCAGCTGAGCATCCCTACTGCCATAATGACCAGAACGCATGCCGTGCTCAGCTGCTGAGGCAAAGCTTACAAGCTGATTTTATTGCTTTAGACACATTGAACAACAGAAGAGCCCATCAGCACAGGAGCATTAGGATGCCAGAAGTGTATTCCAATCATTTGCAGTATGAAATCACTCTATAGTGTGAATATATATCAAACCCTGTGTCTTTCTTTTCTTCAAAGAAGTCTATAACGGCCAGTAAACTATATTAATACTTTAGCAGCAGTGATAAATTTCTTCTCCTAAGCAAATTGCAAATGATATCTGATTTGATGTTTAAATAAAATGATCACCAATAAACAGTAATGGTTTTATAGTTAACCTCTTTGCCTACTGAAATTCTAGGTATACTGAATTATCTTCTATTGACTGAGAATAATAACCTTCATATTCATTTATACAGAATAGTACCTTTATTTTTGGGTTGGGTCCCAGAACTTGCATAGAGTGTTCCTATTCTTATACCATAGTAATTGAATTTCTATTCCCTATGAGTCATTGAGTTAGACAGTTATTTATATTTAACTTATCTGTCCTTGAAAAATAAAAGGCCCTTTACACTCATACACACACACACACACACACACACACACACACACACACAAATGCACAGACATATCTATTATACATCCATTCTAGAAGCCAAAGTAAAAGTGGAATAATGGAATAATTGTAGTTTGTAGATTTTAGTCTAAATCATTTCTTACATTAGAAATTTCACATGTGCAATTTATACTTGGATGGTTTATTTCATGTTTTAATATTCTTATCTTATGCAGTATATAACATATCCAATGCCACACCATACTTGTTGGCTGACAGAATTAAACAGTGTCATAAAAATGTATCATTATGAGTACTTATTTTCATATAGCAGTTTATTTTCTTGAAACATAAAATCTCAGATTGATAAAAACTTCTAACACACTTAGTCATTGTCACAGCCTCATTGTAGATATTGACACTATAATGAAATGTTAGAGTTGCTTTAAATCAAAATAAAACACTAATTGTGTTTAATTCTATGTCTATGGCTTCAGCAAGGATGAAAAGCATTCAAATATTTGACAAACTCTTGCAAAGCAAATAAATCAAAAAAGATTTTTTTAAAAATGTCACCATTGTTTCATTTCTTTATTCTGTGATGATACTAAGCGCATCTATATTTAATTCATGAAACTTATCATTTGTTCATAGATATTTCTAATGTTGAATTTGCCAATGTGAACCTATCATCGTAATTCAATCTATTTACCAGTACAGATGTGAATCAAATTTTGCTTCTATATTAATTATTTGAGTGTATTGTAAGAAATTACTTATAGAAGTAATTAAAAGATAAAATGTATGGCCTGTATAAGGGCTCATTTTTCCAAATTGGAGCGCAACCCGAATCAACACTTTAAGCATAAATATGAGAACTGTGAAATATAAATTTTGAAATTTTCTATATCATGAATTGAGCTGCCAGGGCATCTAGTAGAGTTCATGGCTTATACTATGTGCTAAATAATATACTTTTGCTGAATTAATAGTAAATTATAAAGGGATGTTGGGAAACATTAGGGAAAATGCTGGAATGCATATATTTGAGAGTCCTATGGACTGTTGAACCAATTAGACTATGATTCCACATCTCAATTTGATACCTTGCAAACAAACTTGTTGGGTTTTGAAATGCCTTTCATCATTTTAGGATAGGCCCTGAATTCGTTTCTAAGTCTGGTCCTAACCATTTTTTAATATGCAAAGCAAAAGTTTGCATAATTTGAAAGACTATAAATTATTCTTCATGCCCTATCCCCCCAAGCAAGTTAAATACAATTTCAGCTTTCTCTGATTCTCTGGAGAAGTTTAGTGGGATTTTTTGTTTGTTTGTTTGTTTGTTTTTGGATGCCTATCACTTTCTACCTAGTATTTTTCAAATTGATATTTATGTTTTTTCTCCCATTCAAGGGTAAGATCACCTGCAAGGAGAGAATTGTTTTTCCTTGAATTATCAGCACTTGTCAGTGTCTGGTATACAGCTTATTATAGTAGTCTGCAGAATAAATTGGAGAATGTTAATTTCTGGACAGTGTTTCATCAAATGGGAAAATATCATTTGAGAAAAATACTTATATTTAAGATTACCCCAAATAAATACATCAAACCTGTAATGTAAAAAAAAATAATATTCCTAAAGTTTTAAAATGGTAACATAGAAAAAAATTTTAAAAATTATGCAACTTTTATGTAAGTCCTCATTTAATAGCTTTGATAGGTTCTTGAAAACTATGACTTTAAGTGAAACAATGTACAGCAGGTGGTTGAAAAACATCATTTCCTAAAATGTTGTTTTGTTATAACATCGAAGAGAAAAAAATCAATTGGTTTCATTATACATTGCTTTACTTACAGTCACAGTTTCTAAGATCCTATAGATAAAATTAAGTGAACACTTACTCTATTAACTTCTAGATATCCAGTAAATATATTTGTTGCTTTTTATATAGTATGTGATTTTAAAAATATGTTATAACTGATTCTCCAAAATATTGTATTCCAAAACTAAGTGCAGCAAGAGGAAAAACAGTTGCCCCACAATACAAATTTTGAACTCATCTCAGTTATTTACAACCTATGTTACAGTCTATCTGATGCAGATTCATATGCATTTGATATTCAAAGAGCAAAATGCACTTAGAAAAAGGATACTCACAGAAAAGAACACACTGGAACAAACAAAACTGAGCATAAATAATTTACCAATATGTGATATAACAAGGAATTCCTGTAAAAATGATCTACTTCAAGAAATGGCTCACTTTCCTCCTAAATATAATTTTTATTTATTTTTAATCAAAACATGGTTGTATGAACAGAAATACAAGTAAACTGCAATGAGAAAACTACAGTCTTTATTGATAACTAAGGTAAATCTAGCATCTTTTAGGTGCTGATGCATAGCTAAACTTTGGGGCTGTTTGTCACTTTTTAAAAATTATTTATTTTGTTTTTATTTCAGCATATTGCAGGGGTACAAATATTAGGTTACATATATTGACTTTTCCCCACCAGAGTCAGAACTTCAAGCGTGTCTATCTCCCAGACGATGGGCACCTCACACATTAGATTTGAATATACCCATCCCCTCCCCCCTGTTCCTACCTGCCTGACACCCAATGAATGTTATTACTATATGTGCACATAAGTGTTGATCAGTTAATACCAATTTGATCGTGAGTGCATGTGGTGCTTGTTTTTCCATTCTTGGGACACTTCACTTAGTAGAATGGGTCTAGCTCTACCCAGGATAATACAAGAGGTGCTAGATAACCATTGTTTTTTGTGGCTGAATAGAGCTCCATGGTATACATATACCACATTTTATTAATACACTCATGTATTGATGGGCACTTGGGTTGTTTCCACATCTTTGGAATTGTGAATTGTGCTGCTATAAACATTCTAGTGCATATGTCTTTTTTATAGAATGTCTTTTTTACATTTGGGTAGATGCTGGATCGAATGGTAATTCTACTTGTAGCTCTTTGAGATATCTCCATGTTGCTGTCCACAGAGGTTGTACTAGTTTGCAGTCCCACCAGCAGTGTATGAGTGTTCCTATCTCTCTGCATCCACGCCAACATTTATTATAGCGGAACTTTTTGATAAAGGACATTCTTACTGGAGATAAGTGATATCTCATTGTGGTTTTTATTTGCATTTCCCTGATAATTAGAGATGTTGAGCATTTTTTTCAGATGTTTGTTGGCCATTAGTCTATCTATCTTCTTTTGAAAAGTTTCTGTTCATGTCCTTTGCCCACTTTTTGATAGGGTTGTTTATCAATTTTAATCAATGGTATCACTATTGTATAACTTACATTTACCCCTCCATGGCACTACTCCTCTCATTTTGTTCACTGTTTTTGTCGAAATAGTGCCTTGAATATGACAGTTCTACCAATTGCTCTAGTTTTTTATTGTTTATAATTTAGTTCATCAATGAAATCTAGTAATTTAAAAATGCAACAAAAGTAACAACATTTAAAACTTTAATTTTCCTAAATCTGTACATGGCATCTCTGAGGAGAGAGCAAACATCCTGAGAGCTCACTTTTGAGACCCCTGGGAGAAGCTTATATAGAACTACAGAAAACTCTTACCTCTTAGGAATTAAGAAGCATGGTACAAAATTTGTTCTAGAATTATTCTGAATTTTTGTACCTATTTGCTGTATAAGTTAGCACTAGGAAATGTCTATGTTGGGGAAAGATAGAAGGGAGAGTATGTGTTAACAGAATATATAATTAGAAAAACAACTTGTTTCAGTCTGGTTGAAGTAAAATGTTTGCTTTGTAATTTTCCCATCAATCATCTTTGATAATGAAGCCTATCTTTAAATGATTTTATTTTAATATCCTAATATTTTACTATGCAATATTTACCTTCCAAGAGAACTTAAGGTTCCTTAAAGTAATTTCTTAAATATTATACCAAAGAGAATTCATTTAAGACATCCCCGCCCATAAGGTTGCCTAAAGAAATGGAAAACTAGATGTTAAGGACTGTCTCAGTATATAACATAGAAATATATGCTATGATATGGGGATTCTTTATATTAAATATTTAAATTTTAAAGCATATTTTGTTTTTTTCTTGTAACTTTAACAGAAATACACTGAATATAAAATAATTCAAAATATTTTAAAGTCAAATAATATTTGGAGATATCATCTTAGGTGGTAAGATGGAAATATAGAAGTAACAGCATGATTTAGGCCATGGATAAGGCGTGGTAGACAAGGCAATTATGGGTGGAGGGTGCAGAAATCAGTAGAATTGAAGGGTCAAATAATAAAATTGATTATAAACTCCAGTGTGATACTGATTTTAACATTTAGTTCAGAAGATGATGTGACCACATAATGATGACAGTTAAATATATTCTCTAACTATAATCTCATATCATGTTGACCAGAATTTTTAGATCTTTCTCTTTTAAAGTTCTTAGTTGAAGAATATATCTTGAATGGTCTATTACTGCAGAAAATATCAACTGGTAGTTGGATAAGTAACAGAGTAGCTATGGTTAAAAAGGGGCTGATTATCTTGCCTAAAGAAATGAATTACTGTATGCAAAATACTTAATGGCAAAAATCAGTAAAAACAACTAAGCAATTTGTATAAAATATAAAAATGGAGATGCTCCCTATAGAAATATTAATGTATGTTATTTTGCCACCAGTATTTTGTGAGTGACAGGCAAAGGAGCTAGAATAGATCATGGATCATGCAAAATATTCAACTAATCCAACATAAGTCAGAGAAAGCAGAAACAGGGGACGATAGCAGATGGGCCAAATAAAGAAATACCAAAATAGTAGATTTAAATTGAAATATACAAATAAAATATAAATAATGACATTAAATATTTAAATTATTTAAACATCCCAATAAATGGAAAAGATTGTCAGATTGGATCAAAAATCAGGACAAAACTCTATGTTGCCTACTAGAATCCCACTTTAAATATGAATACATAAATAGATTATAAGTTAAAGAATGAAAAATGCTCACATTAATTGAAAAAGAAAAGCTGAGTGATTATATTAATACTAAAAAAACAAATTACAGAACAAATAATAGTAATAGCAATAAGAAGATTATTTCATAATGATAAAATGTCCAATTTATCAAAAAGACTTAATAATTCTACTTATTCATGCATCTAATGATGGAGCTTCAAAATTCAGGACACCATGTCTTTCATGTAATTTAGTTAATGTATCACACCAATGTTAGTAGCTGTAGCTATAGGTGTTAGATTCTTTAATTTCCTCTAGTGTTCTTGCTTTGGTCTCCTTACTGTATTTGAGTTTCCCTAGAAACTATCCTAAATAGGATCTTAGTTTGCAGTTACTGCAGCTACACTCCACTTTTGTAAAACAGGTTATGAGGTAGGAAGGTGTGGGGACAAGGGAAGCAATCTATAATGTTATGATTAAGTCTCAGTCTTTTAGTCTGCCTGCTTCCCTGGGTTGTAACCTTCACAAGCACTTCTGAGCTGTTGTATTTTTGTTCCTTAGGTGAAGAAGGATAGAGGATGCTCAAATTGTACGTATAAGTTTATCCACATCAAAGGCTAGATGGATTGGAGTTGGTCACTTCCTTTCCCCCGTAGGCACTGCTAAAACCCAAGTAGGTTAGGGTCTGGCAAAATATTTACTCTTAGGGGAAGTCCTTTTTAAAGGAGAACAGAATATCATGGGCATATATTAAAATGGTTAGATTTCTCCTTCTACTGCCAGAAACAAGAGAGGAGTTTTCTTTGATCTTTACACTGAGAACATGCTGAAGCTCCTGGTGGTAAAACTCACAAAGATGCACTCCTTCCCTCCCCTACCCGCTGTCCCTAAGATTAGGCCCCTGGTGTTTTTAACTCCCAAATTAGCCCACACTAAGTACCCAGAAATTAATCAATTGCAACTTAAAGATATCTACCAGTACTGACTCCACAATCTGGCTTTTCTTCCTGAGTTTCTGCTTCTGGGCTTTTCTTCTTGGTAATCTGTAGTAATCTGTAATTCTCAATATCCATACATAACTTCACTTTTCAGGGCAGTGGTTTTTCCTGTGACCTCAATTTTCTAATAGATCTAAAATGAGTTGTTGATTTTCAGTATGTTCATTTTGTTTTCTTGTTATGAGGATAGGAGTGATGATTTCTAAGCTCCATACATTTTGTATCAGAAATTGGAATTTCTAATTTTTAAAAGGCATATAGCAGGATTTGATTATTAAACTTTTAGAAATAGCTTCTGTATATGCTTCAGGAGGGATATTGGGTTGTAATAATCTTTTCTTGTGATATCATTGCCCGGTTTTATATCAGAGTAATGATAGCCTCATAGAAAAAATTGGGAAATTTGCTAGGCTCTTCAGTAAACAGGACACTTCGGAGAAAAGCAATAATCTTGAAAGTATGTCAATAGAAATTTCTCTAACTGGAAAGAAAAGACAAAAAATGGATTTAAAAGAATGGAACAGAAGATCCAACAACTGCAAGACAGTTACAAATGCTATAATAAATACATAATGGAAATACTGAAAGGAAAAAAAAAGAAACAGAAGAAATATTTAACATAATAATGGCTGGAGATTTTTCAAAATTAATTACAGACACCAAATCACAGATCTAGGAAGCTCAAAGAATAGCTGGCAGAATAAATACTAAATAATCCACACCTATATTTCAATACCTTCCCTATAGAGAAGAATGGATAAGAATTAAACTGGACTTCTATTCAGAAACCATATGACCAAAAAGGAGAGTCCAGTGAAATATTTAAAGTGCTGAAAGAAAAAGAAAACCTTAAAATTCAGTATTTAGCAAAATTATTCTTCAGAATATACCTCTGCCTCTAAAACTACACCTGATTGAATTTATTTGGATCAGCCTGTGAAGCATTTTATTCCTCAAGTCATTTCTGAAAATAAGATAGCAATCGGTCTGTAAATACTAGAGGTTAACAGAGCAGTGTGATACCAAATGAGGTACTCAGCTTAAAAGAGAAATAAGGGGAAAAGACAATCAAGAGAACCTTGCAAAAAACCGGCCTTCTTAGTGTGACTGTGTGCAAGCTGCAGGCTGAGCTCTCTGACGAGAGACACCAAAGGCTTCATGCTCTAGGTGTAGTAGACCTCAGGAACATGTTTTATCCATGTTTCTAAGCGAATAAACAAGCAAACAGCGATAAAAACAAACCCCGGATGGGGACAGGAGATCAATACCCAGAGTTGATACAATATCTTTTTAAAATAGCCAGTTTTTAATAACAACAAAATATTATGAGATATGCAAATAAAGAGGAAAGCTAAGCCATAAAAAGGAAAAAAAATCAGTTGACAAAAAAAAAGAACTAAACGGAAATTATGGGGTTAAATTATTCTACATGGTAGAAAAATCAACAAGAAAACAGGAGATTTCAACAACACTATACACAAACAAGAACTATTACATATCTATACGACACTCTACCCAACAACTGGAAAATGCATATTTTTTCTTAAATATACATAAGCCATTCATATGGAAGGCCATAAAACAATTCTTAATACATATAAATTGCTTGAAATCATAAAATGCAAGCTGTTGGATCATAATTGAGTGGAATAAGAAATTAATAACAATGTAATTTAGGAACTTCACAAACACAAGAAAATGAAAAATAATTCTAAATAACCAGTGGGGTCAAATAAAAAATCACACACACACACACACACACACACACAAAAAAAAAAGACAAAAAAAAACACAGCAAAGTACATCTTTTAGACGAATGAAAATGAAAATATGGATATAGCTAAAGCAGTTCTTAGGGAGAAAAATGTACACCTAACACTGTCTATATTTTAAAAAGATGAAAGTTTTCAAATCAACACCTCATATTCTCACCCTAAAGACCCTGGAAAAAGAAAGGAATACAAATAATAAGAAGGAAGTAAAAAGGATT
>CM052436.1:78938437-78969220 GCA_028533085.1 Varecia variegata | reverse complement strand
TGTATATCCAATAAAGGGCTAATAATCAGATTCTACAAAGAACTCAAGGAAATTAGCAAGAAAAAAACAAACAACACTATTAAAAAGTGGGCAAAAGACATGAACAGAAGTTTCTCAAAAGAAAATAGACAAATGGCCAATAAACATATGAAAAAATGCTCAACATCACTAATTACCAGGGAAATGCAAATTGAAACCACAATGAGATATCATTTTACTCCTGTTAGAATGGCTTTTGCAATGACTTATTTAGCCAGGAGCTTATGTAAACATATAATTAAATATCATTTTAAAACTACAAAAAATATGACTTTGTTGCTTTATTTCTTTCAACATTTGAATGCAAGAGAACTGATTTGATTCTAAGTAACGTAGATTAACCTAGTCAGTGGAAATCTTGGCAAAGTTACCCATTCATTGTTCTGCCTGCATAATTCAATTGTCTTAAGCATTATGTAGCGATCTTCATAAAAGCAATGAAAGCATTGTACAATGAAAAGAACTTTAAATATATGTAAAATGAACAGTAAAGAGTATCTATGGCTACTGTTTCTTGTATTCAACCCTAATTAGGAAATAAATAAACAAAAGCAATAAAGAAATAAAGCTATTTAAAGAAGAAAACCATCAAGTGATATGTACACTGTCTGGAGAATGGACACACTTGAAGCTCAGACTTGGGAGGATGGGGGGGGGCATGGGCAATATATATAACCAGAACTTTTGTACCCCCATAATAAGCTGAAATAAAAAATAAATAAATAAATAAATAAAAAAGAAGAAGGAAAGCATCAAAACTTTGAAATTATTAGTTTATTTATGGTTGTAGAGAAAGCTACAGTATATAGGCTCTGAAAGACAATCTACAAACCTTGAAAATTGTTACTTACTGTGTTACTTACTGGAGTTTGGTATTCATTTCTGGTCTTTCTTGATTGTTCAGAATGTGAAGAATTTACACAGGACATGTAAGGAACAAAGTCATAAACAAATTAGGAAATAAGAATTTTGAGAAATGTATTTAGATTAATTTTTTAATTCATTTTTTTGTTTCAATAGATTCAGGGGATACAAATGTTTTTTATCACATGGATTAATTGTATAATGCTGAAGTCAGGGATTTTAGTGTATCTGTCATTAAATTTTACATGGAAAAAGTATATTCAGTGTAAAATGCACTATATCTTGTCTTCTTTGTTCATAATTAAATGAATTTCTCACAAGTAAACACTGTAAATCTAAATAGCAATAATCTCAGACTTGTAACATTCTATAAATCTTGCTACCTAATCCAATCTCCATATCAGAATTTAACCTGTAAATATAATTTGGTTATTTTTTTAAACACAGTTAAAGATGCTTTTCTTTATCAAGACCTAAATTGATCCCTTTAATTAGGATCTTTTTAAAAAAATGTAAAATTTCAGTTAAGAAAAGTATAACTAACACTATAAAATAAACAGATATATCTTGGTAAGTAGCTCACATAAGCGTCTATACATACCTTTATGTCTCTCTGCTGGTCGAGACAGAAGCCTTATTTTAACATTGAATGGATATCTAAAACCATATACACACATTTAAAAAATGATATTAAGTAATTTATGACCTGAAACTCTTTGCTAGTTTCTATAGAATTGCCCCACATGTGAGAGCAAGAATGGTGTAAAGATTTGCCTCTCTGAATTAAGGATCAAGAGCGCCAGAGATTTGATACAATTCAATATATCTTCTGTAGTAGCCACAGTTTCAAACTTTGAATAAATCAGTTATTGTTGTTTACCAAGTTAGAAAGCTGAGTCCAATTGCTCAAAATTCCTCAAAATATCAACGTGGTATTCTATATGAAAAATGGCTTTGAGGGGTGCCATGGTGTCCTAAAAGATTGACCAAAAGTAAATAGCCATTTTTAACTATAGCTAGAGTTATGTCTTCACATCACTATCATTTTGGGTAGGGAGATGTACTCACAATGAGGAGATGGGATTAATGCAGGATGGAATTCTCCAGCTCCATTCATGCTTGCTTTATGCTAGTTCTGGCTGTGTCCACTTTTATGTCCAGATCTAAGAATTTATTATGTTTTTATATGTACTTCTCAACTCATATTCTTCTGTAGAGAATTCTCTTTTTGTTTGTTATTTTCCAGAATTTTAGTACCTAAAATATGGGCATATTCTACCTAAAATACCTAGTATTTTTTCCTTAGTGATTTCATTATTACAGCCATTGCATAAATCATGACAAAACACAAAATACTGGAAGAATTTGAGCTTTAACATTGTTTGAATGTGGACATGTTAATATTCTGTCTCTGCAATATTCTCTATAAAGGTATTCTACAATTTTTTTTGCATTGTCAATGTGATGGATTTATTGAAATTCTTTGATTTATATGGAGGAAAGACATTTTCTGGGCTTTAAGATTTAATTTTTACTTTTAGACATTTCTCTGTACTCATTGAAAGACTCACATGATTATATATTATCAATTCAATAATTCTGATTCTTGGAATAGTTCTTATGAAAATTACTTTGAAATTCTACAATATTTAAGCTAAAAAGATGATGTTCACCATGCTGTTGATTATAACGGTGAGAAATGATAAACAATTAAAAGGCGCAACAGTAGTAACAATAATATAGTTTATAAATAGACATTAATGAAATAATATAAAATCATTAAAAGATTAAAAAGATGGAAAATGTGATCGCTGTTATTAGGTATTTTTATTCTTAGACAAATAGTACCATTTTATTGATACAAAATGCATATGCACAAAAATGGCTGAAAGTCTATGAAATATACATTTTAAGATTGTTGTGGTAGATAAAAGGTAGTCACAAACTCTTTGATATTTCTCCCATTGAGAGGTAGAACCCATTTTCCCTACCCCCGAATCTGGACAGGCTCTCTGGGACTATTTTGATTGTAGAATATGAGATAATTGATATATGCCAGTTTTCCATTCCAGACTTTAAGAGACTGGCAGTCTTTGTTATAGTTCCATCTTTGTAAAGCTTCCTCTGGGGGATGTCACCTGCATGCATATATAGCCCAACTATGATGACCACCATGCTGTGAGGAAGCAAAACTAGCCATGGGGAAAGTCTACATGGAAGGAGAGAGAGAGAGAGAGAGAGAGATAGGGCGATTGAAGATACCCAACCAGCCCTCAGTACTTCCAGATATCCCAACAGAAGCGAGACTTGTGAGTGAAGTAGACTTCAGGTGACTCTAGACCCCGCCACCATATGACTGCAACTGTCTGAGGGACTCCAGTGTAGAATAAACCTGCTATGCCTGGTAACCTAAAAAACTGTGAGATATAATGATAAATTATTGCTTTAAGTCTTCATGTTTTCATGTGACTTATTATGCAAAGATAGGTAAATGGAACAATGATGGCAGCTTTGTGGATTTTATCTCTTTTATTAAACCAGTTCTTTCTAAATTACCACAAATGTAATTATGTACCATAAATGTATTATTCCTTATAATACAAATATAAATTATTTTAAATATCTCTTAGTTATTATAGCTATTAGACTTAACAGTTGATAGTTATAATATAATATTGCCTCATTTTGATGTTTAGGTATGACTCTGTCATGCTTACTCCATGTCAGTTTTATGTATTGACAACTGGTCTCATCACATCAGATATAACTCAATGCTGAAAATTTCCTCCATGGTCATAAACTATTCTAAGGAACTGGTTAAGGGTAATGATAACATATCTTTGATTTTAAAAAATCGTGTCTAACTTTACTGTTTCATATTAGTGAGTAGATGAGAGATACTGATTAAAAGGACAGTAAAACAGATTTTTTCCTTCTAAACAACTACTTCTAGTCCAGATACTTTTCTAAACACATTAAATATATTTAATTATCATAGTCACCTTCTAATATAAGCATTGTTATTCTATTCATTTTATATATCAGAAAATGGAAGCCCAGAGAAATAAAGCAACTTGAGCAAGATCACACAGCTTGTAGATAGCAATAACAAACCAGTGTGAGGATTCACTCTGAAACTTGACATTATTTTAAAACTAGGTACTGTGATTGCTACTTGATTTTTTCATTCTTATGAAGGTCATTTCTTGCATGGATAACAAGAAATAACTGTTCAATTTGGCATCCTTGCAGGTGGATGTTCACTAGAGGGCTCTATTCAGCCATCTTTCTCTGCCTCCCTCTGGAATATTCTTAAGGCATAATCCACTATAGAAATCTAAGGAATTCTTCCAAAAAGTAAAACAAGGTATGTAATTTTTTAGAAAAATTAAAGTAATACCCTTCTCCCAAATTCTTCACCATTAGATTCCTTTATGCTTATAATTATCAGTGTAGAAAACTGCAGGGCATATGAACCATCTTTATTTTCACAGACAACAATCTCTTTAGAGGGACACATCAGGAATAGTATGCAGGAATAAATGGAATGTCCCCACAATGAAGTCAAGATATTTAAATTAGTCAAATTGTACAATAATTATATTTTTCTGACACTTTTCACTATTCTATAATAAACTTGTTTGTACAAATTTTCCTGGTCATTTTTTTTTCTTCAAAGACTTGTGAATTTCTCACCTAGATTTTTAATGTATACTGTGGCTCTAAAAACAAGATTCAGTGAACAATGATAAGAGTTGCAGTACAAGTCACCAATACCCAAAATATGAAATATAACTTTTAACACACATTCTTTACAAACTTACCTACTTATTTTTATTGGAAGAGAGGATTGTTACAAAGGATTTAACAGGAAGAGTAATCTAAATATGCACAAGGTATGGGGAAATAAATACAGGATGAAGTTTATATAAAATGGTTTAAAGGGCTGATTGCCAGGTAATTTGAGTTTTGTTCCTACCAATTCATTATTAGAAAAGTGATCTTATATTGTTTACTTAAAGCTCCTGCTTCCAGTTTCTACATTTACACAATAATGGAATTTACATTATTTTCCCAAAAGTATTTATTGAGTACCAATCTTTTTAAAACTGAATTTATAGAGATTACAAAAGAATAATGAAAGCAAACATGTACGTACCCCGCATAGTACAGAAGACAGGATGTGGTAAATTGAAGATAAGCACAATGCTGCAAGAGAATCGTAGAGGAAGAACTACTTTCCCACAGAAGAAAGCTCCACGTGGATGAGTCTTTTAGCTGCTGTGGGAGGGGAAGCCATGATTTATGTTTAGGTTAAGATCACTACTATACATTTCAGGTTTTGTGAAGAGCATGAGGTGAGGCCCAGTAGAGAGAAAATTATTGTCTTTTGAAGTACAAAGGGAAGTCTGCTGAGGCCAAAGCAGAGAGTAAGAATACTATGAATATTTTGTGGGGGTATATGGAAATAGTGAGTAGAGCATAGGCTGCATTGATGACTATGCCAAAATGACATAGATTTTCAAACTAATCAACTTGTTAAAGCTCCCATTTTATATGTGAAACCTTTGCCAAGCATAGTTAAGTGAAGCCAACAAATACTTCATTAATTCTAATACAGAGTACTGCATGGAGGCCTCCCTCCAAGTGGGGAAAAAGGTACAGTCACATTGAATAATTTTGTTCAGAACTTGAAGCAATTGAGCATTCCAATAGCTATAAGCAAGTATATTAACTTATTTTTAAGCAAACAAACTTACTTGGTATTGTTACCGTTAAAAGAAGGAAACAATGTGTACATCATGGAATGGATATATTAATAACAACAATTTAAAATAGAAAGTATAAGTTCTTTAAATATCAAAGTTAAAGTTGCATATTGTTTTCTCTAATGCTTTATGAGAAAAGAAATACAAAAAATACTTTTCTCTCTAATTTAGACTATTTTTATCAACTAATATCCATCAGAGAAAATTACTTTTCAGAAAATAGCACAACATTGACTAATATATATTGTAATCCATCATACATTCATTGGCATTATAAATGACCAAACACTGAAGAATACAAAGTAGTTGCACGTGTTTAGAGTTAAGGGGATGTATAACATAATTATTGTAAAGGATATTTACTGAAATCTCTGTATACATATAAATGAAAAAGATACGTATTTCTGATGTGTTGTTACAATTGCAAGAAATAAAATGATACTGTCCATTAACTTTTAATGGATTGGCTTATCTGGGAAGGTGAGGATTTATAACATTATGTTATCCTTATGATATCTGATTATGTTCTGCCTGAGGGTGGACAAACCTTTAATTATAATATTTTGTGATTTTTGTTGTTCTGTTTTGTCATATTATTTCTTAGTTTGCCTTATGTTGGCAGACAGACAGAGAATGTCATTGAAACTACTGGGGTTGATGCCTTTTCATAACTACAAGGCATGGTTCATTACAGATAGGTTATTATGATAGCAGAAAACAAGCTCCTTCCAAGAAGCTAAGTATAGTTAATTACATTTTAAAAGTGCTTACAGTATGTCACTTCAATGGAACTGCAAAAGCCAAATTGTAGTTAGAAACAGTTACTTGGACCCCAGGCAGAGAAACATTTTAAAACACCCATAATATAAGAAATGTTCTCATCCAAAGTATGAGAAGTGAAGCTTTACTTCAATGCTTGATGTGAAAACTTTGCTAAAGCATTTAGACTACTCTGTGGACTATAGGCGGAAAGGTAAAGGGCTTAGAACAAATGAGTGAAGATGTCAATCTGTGAAGATGGCAGTTGGTAATGGAAGACCAATGAATCTGGGCACATCACCAATTGTTAGCACTTGTTCTAAATATCTGGCATATGAATAGCAATGTGAACTCAATGTTCCATACAAAAGAGTCATGGATGAGAATTCTATGATTAAGATCTATCACCAGTTATTAGTTAGAAGATGGAGGTTTCTGCCTGAACAACTTGAGCAAAGAAAATTATATGATTTATTATTATTTTTCATTATCCCTCAAAACTACTGTCTCATTGAGGTCATATAATAGTTAATGATGATGTTAAAGATAATGATATTAATAATAAAACTAATCACAAAACTGCATTTGACTGATCACAGTGTCAATAAATTTAAAAACAGTATCTTACATTATTCTAATAACACACCTCCTAAAATGATATTATTTATCCTTTTTTATACATGCAAATAGTGAGGTACAAAAAAGTTGAGTCTTATACCTGAAAGAAAATAATTATCATGTTAAAATCATAAGATTTAACAAGAAACATGTCTCTAAGCTGAATTTTCTTCCTCTCCTAAACACCTTAAGCTAATTCTTTTTGAGCGAATGGGTAGATGGATGTATACTATGAGTTGGGCTCGTAAGTGTGTATGTGTGTGTAACTATAAACATATACATAAACATGATGTTACAATATATTAGGTCATTAAATATGAAATGTTCAATTTCTAATCAAAAGTTTAGTTTATTAGATCTCAAACAAGAAGCAGTACAATTAAAGTATGTGCCTAAACTATTGACACAGTTTTGCCATCTTAACAGTAGCTTGCTTATGTCAGCAGTGAAACAGACTGGAGAGCGAGTGGTGATGAAGTTGTGAAAAACATTTTCCACAGCTTGTTGGGAACTGAATATTTTTCCTTGCAAGAAGTGATCCAAAGCCTAGAAGAAGTAGCAGTCAGTTGGTGCAATGTCTGGTAAATACAGATGATGACAGAGAGTTTCCAAGTCCAGCTTCTATAATTTGAGCAGCACTGGTTTTTGCTACATGTGGTCTTGCAAGTGGATTGACCTGTGTCTATTGTCCAATCTTGACTGCTTAATCACAAGCATCCTCATCCTTTTGCCCAGCTGGTTGCAGTAGACATGTGCTGTAATCAATTGACCAGGTTTCATGAAGCTGAAGTGGATAATACCAGCACTGGACCACCAAAAAGACACCATTAACTTTTTTTGATGAATATTCAGTTTTGGACTGTGTTTCATCACTTCATCTTTATCCAAGCATTGTATCAAATGTTTGCAGTTGTCAAAAAGAATCAAATTTTCATCAGTTGTAACAATATTGTGTAGAAATGGTTTACTTTTATGTCATAACAACAAAGTAAGGCAAGCTTCGAGACAATTTCTCTTCTGATGCTCGTTTAGTTCATGTGGTACTCATCCATCCTGCTTCTTTACCTTGCCCATTTGTTTCAAATGGTCCAATATTGTTGGAATAGTAATGTCAAAACTTGCTGCTAATTCATGTGTTGGTTGAGATGGATTCACTTCCACTACAGCTTTCAGCTTATCATTATCCACCTTGGTCTTAGGTCACCCATATGGCTCATTTTCAAGATTAAAATCACCAGAATGTAACTTCTCAAACCATCAATGTACTGTGCATTCATTAGCCACATCCTTCCCAAACACTTTGTGGATATTTTGAGCTTTCCACACTGCATTGGTTCCACGACACAACTGAGATTCGAAAATAACATGAATTTTTGACTTACCCATGGTTTCACAAAAATTTTTCTAAAACAAATTTGAAAAATATCACAAGGAAAACCGTGTGTTTGAAAGACTGAGGATGTACCTTCACAATAAAAACAAAAATAAGACAAGAAGTGAAAAGCGTCAAAGCGAAATGTCAGAGATATCAACTGTCAAGCTTAGTACTTAAGAAAATCAGACATTTCATACTTAATAACCTAATAATACCTAATAAGCCTCCTTAAGAAGCAGAGCAATTTAATAGAGAAGTATTAGTACATTTGCAGATATTCTCACACTACAATATTTTAATGTGTTTATCTCTACTTGATCATTTATGACCTATGTAATCAACCTCTACACACACAGCAGCCCACTCCACACAGGACATCTTTGTTAGAGAGAGTATCATCGACCCTCTAGTTGGCTTTCAAGGAAACATCTTCTTTTAAGGAGTCACCAAACTCTTGTCTAGTTTTTCTCTTGTGATCTATACCCAGTCAATTAAAAACAGGCATGTACCTCTTCTCCTTTCATCCTGTCATCCTAGAAATACAGTAATTTGTATATTATTTTGCTTATGATTTCTTACAAAAATATGAGAACAATGCCTTCTCTAATTTTAGTATAATTTAATTTTAATTTTAACTAAAAGAACTATCACGATGAATCCTTTGCTAGCCGAGATCATTCTACAATTTCATCCCTGTCAGCACATGTACCATTTTAGAAATGATTCTTTTTATCCCTCCTACCCAAGGTGATAATGCAAGGGAGATTAGTATTATTCAAACTAAATAATTTTTGATTATTTCACAGCTGGTTGCTTTAGGACCAAATTCTTACCCAAACTGGACTAAGTAAAATTCCTTCTAGAGATTGTGGAATGGGGTTCAGGGATTTTAGCTTCTTTGTACCCAGTTTCTTAAATATAGGAGAGTGAGATCTGATCATATTAATTGATCTGGTTTACCATGAGAATTGGAGGAATAAAAACAACTGACTAAATGTACATAGGATATATTGAGAAGAGAAGAGTAGGAGAAGGAGGAGGGAAGGTAAAAAAGAAAAAGCACAGCATTCAAGTGACTGTTCAATCCTGAGATTTGTTTATTCCAGGCTCTCTCTTTGTATTTTTTCCTTGTAACTAGGCTTTTAATTTAGATACTCCAAATATATTCCTATATTTCCAACCATGAAGCCATAGTGGATACGAGAGAAAATGCTTGGAATAAGAAACAGAGAACTATGTAATTGTTAGAGTTGCACATGAAATAATACAAGATATAAGTACACTGAATTAAAGCTTTGAAAATAACATAAATGTTTCAATTTGTATTATGGAAGATCATTTAAAAAAATTATATGTTTAAATATGTACCTAATGTTTTCCATAAAGGTCAATTGTTATCTATGCAAATTAAACAGAATACAAACTAAGATTCTTGCATCATAATTAAAAATTGGGGGATGGGAGAAGAAACATAAAATTTCTAAGTAGTATTTAACATAACCAATGTGAAGTAAGAAATAGTTATTTTTAACATTTATAATTTTGGAAGAACCCAAAAGAAAAATATATCTTAAGTGATAATTTGTTGAACTAAAGACTAGCAAGAAGATGACTCTGGTTTTTGAGGCATTTCTCTTTTCAAATTTAATTATTTTACACTTCTTCATCCATAGAATGAAGTTATGATTAATTTTATCTTGTGGGGGAAGAATTTTTGGTTTTAAACAAACTTAATTCTAATAAAGTATTTATCTTTCCAAATCTCCTCATAACTCTCACATAATTATCTTCTTATTCCAGGTTATACTCTTTTTTTTTATTTCAGCATATTATGGGGGTACAAAAGTTTAGGTTATGTATATTGCCCTTGCCCCTGCCCCTTCCTGAATCAGAGCTTCAAGGGTGTCCATCCCCCAGAGGGTGCATATCGCACTCATTATGAATGTATACACCCATTCCCTCCCCCCGCCCACATCTGCCGGACACCCGATCAATGTTATCCCTAAATGTGATCTTAGGTGATGATCAGATTATACTCTTTACTTTCACCATTTCCTTGAGATTTGATTCCTTTTTAATAATTATTTTCTGATTTTATTGTCTTTTCAGGCCTCATTTTGCCTCTCTTCCTTCTCTGTCAACCCATAAACCTTTGTTTCCTTCTATCTTTCCCTAATGAATAAATTGTGACTCCATTTTTCCATTGGAGATTAAACATTTTGATGTCATCTTTGACCAATATCTATCCATCTATCTATCTGTTAATCTATCCTCTCTCTCACTTTCTCTCTTGTCTTTATTTCTCTTACCCACAGAAAAACTTTTAGATCTTTCCTTTGAAACATTGCCAGAGTGCAACCACTTCTCACACCTTCTTCCCCATCACTTTGGCCAAAACAGCTGTGGTTAATGCAGATGATCAGGGCAGCAGACTCCTAACCAACACCTTTGCTTCCATGCCAGGGTTCTTATAATCTGTTTCCTACACAGTAGCTCTTACAATAAAATTCAAGCTTGTTTTTAGTCCCAAATGTAACAAACTTAGAAGTCATCACTTCTGTCCTTACAAGAACATAAAAAGTTGGACACACTGAAAAATCAATAAATTTTATTGGACCCATTAGAAAACTGAGGTCTTGTGCAAACCATCACTGCAAAATCTTGAAAAACAGGTGGATTAGTGAGTCAAGCCAACATTTTTTTTAACTGGAGCAAAAGTCAACTAAATGGTAGTTTTAACGAATTTGTGGAGTCTGAGTGTGGACAACTTTCGAATGAAAAACTCCTGAAGATCACAGTCTTAGGGAGGCCCCCAAACAGGTATAAGCATTATGTCTAGGAACCACACAGTGTTCTAACAATAAAGGGCTGAAAAAGATCCCCTGTAGCACTGGCAAGAACAGAAGGATAATTGCTGTGAAATATTCCCAGAGTATTTACAAAGCAAAGGCCTGCTCTGTAAGGGAAAGGCTTTACCAGAGCCCTATCCAACTGAGAAAAAGGGCATTTCTACCTAGCCTACCTATCTCCTGTAAGGGGGGAAATACAGCTACGAAACATAAGTGAGTATCACAACTCAGGCACATAGGCCCATAAAAAACAGAAGATTTAATCACAAGATTATAAAATTTTTCCCCTCCCTCACACTCCACCAGCACCTCAACGGAGCTCCAGTATAAAAATCGTGGTATATAGGTGAAGGAGATACAAGACACAGATACTCTGTAAGTCCAAAGTGGAAAGGGGAGACAGAAATAAAGACACTAAAAGAATGTGAAGCCTCCGGCACTTACAGCTATAGCAAATATTAAAGAGTAACTCACAGCCGCTTTAACATAAATCTTCAAACTGTTTATTTACTTCAGTTTCTATTACCCAATACAACCTGTTCAGTTTTCAGAAAATATTACAAGACATGCCAAAAGGCAAGGAAAAAAAAAAAAAAAAAACCACAGAGAAACAAAGCAATCATCAGAACCAGATTCAGACAATGACACAGATTTTGGAATTCTCAGAGAATTTCATAGCTATGATTAATATGGTAATGGCTATAATTGAAAAAATTGGCAACATGCAAAAACAAATAGATAATATAAACTGAAAGACTAAAAGTCTAAATAGAATCAAAGGAAATAATAGAAAAAAAACATACTGTGACATAAATAAAGAATGTCTTCAATGAAGCAGACTTCATCAGTAGACTTGAGGCAGTCGAGGAAAAAATCAGAGAGCCTAAAGATAGATCAAGAGATGCCCCAGACTGAAATGGAAACAGAAAAAAATATTGAAAAATACAAAACATACAAGAACTGTGGGACAATTTCTAACAGCTGTATATATACAGTCATGCACCACATAAGGATATTTCAGTAAGCAATGGACAATGTATGCAACAGAGATCCCATAAGATTATAATGCAGCTGAAAAAGTCCTATCTCCTAGTGACACCATGGCCATGATGACATCACAGCACAATGTATTACACGTGCAATTATGAATGATATATAATACTTGATAATAATAAATGACTATGTTACTGGTTTATGTGTTTGCTATGCTATACTCATTATTATTTTACAGTGTGTTCTTTTTACTTACTAAAAAATAAAGTAACAGTAAAACAGACCCCAGAAGAAGGTATTGTTATCACAGATGACAGCTCCATGCATGTTATGGCTCCTTAAGACATTCCAGTGGGACAAGATGTGGATGGGAAAGACAGTGATATTGATGATCCTGGCTCTATGTAAACCTAGGCTAATATATGTTGTATCTTAGTTTTTAACAAAAATGTCTAAAAAGTAAAAAGGGATAAAACATTTTAAAAATGGAAGAAAAGCTTATAGAGTAAGGATAGTGTAGCTAAAGTGTACAGTGTTTATGAAGTTTACAATAGTGCACAATAATGTCTTAGGCATTCACATTCATTCGCCACTTCCCCACTGATTCACTCAGAGAAACCTCCAGTACCTCAGCCTCCATTTGTGGTAAGTGCTCTATACAAAGGTACCATTTTTTATCTTTTATATTGTATTTTTACTGTACCTTTTCTATGTTTAGATACAAAAATACTTAACATTGTGTTACAATTGCCTACAATATTCAATACAGTATACATTGGTAGCCAAGGAGCAATAGGCTATACCATATAGTCTATGTGTGTAGTAGGCTATACTATCTAGGTTTGTGTAAGTACACTCTATGATATTTGCACAGTGATAAAATTGCCTAACAACACATTTCTAAGAACATATCCCTGTCATTAAGCGATGTATTACTTTATAGGCTCTCTACAAGAAATCCACTTTAAATACCAACTCTTAGATAGCTAAAAATGAAAGGATAGAGAGATATGTTCCATAGTAACGCTAAGTGGTGGAAAAGCTACCTTTAAAAAGCTACATAATGCATGATTCCATTTATGTCATATTGTGGAAAAGGGAAAACCAGAGAGATGATAAATGTATCAGTTTTTGCCACAGGATTGGGAAGAGAGTCCTATTGATTAGGGGATATTTAGGGAATAAAACTATTGTGTAGGATACTATAATAATGGACATATCACCCTATACATTCATCAAAACTCATAATATTATAACACAATGAATTTGAAAGTTCATAAATTTTAAATTTATCATTTAGTGGGCCAGGATAAGCCAAAGTGATATGCTTAATGTAACAAAAGAATATAACTCTATTACAAATACATGAAACAACATCAGTGAAGGTGGTAGTGGGGGTACTGTGGGCTGCCTAAGTAATTTTGGTAATGAGTGACAAAGCTAACAGTTTATTACAGTGTTCTCTAGTCAATAAGGTTGTTTCCCATGGACTATGGTTAATAATTTTAAAACCACTATACATGTGTACTAGAATTCAACAGTTAAATGGATAATGGATGTCTTGAGTCAGCTTTCTTACAGTTGCATGAAAGGTTAGTGATAAGCAAAAGGAGAAGACTAAATGATCCATTTGGTAATAGTTTAAATTTGAAAACATCAGCATGAACTCATGCTACTTTAATATAGATACATATATGAATACATAGAGAAACATTTATAGATATACACTTTACCTTACTCTATTAGCTAAGAGGGGCTAGAAGAAATGGCACTCTGGTAAAAAGGAACATATCTGGCTTCTAGGTCTTGGTTCCTTTTTTTTTTTTTAATCGAACAGTTTATCACATAAAAGAAAGAATGAAAACACAGAAAGAAAGAATGTATTTTCTCTACACAAAGAGAAAATACGTTCCAGGGAAAGTGGAATGGGCCAGTCTCCACGAGTAGAGAAAGATCCTAAAGGCTGAGCACAAACTGCCTTTTATAAGCTCAACTAGTTTGTCCCGCCTTTCTCCTGGCAGGATTGGATTGGACTTGGTTTCTAATACTACAGTCCACTTAAAGGAACAAGAGAACTCTGAAAAAAATGGCTGAGTGAGGGGAGAGATTGTACAAGATGAGTCTGGAGTATGTTTCTTATAATGCCAGAAAGTACGGACATGCTGAAATCAAGCAAACAGCAGCAACAAAAGCAATGCCACCAACAAACACACATTCACACATACATATGTGAAGGTATGTCAAAGGAACACCAGAGTCAACTGAAAGACTTTCTAACAGCCAAAGCTGGAAAATTTTGAGAAACATAAAGTAACACTGAATTTTAACCCCAAGTATAAAATAAATATTTATGAGTCCATACTGATATAAATAACTGAATAAACAAGTAAATGGGAGGAATAATCAAATCTCCCATGCAGAAAAATACCAAACAATTTATGGAGCTAATATTTGTGCAAGAAGCTTTATGTCTCAGGCATGAGCATCTCAGAGTGAATTGTTTCTAAGTGTACAATAGTCAAGGACCAAAATGACTAAATTCACATGGAGAAACCTGACAAGCACTACCTCAGCCAGGTGATCAAGGTTAACATCAACACTGCAAGAGTGATTAGTCATGTGGCTAGTATGTACCACTTATATAAAAGTATCACTTTACCTCTGTGGTGTTCCTCCAAAAATCCATAACCCTGGTCTAATCATGAGAAAATAAATCCCAATTGAGGGGCATTTCACAAAATACGTGACTAGTACTCCTCAAAATTGTCGAGGTCATCAAAACAGGGAATATCTTAGAAACAGTCAAAACCAAGAGGACTGACTCTAAGGAAACATGATGGCTAAATGTGATATGGTAACCTGGATAAGATCTTAGGACAGAAAAGCAATATCAGGTTAAGACTAAGAAATCTGAATAAAGTATGAAATTTGGTAATATTAATGTAATTATATGTATCAACATCAGTTCATTAATTATAACAAATGTACCATACTAAAGTAAGATGTTAATAATAGGAGAAACTGCACATAGGGTAAATGGGAATTCTCTGAACTTTCAGCATAATTTTTTGTAAAGTGTAAAACTATTCTAAATAAAAAGTCTGTGTGTATCTATTTCTCTCTCTCTCTCTCACACACACACACGCACACACTAACTATGTTGTTTATTCACTCAAAGCCTTCCAGAAGTCTTACTATTGACAAGCCCCCACATGGTCTGACCCTACACTATCTGAGAAATCTATTACTGCCACACTAGTCTGTTCAGTTCTTGGACGTCTCAAAATATTATTGCCTTAGGTCTTTCCACTTGCTGTTCCTTCTTGTTGGAAAACTAATTACCCAGAAAACTTCCAGTTATCACTGCATTGGAGAGATACTCTTTGATCATCTGATATAAAATAGACCTCACTAACATCTCCCATCATTTACTCTGCTTTATTTATTGTCATAAGACTTATTCCCACCTTCTATATATACTCATATATGTATGTGCATGCATATGTGCATGTGTGTTTATATCTGTCTCTCCCAACAATATGTAGAACTCATGAAAAAAATGTTTCACTAGAAATGCTGGTTTATCATAATGCTTAAAAACATTTGTTAAGTAAATGAATGAATAAGTGAATTGCATTAATTTTATGTAAGAGTATCCTTTTCTTTAGGAACTGTGATGAAAATGATGGCATCTAAAACTTGAAAAATATTGACCAACATATGGTTTAAAAATAACAAAAGTAAAGATGTAAACCAAATATTAGTATTTTAAAATAATGGTTAAATATACATACATATATAAAATAAATATATAATGTATGTATTGACTTATAAAATTATGAACTGTTAATAATCCCATTTAATGCTATGCAGATTAAAAATTATAAATAATAACTAAGCATTATTCTTATGTCCCATCTTGTAGTAGTCTGTTACTGAGCTTTTTTCAACATTGTCGTGGCAGGTAGCTTATTGATACACAAAACACTCACCATTCAATTAAAGAAAAGGATTATATATTTTCTTCTGCACTGCACACAGCAACTTCAAAATGGATTTTTCTGATATTTAAAGAGATTTCTGACTGAAATGTTGGCACTGACATACATAGTATATTATCATTGCAGACTGTGCTGTGATTTATACTGACTTTAATCCAACCTTATTTTGATCTATGTTTAAAGCGTTAGAAATGAAATTCAATGTTTTCCTCAGATATAAAATTTATTAACCACCTTCAAACTCAGGACAAGTTATTTGTTGGGCCTAAATGCTGCTAGCCGCAATCTTTTTGAATTGTTATGATATGTGACTAAGAAGTACTTTATGGCATAATACACTCAAAGAAGTAGAAGTTTACTTTAAAAGTAAAAACGTAAGGAAAAAAAGTTAATGTTACGTATTTACATTTTATATTAAATAAGGGTCGTAATATTTTAGCTAAAATGTTCACTTATTGTCAATAATTATATATATGGTTCACTTTATCATGATTCAAGCCCCATTGATGAAAGGATTTTGTTAAAATCCAAGACCTATCAAAGGGATCATTTGTATCATAAATATTATTTAATTTTCTGTATATTATGATGTTTTGAAATCTGAAAAGAACCTCTCCGGCTGGGAAGAGACTGCTGCTCCTGGGGCCAGCCAGTCCTTAAAAGTAGCAAAAGGCCGACTTTAGAGTATATACTTGATATGCAGACTAACTAATCCAGAGTCATATCTCCTTTCTCTGACCCATATGTCTCTGCCTCAGTCTCCCCAATGTCAGGTATCCTGTACAAGGGAACACCCATCTAGCTTCAAACCTGGTAGAACTATTCAAACTGGCCAATCCTAAACTGTTTGCCTTGCCTCCTTCACCATCAACATCCCCCGTGAGATTGGTATATTCGTTACAATGGATGGGTCACATTGACTCATCATTATCACCCAAAGTCCACAGTTTACATTCGGGGTCAGACTTGATGTTGTAAATTCAGTGAGTTTTGACAAAAATATGACATATATCCACATTTACAATATCATACAGAATAGTATCACTTCTCTAAATATCCCACGTTCCTATTTATTCTTCCCTCTCCCCGACAAACCCTTGGCAATCACTGATCTTTTTGCTGTCTCCATAGTTTTGCCTATTCCAGAATGTCATATAGATGGAGTCACACAGTATGTAGCATATTTAGATTGGTTTCTTTCACTTAGCAATATGTATTTAAGATTCCTCCATGTCTTTCCATAGCTTGAGAGATCATTTCAATTTATCACTGAGTGATATTTCATTGTATGGATGTACCACAATTCATTTATTCATTCTTCTGTTGAAGGACATCTTGGTTGCTTTCATATTTTGACAATTATGAATAAAGTTGCTATTAATATCATGTGTAGCTTTTTGTATGGGCATACATTTTTGCCTCATTTTTCTTAAATGTCAAGAAGCGTAATTGCTATATGATATGGAAAGTATATGTTTAGTATTTCAAGAAACTGCCAAATGTCTTCCAAGGTAGCTATAACATTTCATTTCCACCAGCAGAAAACAAAAGTCTTTTTTCTTCCACATCCTTGCTAGGATTTGGTATTGTCAACATTTGGGATTTCAGCCATTCTAATAGGTATGTAGTAGTGTCTCATTTGTCATATGTATGTCTTACATTGTAAAATGTCTGTTCAGATCTTTTGTCCATTTTTTAATTTCTAAAATTATTTTGCCTATAATTTAATTTTATTGCTGAGTTTTAGAATTTTTTGCAATTTTGTATAAAGTCATTTATCAGGTATATCTTTTGCAAATATTTTCTCCCAGTTTGTGGCTCATCTTTTTACTGTCTTGACAGTAAACACTTTCACAGAGAAGTGTTTAATTTTAATAAAGTCGAGATTATCAATTATTTCTTCATGAGTAGTGTTTTTGGAATTGTAATAAAAAAATCATTCACAAACCACAGTTATCTAGATTTTCTTCTATGTTGTCTTCTAGGAGTTTCATAGTTTTGCGTTTTACATTTAGGTCTATGGTCCATTCTGAGTTAATTTTTGTGAAGAGGTGTAAGGTCTGTGTCTAGATTTATTTATTTATTCTTTGCATGTAGATATTCAGTTGTTCTAGTGTCATTTGTTGAAAAGTCTATCCTTTCTCTATTAAATTGCTTTTGCTTCTCTGTAAAATATCAGTTCACTATACTTGTGTGGGTCTATTTCTGAGCTCTCTATTTTATTATTTCTCCAATACCTCACTAACTCCATTACTGTAACTTTATTGTAAATCTTACAGTTGTGTAGTGTCAGTCTTTTGATTTTGGTTTTTTCTTTCACTATTGTGTTATTGACTATTCTTGGTCTTTGGCCTCTCCATAGAAACTTAATTTCAGTCTGTCAATATTCACACATTAACTTGCTAGGATTTTCACTGGGATTACATTGAATCTATAGATTATGTTGGGAATAACTGACTTATTGACAATATTGAGTATTCCTATACATGAACATGAAAATTTCTCCACTTATTCTGTTCTTTTTCATCATCTTTGTATTAATATTTTTTCTCACATAGATAGATCTTGTGCATATTTTGTTAGATTTATACCTCAGTATTTGTTTTTTTAAACGTGAATAGTATTGTGTTTTCAATTGCAAATTTCAATTATTCATTTCTGCTATGTAAAGCAACAATTGACTTTTGTATAATATATTGTGATTATTTATTAGTTCTGGGAGATTTTTTTTATTTTTGTAGATTCATTCTGATTTTCTACATGGAAATTTTATGATCTGTGATAAAATACAGTTTTATTTTCTCCTTCACAGTCTGTATACCTGTATTTCCTTTTATTGTCATGTTACATTAGCTTAGACTTTTAATAAAGTGTTAAAAATGGGTGATAAGGGGTGACACTGTGCCTTATTCCTGATCTCAGTGGGAAAATTTCTACTTTCTCATCATTATGCATGATGTTAGCTGTAGGAATTTTGAAAATGTTCTTTAACAATTTGTTGAAGTTCCTCTCTATTCCTAGTTTGCTGATAGTTTTTTTTTTTATCATTAATGGGTGTTTAATTTTGTCAAATGTGTTTTTCTGAATTTACTGACATGATTAAGTGATTTTTCTTCTTTAGCTTGTTGATGTGATACATTATATTAATTGATTTTTGAATGTTGAACAAATGTATAGCTGGAATAAATCCCATTTTGTCATTATGTATAATTGTTTTTGTAGATTGTTAAACTTGATTCATTAATTAATATTGTTGAGGATTTTTACATCTATATTCACGAGAAATATTGGTCTATAGCAAATTCTGTTTTGAAGCAACAATGGGGCCAGTTTCTAGTAATGGTACATAATTGGTCCAAATTCATTGTCACAATCACATACCTTATGTTACTATGGTCTTTTAAAGATAGATATGGTCAGGTCATTAATTTCTGGTTATTAAGACAAAAAGTTGCTGAAAATTCCTTCCAGAGATTTTCTTTAGTGCTCAATGAGAGAGATGTTACTCCCTCAGACTTCAGTCCTTGCTACTGTCACATTCTTCTTCAGTGAATACTGGCATCATTCTTGAAGTGAGATCATTAGGAAAAGGCCCAGAAAATGGCAGATATTGCTCTGTCATATTTAAAACACTGATAAAATGTCAAAAATAGATTAACTCTACATTTTTATGTCAGCAAAATAAAGTTTTATTCTTTAAGATACCATTAGTTAACTTACTTGTTTACTTCCAGATAAAAGCATTTCTAATAATTCAGTTTCCTAAAAATATCAGTCCTCTTACTTTGAAGGAACTAATGATTGTGAGTTATGTCTGAGTGTGTCTTTATTTGTTTTATAATAGGTGACAAGGAGATAATAACTTTGCAGCCTGCATTATTTTTAACGTTGCTTTCTGTTATTCACCAAGTATTTAATGAATATGTATTATATATAGTATTAACATATATTGAACCTGGTGTGAAGAATAAGATTGTTTTAATATTAGTATTAGTATTGCTAATATTGTAATAGTATATTTAGAGTGGCAATTTTAGATTTATTTTTTTCATTTACTAATATTTAAAGCCAATTTAAAATCATGCTTTAGAATCAAAATCATTTCTATTTTAGTAATCAGAGTAGAATAAATCTGGAAGAAGATCCATTAAACCACTGAAGCCATTTATTTATTGAGTAATACACACTAAGTACCAAATGTATTTACTATTCTAAGTTCTGGGATTATTGCAACAAATAGAGCAGACAAGGCCCGTGCTTTTAAAAAATCTACAACATATTTAGTGGAAAGAGACAAAAGAAAAGTAAAACAATCAATACATGTTTTCAAAGAGTACTGACTGATCAGAACACATTAAGACAAAGTTTTAGAATTGGCACGTTGGTGTTACTTTAGTTACTTTGATACAAATGAAATAACATTGCAGGAGTAATTTAGAATTGTGGTTGATATCACAAAAGATGTACCTAAATTTTGAAAAGATAAAGAACTTCACTGCTAGTTTCATCTTAATGAGCCTTGTCAAAATGGTTGTTCGACAATGAAATATATAACACTTTTACCTCAAATCATCTGGTTTGGAGTAGAAATTTTATGAAATATTTTTGAAAAACTTTACTACCATACAGGATCATTTAAAGTCGAGAACTAGGGAATCATAAGGTCTATCTTCTAGTCCCAGCCCTGTAGTAATGAGGTGCCTATCCTTGGAAAATCATTCTGTTCAGTTTTAGAAATTAATTCCTCTGGAGTCCTATTTTCTCATCTGTTAAACTAAAGAATTAGGCCAAATGATTTTTAATGCTCTTTAAGTTCTAAACTTTGAAGCCTCTTTAGCCCAAGATCTGGAAAAAATATTTCTGCTGAGACAATCAGCATATGAATATCAAAACATAGTCTATAAATTTTTAGATATTAGAATAGAATAATTTACCATCTGTAATACTTGAAGGATGTATTTACATCTGATATATATTGAGAAAACTGTTACATCATTTATTTTCTTAGGAATATTTAGGCATTTAATTGCCTTTCCTGTATATTTTTCTATTTAAAAATAATTTTTAGAACACTTATCTTTACTATATTACCTGGTAATAATTTGGGAATTTTATGAATACCACTAAGAAATCAATCGTCCATGAAAAATGAAAGCCTTGTTTTTGTATTTTGCTAAATTATTTCTGCTAGTCAGCACTCATATACACATCCAGCCACTTGTATCAGGAAAATCTGAATTCTTGCAAAAGTAATAAAATTGGCTCCCATATTTGCAATTATAAAAATGCAGGTGTCATTTTAAATTTGTGCTAAAGTGTACAAAAGTTGCCATTGGTTTCCAAAAACAAGTACTGAGAATGCCTAATTGTGTAAAATTAACTTAAATAGTAGTCAGAAAGTTTTTAGTCTGCGCACACAAAATTGCCCAAAGGTAGAAACCTCAGTAATTCCAAATTACCTCAACTGCCCCCCTTTTCAAGGCCAAATGATAAAAATTCCTGTTTATTATACAGAAGAGTATTTCAAATAAACCTGTCCTTTACATGCTTGTTGTCTTTGACTTGGTTCAGGTCTTCAGTTTCTCTTTTAAGAGTAAGTACAGTAATCTCCTATTCTGCCCCGCTCCTTTACCAAGTCCTCCTCATTAACTTGGCTTTTGATTCTTTATGTCCCTAGATTCATCTTCTTCTGAAAAAGTAAGTTGTTTAAGATCTGAGACAGTTCACTTCTCCTATCTTCAGCATATATGAGAACATATAACTCATAGTGGGCATACTCATAACAGATAACCTAGTCATAGCAGACAACCAAAAATTATCTGTAGAATGAATGAATAAATAAATAAATGATAAATCTGATTTTGTTTATTTATTGATTTTTTATTTCAGCATATTATAGAGGTACGAATGTTTAGGTTACATATATTGCCTTTGCCTCACCCGTCAGAGCTGCAAGCATGTCCATCCCCAAATAAATCTTATTTTGAAACTGCAGTATTTAACATTTCTGGTGACTAGTGACTTTTACATTACTTTCAACATAAAATAGATATTTCATAGCATACTTTCATCGTTTATATTTAATAATTTATATCTTAATTTCATCAGTCTCAGGATTAAGTCATTATGAAAGTCTCATGATGTCTCAACCATGACAGAATTTTAAAAGTATTAAGTGCCTTTCCTGTGTATTTTGTAGCTTCTAATTAGGATCTCCTTCCCTTCTTCATCAGATATATAACTACACACATTCACTTATCCAGCTCAACGCTGACTCTTCTGTTAAGACTTTCCAACTCTTGCAAGGCAAAAATAATCATTCCTCTTTGTTTTTACATCATAATTTACCACGTTTCTAACATTTACCAACATAAGTTTTCAAAATTTGTCTGAGTATTTATTCTTTTGAACTCTGACATACTCAAGAAAGAGTGTATGCTTTATATTAAACCCTCATGATCTATTTGAGTGTTTAATATATGGTAGTTGCTCAGTCAGCTCTTAATGAATGATGGGTGAAGAGTGAAAAATTCAAAAAAGCAGTGTATTTCTACATGTGGTTTCAAAACATGTAAGTCACTGGTTCCACTTGCATTAGTTGTCATAGTATACCTATTTGCCACTACAGAACAGGTTTTGACAGTGTTTCCCTTCATGTCATTTTTACATGGAACTGTACGTATAGAAAACAATATTTGATATTGATGTATTTCAATCATACAATTGGCCAGTAACACCTGATACTGAAAATTCAAGCAACTTTTTTATACTACTAATTGAAGGTTGGTTGTTTCTTCTTTTGGAGACTTGATGGAAAATGTGCTTTCATCATATGAAATTTTTTTGACTTGCAAACAGCTATAAGTCTTTTTTAAAAATTGTTATTAATATTACTGAAGAGAAAAGGTAACTTTAATCTTAAAAAAGGAAAATGTGGTCCTAGATATTTAATTTTTTTCTACTTGGATATCATGAATGTTTTGAAGACGCAACCCTACCCACAACACACAACACACACACATACCCCCCCCACATATATATACACACACACCCAACACAGACATATACACTTAGTGTATATGCATATGCATATATAAATAATACATCATGAGACACATACAAATTAATTCTGATTATAATGCTTAAGAAGATAATTGGGAAATGAATGTTTCAAAATCATTTATTATCAGAATAAGAAGTCAGTTTTATTAAAATAAAAATCAAGAATTTTTAAGGTGCTATTAGCATAGAGTTTAATCCTTTTTACAATAATCTTCTACCAGTAATAAAGAGAAAATATTTAGGATAAAGGAAAAGAATGAGGTTTACTATAAATCAAAGGATTACAGAGAGTTATTAAGAATAATGAGACTTTTCACCACATGTACTCACCATCAAATTGGTATTAACTGATCAACACTTAGGACCACGTATAGTAATAATATTCATCAGGTGTCAGGCAGATGGGAGGGGGGAGGAGGGGATGGGTATATACACACCTAATGGGTGCGGTGCACACCGTCTGGGGGATGGACACGCTTGAAGCTCTGACTTGGGTAGGGCAAAGGCAATATATGTAACCTAAACATTTGTACCTCCGTGATATGCTGAAATAAAAAAAAAAGAAGACTTGAGGCTGTTGTAATATGATCAGAAATGGTATGCAAAATATAAATAATAAATGTTAAAGATAAAATGTTAAAATAATACTTTTGTTCTAGGGAGAAAAATTTTGTAAACTAAGCCACAAATACATAAAACACAAAGAAAATGATTAAAATATTTAATTGCATCACAATTTTAAAATTTTATTACAGACATTGTCAGGTAACATACAATTTACAGATTATGAAAATATGTTTACATTTAAAATAGATAAGGAATTAATATCTAGAATACAAAACCAGGAAACTCAATACAGAAATAAGCAAATAATACAAACTGACAATTCACAAAGGAGAAAACCCAAAGGATAACTAACACGACACCTGATGTTCAAATTTATTAGTAACTATAAAAATGCAAACTATAGCAACAAAAAATGTAATTTTTCTCACCTGACTACTGGTGTGGAAATTAGAAATAATTATTTTATTCATAGTTAGCAACTGGAATTTGCTTAGAACATCGGCCTAGAGAAATATTTGTTAAATAAATGAAACTGACAAATGTTGAATTTCACAAATGATGTGGTGATTCAGAAACACACATACACTATTGATAAGAGTTGGTTTGGCACAGTCTGAAGACAAATTCGTGAACATTTAAATTAAATATAGTACAATCTATAACTCCAAATTTCTGCTCCAGAGAAAGTCATACATATGTCCATAATGTTTGAGGCTGTTCATCACAACACTGTTGTGATAGGAGTAGTCAGAGGCAATCTAGAAACACATTAAATATCTATCTTGAAGGATCAAAACATTTTATTTTTCTTGCTGTTGTTTACTTTTCTTCTATTTGTAATCATTATGAAAAAAAAATATCTGTAGCCTACAAACACTCTTGGTAACCTGCCCTAATATTCTGTCATTTTCCCCCCAGCCAAAATTACTTGTATTTAACTTAACATGCTTCTGTATTTAAAACCATTTTCTCCTGTGCAAACATATGTGGATATAAGAGGCAGAGATCAAAGAAATACATTACAATAATGTTTTGAGAATTTAAAAGAGATTAAGTAAATTATGGCTTTCCTTTCTTTTCTCACTGCATATTTATTTACTATTTATAAGTTATTATGTATTATTATGTGTTATTTGTGGTCTTGAATTTGTAAATCTTTTTTTATTCTTGCTAATGGTTCTCCAAAGAGAAATTATTTTTTTTTCCTTTTTTCCTTCTTCTGTAAACTCTCTTTCTCATCTCCTCACTTTCATCTTTCTCACCTTCTTTCTCATTGTATTCTTTAAAGTTACTACTTTCACAGGGTCATAGAAATCTCTCACAATTTATACAAAGTTATTCAGATTTTTATTGACCTTACTAAAAAATGAAAGTAAGCCAGGTACACAAACCTTTGGAATACTAGCTAGGAAGACCTTCCCTGACAAAGTGCAAATAATGAACGCAATTTGTTTATAAAACCTTTCCAGTACATCACATTCACGGTTACTTAAGTAAATAGATATTTCACAATAAATCAGTTGTGAACTTGAATTAGATTGGTAAGGTCTATTCATAGAAATGTATGAATTAAAAAGAAGCTGTCCAACATACAAGGTGATAGCATAAGCATTTCCCAAGAGAAATAGAGAAGAAAGACCTTGCAAACATACAGCTAATATAAAGGTAATTTTTCCCATTTTTAAAAATAAACTCTACAAATCATCTAATACCTAATTCAAACTGATATAATTTCAATATAGCATAGGGGAATAAATTATTTGTTAGACATTTCAGAACAGTAACTACTCAAGTTAGCTTGATTATGTATATAGTGTATATAGTGAACACCTCACTCCAGAAGTGATACTTCAACTGAATCTTGAGGTGTATAGGATATACAAGAGAAGGGTACATTCCAGGCAGATGAAAAATGTGTGTCTGAAAGTGGAGGTGTACAAATACTGCTATAGTTTAAGAAGTGAGAGAAAACAATGGGATAAAGATCACAAAGGTAAGAAGAGTAAACAATAAGGTGTCTTTTATTCCACTTCTAGAAGTTTAAGGTTTATTTTGTAGTTAACAGAGACCACTGAATGATCTTAGGCAGAAAAATAAAATACCTCAATTGCATTTTAGTAAAAGTACATAGTTTGCAATTGGGAAGACCATTTGGTAAGGCACTTCTGGCCATGTGGCCTTACATAATAATGCTAGACACTACTATATTAGAAACTAATATCCAAGATATTATGAGATAAAAAACTGTGGAGGTGCTGGAGACAATTATATTCATTTGAATATACAGAAGTTAATGCCACATAGATCTGAAAGAAGGGATAAAAAGTGCAAGAGTGGTCTATGTTGCTTTCTCAACTTCTGATTTGGGCAACTTGATAGCTTATGGTGTCATAAATTAATATAGGAAGTAATGAAGATAAGCCTATTTCACATTTGGTATGTTTAGTTTCACGTATCTGTGGGAAAGCTAAGAGAAGATTTATAGTACTCACCTATATATTTGTCTGAAACTCAGGAAAGTGTGAAATATAGAGACTGGAGTTATAGATCAAAGTATAACTAGTAAACCAGACAATAAATGAAAAAACAGAGACATTTTAGAATGAAGGTGGTGACTGGGGGAGGGGGGGGGAAGAGAAAGAAGAGAAGGAGATTGAGAAGGAATGTTCATACATGTACAAGAAAAACTACATAAAACTGATTTTGCATAAGCCAAATAGAAAGTTTCATAAAGAAGGTAGTGAAAATTAGTGTGAAATGTGCAAAGAACAAGTGAAACATAAAGATTAAAATAATTTGTTACCTTAAGGCAAATTTCAGTGGTCAAAGATGCCAGATTGAAGTAGGCTGAATACTAATTAGAACTGCGGTCCCCAGTCCCTGGGCCCGGCTGTGGACTGCCTGTTAGGGACCTGGCTGCAGAGCTACGCCTCCACCCCCTGTACGTGGAAAAATTGTCTTCCATGAAACCGGTTCTTGGTGCCAAAAGGTTTGGGACCATTAAATTAGAAAATATAGGACCTGAATTTTAACTATAAGCTAGTACTTTGAGATCTTAAGATATGAAGAATAAAAAAGGAGGTAATGATAATAAAACATAGAAACTGGTGCAGAGTAGGGATCAGAAATTTTACTTATTTAGCAGATTAATTGTTCATAAGCTTCAAATATTTATTTAATCCTAGGCATTTACCTTCACTGAATATTCAAATCAAGCTAATTTTTCTTTTTATTCTATTTAGCAGAAAGTGCTTAAATGGAATCTGAGTTAGTATACACAGTTTCAGGATCAGGAGTTCTCCGCTCAGGGAGGTGAAGAATGATAAAACAACAAGAACTAAATTGGAAATGAATGGGTAGGTTAAAAATAAGTATCAGAAAACAGACTCCATGCTATTATTCTTATTGAAAAGAGAATTAAAAATACTGTAACCCATTACAACATTCTAGCCTCTCTTTATCTACCTTGCAATACAATTCCTCACTCAAAAGTGTATCATAAGAAGAGAACCAAATACAAAGTCCTTAACATTTCTTAAGAACTTACTATGTGAATCAGAATTGTTTTTTGTTATATGTGTCAAGTGTGTTTTTTTTTTTTTACATTTTATAGAGATCTTTCTTATACCTTATGTCAATTGATGCTGATAACAACCAAATAATTAGAACACCACATTTTTTTTAATTTTTTTGAAGTTTTAGGCGAAGAAATTGAAGTTCTTTGGGTCTGGGGATTTGATTAAGATCATTATTCTGGAGTTCAGTGCCTGAAGATTACAGAAGAACAATAAGGCCATGGACATTACTAATATAGCTTCCCAATTTATACAAGTTTAAGGGAAAAAGGAGAGTAAGCAAAAGCTATGTTAGCATTTAGCTTATTATGAGTTTTCCCAGTCACACTTCTATTAGTTTAATGACTTTTAAAATGGGCATTTAAAGCAGGACACAAAAGAATATGCAGAAAAGTAGACTATGTAGGGGTTATATATGGAGCGGGCATGGATGATGAATCATGCTCACCATGTATAAAATTGCTGCTGAGTCTTGGGAATATCCTGTGCAATTAGTTTATTAGAGACATTTAAAAAATCATGGCTTGCCTTGTTCTTCTGTGTGTATTTCCGCTTCTACCTTCCAAGTTATGAATTAATATTAAAATAGGCATTTTTATATTTTTTTAATTTTATAAAAAAAGAAATGGTTGTAAGAATTTGAATAGGTCTTGAGCATAGCTCATACTTTTTCAAATGTATTCTACCTTGCTAATTTAGGATGATGTATTTGAAAGAAGACTGAAATTATACTTAAGTTTTCTTTTTCTGAATTTTATTCATACCTCTTCCTTATTGCACAACCTTAAGTAAAGCACTTGACTATTTCTGAACCTAATTAATTAATTAATTAATTTGAGACAGGGTCTTGCTCTGTTGCCCGGGCTAGAGTGTAGTGGCATCATCAGAGCTCAAGCTAACCTCAAATTCCTGGCCTCAAGCTATCTCCCTATTTCAGCCTTCCAAGTAGCTGGGACTACAGGCACATGCCACCGTACCTGGCTTATTTTTTATTTTTATTTTTGTAGAGACAGGGTCTCACTATGTTGCTCAGGCTGGTCTAGAAACTTGGCCTCAAGCAATCCTCCTGTTTCAGCCTCCCTGCTAGGATTACAGGTATGAGCCTAGACAGATTATTTTTATCCTTAATTTTAGGAATATAATAGCTGTCCTGACTACTTCCCTGGGCTATAGTGAAAATCAGATAAGATAATGGATGCATCATTAATGGCACACATATTAGAAGCAAATAGTATAATGGTAAAGAGTGAAAGCTGAAGAACCAAACTCTGGTTTTAAATATTGATTTTGCCACTTTCTAGCTCTGTGACCCTTGGATAAGTACCTTAGCCTCTCTATGCCTTAGTTTCCTTATCTATAAAATTTGTATAATATTAGTTCTGATCTTATATGGCTATGAGGATTAAAAGAAATAATATATCCAAATGCTCTTAAAATAGTGCCTATTATATAGTAACATTATTCAAATGTTGTTATTATTGTGATTATGATGAAGAGGATGATGATGGTGTCATGCCACAAACTAGAACACAATAGTGAAGAATGACAATCATTTCTTTCAGTAGATTTACAACTTTTAGACACACATAACTTTGAAATTATAATGCTGAAATTTTATTTATAAAACATTATATTTCTGAAAGTTAACTTACATAACCTACAAGAAAATTTAAAGTTCCTCAAATTATTTGCATGCTAAATTAAAATGCAAGTAGGTGAGTCCTCTTTAGTTGCTTTCCTTTGACAGAATGTGCCTCCTCCCCATGACATGACTTTACCTATTAGGTAATGGGATGCCTGTGCAAAGGTCCAGGATCTGCCTCAGATCTCATCTCTAAAGCAAACACACTGAACATATTTTTTTAGGTCTGTCACAGAACTGAAAGGTAATGCTCTAGAATTATTTATAATTCTACAACTGAGAACACAATCTCTATGACTAAACATATGCTCCAATGTGGCAACAAGTGGCTATGAATTAAAAATTTAACTCTTTATCCACTCATGTATTGATGGGCACTTAGGATGATTCAATATATTTGCAATTGTGAATTGGTCTGGAATAAATATTCAAGCACAAGTGTCCTTTTGATAAAATGACTTCTTTTCCTTTGTGTAGATAGCCAGTAGTGGGATTGCTGGATCAAATCGTAGGTCTAATTTTACCTCTTCGAGGAATCTCTATACGCTATAGAAAACAGTATGGAGATTCTAGGAATGAAATAATGCCATTCCCAGCAACTTGGATGGAACTGGAGATCATTATCCAAACTGAAATATCTCAGTAATGGACAAGCAAACACCAAATGTTCTCACTATTAAGTGGGAGCTCAATAATGGCCGTACATGGGCACAAAAAGACATGAAGGACATTGGAAACTAGGAAGGGAGGAGAGTAGGAGAGGGGTAAGGGACATAAACTTACCTTCCGGGTACAATGAACAGTGTCTCCGGTGGCAATGAACACAGGCCTGGTGGCAGACACACTGAAAGCCCTGACTTCAGCATTATACAGTATATCCATGTAACAAAAACTTTTGTACCCCTTAATATTTTGAAATTTAAAAAAAAAATTAACTCTTGGAATACTGAGCACTATCATATAAAACAGCAATAAAAAACCTTTCCAAAAAGAAAAGCCCTGGACCAGATGGGTTCACACCCGAATTTTACCATACTTACAAAGAACTGGTGCCCATCCTACATAAGCTATTCTCCAACATCCAGAAGGACGGAATTCTCCCCAACACATTTACCAAGCCAACATAATTTTGATACTAAAACCAGAAAAGGATGCAACAATGAAAAAAAACTACAGACCAATATCCCTTATGAATATACATGCAAAAATTCTCAATAAAACCCTAGCAAATCAAATCCAAGTGCTCATCAAAAAAATAATCCATCACAACCAAGTGGGCTTCATCCCAGAGATACAGGGATGGTTTAACATATGCAAATCTATAAATGTAATTCACCACATAAATAGAAGCAAAACCAAAGACTACATGATACTCTCAATAGATGCAGAAAAAGCATTTGACAAAATACAACATCCTTTTATGATAAGAACGCTTAACAAAATAGGCATAGACGGGGCCTATCTAAAAATGATACAAGCCATATATGACAAACCCACAGCCAACGTCATTCTGAATGGGGAAAAATTGAAAGCATTCTCACTTCGAACTGGAACCAGACAAGGCTGCCCACTGTCTCCATTACTTTTCAATATAGTACTGGAAGTCCTTGAGAGAGCTATCAGGCAAGAGAGCAGAATAAAGGGAGTCCAAATAGGGAAAGAAGAGATCA
>CM052436.1:78909270-78937937 GCA_028533085.1 Varecia variegata | reverse complement strand
AAATCAGTAAGAAAAAATCAAACAACCCTATCAAAAAGTGGGCAAAGGGCATGAATAGACATTTTTCAAAAGAAGATATAAGAATGGCTAACAAACATAAGAAAAAATGTTCAACATCTCTAATCATCAGGGAAATGCAAATCAAAACCACAATGAATGCAACTTTTAAAGAAGTACAACTTAAGTCAAACCAAGTATATTTGTCTTGATATGGTACATTTTTGGAGCTAAATATGGAATTTGATGAAATTGGATCTGGCAAAGAAAAGTGCAGTTTATTTCATAAAGTGAAAGTGAGTGAAATTTTGAGGATATTGAAGCTATGCAATAGAAGCTGAATAATAAAAACACTTGCTGATATTTTTGATTAGATACTTGACAGAGTAGTGATAATTTAGCAAGACCTTGTTCTCATAGTAGTAGTATGGGTCTTTAAGTATTATTTTAACCTTGGTTTCTATTTGAGACCTTAGTTTGCATTTCTTACTTTCATACTTGAGAAAATTAACCAACCTCTTGAGACCTCAGTTTGATAATCTATGAACAGAGAGTATAGAAACCACCTCAAGGTAGTGTTGTGAAGATCAAATGGCATAATGTAAATATTTAGCACACTGATTGATACATTATGAATGTTCAGAAATTATTAGGTATTGTGGCTGATAATTATATGATAATTACAACTATTACTCTGAAGACTACTAGTTTCTGATCACTATTCATTATAAATATAGCATAGTCAAAGGAAGTACCACATAGAAAATTATGCAAAATCAAGGTGAGCATACACTTCTTTTTAAATAATTTCTCTGGAAGAGGTTAGTAAATCCCAAAATTACGATCTAGGAATTATCTCTACATACAAATTCCAAGGGGCAAGCCAGTTTTCAAGGACCGTTTACTGAATGTTTATATTATATTGAAAACAAAATGAATACAAGCTACAACAAGATTTAGCACATAGTATTCTAAAGAGAGAAATAACATATGGATTATGGTGTTATAAAGATGTAAAAGGAAAAACATATCACGGTCATGGATCAGTATAATCAACATTGTTAAAATGTCCATACTACCCAAAGTGATTTACAGACTCAATGCAATCCCCATCAAAATACCAATGCCATATTTCATAGATCTGGAAAGAATAATTTTATGCTTCATTTGGGACCAGAAAAGAACCAAAATAGCCAAAGCAATCTTAAGCAAAAAGAACAAACTGGTGCATCGTATTACCAGACTTCAACTATACAAGGCTATAGTAATCAAAACAGCATGCATGATAGTGGCACAAAAATAGAGATATAGACTAATGGAACAGAACAAAGAACCCAGATATAAAACCATCCACATGCAGCCAACTGATCTTTGACAAAGCAGACCATATACACTGGGGAAAAGAAGCCCTATTTAATAAATGGTGCTGGGAAATTGGATAGCTACATGCAGAAGAATGAAACAGGACCCTTATCTTTCCCCACTGACAAAAATTAATTCAAGTTGAATACAAGACTTAAATGTAAGGCATGAAACATAAGAATTCTGGAAGAAAATGTATAGAAAACTGTTCTAGATATTGGCTTCAAATTTATGACCAAGACCCCAATGACAATTACAGCAACAACAAAAATAAATAAATGAGACTTCATTAAATTTAAAAGCTTCTGCACAACTAAGGAAATAATCAACAAAGCAAATAAGCAGCCTGCAGAATGAGAGAAAATATTCACAAACTGCACATCCAATAAAGAGCTAATATCCAGAATCTACAAAGAACTCAAACAAATCAGCAAGGGAAAAGCCAAACAGCACTATTAAAAAGTAGGCAAAAGACATGAACAGAAGTGTTTCAAAAGAATATAGACAAATGGCCAACAAACATGAAAAAAATGTTTAACATCACCACATGAGGAAAATGAAAATGAAAACCACAGTGAGATATCACCTTACTCTGTTAGAATGGCTTTTACTAAAAAGGCCAAAAACAATAGATGCTGGCATGGATTCAGAGAGAAAGGAATGCTTATGCACTGTTGGTGGGACTGCAAATTAGTACAACTTCTATGGAAAACTATATGGAGATTCCGCAAAGTATCATGTGGTAATATCATTGTGAACATGTTTTGTAAAATGTACCCATGAGTGGGTTCATTATCTTTAATGGAAAAGGAGAACCATAACTCATAATCCTATTGCTGAGATGGAAATGAGTCATATAAAAAAAAAAAAAGAATTAAAAGTAGACCTACCACTCAATCTAGCAATCCCACTAATGGGTATCTACTCAAAGGAAAAGAAGTAATTTTATCAAAAAGACACCCACACTCAAGTATTTATTACAGCACCATTTATATTTGCAAAGATGTAGAATCAACCCAAGTGCCCATCAATTCATGAGTGGATTAGCGAAATGTGGCATATGTATTTCATGGGGTACTACTCAGCCCTAAAAAAGGATGGATTAATACCTTTTGCAACAATTTGGATGGAACTGGAAACCATTATCTTTAGTGAAGTATCTAAAGAATTTTTAGAAACTCAATTTTTTCAAAATATTAGCACCATCATAATAACCTCAAAGTTATGTAATGTTTTAGTGACATATGTTTTCACAGCTCACAAAACATTTCCACAAACATTTCCTTAGACCCTCACAAAAACCTGTGATTTAAGCAAGTCAGATCTCTCAATCCCTGGGGCAACAGTCTTTCCCTAGTTCTACATCTTCTTCAAAAAGATAATGTGACAAGTTTTTATTACTCCAGCATCATAAAAATAAACATATGGGGGCCACTACATTTTTAAGCCTAAAGAGTGGCTTATTTATAATATTATGGACAAAAGACTGAATATTTACTTTGTCTACAGAAAGCAGTGTTGGTTCTGCCAAATATTTCTAGAGTACAACTCAGTTTCAGCATTTGTAAAATCTGAATAAAAATAATCACCTCTCAAGATTATTATAAAAGTTTAATAAAATGTTTAAATGGTTTCACATAACAACCTGCTCAAAATGAATGCTTTTACATAGTTTTTTTTTCTCTTCCATGAAAGACAAAAAGATTTTAGTCATTCATTAAGAATCACTTCATGATCAAGAAACTGAAATTAATATTCTGCAAAGGACTATTAGAAGAGGCTATTCAGTTTTCATTACAATTAAAATTCTAATGACATTGCCTTCAGTATTACTAATAGTAATAGTATTAGATATAGTATTTTCAGTAGAGATAATAATAGTAATGATAATAACCATGGCTAGATTTTGTGTCTGATACTAATCAGTTTTATTTTCACAATAGCCTGCTTAGGTTAAACACTATTATTATTCTATTTTAATTATGAAGAGGCTAAGGGACGTGACTTTCCTAAGTTCAAACTTCTAGTTCGTGGAAGGCCCAAGATTTGAACCTATTAATTTCACCTCGAGGACTCATGTTCACAATTGTTTATAGATTATAATTTATAAAAGCTCTATAATAGTTACACTAGTGTTCTTAGAAAAATTGACTGTTAGTGTTATTGTTCGACTATGATATTAAACAAATTTCCTGATTATACATGTTTCAGGAAGGAATAATGTGAAGTACATAAATATGTTAACATAAATCTGAACTCCTTTTGTTAATGTATTTCCTATTTTCACTGCAATAATTAGAATGATAAAATTTAAAAACTTTTCAATTTGAAGGAAGAAAAAGTAATGCATATTAACAATAAACATAAAAGCAAGCTGGCCTCTTAATTCTAGGTAATTTGAAAAAACAGAAGCTAGTACAATCTTTAATGGACTACTTGGTATCTACTTATTTCTTAGTCCTTCATAAAAGAATCCTCACTTTATGCGAGTATTTATATATGACTGTTGGATGGTTAATCATATTATCAGCATTGAGAATATGTACAGCTAAGTCTAAATCAATAAATGACATGTTTCATAAAATTTCTATTGTTATGAGAACATTCACATGACCAACGTAGACACTTAAGACAAAAAAAGGGAATTACGGCTCATGATTAGGAAAGAGATTTCTCATTCTCTAGTTTCAGGTAAACAAAGAAACATTTATCCTTAATTACTACTGGAAGACACCTTGACACTACAGGGAACACGTTCAGAGATGAAGTTGGGGGGGAATTGTAGAATTAAATGACAGAAAAAACATGGATGGAAAAATCTTTAAATAAAATGTTAATAACAAATATGCCCAGCAATTTCTTATCCCTAAGCTTCCATTTATATGAGGTATGTTAATTTATTAAGCAAATTTGCAGTTATTGTCAATGAAAAATATTTCAACTCAAACAAGAAGAGTTTATACTTATTTTCATTTTATTCTTTATAGATACAGAATCTTGCTATGTTGTCCAGGCTGGACTCAAACTCCTGGCCTCAGGCAATCCTCCCTCCTCAGCCTCCCAAAGTGCTGGGATTACAGGTTTGAGTCACTGCACCTCGCCTTCACTTATTTTTTGTTTGTTTGTTTGTTTGTTTTGAGACAGAGTCTCGCTTTGTTGCCCGGGCTAGAGTGAGTGCCCTGGCATCAGCCTAGCTCACAGCAACCTCAAACTCCTAGGCTTGAGCGATCCTACTGCCTCAGCCTCCCGAGTAGCTGGGACTACAGGCATGCGCCACCATGCTCGGCTAATTTTTTCTATATATATTTTTAGTTGGCCAGATAATTTCTTTCTATTTTTAGTAGAGACGGGGTCTCGCTCTTGCTCAGGTTGGTCTTGAACTCCTGAGCTCAAACAATCCGCCCGCCTCAGCCTCCCAGAGAGCTAGGATTACAGGAGCTGCTCCCGGCCTTCACTTATTTTTAATTGTTAAGTTTTTGTTGAAGGAATGCCATGCAGTGAAGGACTGACAAGCCACAATGATAGACCCTAAAATATACAATACCTTAGAAAAAATATCAGTCTTTGCAAAAACAAAATAAAGATAGAACTTAATAGCCAGGATATAAAGTAAAAAATTAAGAACTCACAAAATGAGATAAAGGTGCTCTTGATGAACATGGAATTAACTTTCTTTAATGAAATAGATATAGTCAGGATTTCTATTTCTTCTTGAATTAATATTAGTAATTTGTATCTTTCAAGGAATTTGTTCACTTTATCTAAGTTGTTCATGGTATTCTAATAAAATATTCCATAACAGTCTTTTATTATCATTTTAATATTTGTAGGAATGGTGATGCCCCCTCTTTCATTTCTAACATTGATAATTTAATCTTTAAACATTTATTTTTATTAACTTAGGTAAAAATAATTTTAATTTATTATAATTTTCAAACAACCAATTCTTGGTTTCACTTATTTTCTCTATTGTTTTTCTGTTTTCTTATTTACTCATTTCTGCTTTTATCTCTATTTTATTCCATCTTTTCACTTGGGTTTATTATACAACTCATTTTCCAGGTTTGTTTCCATTCTTAATATAAAGAAAACAAAGAGACCAAAAATTATCCTAATTTTGAGGAAAATGTGTTCAAGTTGCTCATGTTCTTTTGTGTGTATGTATACACATCTCTTACACACACACACAAGCCCCCACACACACACATCTCTACATCCGTGAGTGCGGAATAGTTATTCTTATCCAGTGTCTTAATTCCCACAGCATATAGGTTGCATATTTTGTAAAGTTAAATCTGATTTTCAAATGAAAGCTTTGTACTGATTAATGTACAAAACATTTAGTTAAAATAATGTTTCAAGATAATTTATTTAATGTGAATATTTGCATCTGCTACCTATGAGAAGGATAATTTACTACTTTATTCTCTTGAGCTGTCCACATTATTCTACTGACAAAAATATTGGTAAATAATGACAATAGCTGAAATTATTATTATGATTATTATAAACCAATATCCCTATGATGCACCACTCAAGATCTTTATCAATTTAGTTGCTTCCTTTCTTTTTCTACAAGCCTATGAATATCATTTTCATCTTCTCCATACTTTTCCATTTCCAATTAGGGCATATTGCTGAGAATTCTATGTCCAGAATTAAATACTGGATTGATAAAACTATATACAAAACATTTCTAAAATAAGATTGGTATGACTACTTGTGAATTTTCAAATTTATTTTTATGTTTTATTTCTATATGTTTTCATGATAAATAAGAAAAAAATGATTTTTTTAGATTGTACTTCAAACAGAAAAAATGACAAAAAGCGAAGGCCAACGAAATTAAAATGCTGTTTTCTGCGGCACATTATTCTGTAGTTCCAAAGATTTATAGAGACACAGAATCCATACATCCACTCAGTCCCTAAGAGAGAGAAAACTACAAAATGTTTAATACCCTTTTGCCACCATCCAGGATGTAGTAGAATGTCTAAAGTCCTCTTTTCTCTCTCGTATCTATTATGACTCACCGGTGCAATAATAATCTTTACTCCTATTAATGTATTTTTAAAACTTTATAGTCTTTTTCTGAATTGAAGAAGTATTTATCAGACATTTTCAAAAATCTATAATTAAAAGATACACTTGTAGGAGCTAAGGTGTGAATTTTTTTATATTTAAAATACTTTTGTTTAATGCTATTTTGCTTAACTCCTGTCTTGGTTACAGAAAAGTAAAATGATTATATAAAAAATACTAATGGATCTCTAATGCCTCTAATGTTTTAAAAATGACTTTTAGCAATCATTTAAATTTGAAGATACATTTAGGATATTTAAGTTTTAATTATATATAATTGTAGAAAATTATGAACAATTTAACTAAGAAAAATTGATTTTTTGACTCAAAATTATAGTTTTAGGGCCACATATTAGAACATTTGTACATAGTGAGTATAAACTATGTATTTTGTGCTTGCTCTAATAGCTTGTAAGTTGCAATTTATTTTACTGCCTTTTAAGTGTTGTGAAAACCTGTATAACCACAAGATTTATTACTCATGCCACATGCTTTTTGAGAACAAAAGTAATGTTAAACAGACAGGATGTTTGGACAATGAAAATAAGCCTCAGGAAAACAAACATTTATGAATTTGGTATTGCTACAGACTGAAAATTTTTGCCCTATCCCCAAAATGAATATGTTGAAATCCTAACCCTCAATGTGATAGTATTGGGAAGTAGAGTCTTTAGGAGGTGATTAGGTCATGAGGGTGGAGCTCTCAAGAATGGGATTAATATCCTTATAAGAATAGAGAGCTGTTTCCTCTCTGCTCTCTCTCCACCATGTGAGGACACAACAGGAAGATAGCAAACCAGAAAGTGGTCCCTGACCAGACAGTGGCTCTGCAAGCCTTCCTAAGCTCCAGAACTGTGAGAAATAAATTTCTATTGTTTAAGTCACCCAGTCTATGGTATTTTGTTATAGTAGCCTAAACTGACAGAGACAGTTATTTTTAACCCATCTGTTAATAATATCGAACTACCAATTTCTAATCCCTTTTTTCTTTCTTAATCATTGTAATTCAAAATGTGCTAATAATCATTCCATTCCTTCCCTCTCGCTTCCTGCCTTTCTACCTTCCTTTCTCCCTTCTTTCTGTCTCTTCCTTCTTCTCTTTTTTTTTTCTCTCCTTCTCTCCCTTTCTCTCTGTCTCGTTGTTAAATCCCTAAAGTAAAAAATCTTTTCATGAAATATGGGCAATGTTTCTTTTGTTTTTTTTTCCTTCTAATATTTTACCCATTTAACCTCATTCAATATTTAGCATTGTCAGATTTTATAAATATTTAGTATATGTTGAATAATTATTTCAAATTCCATAGAAATATAAACAATGCCTCAAGTTTCTTATTCATTTTATATATTTACCAGTTATTTTAGCATATAGTATTTATATCTATACAACTAAAGAAGTATAGTTAAACGGGTACATTATATTAGTAAGCTCTTAAATTTTCCCAATAGATGAGTCCTGAATAAAGATAGAAGAGTGGGAATGTTAAGAGACTCGTTTAATGTACAGTAAAAAGCAAAAAGTACTTGGTTAGATGTTTTGCTTTCTCCACTGATATGTATTAATAATTTTCATATATATTACTTCTATATCTGATTAATTCTATTACCCATATTAAACAGAAAACAATTTGAGTAAAAGAACAACATATTTTATTTTCTTCTCCCTCTATGGGCCTAAGGCTGTTTCCAGCAGGTGCTTTATAGATGATTGTGAATTAATGATAATGAGGGAGGAAAATAAATGCAAATATTCCAAAATGGATTCAATGCTCTTACATAGAAGTTAAAAATTGGTAAACAAAATCAGCTTCAAAGAGCCAATGCTAATCTGATGAAATTATAAATTTCAATCATAGAGAATATTTTGGTTTCTTAATAATATTTACTTTTCCACACCACCACCACCCTACCACACATAGTTATCATGAGATTTATGGCCTACATTCCAAGATTATAAACAAGATATTCATGAGATAACAGATCTACCAAAGTAAGAAGTGACAAAGAGCATAGAAAACCTGTGGAGTCTTTGGAGCAGGTGAATGGCAGGACCATTCGTATTTTGAAAAGTCCTTCTAACTGTCATTGAAATAAATGATGAGAATGGAGTGAGATGGAGACAGGGAACCAGATAACTGACAGTTGTAATTATTAAGAAAAAAAAGCAGGTTAATCCACATTAGGGTGTTGATACCAGGAATGAAGAGGAGGGGTATTTAATATTAAAAGTGGTACTGTTGACAGCATTTGCTGAATTTTTTTCATTTGAGGATATGATGGGATTTAGAAAAATGAAAAAACTCATCCCTTGATTTTCCACTTGGGAAACTGAGTAATATCTGGATAATTTATAAAATAAATAATTCAGGGGGTGAATCCATTTTTGGAATATTTGCATTTATTTTCCTCCCCCATTATCATTAATCCACAATCATCTATAAAAGCACCTTCTGGAAACAGGCTTAGGCCCATAGAGGGAGAAGAAAATAGAATATGTTGTTCTTTGACTCAAATTGTTTTCTGTTTAATACGGGTAATAAAATGAATATCAAAATCGAAAACTTTAGAAAGTAAATTGGAGTTAATGTCATTTTATAAAGATAGATAAATCTTTATGAAAGTTTATAGGAGAGAAATGTCACTTTTGGGAAAGATTTTGTAAAATATTTTGTTAATGGCTAGGTAGTAAAAGTTTTAGGTTTTGTGAGCCAAGAGAAAAAATTGATAGTATTACGTAGCTACCTACATATCAATTGAAAAAAACAAATTTTCACAAACATTTTATTGTTATAATCCAAAGCATAATTGTATTAGTCATCTCAGCCTGCCATACCAAAATGCTACAGATTTGGTGGCTTAAACAATAGGAATGTATTTTCCCACAGTTTGGAGTCTTGAAGTCTGAGGGAAAAGTACCAGAAGGTCTTGTTTCTCCTGAGGACTCTCTCCTAGGCTTACAGATGACTGCCTCCTGGCTGCATCCTCCCATAGCCTTTTCTCTTTGTGCACACATTCTTGGTGTCTCTCCCTCTTTTTAGAAGGACAGTAATCCTATTGGATTAAAGCCCCACCCTTATGGACTCATTGAATCTTGATGGCCTTATCTATAAATAATCACATTGGGGGTTAGGATTTCACATATGAATTCGGGAAGAATGCAATTCAGTACATAACAACAACAACAACAGCAATAATGACTGAGCAAAACTTTCATACTACAGATCCACTAATGAGAAGAACAAGAGTGTTTGGGAAAAGGATAATATTTTTGCTCAATTAAAGTTCAAAGTTAGTGTTTCCCACATCAAAATTGATTACAAAAGTTAATATGTTAACACTCATTGGTAATATGATTTTGTTTTTCATCTTTAAAAATACCTTTTCACAGAAATAAGCTATACATGTAATACTTGAAATGCCAAATTATTACTGTATCACTGAGATTTGTAATGCAGGAAGGAAGAAAGGAAGACAAGCATGCAGGCAGGCACAGGAACAGAACAGAACATGATGTTTTTATCAAGCAATTTTCCTCCTGTCTCATTGCAAGCACCATTGAATCTGCATTGTTAAAACCACTAGCAGAATAATGAAAAGTGAATACATTATCAAATATAATTAAATTCCTATGAGTTAAATGGATGCTCTGACTACAAATGTATCATAAGTATAAATTAAGAAAGGTAATATGCAATAAAATTGATTAGAGTTAGAATCTGAATTAATATAAAGATATATTTCTAGTCAGATTCCAAATGTATCTATATACATTGTTTCTGCTGGGTGATCATCTCAATAATATATCCCGTTAAATGAATATTTAAATGTCCTTCTACTCTTTTCTTTTTATCCTATTCCCTTTTATCCCCATGCTTAAAAAAAATCTAACTTGCTTTTTATTCTCATTACCTTTTTATTTTTTCATTTACATTAAAGTTTTTAATTTAGCAATTTATTTTTTAAGTCTAACTCCACTTTGCAACCTCCAAAGAAACTCAAAGTTATATAAACCACAATATTTATCATAAGCACATTTGAAGTTGAAGTGATGAGAAAATGCAAAAAAAAATGATGTGGCTAAATATTTTATGAACCAAACATTTAGCTTTGAATCATATTGAAAGAAAATCCACCGATAAAGGAAAGCATAGCAAATGTGCTACAAATATGTACTATGCTCCAAATGTTTTAATAACTAGCAATTCAAAATATGTCTAAATGAAAGCAAGAGTAAGCACAATAAATGCCATTAAAATTTTTCAAAGCACAATTTTTTTCAATATTGTAGTCCATATTTTAATAATCAAATGCATTTTATTTAAATTTGCAATTGCTTGCCATTACAATCACTAAAACTCTTGTTAGTTATTGTATAATGTATTATCTCAATAGAAAGTCTTATTTAATCAATATTTTAATATTTGGATTGAACATAGGTGCTATTTAGAAAGAATTACATTTTAGATTTTGGGTAGCAATACTTCAAATGTCTACAGCTATTTAAATACACAATATCTAAAACATAGAAGGTATGAAAGAAATGATTTCTGAAAAAAAAACTAAAGCAACTATAAAGTTAAGTGATAATGTACTCTACAATTCAGCGCAGCACATGGATTTCCTTACAGATTTATTTTATAGATAATAATAAAATTGTGAAAGTATTCAGAGATAGAGTTGGAAGAAACAACTATATTTCATACTATTTTATTTCAGCAAGGGGCATATAAAAGCTTCCCACCACTGTCAATATTTATATTTTATGGTATATCATGGAGAACATCTTATCATCAGAAATGAGAGCAAATAATCATTGAAAATTGTATTGTTATTTTGAAATAAAAAAGAAAAATAAATAAATTACATAATCAGAAAAAAATTTAAATGTAGACATTAGTTGCCTATGAAAATGTGATGCAAGATAGTGTACAAAAGCACAATCCTTCAAAACTTGAAACCTCAATTTCCAGTTGCACAGAATAAAAAAATTTACAATAGGAAAATTTTAAAAATTGACAGAATTTTAGAATTCTGAAATATAAAACATACATTAATTAACATTTAGTAAATAACTGTTTATATTTAGAATGTCTCCATCTTATGAGCCACATTTAAAGCATTTAGTCCAGATGTGACATGATGAGTATATCTTCTGTACACTGTTTTTGCTAAGTGATCATCCCAATGAATCTATAAAGTAGTAAAAACTTGTATCTGTCCAGACACTGCATTCTACCTTTGAAAACATGTATTTCAACGTTATTGCCATTCAAAAAAATTAAGAAAATGTTACTTAGAAAATTTGATAAAGAATATGTTTCCTACCTATATCTATAAAAATTTGAAATTATAAATGCTTTTTGTGTTATTCAGTCTTCCTTAACAGAGTTGATAAAGGATATATAAATGGCAAAATACTTTATATTACAATATTTCAGCATATTTATTCATTGCCTAATAATATTATTCATATTTTTCTATGTTGAGTTGAATAAATTTGGAGAACTTCTTTGTTAAACTATTTCACATCTTTGTGTATACAGGTCTTGATATTTTATACTATAATTAAATATTCCTCTTTGAAATTTTAACACAATATATAATTATTTTATTTTCTGTACTACAACTGTACATGATATAAATGAGGCATGTTATAAATAATTGTTCAGTAGATAAATGCAAGCTTGCATGAGCTCAATTATTCTATTCCTATCATTCTCCCATTATTAATCTTTAATTAATTAATCTTAAAAAGTTTAATATACAAATTATGTAAGTCCTTTAATGGCATCCAAAAGTATTTTATTCTGATTATAGAAGTAAGGCATGTCATTGTTAGAAAATTGTGTAGATTATAAAAATAAATACACAGGAATAATTCTTCACCCAAATACATCCACTATTAATATATTTTACATTTGAATTTTAAATCAAATCTTGTGGACTTTTTCCATTTGCTTACATATTCATACCACTTCCCTTTTCTAGTAGTAAATTACAAGAAAAAATATGTCAACTTCTAATTTTCTCTACATAGTGATCTTTGGTGAGTGCTACACAATGACTCAATTCTCAATTATGTCCCAGTCTTTATTTTCAATCTCATTTCCCAGTATTCTTTTGATGTATATAGTACTCCATGTTAATTAGAACTTACTCTTCAGTCAACTTTAAATATTCCCCACACAATATTTCTAAACCAGCCCCATTGTACACTGTTGTATTTCTAAGGTGTATGTTGCAAAGAGTTATAATTATCATTATAACATAATTGCATATACTCCCATAAGTAATGATTGCATATGCTAAGTGCTCTGGTTTGATAGTAGCTGAGAAGCCCTGTCCCATAATACCATTCTTCTATTATCCAAAATAAAACATATTTATTCAGCCCTTACTTAAGTTGGGGCAATATGGTAAGCATTTTACATTTGTCATATCATTTAATCCTTATAAACACATCAGTAAAGATAGGTTATTATTCTTGTATTTCAGAAAAGGAATCTAAAGCTTAAAAGAGTTGAATAATTTTTTGAAGGTGACAGAACTAGAGAAAAAAAGGGCCAGGATTAGAAAAAAGATTGTTTTAAATGAGAAGCACAGTCCTTCATGACTACACTATGAAACTGAGCTTTCCATTCAAGAGCTAGAATCATATATTAGTCTAACTACATATTTTATGCTGCTATTAAAAATGTTTCTCTTCTTTTAAATTTTTTGAAAAATGAGTGTGAAAAAATAGGAATGAATTTAGAAAAGAGTACCCCAGATGATCAATGGTACAAAAGGTAGGTGCCATAAGCAAGGAGAAAGATCAATAGCCAGAGAACATGTGCTGTAAAATTTCTAAAAATTTGGTCTGCTGCCCAGTAGCTGATGTGATTGCCATTTTTAAGCTTATGGGGCTGGGGTTTCGAGGAGAATTGCTGATATTCACTTCTACATACTTCAGGGGAGCCAAATAAGATAAAAGATTATTTAGTGAAAAGACAAGATATTGAATTAGAAATTTATAACAGTTTTGACATTTAGTCAAATAAATAAATAGTAGAAATAAGTAACTGACACTGGTGTCTCATCTATTATGGAGGAAAAAAGTCAAGAAAAAGATTGAAAAATACTTGTTGTAGGCAGAATAATGATCCTCTCAAAGATGTCCACATCCTAATTGTCAGAATTTGTAATTAGGGTACGTTGAAAAAAAGAATTAAGGCTGCAGATGGAATTAAGGCTTCTAATCAGCTGACTTTACAATGGGTAGCCAACCCTGAATTATCTAGAAAGGCACAGTGTAATTACAGCATGCTTAGAAGTGGAAGAGAGAGGCAGAAGGGGAGGTCAGAAGTGAGATAAAATACTTGACCCTCTAATGCTGACTTTGAAAATGGAGAAACAAACTCATGAGCCAAGGAACGTGTAGGTCCCTTAAAAGTAGGAGAACATATTCTTCCTTAGAGCCTCCAATAAGGCACACAGTTAATTCTCCAGACATCTTGATTTAGCCTTGTGAGACATATGCTGGACTTCTTATTTACAGACATATGAGATAACTTTGTGTTATTTTAAGCCACTAAGTTCATGGTACGTTTTTTCTTATAGCAGCAACATAAAACCAATACAGTACTCTAGGGAAACAATATGTTCTATTGAAATGAAGGACTTTTTGACATTTGCATAATAATATATTTTTATTCCAGAATATTTTTTGGAAATAAACTAATCAGTTATAATAGTATCTTTTTTTAAGTTTACAGATTACCTGCATTTTTCTAGTTATGCAAAGATGCATAGGTTAATCAAAACTCTATATTACCGGATGACTGAGGGAATGGAATATATTTGAATTCAGATTACACATCTAATTACTTAGTGGTTTGAGTTAAAATATTGAAGTAGTTATCCTCAAACTCTGTTTTATAGTTTTAAATATGATTTAATAATATTTAATACTAAAAAATAATAATAATGAAACATTATCATCTCTCATATAAATGAAGAAACTGGGTCCAATGAATTTAAACAATTTCTCAAGGTTATAACATAGTGTCAGACTTGAACAAATGTCTCTTCCTTCCCATTAAAAAGTTCTTTTTACTGTATTACTTGCAAAAACATACATAATATTTTCAACTACAATGATAATGCAAAAATACAGTTTTAAAATCCAATAAAATAGAAAAGGAAATAAAATGAAAAGTAATTATCCTCCACATCCCTGATTTCATTATCTATATTCTAACTATATACATTGTCAATTGCTTCTTATATAAACTTGCAGGTATTTTTATCACACAGATCCACATATATCCTTTTTCCCCAAACAGAGCATTCTGTACATACTCTTGTGTGTTTTGCTTTTCCTACTTAACATTATTCTTTTTTTATGACTACATTGACTGGATGTAAGCTCATGACTACTGTGATTTATGAATTTCATAAAGTGGATAACTGTTTAGAATTTCAATATATTAAATTTTAGCCAAAAAAACAATTAAAAAATAGATTCAAGCATTATAATTGTCAACTGAAGACTCCATGAAAAAAATTAAATTAAAAGGATTATGCTAAGCCAAATTTATGCTCACTGTACTCCATTAACTTTATAAAGTCTCTGTCATATACTAGAATACAGAAATCAAAAGTAGAACATTTCTAAAGTTTTGGTAGATTTAAGGCAGGCCACTCAATGTGGGGCCTAATTAAGATTGGGTGAAGTTTGTGGCATAATTGTTTAGAATTGATGGACACATCAGTCACGTCAATATTGAACTACAGCTATTATTCTGAGTAGTACCCATTTATGCTTATGACATAAAGTCAAGTGATATATTGCTGGTATAGATGAACTTTTCAGGCTATTGAAATACATGTTGAAGTTTTTGCAACTTTATTTCCTGAGCAAAACTTTTCTGAAATAATAGTCATGTTAATGCAAAGTGTGAAGTAGAAAAATCACGTTAATATTGAGTTTCAATTATAAGAGTAAATACATGCTAATACGGGCACTAAATTTTTTGACTCTAAATGGTTTTTATTTTCATAATCCAGTGGTTTAGGTATTGGATTACATCACCTGTAAAATTCAGTGGCATATAGATGCCCCTAGTTCAATCTGTTCCAATCCTTTGTTGGTGACTTTGGCTGGTGTAGCAGTCTGTGTGTGGATGTTGTGCATGATTTCTTTGGTCAGTATTCAGCATCATCTACCTCTCTAAAAAAAACAGGGAGGATCGTATTTCACATGAGACTCTATAATGACTATGTCCTCACCCCTCTCTTCATTTGTGGCTGAGGCCTGAGCTACAGCAGGCTCCTACTCATTCGTTAAGGCCCCTGGAAATTGGGCTATAGATGACTATCCCACTTGATTTCTCACATTTACCTAGTAGAATGAGCTACTCTACTAGCATCCCACCTTCAGAATATGTAAATGATAATTAGCCACTTTCCAAATAATACCTTTCATTTGACACATACACAAAAAACAAATTCAGAAATCATGCATTAAGAATTATCTCACCACTTTTTGTTCTGGTGGCAGCACACAGTGTGTGGAGGACAGAGACGAGGGAGCCAGAGTTTCTGTAACTCTAACCAGGCTTCTTATCAAGCATACCCAAATTTTATAACAGTTTCTCTTACAGAGCTTGTTTTCAACTTGACCTCTTGGGAAATGGGGAAAAACAAATCTCTTTTTTCTTATTATCTGGAATGAAGGGGAGAATTCTCCTAGGTGAAGATAAAATTCTTCAAAAGGCTCAGATGCACGTTCCTTCACTTTCCACTTCCTGGAATTCTTCCCCAAAGTGGAGAATGCTATCTCTAGGGATTGCAGTAGTGCACCAGGGTCAGTTTTTTATCCCCTTGGTAATTTTGGGTCACAGCATCTGGATCTAATCGATTTCCCTCTCTAAATCATGGGTTTTTAGTAACTTTCAGGCTTCTACTTCACTGGTTGACAATTTTGTAACCGCAGAAAAGTTCCCTATCCTGTTAGTCATTATAAAATTTTTAAAAAATTCTATACAGTCAAAAAAGTATTACGGGGTTCAATAATTACAAGTCAATGGATTAGTATTCAATGATTTAATTTCATTTTTGATTTTACAGGTGCTATTAAAAATTAGAGTGTACGTTTTAATGTATATAGAATAATACTTCATAAAGTTATACTACAGATTAAGGAGTTTAAAATATATGCAGGAGTAGTAATATATTATAATAATGTGCATTCCTTTCTTATTGACTCTGAGGAGGTGCTTGCTTTCTTTTGTCTTATTTGTTTATACTCACACATGTGGTTAGCTTCTTAATTTCCTACTAAGAAAATTCATTTTTATCCTTCCTTTTAAAAATGTCTTTCTAAAGATATTTATTTTATATTGTATAAAACACATTTTATTTACCCCAAATCCTATACTTATTCCAATATAATAAAAATCTGTGACAAGAAAATGACATGTCTTCTATCTTAGATTGACTGTTTTTAAGATTCAGTTTAGGTTATTCTTACAGTAGCACACAAAGAAAGAAAGTCTATACTTAAAACTACATTTATAATACACAGTAACATCATTTTATATAAAACAGGTTCAGAAAATTTAAATGGCAACTACTCTTGTGTTTATGTATGATTTTCTTTTTAGCAACTGATAATTCATTTACAAACAGAAAAAATAAAATTGGTTTCCAAGAAAGAAAATAAGTGTATCTAGGAAAAAATTTATCTGTAGGTTTGGGAAAAGGCCAAATATATTTCCAAATATTTCCCAAATATCAAAGCTATCTAGTATAAATTAGGACTTTTTTGGACTCCATTGACTACTCAAAAAACAAACCAAAAAATAACATAGAAGGAGAATTTATTCTAAGAATATTTGGTGATTTTCTGAAGCAAAAAGATAAGACTAGAGCTGGAAGGGGCTTGAGAAAAACTGAAATCAGGGATGATTACAGTCTCAGACTTCTCTTCCATTTATGGTTAATATTTCTTCATGCTTTTCAGTGTCATTTTCTCTCAGAGAAGACTACTGTTCTACTCATTGCAAGAGCTGATATCTCCTGAATTTACATCTTATAATTTGAACCCTTAGAAAAGAGGCTGACTTGATGATCTTTAATCCTAAATGGAAAAACCCCTTTGAAGGGACTCACTAGTTTAATTTGGGTTACACTCATTACTGCCAATCAAACTGTTAGGAGAGCAGAGAAAAATAAGAAAATGACAGCTCCATAAGGAAACTGGTGGATGGAGTAGGAAAAAATGTAATTTCCAGCTAAAGAGCAGGGCTAATCTAATGTAACAATAATAATAATGAAAGTAGATGTGCACTATACTTATTGCTTCTGCCAAGCGAGTGTGTGTGTGTGTGTGTGTGTGTGTGTGTGTCTGTCTAAATATATATACACTTTGATAGGGAACAGTGGCAATGGCAGGCAAAGATTAGATACCAAAAAAAAAAAAAAACAACATATTCTGAGAGTATCTTGCCACTGTGATGGATCTGAAAGAGTTAAACATAAAGTCATACTGTCCCTTTCCGAAGGAGCCTGCTTAGAGTTAAATGGCTGATGTACTAATTGTAAAATCAAACTATCTGCAAAACATAGTAGAAATACAAATAAACAATTAAATTTACCTCAGTCATCAAAAATGAGAGAAAGTGGCTTTAAATTTTATAGACAACCAGTTGTGGATTTTCAAGAAGATATGTTTATTAGTAAATAATCCATGAGACTAAACAATAGTGAGTAGTGAAAAGTTGGGTTGTAGATATCAAAATATAAAAGACTTATCATGTAATAACCAGGAGTTTGACATGAAACAGTGGAGAGGGATGAAATCTGTGGTTTTGTTACTTGTCTGTGATGTAGACCTAAGTCAGAAGTCTCCGTTATGCTCATTTGTGGGATGCATATCCACTCTAATTCTCAAATCACTTTTTGTCTATTTTCACTCCCACGGACAATACTTTATCCCTTTCCTTCAGTCCTCAAATTCAGTCTAGATAGTAATTGGTGGTACAAGAGCAGGACTCTCCCAAATCATTATTGATTTAATACCCATGAAAATATAGTCTTTCCTAAACACAGATGAATTCTGAGAGGTTTGAGATGACCATATACCCACTAAGAGTCTGCTAAGGTCAATGCTAAATGCCTCAGTTATTGTTTGTGTTGCATTATAGTATATACTTTCTTTGATTATCTTTTCTAACCAACTCTCATTCTTATAGCCTCCTGTGCTTTAACCCTGGATTAGCATACTGCTTTTCTCCCCCTACAATGATTCTTGATTACTCTTTAAAACTTATTTTATAATTAACACACACTCCATATTTCATCCTTTTGCGGAAGTCTCCCTTTGCTCCTTGATAGTAACTGAAATAAATCTGACTTAAGTGAGTTACATTTTCCTTAGGACCTTCTTTTGTAATGATTGTTCATTTTATCACTTTCCAAGTACCTCAGGGTTTGGTGCTTTTTTTTTTTTTTTTTGGTTTAACCCTTTCATCGGGGCCCTTCTTACTTCTTCCAGACAATTGCAACTATTGTATTCCAAAAAATCAATTCTTTAAAATTCATGTCATTTGTCTGCACAACTCTGTTCTTCCTACTGCCATAATCTTTCTACCAGGTTGATTCTTTAAATTTTTATAAAATAATTTCAAACGGGAAAATTACAAAAGGAGTAAAAAAGAAAAACAAAAGATTTTGTTTTTGTCCCAAACCATGTGAAAGTAAGTTGACTGCAGGGTGTCTTGTCATCCCAAACATTTCAAGTGTATAATTTTTAAAAACAAGGATTTTCTCTCATGAAACTAGAATATAACCAAAAAAATTATTGACACTGGCACAATATTACTATATGATTCACAGACCTCATTCATGTTACACCTTTAGAGAAAAATATTTCAAAAAAGATCATACATTGAATTTTGCTGTCACATTTCTTTAGTCTATTTCAATTGAGGAGAGTTCCAGAGACGGCATTGATGACTATAAATTTTAAAGATTATAGGCCAATTATTTTATAAAATGTTTGTCAATTGGTGTTTACCTTATATTTTCTCATTTTCGGGTTCTTGTGAACCATATTTGGCAGGAATTGCATTTTATCAGGTGGTCCGAGATTTGTAATTTGTCTCATTATTTCAAATGTAACCTTTGATCACCTGAGTAAAGTGATGTTATCCAGGTTTCTCTACTATAAAATTACTAATTTTTTTTTTTTAATTTTAAAAGTGTTATGTGGAAAGGTAAATTGAGACTGTGAAAATATTCCACTCATCATCAAGCTTTCACCCAGTAGTTGTAGCATCTATTGCTGTTACTTGGTTGAATTAGCCATCAATAGTGTGGTTGATGTTTTAATTCAATCATCCCTTCTACATTGATTTGCAGCCATTGTAAGAGAATTGAAAGAAAAAGCTTTCTTATTTATTTATATCAATATGGTCTCATGGTTTCCTATTTTATTTAATCAGATAACATACTTCCAAATAATTCAGTTGATGTTTAAATTGCCCCAAATTTGGCTACTTTAAACTGTTTTCTGTGGCCTTTGGACATATCCTCATTATTCCTTGAGCATTTCTGTACCTTCAGGAACAAAAGAATTCCACTGTCATGTTATAATCTCTCTGCCCTGGGTTGAAATTTTCCATTTTTCTAAAAACCCTTGATTCTTTGTGGAAAAAACATCGTGTCCATAGGAGTGCTAATTGCTGTTGGACTCTTGATGTTCTCAGGTCCTCTCAGTTGACAGAGCTGGTGAACACAGGCATGCACACATGCACACACATACACACATGCACACACACAGCTACATATATATATATACACACACAAACATATAATGAAGACCATGATATCAATGGCATTCAAATCCAATCTAACACAGTTTTATTTTTTTTCTCTTTTTCCACATCTGTAACTTTTTTCTCCAACAGTAAGAAACATAACTTACTGAATCAATTATCCTTTTATTAGCCAATCTCCTATTGTCACTGCTGCATCTTTTCCTCACCTGGCTAAGGTTTCATATCCTGCCCAGCCCACCAGTGTAACCACCACTGTTCCCCTGCTGTGGATGCACTCTTCATTCCATGTGGGTGCCACTAGCTTACACCAAGTTAGGTAGATCCTGTCTTCTCCCTCCTTTCCAATACCTCATCCCAGTGGCCACCTGCCCCAATCCTCCCAACAAAGACTGAAACCCACTTTTCTTGGCCTCACTGAATGACTTTGGGACTGAACTAGTTAGGAAAGGAGAGAGAAAGGAAGGAATATTTGCTTTTTATTATTTCATGTTTCTTTGGTAGTTTAGAAGTTACACTCTCCTTTTGGTGAATACCTAGAATTTACAAACTGTCTCCTTGACTTATCAAAATGTAATGTAAACATTTTTACATTTCTGAATAATACTTTTTTACATTTCTGTAAAATACTTTTTTACATTTCTGAATAATGTCACCTTAGAACACTTTAACTTCCTTTATTCTTCTCTCAAATTAGAAGGAATTATTATTGTGTGTGTTTAATCCCCAGAAGACATTTTATATTACTTATGCAGTCTGTATTTATTGAGATTTTCCACATATTCAGCAGATTTAGTGTTCTCTATTCTTTCCTATATGCTTGATAATAATATCTCTTTGGGTCATTTTCCTTCTGCCAAAAATCACTCTTTAAGTAATTTTTTATGCAAGTATTCTATTGAAGCAATTTCTCATTCCTTTTTTTCAGCAGTGAATAATTTATTTTTATTGATACATAATAATTGTACATATTCATGGATTACATGTTACATCTTGAAACAAGCACACAACATACAATGATCAAATCAGGGTAACTGGGACAATATTCACCTGAAACATTCATCATTCCTTTATGTTGGGAGCATTTGAAAACTTCTAGCTATTCTGAAATACAGTAAACTATCGTCAACTATAGTTGCCCCATTGTACCACTGAACATTGTAGAGGGGAAGGGCATGCCTCACTCATTTTTTTGTCAAAAAAATTTACTAGATCTAGATTTCTAGCTGTGGAAACTATCTTCTTTCTACATTTTGAAAAATGTATGTATTTATATTCTGATTAGCATTTTCAAAAAGCTATCAATATCAACAATTGCCTTTTTAAAAATACTCCTTTTTTCAAGTTTATTTTATCTTTTTTCATGCACTCTACTCTGATGTGAATTTCTCAATATTCACGAAGAATATTAAGAATAAAAGAATAGTCTTCATGAATATTAAGAAATTTACATTAAGAATATTAAGGTTTATTGTTCCTCTTAAAAGTGTAGAATTAAATATTTCATTACTTAGAATATTCTCAGACCATATTTCTTAATTTCTGCTTTCTAGTTCCCTTCTCCTTTCTGGAACTCTAGTTTAATATATTCTGAGTGTTTCCTCAAAGTACTTTAGACTTGTACATATATTTCTTATTATTTTGTCTCTTTAATTTATTTCTGGATTTTTAAATTTTACTTGATTATCAGTTTACTAATCTTCTCTTTAGATGTGTTTAATTTGTAGTTAAGCATATTCAATGACTGATTAATTGTTCTATTTCTCTGTTCAATAATTATACTTGATTTTTTTAGTTTGCTATTTATTTTTATATTAATAATTCCTGTGCTTTGCTAACATTTTCCATCTTTCCTTTTATTATAACAAAATATTTTTATTATTGCAGATAATAACAAATTTATTTTAAAGTCTGTGCCTGATAATAGCAATATCTAGACTCCTTATTACTTTATTTGTATTTTCTGATGTTTCTGCTCCTCATTTATGATAATATTTTCCCAGTGTCTCTGATTATTTTTTTTTATTTTGTGCTTGTCTTTGTTTATAAATATTTGCTCATAGAAATTCTAGGTTCATAATTTCCTACACCTGATAATTCTCTGAATCCCATGTGCTATTGACACTCCCTTGCTGACACATGCTATCCTGTTCCTCCACAGGAAAAAAAAAATTGGAAATCAGTTGCTTAGGGCCACCTGGATATGTTAGTGCTAAACTGAAGTCTATGCAAAAACTTGTTTATTTATAGTTCACTCTTAATCCTACAGTACAGCTCATTGTAGTCTTAATAAAAAACACAAGATGTTTATCAGTGTCCTAATTCTTGGCTAGCTGTGGATTGCATTTCCCTCCCAATCCTTCAAATGTTTGTGATTTGGAATACTAGAAGAATGAATTTTGCCTAGGGAGCTTTGCAAAATATGAGAAATTTAGAGGCAAGTGAAAAATTACCAAATGATTATAAGGCTAAAAACATAAGACCTTTGAGAAAAATCAAAATCATTGCATTTATGTAGTTTGGAAGAGGAAATTCTAAAGAATTTTAATGTTTAATGACATTTAAAATGTGTGTATAAGATCAAATATGTTTTCACAATTAACCTCTTTTTTGGGAATATAGGGCAAGTAAGGTGCAACCAAAACATTGAGGCAAAAAATTATGATTAAAAAATGAAGACACTCAATATGTCAGATTCCCCTTTCCTATATCTTAATGAGAGGCAGTGGTAGGAAGAAAATACAGCCGGTTCCAGTTTGTACTCATTACGTTCAGCCCTTTCAATAAACTGGCTACACATCTAAAAAAAAAAAATGAGGACACTAAGACAATCAAAAAAGAGATAATATGTATCTGCTCAAAGCAAACAGGCTCCAGTGTATATGTTTTAGTGCACAGAGAAATAGTCCAGAAAAGTTTTTTCTTTGTGTCCACATTCAAGGACTCCATTTTTTTTTACATTGAATGAAACAGCACTATTTTAAGGCATTAATCAATTAATTTTAGCATGTTTTACAGGTAAAGCTTTATATTGGGCTATAAAACCTCATTAATCCAGATTATAATAAAATAGCTATTTGGAATTGATTTTAAAAAATTATCCTACTTCATAAATTTAACTGAACTATCTTTGAATTTATTATGTATGCAAAGGTTTGAAATCAGTACCTTGTAAAGGATATGAAAACAAACATATAACAGGTAAATTATACAGGTAATCACACTTAAATAGGAAATAAATATAGTCAACATTAATCAAAAAATATCCTTTGAAAGGATATTTAAGTTAACTGTGTTTCACCATTGGAAAAGTGTTTACTGATGCTCATTTTTTATAAAACTATTAATAATATCATGTGTTATTTATGCTAATTTTACTACGCAATTGTCACTTTATATGTTTTTTTGTGTAATTTGCATTGACAAATTGGCTTGCATTGGCTGAGTTGATCCTCAGGTGGTCAGAGAATTTAACAGAACGTCACTATGGTGTTGAGGGCCAAGAAAAAAGAAAAAACTGTAGCATTATTTGCTGGAAAGCAAAAAACAAATATATCCAAAAATAATATAAGCAAAAACAAGGAAAAAATTAAGAAATATCAAGTTTGTGTTTCAATTTTCATTAGTGGAGAGCTAATTACATCAACCAAATCCTCCCTCTATTCTTCCCAGGCTGGAGACTTTAGCTGAAGATCAAGGTCAACCCTTAAAAATACCTCAAGGCTGGGAAACATTCAGTTTTTTGTTTTGCATATTAACAAATGCTATGCTAAGACTTTTGAACCTCATTTGAATTAAACATGTTAAATGATGTCTTGCAGTGTTCAAAACATAGTGTTGGATGACCTTGGGAATATAAAGCTAGATATGACACAGTCCCTGACCACAGGGGTTTGCAATGTGTTGAAGAAAATAAAACATAAACACACATAGCTTTGTAAACATTTTAAAAGAGATACAGAATATTATAACTATAAATACCACAATCAAAATGTGGTAAGTCAATTTTGTAGGTCCAGGAGATATTAATAAATCATAAGAGATAAAGTTGTTATTTTCATATGTTTCAGATATGTTCATTTCTAGGGACCTTTAAAATTAGCTTTTCTATGACTAGCAACTTCACACAGTCAGGATTTCTGTTTTTAATTCTGTGGCAGTTTCCATCAAAATAAATTGTGTGTACATTTTCACTATGCATTCTATTTTCACCTTCCCAAACTTTACTCTTTGAATTCCAAACTTCATTAATAAAACTATAATTCTTTACACCTAAATCAACTTGAAATTTATGTTCTGGGAACTTCTAAGAATCTAATAATTCATTTAAAATGGGGCTAAAGAAGAAAAGCATATGCTTTTCTCATCCAAAGAGATGAGAAAATGCTATAAATAAATCTACTGTGATAATGAAAAATGTCAGTCAACATTTTCATTAAAGCATGGCATTTCTGTATGACAATAAGATTAATCATTAAAAAGTAAAAGACTCAATACAACCAACAAATAATAAGATTACTTTTTGTAAAGCTAATTGACTTATTTGACAAAATCAATACATCAAATGTTATTGAACATGTAGATAAATCCCAGTTTTATTAAGCTTTTTGCAACATTTTTTAAAAGACAAAACAAAATCCAGACGCTCAACATACGATAATTTTAATGTCTAGAACTCAATTAGAAATTCCTAGACCTAACAAGAAAAAGGAAAATTGACCTATAACCAGGAAAAAATAAGTCAAGGAACCAGATTCAGAAATATCAGAGATAATTAAAATAGTAAGCAATGACATTAAAACAGCTTTTATGAATATGCATATTAAGCCAAAATATGAATTTTGTTTGGCTTAATATACCAAAAATATTTAAAGGAAGCATGAATATGAATAAAGAAATAAATAGAAACATATGACAAAGGAAAAAATATATTGTAATGATGAAAAATAAAATTATTAAATGAAAATAAAACAAGTTAAATACTGTGAAAGAAAAGAGAACTGAACTTAAAGATACAGCAGTAAAAATATTCAAAGCGAGACACAGAGATGTAAAACCAAACAAACCAGAACTTTGGTGAAATCTGATACAATATTAATTCTTTGGACAGAAACACACACACACACACACACACACACACACACACGCGTGCGTAGAAAATATATGAAACATCTGAAGAACTTGTGACCAATTTATTTCTAAATTTGAGGGAAACTATACACTTACATATCCAATAATCTCAATGATACTAAGAAAGTCACTTATAGGCACAAAAAATTAGCCTTCTGAAAACAAATGATAAAGAAAACATCATTTAACAAAGAAAAGAAAGACACATTGCATCATTACATACCAAGGAACATAAACTGTAGGGGCCGCCCCTGGGCAGGAAATTAGTTTTTCCCCAGAGCCAGTGAAACTGGACGTGCTTCTTGAGGCTAGAGGTCAATAGGTCCTGTTGAACAAATGAACTGTTCCTTGTAGCTGATAACCAAGGGCCTTAGGTTTTGCACGCAAACCAAGATGTCTCATTGTCTGCACACAGTGATGAGATCAAGAGGTAGAGATGCAAACATTCACCTCTCTTGAGCAATCACCCAGAACGAATGGAACAGGTTACCTCAAGGCATCAAAGAAAGTCACGTACCAGGAAGTAGCTGCTGGGCAGAAAGTATAAAAATAAAACGACCGGTGCTTTCGGCACTGCAGTCTTGTACCATCTTTGTGTGTCTGTGTGTTTCTGTTCTGTGTTCATCCCCCATTCTGCAATTGGGCCGCAACAATAAACAATAAGGAAAGCTTTTTTAAATGAAAGAATATGTACATAAATTTGAAAATTGTGAGAAATTAGATAATTTCTTGGGCAAATAAAATTTACCAAAACATATCTCAGTAAACATAGAAAGATGAAATATACCAATTTCTATAGAAGAGATATGGAATATTTATCAAGGGAGTACAGATCAGATTGTTCCACAAGAAAATTCTACCAAACCTAAAGAACAGGGTCTCAGTATGACATTAATTGTTTGAAAGCATAAATATAGAGAAAACATTCACAATCATTTAATAAAATGGCAGTAATATTGCTAAATAATCTGATATGCTAGCACAGAAAAGGAAGTTTTAGAATGGAAAAAAATCTTCAATAAAATATTAGTGAACAGATGCCAACACCACATTAAGAAAATAACACACCATGTTCTATTGGGATTTTACAATGTTTCCAACCCAAGGATTCAACATCAACTGACTGTACTGCAATACAATTCAATTCTGAACAAAAAACTGAAGTTAGCATCAGATTTCACAGGCTTAAGGGCAAATTCCTCCACAATGTTCAGATGCAAGCCACATTTCAGTTGTTCCCAGGCCACTTGCACTTGTGACCAACTAGCTTAAAATTCAGGTGTTGTTCACTATGATTTTTTCCAAATGCTTGGATTTTTTGTCACATATCATATATAGACTTAGTTTTACCTTGCAAAGAAATATTAAAGTCATTTTGATTTGACATGATATCACACAGAAATGCTGCATTCCTATAGAAATCTTCTTTCAATAATTCACATTGCTGATTCCGTTCTTCATAAAATTTAACTATCTGTTCTTGCAGAGATAAACTTTTTACTAACACTTGTCCCTGCAATAACCAAGCCACTGTATACCTCATTGTTCAACTTTAGCATGCTACAAAACTGATGGATGCTGTGTTGCATTTAAACAAATATAATTAACAATACATAGGACTTGTCACAAAGTGTCACTTAAAGTAGTAGTTTTAGCACAGAGATTTTGCTGATGCAAGATACAACAAAAAGAAATGAGAGTATCGGGATCTGTTAATACATTTTTTAATCTGTGCAGTAAGTACTTCATGTTTTCCTGTCATGGAAAGTGTACTGACTGTACATATACTCATTAAACTTACCAAATTCATTCTAACTTCACCACATTTATCTTGAAAATTGTTGAAGATATCTGTTCCCCATGTTCTGTTTTCAAGAGCCCCCAAAGCAGTAAGTCTTCACACCAAAGAAAATCTTCTCTTATGACCCAAATGAAGTATAAAGTATGCACCAAGTCAGTAGTATCAGTTGATTCATCCAAAGTGATTGAATAATATATATTTTCTTATTGAAGTATTGCATGAAGTTGTTCTGTTAAGTTGAAGGCTAATTCATGCAGCTGATCAGTTATGATTCTCCTTGACATAGGTGGTTGTTTGCATTAATACTTTGAAATGTTATGGGGTTCTAAGCATCCTACAACTTCAACAATGCATGCTTTCACAATTTCTACATCACTGAACGGTTTCCCTTTTTTCTAAGTATATAAGCTACTTTATAAGTTGCTTCAGTGGCATTATTTCCAGGTCTTATTGCTGCTTGAAGGAATTGTCTTTGCTTTTACTTTTCATCTTTTAATTTCTGCAAAACAACCTTTTGTGCCTCTCCCTCTAATTTAAAATATTCGTGGTCCTTATGAGTGTTATAATGATGATGAGTATTGAATTTCTTTAATGTTGATATTGCAGTATCACAAAGTAAGCAAATCATCTTATCTTTTGCAGAAACAAGGTAATATTGCAATTCCCCATCCTTATTAAAAAATCTGTTTTCTTCCTTTAGCATTCTCTTGGTCTTCTTTGACATTATGGGCTATTAAGCAGACAGAATTAAAAAATACTGTAGAGTTATGCAACTATTCACAAATTCAATTTTAAACAGAAGCACAGTCCACTGTTGTCAAAAGCTGATAACAGACTGGTGTACTCGACTCCCACAAACTCTTGCCAACCAGCCTCCTGTAGTAGTGCACCAGTCAGGTAGGGGAAGTTAAAACTAAATCAGGAGCCCAAGAGCTGTCAATTTAGCCCGTTTGTCTTACTAATGTTCTAATTGTGCTGGTCAATCTGGGAGGATTTATTTGTTGAAACTTATTTTATTCTTTGGTATTTTAAATAGATTCATTTTAAAAATCAAATTAAAATATAAAAGACAAACAAAATTATTTATAAAAATAAAAGGATTTGTTCTGTAATATTTGGATTCGGTCAAAAGGTCACACTTAAGGACCTAGAAGGCCACATTTGAACTTAAAAGTTGCAGGTTCCCCATCCCTGTGCTATACATATGATCACAGCTTAATTATTAATATAAAGGATATGTAAAAGGGGTAATCCAAGGGGGTCCCAGAGACAGCTTTCTTGCCCTCTTCCTGTGGAGTCAGAGCATGTCATCTCCAGCATATCAATGTGTTCACCAACCAGGAATCTCCACTGAGCTTTGAGTCCAGGGTTTCACTAGGATTTCATTACATAGGCATGTTTAATAAAATCATTGGTCATGTGATTAAACCCAATCTCTAACTACCCTCCCCTACCTGCAGGTCAGGCAAGTAGTATTC
>CM052436.1:78891002-78908770 GCA_028533085.1 Varecia variegata | reverse complement strand
GAGACAGGGTTTTTAAAGACATTTTGGCATAGGCAATTGAATCTGCTAGTTGCCTGTGTTCGGGGTGGAACCACAGGGTTGTGGAAATTGTCTTCTTTGCTGACTAGGTTTTTGGGTGGGGGTCACAATACCAGTTGAGTCAGTTCCTCACTATGGGCCACTGGTCTGGATGGGTCAGCTGTTCCACTGGAATGTAGGACCTGGAAGATATTTCAGAAACTACCCATAGGTTTCAAAAAGGTGATGCTATCTATGGAGAAAGCTAAGAATCTTTATGGACACCAGCTATGTGGCTCCAGAATGGCAATTATAGAGAAGCAGACAGGGGGACAGTGGCTAACTATTATCATTATTTTTAGCTAGGCTTGTGCCTTATATTTAGCTAGGCCCTTACCACAGTTCTCATCTTGCACCCTATTATTGGTTTGTGTAAAGGGTGGTTTCAGTAGAACATAATTTTCAAAATGAACTTTACTTAGAAACTAAGAAAGAATAAAATAGAATTAACACATACACATATAAGTATATGATTCAATTGCTGCTATATACTGGTACATGTAACTTCTTATCAATAGAAAAGAGGCAAAACTCTGTAAAATAATTTAAAGATGTTTATTCTGAGACAAGTTTGAGGACCGTGGCCTGGAGCCACTCCCAAGAAGCCTTGAGCAAGTGGACTCACAATGGTTAGGTTACAGTTTGGTCTTACACATTTTAAGGATACAGGAATTACATGTAAAGCCATAGATCAATACAAAGAAGGCATACATTGGTTTGGCCTGAAAAGGTGGGACATCTTGAAGTGGGGGCTTATTAGTCATAGGTGGGTTTAGGGATTCTTGAACTGACAATTGGCTGAAAGAGTTAAGCTTTGTCTGAAAGACCTGGAGTCAGTGGAAAGGAATGCTTGAGTTATGATAAGGATCTGCTAGGTTGCTTGAGTTAAGACAAGAGAGTCTGTTAATCAGAGGCAAAACACAGACATATGCCCAGACTCAAGTGATCTGTTAGGTAAATTGAGGACCTGAAGGTGTGGTTTAAGCTTTGTCTTGCATACCCTTAGTCCTGTTCATGAGTTACAAAGGGTATCTCCAAGAAGGGAGGTGGGCATAATGAGGCATGTCTGACCTCCCTTCTCATGGCCAGCAACTCACCTTTCGAGTATTTATGGTGTTCCCTTGGCCAAGAAGGGGTCCATTCAGTCAGCTGGGGAGGGCTTAATATTTTATTTTAGTTCTCATACTGAACAATTCCACTTAGTTGTCTAATCATAATTTTAAACCACAAATTTCCAAAGCAGAAATCTTAATTTTCAAAGCAAACCTACCATTTTTAAGTTATAAATCTAGGAATCATCCTTTTTCTCCTTTTGGAGCCCACATGTAAGCCATCAACAGTGTACTTGTTCTTTCTCCAAAACATCTTAAATTCTTTCTACTTCCGTTTACCTCCATGACCCTAACCTTAGAGAGATATTATCAGGATAACTGTATTTTCCTAATCGACCCCAATTGATTCAACTTCCAATCATCATTCTCTAAAATCCATCCATCACACAGGAGTTAGAGAGATTATTTAAAAAATATAAACTTAGATCAGGTTCCTTTAAAAAAAATTTCAGAAGTGTCTCCATTGCTCTTCAAATTAAATCTAAACTCATTAGCAGGGCCTATTAGATCCTCTTACCTCTGGTCCCTGTTAATCTTCCCAGGTGTTGTTAGCAGTATCAACTCACCAACTATACTTCAGCCACACTGACCTCCTCCATGTTCCTTCAGTAGCTAAGCACCTTTATACCTTGTGATTTTACACTTTCTCTTTTTGTCTTCTTGGATGCTCCTTGTTCAGTTTCATCCTTGACTAATTTATTGTCAAAGATCCCTATTACCTTATCCTATTTATTCTGTTCATATAACTTAGCACATTCTAGAACCATCTTGTTTGTATATTTGTTTAATTTTGTTCCTCCTAGAATATAAGCTACCTGAAGAAAAGGCAGTATATTTTTTGCTTACTACCAGGTCCCCAGAAATCTCCATGGTATCTGGTATATACTAATGATTAAAAAAAAGTATTTGCTGAGTGAAGTTATATATTAAAGATGCTCAAATAATTAAGTTTGAGTTGTCTCCTATCTGGCATGTCTTATTAAGTATAGTTTTGCATTTATTTTTCTCCACAGATGTCTATTTTGTAAGCAAGATTCATCTACCTAGGCACCCAATACAACACATTGTTTCATGTAGAAAATGTAGATTCCAATGGTAATATTCTCATTTTCTTTTTAAAGCTTTATTCGTGTCTGCTTCCTAGGAGTGGACACTAGACTGCCTCCTCTAGCATCAGGCTTTGCTTCACTACTGCTCTGACTTGACTTATGAAGTCCTTCCTAATCCTTGACCAACTCAGGAAGAGGAGTGTCTACCACCTGGAGCCAGGATCCCTCTCCAAGAAGTCCAGCTAAATCCTTGTGCACAGCTCCACTCCCTTCTTCCATTTCAGGACTCTTACTAACTGAGAATTTGCAGACATTTAACTTTTACCCCTAATTTCTTCCAGGTGAAAGACTGAAGTTTCTTTTTTGGTTCTACTTATCAGAACAAAATCATTTGATAGACACCTAATTCTCAAACATTCTAAATAACTTTTCCTCAAATAAATAATGTATTGAAGTCAAAATAAAATAGACAAATCTTTAAATTTAATATTTCATTTGAGAATTACAGAATTGCAATTTGGGACATACACCCAGACTTGGAGATCTTTTATTATATATCCAAAGAACAGAGAAAAGATTGGAAGTTAAATTACAAAGAGAAATGTTATGCGTTGCTTTGAAAGAAAGCCTGTTGACACTAGAGAAGCCTTTGGGAGCCACCAAACTTTGATTGTTGAGTGTGGGCAGTGGGTAAAACTAGTCTTAGAGTCACAGTAGATAATTTCAGCAGCCACTAGGTAAAACTGGTTGTAGGGTTAGAGCAGGTAGTTTTAGCAGCTGGGCTTGCAGAGATTTCAATTCACGAAGTAGTACTATGTGCCCTCAGTGCTTTTCCCCCTGGCCTTTGGACTCTGATTTAGTTGGGTGTGACATGAATGATCCAACTCATATAATCACATTCACAAATTTGAAACTGAATTAAAAATAAAACAAACATGTTCTCATTGTAGGCGAAGACATGCTAAGGGGTCAACTTTCATAAAATCCTGGCCACTGAGTAAGGCTAACTTTTGAGCAATATACACTGGAAGAAGCTGACTTGTTAGAAACGCTGACAAGTAAAAGATTGTTGGTAAAACATGGCTGCAGTAGAAAAAAATTCTTAAACATGCTCGTTCATTTAAGAAGATGTGCTGAATCATATGGAATGAAAATTATTTCTCCTTCTCTATCCCTTGTAGACCACATTCAAAATGCACAACAAAAATATTTTCAATAAAGTAATTGATTTACTAGGGAATTTCCATATTAGCATGCATTTTAGGAATTTGATCACTACTAACATTGGGCTCTTATCTACCTATAATAATTTAATAAGCACTCTTTTTGTTGTTGTTGTTGGGACAGAGTCTCGCTCTGTTGCCCAGGCTAGAGTGCCGTGGTGTCAGCCTCGCTCACAGCAACCTCAAACTCCTGGGCTTAAGCAATCCTCCTGCCTTAGCCACCCGAATAGCTGGGACTACAGGCATGTGCCACCATGCCCGGCTAATTTTTTTTCATATATATATATTTTTAGCTGTCCAGATAATTCCTTTCCATTTTTTTAGTAGAGACGGTGTCTCGCTCTTGCTCGGGGTGGTCTCGAACTCCTGACCTCAAGCAATCCTCCTGCCTCAGCCTCCCAGAGTGCTAGAATTACAGACGTGAGCCACCACACCAAGCCCTTAATAAGCACTCTTAAAGTGATGTGGATATTATTCCAAAGCCTAGAACTTTAAATCAGGAGATCCTAGGTGTATACAATAAAAGACCTCTTTTTTGTGGATTTTTACAAATTTATGATTTTAAAATCTTAACACATTGCTTTAAGATGATTCATCATGAACTGGACATCTGACATTCCTATACCTTTTTTTTTAATTTTGTGGGATTTTTCAGTTAAGAAAAGATTCAAGAAATGATTGTCTGAAAAAAATAAGTCTGTTTTCAGTAAGGAAAGGAGTAGAGAAACTCTTCTTCAAAAACATTGAAGTATCCAGAATAATATAAATTGATTCTTTTACATTGGTGACATGTACCTTGTTGCTTGTTTTTTTCTTTCTCATATTAACTGTAAAAATCTGTTTTTAAAATGTGTGGCATATACATATTTATATTTAAATATAAATGTATATATTTCATAGAGAATATAAATGTAGAAAAATTCAGACAAGTCTTTCAAAATGAAAGTCTTTTAAGTATGTCATTTACTACTATTTTTCTAAAATAAAAAACATATTTTATCTATATCCACAACAACAGATGTAAGTATTAATGAAGATCCTCCCAGTCACATTCCAGCTAATGCATTTAGGAATTTATCTAAGAAAAAGCATGCATCAGCAGAAAGGGGAAGTATTTGATTTTCCAATCATTTTGTTTAAATCTCTCTCATCTAGCTTTTAGCTCTTGAATCAGTGTATAAATATAATGAACAGATTTAAATGTTCAAGTATGCCAGAGGCAATAAGCAATAAATATATTTAAAAGTGAAAAAATATAATCAACTGACTATGGAATTAGCTCTTCACCCTCCCAGTTTTCACTTAGTCTTTAAATAGAGATAGTCATTTGATGCATCTTTTTCCTGCTGAGAGAAAGCATACTACAATTTATTGGCAAATACAAAGAATAAACATTGAGAAAGTAGTCCTTTTTCCTCTGTAAATATTACAATTTTTGTAATGGTTTTATAAATACATTTACTAAATTGCTAAATTTTCTGGAGCACTTATCAAATGACCACTAGCAGACTTAGATGCATTTAGAAGCAAGCACACATTTAATTATATCAAAATATCTAAGAGATGAATATTGTCACTGTCTACATTTGTATAAAAATTTAAAAAACTGAATCTTGATAAAATTGAGTAACTTTAATATCGATTAGTTTATTCAATAACAAATTGCCAATAACTCACCATTATAATCATCAATTGCAAATGTGGCACATATTTTTTCATAATTTTATTCTATACACTTCCTCTTGGTGATATATTTTGTATACTTACACTTTTTAGCAAGTATTTACTAAGTACCTATTGTGTGCTAGGCATATTCTAGATGCTCATGATAAAGCAACAAAAAAGGGATGCAGAGTTTGCCACCTTATATGTCTTCTGTCCTCTACACAACTAATGTCCCAGATTAAAATTAAATAACCCATCCTTTTGATACATTAACCCAATTACAACTCATAATTCAATTCTAGCGTCATGTTCTGCTCCCCATTCCTGTTAAATTCTGAGTTATTGCAAACAAGAAGTGTAAGTCCATCAATACGTCTCTATTCCAGATCTCCTTGTCCTCAATCTTTCTAACTCTCTTTCTAGCCCTTGACCAGCCAACAAAGATGGATAAGAGCATTATCCAGGGCTCCATTCAATGCATATTCTAAATTCAGGTTTTCTTTCTATTCAAAGTGTATGACCAGTCAGCACTCAAGGTTCTCTCCATTGGGAAGATTTCTTCTTGCCACAGTATTTCAAAACTTCCCCATGTATTAAAATCAACATATTCATGAACCAAGCTATGAATTCTTCTTTTTTCCTTCAACTGGTCATAGGAAACCTTCATGTGGCATAAATATTAGCACCCTCTGAGATTAACCACAGAGATGCAGGTGAAACAGTGGTGACTGACATGGATGTTCTCAGCCACCTGCATATGCAGCTTTTTAATGCTCTCTGGTACTGCTCAGGTCATGTCCAGGATATACAACCTGTATGACCTATGACTTGATGGGTCTGAAACTAACCAGCTTGTTATGGGCAGTTTTGCCTACATGGTCACTTGGTATACCATGGCTAGGCTCCCTGTCTTTAAGGTCCAGGAGAATGCCAGTAGTCTTTGAAAGTTTTATAATTCTCTGATACACATGACATGACTTAAGAACTCTGTTGGGCTTCATTGTAATTCCTTCATTGGTATTCTAACATCATAGGGTCATATTGGATCACATTGCCCAAAGTAGCAGAGTCTTTTGTACCATAGCCTGAACATACTTTAAAACCTATTCTTGCTCTACACTCCACTCAAAGCTGGCAGTCATCCAGTCGACAGATCATAACGATATTTCTGGTGTGACATATTCCGCCTTCAGAATCCAGAGGTCCACTAAGCATTGTATGATTTTCCTTATGTTTGGAGGAGCAATATAAATAGTATCTTCTTTACTTTAGATGAGACATCACAGCATACTTCAAACCACTGGAATCTAAACTTAATACTGATCCTCTAAGCCCCTAGATGCCCCTTTGACTTACTTCCCAGTCTTTGAAGGGCATGTGTCCACAAAGCCCACTAATATACTAGTCATTTCTTTTTCACTTGGCATTATTAGCTTAATGCAATTGATATAGTGGCCCATGTGAACACGATATCCAGTTTCTCCAGGTTGTTTTAGATTATATTATAACAAAGGGAATGAGAGTTATAATAGCCCTGAGTAAAGGCTATAAATATATACCATTGACCTTTCCATGTGAATGTAAACTATTTCCCTGTTTTGGGACAAGGAATGATACAAACATATTTACCAGGTCAGTGACTCAACATCCTGCATGTGTTGGCTGTGTTAATCTGCTCTAGCGATTATCCATCATCTGGCACAGAAGCTACAACGGGGACTACTATTTGCTTAAGAGTACAGGAATCCACTGTTATCCTCAAGTTCAACTGATTTTTGCATAGACCAGGGTGGTGAATTAACTGGAGATGAAATGAGATGAAATATCACCTGCATTACTTAGCTTAGGGTTTTAGGAGTAGCAATTATTTCCAGGATGTGATATTTTTATATTTACTATCTTACTTGATAGGAGGACAGTTTTAAAGACTTTCATCTGGCCTTCCACACAAAGATAGCTCTCACACCACAGAGGCCAAATAACAAATGTGGGAATTGCATAAGTACCAGGTATGTTAATTCCAACTATACATTTAGCAGTCAAAAATGACCACAGGGTGTGGCCTTAGAAACTTTGTACCAACTGTGAGTTAGACCTAGGGCAGACTCAATTTATTACCTAGCCCACACATATTCCCACCCTAACTAGAAGTTCATGATAACATGTTAAGTCTTTCTGTATAAATATGAGTTCAGGGCCTTGTGTAACAATTTTCAAAATATTTTATTAAGTCTGTTTTCTCAATATGTAATTATCCAAGTAAAATAATCAGATCCAAAGGACTGAGGAATCATCATTGTGCACAATTGTCGGTCTTTCTTCCAGGGGTTATGACTGTTCCTGCAGTTAATGTGTTTGGGGTCCAAAAATTTGTTAAATAATGGAAACTACACAAGTAATTGTTGCTATCTTTCAAACTGTCTACCTTTATCATCTATTCCTGATTGATCAATTAACTGATTGATTGATTAAATAATTTCTTTCTTTCTTTATTATAGAGTATAAGTAGCATAACTTTAATGGCTGCTCACCTGTCTTGCTGCTAGGAAGATTGTGTTCTATTGACAAAATCTATAACTCTCTGCAACTTTAGGCTCCTATGGCTGCCATTGTATTGTGACTTCTCATAACAATAAGTAAGTCTGCCTGATTTCTGATGCTTAAATGACAATAGATAACCTCATTTTTTATTTTTATTTTTTGGTCAAATGATAGCACTTAACCTTTGCCCTCAGAGAGCTAAATTCTTTCCCAGTATTTATTTTTTAACATAAGGAAAGCCCTAAAAAGAGTAATCAGTAAACTTCTTAGTGAGGTTGCTCATATCAATATACAAACGTGTTGTTTGATTGTGCTTCACTTTGTGCTTCACAAATACTGCTTTTTTTGTTCTTGTTACAAATTGAAGGTTTGTGGCAATGCTGTGTTGAGCAAGTCTATCAGCACCATTTCCAAAAGCCTATGCTCACTTTGTGTCTCTGTGTCACATTTTGGCAATTCTTGTAATATATCAAGCTTTTTTATTTCTATTATGATATTCATTATGGTGATCAGTGATCTTTGATGTTATTATTATCACTATTTTGAGACACCATGGAAAGAGCCCACATATAACAATGAACCGAATCAGTAAAGCTTGTGTGTATTCTGACTGCTCCACTGGCCGGCCATTCCTAATCTCTCTCCCTCTCCTCTGACCTCGCTATTCCCAGACACAAAACAATATTGAATTTAGGCCAAGTAATCACTATACAATGGCCTTTAAGTGTTCAAGTAAAAGGAAGATCACATGTTTCTTACTTTAAATCAAAAGCTAGAAATGATTAAACTTAATGAGGAATCACATTGAAAGCTGAACTAGGCTGAAAGCTAGACCTCTTGCACCACCAGATAGCTAAGTTGTAAAGGTGAAAAAAAAAGTTCTCGAAGAAAATGAAAAATGCTACTTCAGTGAACATGTGAATGATAAGAAAAAAAAAAAAATAGCCTTACTACTGACATAAAGTTTTGGTGATCTAGATAAATAGATCAAACCAGCCACAACATTCCCTTAAGCCAAAGCATAATCCAGATCAAGACCCAAACTCTCTTCAAGTCTATAAAGGCTGAGAGAGGTGAAGAAGCTGCAGAAGAAAAGCTAGAAGCTAGCAGACGTTGGTTCATGAGGTTAAGGAAAGTCATTTCCATAATATAAAAGTGCAAGGTGAAACAGCAAGTGCTGATGTAGAAGCTACAGCAAGTTATCCAGAAGATCTAGGTAAGGTAATTGATGAAGGTGGCTACACTAAACAACAGATTTTCAATGTAGACAAATCAGCCTTATGTGGGAAGATGATGTCATCTAACACTTTCATAGGTAAGGAGGAGAAGTCAGTGTCTGGTTTCAAAGCTTCAAAGGACAGACTGAGTCTTTTTTTAGTGGCTAATGTAACTGGTGATTTTAAGTTGAAACTAATGCTCATTTACTATTCTAAAAATCCTACAGCCCTTAAGAATTCTGCTAAATCTACTCTGTGCTCCATAAATGGAAAAACAAAGCTTGGATGACAGCACATCTGTTTACAGCATGGTTTACTGAGTATTTTAAGCCCACTCTTGAGACCTACTACTCAGAAAAATAGATTGCTTCCAAAATATAACTTCTCACCATCAATATACCTGGTCACTCAAGAGCTCTGATGGAGGTGTACAAGGAGATGAATGCTTTTGTTATGCCTGCTAATACAACTTCCATTCTGTAGCACATGGTTCAAGGAGTAATTTTAACTTTCAAGTGTTTTTATTGAAAAAATAATTCTTTAGATGAATCTGGGCAAAATAAATTGAAAATCTTCTAGAAAGAATTCACCATTTTAAATGTCAGTAAAAACATTTGTGATTCATGGGAGGAGGTCAAAATATCAATATTAATGGGAATTTGGAAGAAGTTGATTCCAACCCAATGGATGACTTTGAGAGGTTCAAAACTTCAGAGGAGAAAGTAAACTGCCGATGTGGTGGAAATAACAAGAGAGATAGAATTGGAAATTGAGTCCAAAGATGTGACTGAATTGCTGCAATCTCATGATCAAACTTGAATGGATGAGGAATTGCTTCTTATGGATGAATAAAGAAAGTGGTTCCTTAGGATGAAATCTACTCCTGATAAAGAGGCTGTGAATATTATTACAATGGCAACAAAATATTTAGAATATTACATCAACTTAGTTGATAAATCAATGGCAGGGTTTGAGAAGATTGACTTCAATGTTGCAAAAAGTTCTACTGTGGGTAAAATGCTGTCAAAGAGCATCACATGCTGCAGAGAAACCTTCCCGAAAAGGAAAGGTCAACTCATGTAGCAAATTCATTGTTGTTTTATTTTAAGGAATTGTCACAATCACACCAACCTTCAGCAACCATTGCCTTGATCTGATCAGTCAGCATTCATCAATATTGAAACAAGATCCTCCACCAGCAAAAAGATTATGACTTGCTGAAGGTTCAGATGATTGTTAGTATTTTTTAGCAACACTATATTTTTAAATTAGTGTACCTTTTTAGACATAATGTTCTTGAACACTTAATAGAGTACAGATTAGTGAAAAATTTTGTACTCACTGAAAAAACAATTTTTTTTTTTGTTGATGGGCTTTATTATGATATCCACTTTATTGCAGTGGTCTGGAACTTAATCCATGTTATCCCTGAGGTGTGCTTGTATCTCTTTTGGATCTGAGAAATGGTGTATCATTTAAGCCTTCTATGGAACATGATCTGTTTGACCTTACTTAGTACATCCCTGCAAGCAAATTGTGCTCTCAGCCTTTTAATTCCTCCCTCTATATCTGCCACAGAAACTTTGACATTGCTACCTCAATAAGTGTATTAGTTTCCTATTGTTGCTATATCAAATTGCAACCATTTGGTGGCTTAAAACAATACAACTGTATTATTTTACAGCTTTGGAGGTCAGCAGTCTGGAAAGGGTTGCACTGGTCTACAATCAAGGTACTGGCAAGGTTGTGTTCCTTCTGGAGACTCTAGAGAAGAATATGTTTTCTCTCCTTTTCCAGCTTTGAGAGTATGCCTGCATTTCTTGCCTTATGGCCCTTTTACTCTATCCTCAAAGACAGCAGTACCATTGCTGAAGTTTTTCTTATTCTGTCATATGTCTGCTTCTTTCTTCTTCCAATCCTAAAGTCTCTTTTGATTACCTTGCCCTACCAGGATAATTTAGAATAACCTCACTATGTAAAGGTTAGCTGATTATCAATCTTAATCATATCTGAAACATTAATTTCCCTTTTCTGTATAGCCCAACACATTAAAGGTTTGGAAGATTAGGATATCTTTGATGGTGGCCATTATTCTGCCTAACACAGTCAGGATGATGTGTTATTAGATTTTCATACTTCTTCCTTTTTTTTTTTTTTTTTTAGGCCACTAGCTTGGGATGGAATTGTTCCTTTTTTTTCATTTTTTTTTAAATTTCAAAATATTAAGTAAGGCAGTAAAAATGTTTTTATTACAAGGATATCTTGTATGATGGTTAAGTCAGGGTTTTGAGTGTGCCTGTCACCAGAATAGTGTTCATTGTACCCAATAGGTAAGTTTTTATCCTACACCCACCCTCCCATACTCCCTACCTCTTGCTTTCTTATGTCCTTCATATCCTTTTGTGACCACATGTACCCTATCTATTAGCTCTCACTTACTAGTGAGAACATAAGGTGTATATATATCACTTTTTCTTTATCCATTCATAAATTAAATGGCACTTAGGTTGATTCCACATCTTTGCAATTATGAATTGTGCTATGATAAACATTGGAATATAGATGTCTTTTTGATAAAATGATTTCATTTCCTTTGAGTAGATATCAAGCAGTGTGATTACTGGATCAAATGGTAGGTACATTTGTTTCTTTGAGGAATCTCCATACTGTCTTCCACAGAGGTTGTACTAATTTTCAGGCCCACCAACAGTGTGTAAGTATTCTTTTCTCTCTGAATCCATACCAGCACCTATTGTTTTTTTTTACTTTTTAATTTAATAATGGCCTTTCTGATAGGGGTAAGATGGTATTTCATTGTACTTTTAAATTGCATTTCCCTGATAATTAGTGATGTTGACCATTTTTTATATATGTTTGTTGGCCAGTTCTCTAGCTTCTGTTCATATTTTTTGCCCACTTTTTGATAGGGTTGTTTGGTTTTTTTCTTGCTGATTTGTTTGAGTTCTTTGTAGATTTTGGCTATCAGTCCTTTGTCAGATGCATAGTTGACAAATATCTTCTCCCATTCTGTAGATTATCTATTTACTCTTGATTATTTCCTTTGCTGTGCAGAAGCTTTTTAATTTAATTTAATTTAGTCCCATTTATTTATTTTTATTGTTGCTATATTTGCCTTTGGAGTCAGAAATAAAACCATCTAGCTTCAACCAACTCATCTTTGATCTTTGACAAAGTAGGAAATAACATACTCTGGGGAATGGAAGTCCTGTTCAACGAATGGTGCTGGAAAAATTGGATAGCCACATGCAGAAGAATGAAACAGGATCCCTATCTCTTGCCATATACAAAAATTAATTCAAGATGGATTAAAGACTTAAATGTAAGGCATGAAACCATACAAATTCTAGAAGAAACCATACAAATTCTAGTTTCCTACTGTTGCTATATCAAATTGCAACCATTTTGGTGGCTTAAAACAACACAACTATATTATTTTACAGGTTTGGAGGTCAGCAGTCTGGAAAGGGTCTCACTGGCTACAATCAAGAGTTAGACTTTCTTTAAGTCAGAGAACTTTATCAGTCAAACACAAACTACAAATGAAAATCACCTGTGAATTTTAGGGTATGATAGACATGTGATAAAGCTATTTTTTAAAATGATTCATATATGTATATCTTTTGATAATCCACATGGGATTTCCAGTTTCATTATATACTTGAAAAATTCTATGAAAAAAGACTGAAGAGGAAGGTGGCTGGACCATAACTTAGCGATACTTACTACATCCACATTGTTACATAAATTTTACCACAGAAACCTCTGAATATGATAAACGTTCTTTAAAAATAGAAAAGAAGATATCCACCCCTCAATATAAGCTTTTTTAAATTAAAAAAAAATCCATTTAATTCTCTCAGGCAAAACATAATTCAACATAGTGTTCTATTTCAAGAATTATTTTATCTAATAAAATGGATATATATGAGACTTTGCTTTACACCTTTTCAATCATGAGACTGCTGGATTTGGTGACATAGGAATGTGGGGGCAAACTGACAGGTAGATGAGCTCTCAGAGGCAATTTGTAGAAAGAAAGAAAGGTCACATCACATTTTCATTGTGTTTGTTCTAAAAAAGAATGCAGGTTTCCTGTGTGCCTGCACCCTAGCATTCAGTCTAAAGTGAGGTAATTATTTCAGGCAAATAAATTTCCAATGGAAGTGTTCAGTGTTTCAATGCAAAACACGAATCTTGCACTGTACCCTCAAGGCTTTGACTTTAGCTGTGTCAGCTGAGAGGATTCTGATTTTGAATATAAAAATCTGCTTCATCACAAGTTTGACACAAGCTGCTTCAAAGAACTGAAGGAGCTTCCAAGTCTCATTCAGAGCTGCAGCCTGACAGCAATTTCATTTTTGTCTTCTGAGTTGTTTTCCTTTCACCCTTTTACTGAGCAGAAACCGGAAAATGATTCTGAGAGGAGCCGCACACTGCAACAGATGTATTACACATAAATACACAGAAACATACAGAGAACCCTAGAGAATTAAGCTAGTGTTATCCACAAAATCTGTCAATTACCTAGAATGCAATGCGTAAAACAAAAATAAATATTTCATTGATCTTGCCAATCATTATGGGAAAAAGAGCTTTATCTCCCAAGAAATGAGTACTGAAATCTGTGAAATAAAGAGAAAATACAATCTATAAGTAGACTTTTCCTGCATGATACCAAAAGAATCAGTAAAACATTTCTTTAAATTGAAAATTTTATACTCACCTCCCCCTTCAGAGGCATCTGAATTCTTCTTTATACTAAATTTAGAAATTACTTAAATATCTCAATGTAATGAGTATTGTTAGCTTAAACTCATCCTGGTTTTGTGTACAGTTCATTTCCCTTAGCTCTATTTACCCATTTAAGCACAACTTTTCAAGGGTAGGGTTGGAGCAAATATGTTAATTACACACAGTGTTTCTTCATCCATAGTTTTTTTTTTTTCAGTTCCTTTCCAGTTCCTGCATTTATGCCTTTAAAAACTCACATCAATATCCTGTGATCACAAAAATAGATATGTCAAACTATTCATACTTTATCATAAATACCAGTCAATATTTTATTTTTCCCAAGACTATTTTCACTTTAAGGCTTATGAAATATTATCTAATAAGGACTCTGCCTCAGTTAAAGAAATGTTAAGCTCCCATATATAAAGGAAAAAATGTTTCATAAAGTAGGAATTTCCTTTAATAAGAACATAACTTATCTACTCTGACTATAAAGTACATCCTGCCCCAGTGTTTGGCCTTTTAGTAGACTGTTATTTAAACCCTAGCTGAAATTAAAATGATTAAATTTTATTTTATTAATAAATAGTAAAATATGGCTTTCAAAGGTTAGTTTCAGTAATCTAAAAAATGAATTAACCCCAAGTTTTTTTTATTTCCTAATGAATAAAAACACGTGTGTGTATATACATATATACACAGAGATATACCTATCTATAAAACTAAAATTGGATCCTAAATACTTGTTTTAAGATGCTGTCTCTATAAAAGTGTGACCGTCTAAAATACTAAAAAATTTAATCATATAAAGGACAAGGACTTTGCCATAACCCTTGTGTCTATCTTCCTGCAAGGCAAAATAGGCTACATTTAAATAAATCGTGGATAAAAATAAAGAAAAAAATCCATCAACCTTCTCTTTGGTCGAGTCCATGTGGGAAAAGTATTGCTGTTACAATTAAATACCCAATTTTTTATTTAATTTAATAGACTTTTCTTAATTTTAATAAAATTCTAAATTTTATGAAATATTAATATTTATAAAATGTGATATCAAGAAAAAACCACCAGGTAAACAAATAGTACTTTTTTTTTTTTTTTTTTGAGACAAAGTCTCGCTTTGTTGCCTGGGCTAGAGTGAGTGCCGTGGCGTCAGCCTAGCTCACAGCAACCTCAAACTCCTGGGCTTAAGTGATCCTACTGCCTCAGCTTCCTGAGTAGCTGGGACTACAGGCATGCGCCACCATGCCCGGCTAATTTTTTCTCTATATATTTTTGGTTGGCCAGATCATTTCTTTCTATTTTTAGTAGAGACGGGGTCTCGCTCTTACTCAGGCTGGTCTCGAACTCCTGAGGTCAAACGATCCACCCGCCTCGGCCTCCCAGAGTGCTAGGATTACAGGCATAAGCCACCGCGCCCGGCCTGTACTTTTTACATGATACTTTAGCCATATCAAATTCAGCTTCATAGGAGTAGCAAACTAGTCTTTCTGAATTGAACTTATTTTTCATATAGGAAGTCAAAATATATGTCACCAGTGAAATCCCTAAAAGTCTCCATGAAATCCAAGGAGACTATGCATATAACAGAGTCCCAGCATGAAAATATAAAGCTATGTGAATTATACCTTTGACTTGCACTGTGATTAAAATAAGCAAAAGTGATTATGCAGAAATAAGGTGTTACAAATAATGATTTTTTACTAAAATAAGTAAAACAATGGTATTAAATGATAATTATTCAATTCTGAGACCAGCATATTACTTATGCCTTATAGGTATTAGGGGAAAATTTTTGATAAACCATGTGTCGTATACAATTAAATTTCTTATACAGTCAGATGTTTTGCTCATGTCTGTGTCTTTTTTATTTCTATTTCATATTTCTCTATATTACACTTCTTTAGTTCTCATTTCTTTTTATTTTATTAATATGGGAATATAGTTCATGTTATGATTTATAGACCATTAGACTGTATATTTTGTGATGCAAAACTCTTCTGTGACTGGATTTTGGCCGCCTCTATCCCACCTCTATTCCCATATGGAAAATCAAACCAAAAAAAAATGACATGATAAAATCTAACACTAATTTAGGAAAAAAATGTTATCCACTGAAGCATTTTGGAAATTAAAAAAGAGAGGACAACTATGGGACAGTGTGAATCTACTTGGGAATTAGTCCCTGAGTATTGAAACATAATTCTTTGATATTTGGCTTTCAGTGGTCTGAATAATTCCTTGATGTCCCAGTGATGTCATTACTATAGAACTGACAGCATGATCAAGAGGACTGTTCTGTTCCTTCTTCTATGTCAGCTACAAAGAGGGATCCCACAGATGAAAGGTATAGCCACTATACAGATTTAATGACATGTCACCATCACTATAGTAATATCACTTAAGAAAGAAGTTTCTCTTAAAGAAATAGATGACAGAAATGTGGATGGCTATGGGCATTTAAACTTCTAATGGGTTTTAAAAACTTAGCCGTATTCACTGCAAAGGTAAAACAAAATACTCTGTATTTAAATATTAATTCTCAAAAGTTTATTTCTAGGAAAAAATTGCTCTATGTATCATGCTAATTAAGTTATGTGGATAGAAGCTAAAATGTAACTGAAATTTATCAGAATTAATGTTATCTACCTAACAAACACTTCAATTATCTTTGTTATTTCTTTTAACAACTCCTTAATCTATCATTATTATACATACTCTGGCTGACCAAGAGAGTGTCACAGCATTTGTAGGTTGGGTGTTTCAGCTGTATTGTGATAAAGGATGCAATAATAAATGTAACTACTTTGAGACAAGGCACTTTCTTAAGTAAAATATCCATTAGTTGGGGAGTTGCATGAGGTCTTCTCTCTAGTCCAAGTATGTCGAGAACAGAGATTTCCATGGTGTATACACACACTTCACAGGGTATCCAAAACAATACACTGAGGTAAATAAATAAAATAGTAGAGTGTATATTTCTATTTTTTATTCTAGAATCTTTTTAAAAAAACCTTCATGAATATTTAATATATAGGTTGTCCCTATGGCATTCACTTGGTCTGTGTCTGGGATCTCTCATGTCATGTGGAGCGTGCAAAGTATCTAGAAGTTATAGTAGAAGTTCTAGGAGAGGAGACTTGACAGCTGCACTTTCACCCTTCAGCTCTTTCCCTTGTATTGTAACTATTGGAGGTTTCCTATGACTGGTTAAGTAGATTTAGAAAGTATACTACTAAGTTTTAGCTAAACTAACACTCACAAAAATAAGCACGTGGGTAAGAAAAGATTCCTTTAAGGAAATCACAAATTGAATACATCTGAAAATACAAATGTGAGTGAACAAAAAATAATAGAATGATCTGACATTAGCTATAACTCAAGTATAAGTGCTTCAGGCACACAACATGGTTAAAAAATAATGTATTTAGATGTAATCAGAAATCAGTCGTGAGATTAGAAATGTCCATAGAAACTATCTCAAACATGGATTTACAATCACTATTTTTTTTTTATTTCAGCTTATTATGGGGGTACAAAAGTGCTGGTTAGATATACTGCCCATGTCCCTCCTATTCCCCCGAGTCTGAGCTTCAAGCGTGTCCATTCCACAGACGGTGCGCATCGCACTCATCCTGTAGGTATACACCCATCCCCTGCCCCCACCCCCCACCTCTGTCCAATACACAATTGGTATTATTCCCAAATGTGCACTTAGGTGATGATCAGGGAAACCAGTTTTTTCATGAGTACATGTGGTGCTTATTTTTCAATTCTTGGGATGCTTCACTTAATAGAATCGTTCCAACTCTATCCAGGAGAACCAAAGAGGTGTCGTATCACCGTTATTTCTTATAGCTGATTAATACTCCATGGTATACAGATACCACATTTTACTGATCCATTCATGAATTGATGGACATTTGGGTTGTTTCCACATCTTAGCAATTGTGAATTGTGCTGCTATAAACATTCGGGTGCAGGTGTATTTATTGTAGAATGACTTATGTTCTTCTGGGTAGATGCCCAATAATGGGATTGCTGGATCAAATGGAAGGTCTACTTGAATCTGTTTAAGGAATCTCCATATTGCTTTCCATAGGGGCTGCACTAGTTTACAGTCCCACCAGCAGTGTATGAGTGTTCCTGTCT
>CM052436.1:78847528-78890502 GCA_028533085.1 Varecia variegata | reverse complement strand
ATCCTTTCCTGGTTTTGGTATCAATGCTATGTTGGCTTGGTAAAATGTATTGGGGAGAATTCCATCCTTCTCTATATTGGAGAATAGTTTATGTAAGATGGGCACCAGTTCTTCTTTGTAAGTGTGGTAAAATTCAGGTGTGAACCCATCTGGACCAGGGCTTTTCTTTTTGGGAAGGTTTTTTTATTGCTGTTTCGATTTCAGATCTAGATATTGGTCTATTCAGGAATTCTATTTCTTCCTGGTTGAGTCTGGGAAGGCTGTGTGTTTCTAAAAATTTGTCCATTTCCTCCACATTTTCCATTTTGTGTGCATAAAGATTTTTATAGAATTCATAGATTATGTCATGTATCTCTGTGGCATCAGTCTTGATTTCTCTTTTCATGTTTCTAATGGAGGTTCAACAAGAAGACATAACTATACTTAATATATATTCACCCAACATAGGAGCACCCAGATTCATAAAGCAAACCCTACTTGATCTGAACCAAATGATAGATAACAATACTATAATAGCTGTAGACTTTAACACACCGCTAACAGCACAGGATAGATCCTCCAAACAGAAAATAAACAAAGAAACAATGGACTTAAATAGAATGCTACAACAAATAGGCCTGACTGACATCTACAGGACATTTTACCCAAAATTCTCTGAATATACTTTCTTCTCATCAGCTCATGAGACATTCTCTAAGATTGACCATATCCTAGGACATAAAGCATGTCTTAAAAAATTTAAAAAAATAGAAATTATACCATGCATCTTCTCAGATCACAGCAGAATAAAAGTAACAATGAACCCTAATAGAAATCCTTATTCCTACTGAAAGTCATGGAAGCTAAACAACCTTCTACTGAATGATTATTATATAAATGAAGAAATCAAGATGGGAATCAAAAGATTCTTTGAATTAAACAACAATGGAGGCACAACTTATCAAAATCTATGGGACACAGCTAAAGCAGTCCTGAGAGGAAAATTAATTTGCATAAATGCCTGTATCAAAAAGACAGAAAACTTACAAATAGACAACCTAATGAATAGACTCAAAGAGCTGGAGAAAGAAGAACAGACTGACCCCAAACCCAGCAGAAGGAGAGAAATTATGAAGATCAAATCAGAACTAAATGAATAGGACAGAAAAAATGCCATAAGGGAGATAAATAAAACAAAAAGTTGGTTCTTTGAAAAGATAAACAAAATAGACACACTTCTGGCTAGACTAACCAAGAGCAGAAAATAAAAAGGTCTACAATCACTATTTTTAACAATGTATTTCACCTGACATTCATATTGTGCATTGAAATATCAGTAAATGATATTTAAAGCTCTTATATATACAAACCGTTCAAAAAAGATTCATTTGTATCTCATTTAAAATCATTTTTTGCCATTAAGCAAATGCATTATAATAAATAAATAAATAAATCTATGTATATGGTGAACACATGCTTTTTTTTAAGTAAATGGACCTATAGAATTATAGTAAATTGAAAAGAGCACTGTCCCAGAAGTCAGTATACAAGACTTTTTCATGTATTAGTACTAAGTATTTAGGCCTGAGCTCAAATGTCAAAATATATAAACTCAAGGAGGCTTCCCTGGATCCTTCCAGTTAGGAAACATCCTAATCAAGCTTGTCTGTCTATCAATATCACTTTTGCCTCCTTTGTAACCTCTGCTTATCTGAAATTATCTTACTTGTTGATTCATTTTTAAGAATGTATGTTTCATGCTGGCTTTGTGTTGTCATCAATGTGCTTTCTCAAATCCAAGCACTCTATGAACAAGAAAAGAAACTATGTTTTACATGAATGTTTTTTTTTTTTCAAAAAAGCATGAGCTTTTGTGTTGTGTCTGCCAATATTACGAGCTAGAGAAATCCTAAGAAAGCAACACATTTTTGTGCCACAGCTTACTTGTCAGCTAAAGAAAAGGTTGTCCTGGAATGTGTCTAAAATAATTCTAGTTTAGAATTTCAAGTAATAAAATCTGATGGCTATTTTCAATCATTGAGTTCCTTCATTCACTTCCTATTTGCTGTTTGCCTGGATTCCAGATTCTTAGCTGATCCCTTTAGTAAAATGAATTTCTAGCAAAGGGATCACATATCTATATAATGCAGAAGTGTATATCTCACACTTCCTACATCTTCAACACATTTATCTGTAATGGTCTTCCTCTAAAGTGAGAAATTATTAGATCATTCATGTGGGAAAAGTGGTAATACATTACCACTTTGTGAACCAAAACTTTCATCAAAGAAATAAACATATAATAAGCTCCTTATTTTTATTATTACAGAATAAATAATCATCTCTGGTTTCCTACCTTCATGTTTCCTGTGATATGGCTGTCATCCAAAATGACTGACCAGTTTTTAACAACTCCCTGACTTATCATAAGGAGTGCTCAGTGAATTGAGAAGGAATCGAAGAATAAAAGCAAATGAATTTTACTAGGTCAACAAATCTATGTTGATATTTTAAATTAAACTGTAAGCTACAGATAACTAATAGAATCTGCCAATTTCAATAATCTACTCTAAAGGCTAAAATAAGTAGATTATTTACAAATATAAGCATATTTTTGTTCATCAAAATGATTTAAAACAAAACAAGTAAGCTTACTGTTTGAATACCATATCAACAGAATTGAAATAGAAAGTGCGATACAAGGCTCATGTAATGGTGTTATTAGAATATATTTAAAGAACTGGTTTGTCTCTCTTCATCTCAGATGAAGTGTTTCTTTTCCTTACTATTCTCAATAATCATTATTGCTGTCCTAACAACAATAATGAAATACTTAATCCATTATTTTTATTTATACTAAAATAATGTATTTTAGAGGCAAAAATTTTGTTTGGGCATTATTTACATATTCACCTATTAATTGAAAAGATAAATAGGATTAAATTGTAATATGATCACAGTTCTGCCTTTTGTTTTAAAGTCTCCATATGCTCTCTCAGTCTAAATAACTTCAATTTCTTCTATTTTGTGAATGACTGTGAGAAATTGTGTCTTTTTTGTAGTCACTGCTCAAAAATTTATCTTGGGTATGTAGAAAGATTTTAGTTTACAATCAATAAATAATATCAGTCAGTGTCCTTTCATGTATAAAAATTCATAGTCACTAATACTGAAAAATCTAGATTTGTCTGAGTCTATCATCAGCTTGATAAAGTTGATACACAATGGACAAGGTCTGACTAGTCCAGATAATCATTATAAGAATTCTATTTTGGAGAGCCTTTTTAGATTTCTTGCTCAGGCAAAAAAAAGTTTCTAGATTTTTTCCCTCCTGGATTGCATAAATCCTTAATATATGGAATTTTTGTGATGAAGAGAAATAGTTTATGATAGTTGACCACACTTCCAATATCAAATAAACATTTAAAGTAGTCTGTTAAAAAATATTTTAATTAGATTTTTTTCTACATGTAAAGCCTCCTAATTCATATGCATCTTTGCCCCCCGCTTTGCCCCCTAAAATGATGGGTCAATTAATTTTTCAAGCTTTGAAAAAGCAGTCCTGAAGAACAGCTTTCTGTGCCTACTCATGTTCTGTAGTCTTCCAAGTATATAATCATTTGTTTAGTCACAGGAGTGTAATTTACAGGCTAGAGATCATTCCACTTAAACATTAGTAGTCTTTTTGCATTTCATAGTGAATGATACCATGTGAAAATGTTAGGATTCTGAGTTGTGATTTTATTGGCTTGTTGCCTGCTTTTCTTAGGCTTTGTGACTTTTAGTATGTTAAAGTATACTGTCATAATAAACTGAATACTTTGGTATCATAGAGAATATTTGCTTTGAGAATAAGTCTCATGCAATGATAACATACAGCACTTAAATCTGTGAAAGACATCTCAGAATAAAATCCTTTTTCCTAAGTAAAAAAAAAAAAAAAAAAAAAGAATTCTAAAATGGACCTTTTTCATTGACTAAATCCTAAAAAATTTTGGAAATTATTTTCTGAGTTTTTTCTAATGTAAGTATTAATTTCAGAAATTTACCAGTACTTCATTTATAAAAAGATAGGAAATATTAATCATGAGGCACATATTCCAGGAACTGTGGTCATGGTAATCATATAATATCATTATTGTCATCACCATCATCATCATATTAATAAGCATATCAATGATTTTCAATCTCTAATCAACCAATATTTTGAGGGCCATTCTCTAATGTTATTAATATACTTCTTTCAAAATTTTGTAGCAATTTTATACATGTTATACATTTAGTGACACTAGGCTTATAACTGTTATTATTTATATTATTTTTATAATAAGTTTGTAATATAGATAGAATATATATAGTATAGAATTATAACTGCAGCTGCACATGACTTTTAAAATTTTAGTTTTTTATTTGTATTAATTTAATTCTTACTATGGAACTTTAATTTTCTCATTCAATTACTTCTATATTTTGATTGATTACTCGGGTGAATGTCATTTCTTCTCCCAAATAAAGACTATTGGCCGGGCGCGGTGGCTCACGCCTGTAATCCTAGCACTCTGGGAGGCTGAGGCGGGTGGATCGCTCAAGGTCAGGAGTTCGAGACCAGCCTGAGCAAGAGCAAGACCCTGTCTCTACTAAAAATAGAAAGAAATTATCTGGCCAACTAAAATATATATAGAAAAAATTAGCCGGGCATTGTGGCACATGCCTGTAGTCCCAGCTACTCGGGAGGCTGAGGCAGTAGGATCGCTTAAGCCCAGGCGTTTGAGGTTGCTGTGAGCTAGGCTGACGCCACGGCACTCACTCTAGCCTGGGCAACAGAGTGAGACTCTGTCTCAAAAAAAAAAAAAAAAGACTATTATTTTTATTTTTATTGTTATTTTTTTATTTCAGCATATTATGGGGGTACAAAAGTTTAGGTTACATATATTGCCCTTGCCCCCATCCCGAGTCAGAGCTTCAAGTGTGTCCATCCCCCAGAGGGTGCACATTGCACTCATTATGTATGTATACACCAATCCCCTCCCCCCCAGTATCTGCCCAACACCCGATTAATGTTATTCCTATATGTGGTGTTAGGTGATGATCAGTGAAACCAGTTTGATGGTGAGTACATGTGGTGCTTATTTTTCCATTCTTGGGATACTTCACTTAGTTGAATGGGTTCCAGCTCTATCCAAGAAAACACAAGAGGTGCTAGATCACCATTGTTTCTTATAGCTCAGTAGTACTCCATGGTATACATATATCACATTTTATTAATCCACTCATGTTTTGATGAGCCCTTGGGTTGAGAACTCAAATATTGCTGAAATTACAAGAATGTTGTTTTAGATCAGAATGCCCAAGAAGTCACCACGATACTGTTGGATGTGCAAGTGATTTATAGAGACAAATAAAAGGGAGGGAGGGATCCAAAGAAGGAGGGGTGATCAGGTCTGAATGCTGTGAAGGAAGAAAGTTGAGGTAGGAAGACTCTCAGACTACAAGGCAGTTCAAAGAATGTTTTGGTCAGGCCAGTGGGGTGTTATCAAGAAAATGTCACCCATTAGAGGAATACCACCAACTCATAGGAATGGGCCTGCTTTTTTATTCCTGCCACATCTTGTCATTGTTTGGAAGCATCTCATGGAAAGCAGAGTTTCTGAGCTAATGTGATGGGTTCAGAGTGCAGAAACTGAGGTTGTCCATCAGTTATGGTGTCTGTAGCATAAGGTCTGAGACATGTATTTCCACGGTCACCACAGTCCACCCTGCTTCTCCACCCCACTCTGAGGAGCAGCTCCACTTTCTGAGGGGAGTCTTAGACAAAAGAATTTAATGGGGTGAACTATAGCTTCAAGTGCTACAGTTGGTCTCAGAGGTATCCTAGTGCTGATCATCTTTGTCCTAAAATATGGTTTTTAAATTTTAAATTTCCCACTTCCTCAACTATTATCTGGGTATGTCTTGATGGCTTATCTGATGATGCAAACCAAACCTTCATCCCTGCAAAGTCTGAACACTTGATAATTATCTCTTTCTCAGGCCCAGATTGCTGCATTTATCCATTCACATTTACTTAAGGGGATACTAGGAAGCACCCAAGAAGATCACCTTTGTTCCAAATGTATTCCTCCCTGTCCCACCTTAATAAAAGCAACTTTACTTCCTCCTGATGATCAGGATCAGTTTCTCCTGAATGTGTGGTGATTCCTCTGTCTCTAGCAGGTCCCCGTTTACAAGGTGTTCAAAGTAGGTGCATACCAGTAGCAGTACCCTGAGAAGAGAACACTCTCTTTAACAGAACATCTAAGTCTGCAGAATCCAAAAATGTAGGAGTGGGAGACACAAAATGTGTCAGTGGAACATGGGAATGATAGAAAGTGGATCTACTGCTGCTTGTGCCCTTGAACTCCTAGACCCATGCATTTTTTTCTTTTGGGGACACAGCACCACATCAAGCCTTCTTATTTAATATATATACTACATCCTGAAGGATAGCCCCTTCACTCGCACCATCCTTTTGGAGTGTTTCTTCCAAGCTGATGCTTCAAATGTGTCTTTTGAAAGCTATTACAGCATTCTATGAGGCCAGCTACACCGAAATGGTGTGATATCTGACACAACCAGTGAATTCCATAACCATGAGGCCATGTCCACACTTCCATCCTGTGGTCAGATGCTATGCCATGTGGGCATTCACACGTAGCACTAGCTAGTTATGAGTGATGCATTCCTACACATACATACATATGCACACACTTACAGACAATTAATTTTTCATGCTTAAATGCCTGAAGAATTACCTCTTCCTTCCTTGAAATTTAAAAAACTTAACAGAATATTTTTCAGATTGATAACTGTGTATAAAATTTTCAAGGAATACAAAGTAACCTTTCAACTTACAAACTCAATTTTTTTCCTTAACTCAAGAAAATATTTTCTACTCTAATTTTAAACTTTTTCAGCATCATTTTTTATTGTTTTTTTCCCTTTCATATACATTATTTCTAATTGTTTTAGTCTATTTGGACTTTCCTCTGAATTCTATAAAATAACTTCCATTTATATAGGTAAAGGTAGAAATAAATATACCTAAATATAGATGTATTCATAGGTAGACATATATAGATATAGATACTCATATACATACATGTATAAATTTTATTCACATTTTGTTAGGCTATACCATCAGAATGTGTATTGTTTTCTAAGTCCGGGTGTGCCTTGTATGCTTTATGTTAGAAAGAAAAAAAAATAACATTTATTTTCCACAATTTACCTAAATCTTTACAGCATTTACCATTGAATTCCCTTCCAAAAATAAGTGAAAATAGACAAAACTTCCAATTGTTGAGTGATACAGGTTTTTAGCAAGAAATGAAGAATTAAATTTGAATTTCCAGTGGCCTCCTCTTTGGGAAAAAAGCAACCCCAATGAAACAGAGTATTTTTAATTGATTTTATTTAGATTTTGTTATTGTTGGAAATATCTTTTGATAATCATGATAGAATATTTTTGGCACCTTTAGACTTTTTGTATTGTTAGCAAAATGCTAAGTCCTGCTAGATTCCACCCCCCCACCCTCAACTGGTTACTATGCTCAGAAAGATCCTGCAATTTTTCTTAGAAGGAAAGTACATTATACGAAACACTTAAAATATGTAATTATTAAAGTTTGCATAATTTCTGCTTCTTTTCCTGTGTATATCGGGGTAAAAGCTACACACAGATTTTTATAATCTTTTATTTTCTTTTTCCTTTGTGAATCCTTTTGAAATAATATGGCTATGGTTTGAAGTGTTTCCTTTCTTCAAGGTGAGTACTGTTATTTGCCTTTCTTGTTTTAATTATTTTGTTCATTTACCTAGGCTTGCGGTGAAAGGAGTACATTGTGGTATTGATGAATATTTCATTATAAGTTGCAAGTCTTTATAGAATCTTAAATATCATAAAATAAAGGGAATTTGATTCCATGCTAAGGATTTTACATGACATATTAAGTAGTTTTCTGTAAGTAATTAGTTTCATTTAACAAAACAATTACTTCAAGAAAATCACTAAAATTGTCATAATTCAGGTAGACTGAAGTGACTAGGTTATTGAATAAAAACAGACTTACTTACACTTCTCATGATTTTGAGAGTAAAACATTTTGTAGAACTATTTTTTGTTGAATTTTACCATTAGGGATATGTATTAAGAATAGTAATATAATGCCATCTACTTGTTACTTTGGAAAATGGCGTGGTGAAACTTTGCCTTGAAAGTCATAATAGACCAAATTATGTGCAATTAGCATAACTATTACATAACAAAATAATGATACTAATAATAAAATAAATAAGAAATAATTGTGTTTTAATGATTCTTTACTCCTGAAATTTTCATGAATCCTGCATTTCTGGTGCTGATATAAATATTTGAATATCTATAATATCAATTGTCATCTTCTGATGATGGAAATGCTTTGCAATTTATACTTTTATTCCATAATATTTGAGTGTTTTGCTTAAGAATACTGCGAGACTTAAATCTTCAAATTTAGATTAGGCACAAATGTTTTTACAGGCTCATTTCTTTGGGCTTTATTGGCAAAAATAGTTGAAATTAGAAATCTTGTTTTTGTTATTTATTTATTTATTTGTATTCAAGCTGTTCATTTAGTCTTTTTTTGTTTTTTTTGTTTTGTTTTGTTTTGGTTTGGTTTTTTGTTTATTTATTTCAGCTTATCATGGGGGTACAAAAGTTCAGGTTATATATATTGCCCATGTCCTGCCCATCCCCCTGAGTCAGAGCTTCAAGCGTGTCCAATCCCCAGACACTGCGCATCGCACTCATCATGTAGGTATACATCCATCCCCTCCCCCCACCCCCACCTGAATACGAAACTCAATTGGTGTTATTCCCAAATATGTACTTAGGTGTTGATCAGGGAAACCAATTTGCTGGTGAGTACATGTAGTGCTTATTTTTCCATTCTTGACATATTTCACTTAATAGAATGGGTTCCAACTCTCTCCACGAGAACAAAAGGGATTCTATATCACCATTATTTCTTATAGCTGAGTAATATTCCATGGTATACATATAACACATTTTACTAATCCACTCATGAATTGATGGGCATTTGGGTTGTTCAAGAAAACATTACTAATTAAAATAGAGTTTAAGATAAATACAAATAGATTTGACTTAAATTACATCAATTTATTTCTATTCTCCTGTTTAGCTATCATGGAATTCGGGAATAAAAATATTTTCAAAAATAAAAATGACTATATATTCTTCATGTAAAGGCCAATCTTTTCCACCATAAGAAAAACCTGTTAAGGACTATTACAATGTAATTGCCACCACCTGTTCTGCATTCTACTTTTTTTTTTTTTTTTAGTTCATAGCCTTATTTTCTATGCCCTAAATCTTTGGTGCTTTGAACATAGGCTTTTCTTTTTCTTTCTTTATGTAACTTCTAATGATCTAATTCTCTCTATATTTTTTAGCTTCTTGAGTAATGAATATGGAAAAAAAGATAAATAAGACCCAAATTAAGAATGAGAAATAAAAAGAATATGCTCAATTTTTATGGGCAAACATGTTACCTAAAACTTAAAAATGAGAGAAGTGTAGTCCAACTTAACCTTGCCTAGAGTTAGAGATGGAGGATAAGGACAAGAATACAACAGCATTTTAGAGGAGCACATGGCTAAAATGTGTTGCTACATAAAATGAGAGTATCACTCAAATTCTGTAAACAGTACTAAGTAATCTGTTACATGCTTTTTTGTGTGTTATTTCACTTAAGTCTTGCAACCCATTTATGTAGTAGGAAATATTATCCTCATGCCACAAATCCAAAAACTAAGCCTCAGAAAACTTTAAAACTAACTGTGTGCTCCATTAGAATTCTAACCAAATAATTTTACAAGCAATGATATGCAACAGAAAAAGATGGACACTCAGAATCTTAGTTTTCAATGTAGTCAGGAATAAATGATGAAAAGTTCTAATTACTGTATACAAAGTCCTAAGTCTAATGATATCATACAAAGATATATTGGTCTAAAAATTCTAGAATGAGAAGACAGAGCTCAAATTGTTGTCGAGACTGATTCTTCCAAAAATAAATCTTAAAGCTAATGGAATTTGGGCACAAAGAGCCCAGTGTGCATGCTTGTTGGTTCAAGCGTCCCCTGAAATGCTGTCAAGTAAAGGTCTTCAGCATGATCTTGGTGTAACCCTGAGGAATGTCAAAGGATGAAACCATATTCAATATCTAAAATAAGAACACAAACCTAAATGTACTATTTAATGCAATTAGGGAGAGTTTTTCTAATCAAGCACAGTTTCTCGAAATAGAGCAGGCCACTGATTTTTTACAGAATTTTTTGTCAGTGTGGAATCCAACGATTGGTGGAATGTTACAGGTGAGTGGGTTGACATCATTTGTATGGAGTGAGACTGCTGTTGAGAGGTTGGCATTCATAAGATAGTCCATTTTTAATTGCTTGACTTTTAGAAGCGAGGATCCCTCATTGATTGTCTGGCATGCAAAAGCGTGTTCACTGAGGTGAGTTATTGTTACTTATTGATTAAATTGTATTAAAAATGGTTCCAGTGGCTGTATTTTATCACAAAAATAAAACTTCCATTCACTTATTAAGCATGTTAAAACTGGTCTGGGTAGTTGTCATGAGCATGGCTACAGAACAGTCCATTTTTTTCTAGGAACATGGAATATTTTTTAGTATAGATTAGCATTTACTGCTGTTATATTACAAATCTAGGTGCTCCACAAGCTATACTCTTACCTGTATGTTTTAAAATGTAAAATATGTATTCTTCTTAGAAGGATGCCAGCTGGTTTGAGATATTTCATTTAAATCAAGATTTATATTTATCTGCTTCAGGTTGGTTTCTGAGAGTATGTTGTATCTTTAACCTGTGTCTTGAGTGAGTGCTTATAGCATAGTTCTATTACTCCTAAGAACATTGTACAACTTTAATTTAGTTAATGAAGATTTCTAAGCCACTATAGATATTATGAAGTCATATCATGGTGTGTGATGGTTGAAAGAGTAAAATCTTCCTGAATTGCTATACTTGTTCAGTTTCCAAGTAGGAAAAAATTGTTTTTCCAATATATCTACAGAATAAGAGCACCTTTTTTTGTAAAGCTCATTAATTTGAGAATATTGATAACATGAGCAAAAGCTATGAAAACCTATGCAATTTATAAATAAAGACCTTTACACTTTAGCAATATAAACAAGATTAAGCAATACTTATTTTAGTTGACATCAAAGACCTTTCAAAGATGTAGTTACATGTAAGCCATCAATTTAGCACTAATAATTTTTACTTTTGGCAATTAAAAATCTACATGGGAGACTTCATTATCCTGCTTAAAGTTAGTCTTCATGAAAATAAATTGCATTAACAATATAGTACAGCTTTTTAAAAATGAAAATAGATCTACATCCAGGTAGTCTAAGTTAGCAGTTTTAATGAGCATGCTCTCAGAATTAATACAGAAAAAACATTTTAGAATTAGGTACCAAAAGATCTTGAATCTAATCTCAGCACTGATACTAACCAGTTATTTGATTTTTCACAAACCAGCTGATCTTTCTGGGCCTTCAAGTTTTAACCAGTACTATAAATGATTTTTACAATAAAAAATCAATCTCATACCATTTATATATATATACACACACACATATACATGTATACACACTTATATATAATCAAACATACCTCTTTTACATATATATATAACTATATATACTGACATTTCATACTGCTAATATACTTATAGCAAAAGTATTTATTGGGTAATTTTGATGTCTGCAACAAAAATAGAATGTTTAGCTGATTTAAAATGACAAAAAGATTATAATTTTTCTCAAAAATATTCTTACTCTCCATTTATTCTAGCAAATGAAAGGATTAATTGCAGAGTCCTGGGTTAACAGGCAGAAGACCTCTGATGTTTGAGAACATTATTTAATATATAAGACGTGTTTATCACAATAGCTGATTCCATATGTGCTCAATTACTGGTAACTGATGTTCAGAATAAAATCCAAATTCCTTAAAACTTTATGATCTAATGTGACTACAACCTATATTTTCCTGTATTATTTCTTACTCTTCTTTTTCTCACACACTGTGTTGCAGACAAATAAATGCTCTATAATTGTTCATTTGTAACTGCTTTAGTCGCAGTTTTTTTCCTCCATGTTTTAGTCATACAGTATTTTCCCTCTGAAACAACCTTTATCTATCCTCTTCTGTACTTGTCAAGTCTAAAATATGCTTTTCATGAGGCTCTCTTCTTTCCCCAAATCAAAGTAACAGCACTTTTCTTCTCCAGACTAGTATTGAAATTATTTCTAGCTATCTCATATAATTTTGATAAAGAGAGGAGATATTAATAAATAAATAGTATCATTTGTATATGATTTACAGCAAGCTTATATCTAAGCTTCCTGACTATATATAAATAGTTACAGTAATCAACTTAGAATAAAGGCAGAAGTATTTTCACATAATAATCAAATTTGGGGGAATTAATCTACAACTATATGTTAATTATTCACTTCTATTTCTCTGTAGGAAATATTCTTAATATAAAAAACAGGTTTGGAGAATCCACTGGGAGTAAGTGACTATAAACATAATTATATACAGGATTTGCTAGTGGCAGAGTGAAATAACAAGTGATGCTGGAGAGGGAGATATGAGGTACTAATTATTAATCAGAATGATATTTTGTAGAGAAAAGTCAAAAGATGATCATTAATTTAAATTTTAAATAACAGATTTATTGATCAAGTACAGGGCAAGTTTCTACAGCTGAGATCATGAAAAAAGTTTAATTTAATGAATTCTTATGTGAATATATCACATTTACTAAAGGTGCATTTTTTCCTCAGATAAAAACTACATTTAGTCATTCCACACTAGGCTTGCAAAAGTCCTAAATGCTGATTAAATAGTAATGACACAACACATCTCAAAGTATTTTAGGTACAATGTTCTGTAAATATCAGTCAGGCCCATTGAATCTAGAATTCTGTTTAAGTCTATTGTTTCTTTTTTGTTTGTTTGTTTGTTTGTTTGGAGGATCTGTCCTGTTCTGTCAGAGGAGCATTGAAGTCCCTGGTTATTATGGTGTTGCTATTTATCACTTTGTTTAGATGGAGTACGATTTGCTTTATGAATCTGGGTGCACCTTAGTTAAGTGCATAAATATTTAGAATTGCTATGTGTTGAATTGTACCCTTCACCATTATATACTGACCATCTTTGTCTTTCATTACTTTTGTTGATTTGAAGATTTAAGTTATCTGAAATTAGAATTGCCACATCAGCTACTTTTGGCTTCCCTTTATATGAAATATTGTTTTCCACCCCTTCACCTTGAGTCTGAATGCATCCTTATGGGTTAGATGTGTTTCCTGAAGGCAGCAGATACTTGGCTTGTGTATATTTAACCATTCAGCCAGCCTATGTCTCTTTAGTGGGCAGTTCAAGCCATTCACATTTATGGAAGGAACTAATAAAAGCAACAGATTTCTGTTCATCCTGTTGAGTTGAACTTTCTTGCTTTGTTTTCTCTCTTGAGCCATTGTGGTATCTGGCCTTTGACCTTTAGCTTTTGGATGGTTTTACATTGGTGAGTGTTTATTGTGCTGATTGATGTGTAACACTGTTCTGAATAGTTTCTGGAGGGCAGATCTTGTCTTGATGAATTCCCTCAGTCTTTGCTTGTCTGAGAAGGTCTTTATTTCTCCTTCATATAAGAAACTTAGTTTTACAGTGTACAAGATTCTAGACTGGGCATTATTCTGTTTGAGAAGAGTGAGAATGGGGCCTCGGTCTCTTCTGGCTCATAAGGTCTCAGTCGAGAAGTCTGCAGCTAGTCTGATGGGTTTTCCTTTGTAGGTTACCTGCTTCTTTTGCCTTACAGCTCATAGGAGGGTCTCTTTTGTGTTTATTTGGCCAGTCTCATGACTGTGTGTCATGGTGTCTTCCTGTTTGCAATGAATCTCCCAGGAGTCCTTTGAACTTCTTGTACCTGGATATCTAGATTTCTAGAAAGGCCAGGGAAATTTCCCTCCATTATATCCTCAAATAGTTTATCCAACCCTTGTGTATTTTCTTGTTCACCCTCAGGGAGGCCTAATATTCTCATGTTAGGCCTCTTCACTTTATCCCACATTTCTTGTAGGCTTTGCTCTTTTCTGTTATTTCTCTGCTCTATCTCTGCAACCGACTTATTTAATTGAAAGGTATTATCTTTAATCCCTGAGATTCTTTCTTCTGTTTGATCTACCCTGTTCGTGAGGCTTTCCACTGTGTTCTGTAATTCCTTGAATAAATTCTTCATTTCCAGAAGTTTTGTTCAATTTTTCTATAATATTTCAATTTCTTTAATGAATTTTTCTTCCAAGTCCTGTTTTGGTTTTTTTGTTTTGTTTTGTTTTGTGTGTGTGTGTGTGTGTGTGTGTGTATGGTTTCTTTGTGTTGGGTATCCATTTTCTCTTGCATATCATTCAGTTTTCTTACAATCCATGTTTGAAATTCTTCTGTCATTTTAGTGCTTTGAATTTGGTTGATATCCATTGCTAGAGAGCTGGTGTTCCCCTTAGGGGGTATGCTTTCAGTTTGATTTGTCATAATTCCTGAGTGCTTTTGCTGATTCCTTTCCATCTGGAGCAGCTGTCGCTGCTTATCTAGCACCTCCTGTATTATCCTGGATAGAGCTGGAGCCCATTCTACTAAGTGAAGTATCACAAGAATGAAAAAACAAGCACCACATGTATCCACCAGCAAATTGATATTAACTGATCAACATTTATGTGCATATGTAGTAGTAACATTCATCGTGTGTTAGGCAGGTTGAGGGGGGAAGAGGGGATAGGTATATCCACACTTAATGGGTGTGTTGTGCATAATCTGGGGTATGGATATGCTTGAAGCTCTGACTCAGGTGGGGCAAAGGCAAAAATGTAACCTAAACATTTTGTACCCCTGTAATATGTTGAAATTAAAAAATAAATAAATAAATAAATAAATAAACACTTTAACACCAAAAAGAACTGGAGTAATGGCTAAAAGTTTGTAGTTTGTGGCCTCCTTCAAGATTTTCTGATGTTTTTTGTTTGTTTGTTTGTTTGTTTGATTTGACTTAAGTTCTTGACAGTGAAATCTGTGATGACAGAAATATTATTTTGGTAATTATATTAAAAATAAATAGGATCTTCTTTTTGAAAACAAAAAAGCTTCATAAGTTTTAATTCTTCTCATGTATTTTGTATCTCAGATATAACTTCTATGTTAAAGAACAATGTGCAAAGCAAAAACTTAAGCATGCATAAAGAATTACCGGAGGTACAAATAAAATGTAGATTCCCAGTCCTTGCTGCCACTTAATCTAATTTAGTAGGCCTAGGTTGGGGCCCAGAAATCTGCTCCATGGGTGATTTCAATATTGAATAAGGAAAACAAGGACAGAGTTTTCCTGAGAAAAATGCAGACAAAAGTCAGTTCCCAGCCACTCATGAGGTTACTCTGCAGTGCAAATTATGTCTAACATGCTTATGAAGTGAGCAAGATTCATGTTGCTGAGTTTAGCTTCTTCATCTGTACAAGATAAGAGCAGTAAATTTTCAGAATAGGTGCAAAGCTTATAATAAAAGCATGTAAGATAGAAAGAATTCAATAAATGTAAATTGTCCATCTCCTTGGTTCCCAATGTAATAACATATTTTGGACTGCTATCAGTTATAACAATACATGATATCTCTAAGGCTTAAGCACCTAGTCTGTCATGAAAACTGTGCTTTATTACAGGTGTTAGGTAGAGGCTCAGCACCAACAAGTCAGAGCTCAGGAAAAATAAATCATATTGTGAGAATATATTGTTAGCTCAAAGTGATTAACTGAGGATCTCTGGGCATTCAGTGATTAGATAGAGTGTATTTTCCTGCAGGGATGGCCAACCCCATCAACTGAATAGTCGGGGTGAAGAGGGTGGAGACACTCTTGGTTATCATAAATAAACAAAGGAGGCATTTCTAGTCATAAGCCAAGGTTCACAACAATTAAATGCATTTGGATTTCTTATAACTACATCTTATTTATCACTTGAGTTTGGTGAGACAGAATATCTACCAGGAAAAATGTAAATTATGATAAATTTATAATTTATTTGTAAATTATATTGGTTTTGTTCATTCCTTTCTTTTCCTGGGATAGATTCAATTACAAGGCACCATGAACTAGGAAGAGGAGCCTGACCCACAGTTATTCTCACCATATACTTCCCAATGAGGTCTACAGTCCTCCAGGTTAACCTTTGATCATCTGATCTCCTAGCACTGCTGATATCAGCTAAGGTAGCTATAAGCTCCTACTCTCATCTGCACTTAGGCAAACTTGTCTCCATTTGGCCTCTGGTATGCAAGATCTCCTCATCACTACCTGGGGCACACGACATCACTCCCTCAGCCAACATCTGAACCCCTCCACAAGACTCAGGACTTGGTTTACCCTACTTGACACTGAGTCTGTAGGTTTAGGTGAGACTGCTTTTTGGTCCATTCACTCAATGTCTCATATAGCCATTGCTTTAGGAAGAGCAAGGAACGATGCTGAACCTGAGTTTAGCTGTTGTGATTGCTTCTCCTCTAAAGTCAAGGGCATATGTCTACTCTTACACAAAGCAGCTCAAACTGTCTGAGCCTTCTTTTAGATACCACCTTCAGAACATTCTCTGATTTAGGGAAAGGATCTTCACTTGGTCTTTGAGACACAAATGACTTCTACTTATTTGTCCATTGTTTATTTCTATTTATTTGTCTCTCCTTTCCACTGGCCTCTACCAAGTCAGGGCAAGCATTCACTTCCTCTGTAGAATACTCCATGATGGACCAGTATAGGGAAAATCTCAACAAAATAAACATTTCATGCTGACTTATAATCTGCTATACCTGTTGATTATGTCAGGATTTTGCCTTAGGAATGCTAAAAAGCCTTTTCCATAAGGTGTCTCTCTATTCCCTTGGTCTTGAATTTCCACAGCTTGTTTGAAAACTGAAAAACTGAGTTTCTCTTTCTTTATTCCTGTAATATCAATCCTCTCCTTAACTACCTGCCTTCCTACATCAGATAAACTTTAAATAACACAAGTTCCAGCTAATGCTACCCTAGTTCAAAGCTTAGAACCTGAAAAATGTCCAGATTAATTGCCCACTTATCCTACATAATGATGGGGCTGTTTGTAAGTAATTTTATTTTACTTATTAATTTGTTTTTACCATAATTAAAACAGAAAGATAGGGAAAATAATGATAACATAGCAATGCAGAACAATAATAATGTGGCAATAATAGTGGCAATGGCTGAAATGTTAATACATTGAGTACTCACATGTACTAAGCATTTTTCTAAGTGATTTACGTGAATTTGTACTTACAGTTTACCACAACAACATTATCAGGTAGTCATTGTCAAAATTGCCTTTTAACACATTGACTGCCACACAAAATTCAGAAACTTTTCCTCTGGGTCATAGTGTTTATTACAAAAATGGAATAAAAACTTTAAGTATAATGTAAAGTTAAACATAAATTTAAAAAATGAAATTTATTGACTTATATTCATTTAATCCATGGTTTAGAATTAACTGGTCAATGTTAATTATAATCATAAGAACATCAACATGTAAGATTTTATAGATGCTTCACACAGCTCTGGGGTCAAAACTGGAGTGAGTTAAACACAACAGTTATTTATAATTAACACAGTTAATGTGTTAAAAATGAATGAATCAAAATGGTCAAGTAACTTGCCCAACATCAGGCAGGTAGCAAGTGAAATTAGCAGAGCTAAGCCTGGCAGTCTGGCTCCAGCACCTGTGGTTTTAATTCATTAGGTTATACTTCTTACATGACCTAATCATCCAGTCTCACATTATGCAATTACATATACATGGGTTTATGCTCCAATTTTATCACTTACTAACTGTATGACCTTGGGCAAGCTACTAATTATACTCTGCTTCAGTTTTCTCATCTGTAAAGCGGGAATAATAGTACCATTTTCAAAAACTTTATTTAAATTCTCCAAGGCTGAATTTATTCATTTATAAAATAGAAAGGACAAAACAATTGTCAAAGCCAAACAAAGCCAAACACTAAAGCAAGAAGGAGAGATTTTAATCAGTAATATGTTATTGCAATACACAAGAAGGTCAAGCCTGAACTGAACTCAACTTCAATTTGTACAGTGGTGACTGGGCCTTTTAAAGAGAGGATGAGGGGAGAAGAGTGGTGTGAGCAGGAGCTCAGTAGAGTCAGAGAAGTGAAAAATTGCAAAGGGTTGGTCCCAGTCTAAAGACAATTAGGCCAGCTTTTCCATTGCCTGGCAATTATCAAAGTTAGGATACTATTCTACCACAGAGACTGAGTCAGAGGCCCTGTCCTTCCTGTTGATTACATTTCAAAGGAATGGCTTTCAGATCCTTGAGAAGGCACTTTTGAGTTGTAGGAGTTACCTATACATCTCCAAGTGACAGAGAAAGGATTCACAATGATAAACCCTTTTTAATAAATGCTCTAGAAAGAGAGGTCAATGGCAATCCCTGTTGGCTAGAACAAACTTGACAACCCTAAGCTTTTTAGACAGAAAATCAAAAGGGATTGGGTCCCAGGGATGTGGCTTTAGGCTGCTAGAAAAGTTTGGTAGAGTCTCTTAATGTCTGTGTGGGGGCAGGGGGGATGTTCTTTAACAACATGCATAAAGTGATCAGAATAGTATAGCACCTTCATATTCTAATGTATTTTTAATTTTTTATTTCATAACCACCATTTTTTGATAGCTTAGCTTGAGTTAGGTGCTGAGTTAAGCACTTTATATACATATGTTTATTCAACTTTACCTACAAGTCTATGAATGATGACAAAGATTCTCTCCCCAACCAAACTCTCCTCAGGCTCCTCTGAGCCCTTTTCTTAACTAGGCCTCAAAAATATTTTATTTCATTCCCTCCTCTGTGTTGGTATCTTAGACATTTGAAGGCAGGGGTCACCCACCAGTCACTACTTCTCTAATTCTGTGTACAAGGAGGCAGCCAGCTTGAGAAGTAAGCAGTTGAATAGGGCAATAGCCCACTGGAAAAAATAGCTGTGTCATAGACTCAGGAATATGGAGAAAGTTTACTTTCAAAAGCAGTTCAATTTCAATAATCCTGATTCTTTCTTCATTTAATTTTGGTTCAACTTTTATTAATTTTCTCTGAATTTGCTCTTTAAAATATGTTTTTTAAAATACCAGCTTGAGGATTAACGCTTACTAACAGAAATACGATTCTGAGGATATGTCTCTACTGACAAATTAGAATAAAATTTAGATGCTAGAGTAATAGTTTTGAATTTTTAGGAGTTTCTCCAAAGAGTGGGTTTCTACAATATTCAATCTTGGCATATCACCAAGAATAGAAATGCTTCTTTCCTGTAGCTATTGTTTGGGAAGTCGAGAAGGCATGAGAAATATTTTAAAGATTCACTGAAGCACAGCTTCAAACAACATAACTACTTGGGGCCTGCTGGGAAACAAGGTCTCAGACAAACCAGCCTAGCAGGTGGCATTGAGGAGCCACATAATTGTTTCCAAGTGCAACCTTCAGGAAGAATACAAGGGTCAGAAGTGAAGTATCAAACAACAGACTCTGTGGTGACAAACCAATAGCCACTTTTCATAAACACATAGAGAGTACAGAAGTGTTGCTTCCACACTGAATTTTTTAAAATAATGTTTTATCCCAACACACACCGATACCTATATATGTAAGTGTCACATATGTGTAAGCAATGTACAATCTACATTTGACCATGTGTACAAAATGGTAGGGGAAGGGAAAACATTCCCCTAGGAATTAGACCAGAAAATATAATAATTTCACAGATATGGCTAGAAATTTCACGCCTCAGGAAAGTCCCTATCTACTTTAAGTCAATTTAAAATTCATGTATCTAAAGAGAGATTTTTTTCCCCAAAAAAGAAATGTCTGTTGTGAAAAGGGAGACATTTTTTCTTCAGAACTCTATCATGAGGTAAGTAGGCTTTCACCTACCATCACCATCTTGCAGGGGCCCAGCCTTTAATCTTCAACATCTGTTTATAATGGAGCATCTTCTGACTGTGACCTGAGTGTGGTAGAGGTCAAGTAAAAATCTGACCCAGATTATATATTCCCAGAGTATCATCAGTTCTGTTTCTCTCTTTCTTCCCCATTTTCCTCTAACTTTGTTAATGGACAAACTTTGAGCCTTTCTTCAGCTCCTAGGAATCAAGATCTTAGGCTCCCCTAAAAAGAGAATATTTTTCAATACCTGTCTAACTTGCTTTCTCTTCCACTGTTCATAGCACACTTCCTTTGTAAAATATAAAATAAAATAATAAAAATTAATAACTTTCACACCATTGCCCAATTCCTCACTTCTATATCTGTTTTCCATTATGTCTCTCTGGGTTAGCCAATAAAACTAGTCACTGGTCCTTAACAGTTTGCTACATTTTTCTCCTCCATGATTTTGTGTCTATCACTAATCTGATGTAGAAAATTTACCCTGAGTGCCACTTACCAGAAACTTACCACACTACAAGGACTCCTTTTAAAGTTCCTCCTTTCTAGTAAAATGTCTGATTTTCTTAACCATGTATGATCTTACCCTTATTCATTCATGTAGTAAGTCTTATACTGGTGGCTGTCTTGTGGGTCACCTCTTTCTTGCATGTCCTACATAGTGTCCTAAACACAGAAAAGGCATAATATTTTTTTATTGACAATTATTTTTAGAACAAATCATGAAGTGTTATTAGAAGTTGTCCTGATTCTCAGTCATCCTGGAGACCACACTGCTTACAGTAGGAAAAACTCAAAACTTGCTATAGAAACATTTCCACTGTTGGCCAGCTGTAGTTGTTAGAAAATAAATTATTAAAAATTTTCAAATACTTGAATAAAACCGTGACAAGTTTTCTAACATCTACAATTTCCACATTAGACGTAACTAGTCCTTCACCGTGCAAATTGCTTTCTCTTAAACATATTCTATAATACTTATCTATATCTAGAGAGATCCCATAATTCACCATTAAAAACAGAACACTTTTAAGAATAAAAAGGGCCATTGCTAATAATTATTTCACAAAACAGGTATAAAGTAGGACTGTTACAGGCAAACCAGTATCTATACCTCTCTTAAAATGATATGCCTGGAACTCAACATGATAACCCATTGTCCCATTATGAAGGTAAAATCTATCATCTTCATTTCAATATCACACAATATGAACTTAGATTTTTGGCCATCATAGTAAAACATTTGCTTTATTCATTCAATCATTCATTCATTTATAACTATTCAGTGAGTTTTCATCAAATAAAATTACTAGATAATTTTTTATGGATTTCTGCTAGCCTCATCCTCTACTTACAACTTTGGCTTCTTAGACCCTACTGACCTTCCAAAACATGTATTTGATAAAAGTTTGAAACAGAATAAGATCAAAGAAACTATCCTCTATCATTTCACTGTAAAACTTATACCAAGAGGTCAATAATTAAACAGACAGGTTAATTTTGTAAGCAGCTATACAAATTGTCCAAAGTCACATGGACATGATTGAGATAAAACAAAGGACATCAAATTCTTATCATAGTTTTCATTCCTTCCTTTTTATTAGCCATTATGATACAAGGCTATGAAAGGCAATTTTCTCAGCAACAATCTGAGCAAACACACATGATTGTGTTTTCAAATGAGACTCACACAAACCAGAAATCTTATTTCCTACAAAACTTTACTAATAAGTCCAAGTGCACATGTAACTAACTGAATGAAGGAGCTATCTGAGATCATTTATACAGCAGCTTTCTAGGTCCTTTCCTACCACATTAGGACAGACTCTGGTCAGGATTTAATAATCAATAACTGTGAGAGATGCATGCAGTCATCACTTGCACAAAAGGAAGCTGCATGGCCACAAAACTTTTTATACTCTATTAGTTAAAAACTATGTGATATTTCTTATGAAGCAGTCATGTCCCACAAATCGGTAGATTCCAGATTTCATCACCATAAGCAATTCTCAACAGACCAGGTTCATCTTGCTAAAGTATTCTGTATACAGACACTCTCACCAAATCATACCAACAATGTATTTGGTGGAAGGTCTCTCATTAGCATGTTTGCAAGGAGTTTTAATAGGGTCACTCCTCTCTCTCTCTTTGCCAGGGAATCTCCCAGTAAATGGAAAGAACAGACTGAAGACCAACTGCTAATCCTTTTCTATCCAATGGTGGATGGAATCATTCAAAAAAAGACTTTTGTCTTAGATTTTGAGCAGAGAAGCTTCTCCAGAGCAGCTGTGAGCTTCCTGGTTAGATTCCTGTTCAGTGTACAACAGTGCATTTCAGCTACACAGGCCTTTGACAAGTAACACCTTCATTTGCATTCAGGATCTGGGATATAAAGAAAAGTGATCATTAGGTCTTCATGTTTCTTAATTAGGTAAACACACTAAAAAATCAGTAAAACTAGTTTTCTCATTAAATTTATTAATCCTCTTAATTATTCTTAATTTCCTCCACCTTCAATAATGGATAAGAACTTAGGTTGTTTTCTCAACAAAATTCATATTTCAAGGGAAGTCATTTCCTCTTCCCAAATGTATATTTATTGTACCTTGTTGTTCTGAGTATCACAATCAATGAATTAGCCTTGTGATTTGGAAGTGTGTTTAAAGGTTTATGTTATCCAAATAAACATGACCTCCAAAGCATTTTAAAATTTCATAAGAAGAGCAATTCAAGTGAAATTTTGAGAAATGTATTTTAATTGAAATTAATTTTGTAACTGACTGAACACAATATTCATAATGAATAAAACGGTAACAGAGGTTTATACTTTTACATTTGTGAATATTGCTTGGAGTAATTTCCACCCATTTGAAGATGAAAACCAATGAACAGTCTACAAATCATATCATTCAAATTGCTCTATCCAGTACTGTATTTCATGGAATGACCCTCTGTGATAGCAAAGAATCTGGCCTTCAGAAATATTATATGTTTTTATTCTTATCATCTTCAAGGAATGTTTATGGATGATTTTACTTTTTCCCTATAAGCCACTAACTAGAATGTCAAAATATTGCCTATCTAATGTAAAGAAGGCTAAACTTTGCTTGAAATACTGATATACAATTTTGGTCTCTCTGCAGTTAGAATTACCATGGAAACCACACTCATGACTATGTATTTTTAATTTGAAAAATCATTTTTGTAATTATACAGAGATCATGACAAAAATACAAATGCAAATTAAAAATCCACACCTATTCTGCCAGTTATTATCCTCCTTTCCTCCCTTCTTATACTCCTACAATAAAAAAAAAAACCTTGCATTTTCTTTATACCAATTCTTACACATATAACTCACCTCTTAGATTTTAAGATACTTGTACAGTGATATAAATCTATCTCACCATGGATATACTACATGCTACCATCCAAAGAAAGAATTGCTATTATGGGATTTTTAAAATTAATTTTCATTAGAATATGACTAATATAAAATACTTAATGATTTATAATATATATTTTCAAATCAATTTTCTATCTTTTCTCTGTAACATCTGTATCATCTTGACAGTCTATATAAGTAAACATATGAAATTACATGCATCTACCTGAAGCAAGAGAATATGATACTGATAAAAATTTTCCTCATGAAATATAATTATAACTGGTATTATTACACTTTTGACAACAAAATTAAGAATTACGATGCAATTTTTCAAAAACTTCTGACCAACAAAACAACTGGACCACAACTCAATTCATCAAAATTTATATTTTATGGAGGATGTATCAAGTTGCTAACTCTACTTTTTCATAAAGTTTAAATTGTAAGTTGTGTTATCTAGAGGAGAAAAAGCCTTGCAAGAAAAAAAAAAAGATTTTACTAACATATAACATGAAGTGGCAGCTAATAGCCTTCAAGAAAGAAGGGAGAGAGAGAGGGAGTGAGAGAGAAAGAAAGAAAGGAAAAAAGGAAGGAAAGAAGGAAGGAAGGAAGGAAAAAATAATACTTTCTAGCACAATACAAAGTGAAAACCACCATGGTATGATTAATCATGGGAGAAAAAACACTATGCAATAGTTTATAACCTACATTGCAAATATTGAATTACTGATAATAACACTGATTTATCAAGAAATGGTTCATGTATTTTCTGTATATTCTATTCATAAGGAAATATGGATACATATGCTATATAGCATTAGGTACTATAAATATTACAGCATAAACATATCTTATTCAAATGGATCACTGTGTTAACACTAGAACAGAGTGATTAATACAGTAGGGTCTCTGTCAGTTTGAGTTATAATTCTAGATCTAACACTTACACAGTCTTTACTACTAAACATGTTGCTTAACTTTTATGTGCCCCTTTTCTCATATGCAAAATTTGGATTAAAAGTAACACATCATAGATGTGCTACGAGGAATAAAAGAGTCAATACATCTAAAGTTCTTAGGCTGATGCCTACTACAAATTAATTACAAGTAAATGTCTTGTAAAAAATTATAATCTATGTGAATAACATCATTTAATTATCACCATAACCCTATGAAGTAAGTATAGATGTAGTACTTTTACAAATAATAAAACTGAGCCTCTAAAAGACCAATTATATTTGCAAAGTCACACTGAAGTGAAGATTTTAATTTGAACCCTGTTTGAAGCTTGATTCCAAACCTCACAAGCTTATGTGGTACAAAATACTGCTTCCCAATTTATACAAATTATTGAATGCATATGAAGAAATTGCATAAATACAAACATAAATAGATTAAAAATACCAATTCATTGATGTTTATATATGATAAAAAGTATGAATCAAGGAACATTTTCTTTGTATGGACATCCAATTGTTTCAGCACCACTAATTAAAAAGGCCTTCCTTTTCCCATTGATTTTCCTTTGCATCTTTGTCAAAAATAAGTTGACTGTACATAACTGGACTCCTTTATGCTGTTGCATACATGTATATATCTGTAATTTAATAAATTTGACATTGCTTTTATCATTTAACTTAATTGTAAGTGTTAAAATCAGGTAATAGATTTCTCAAAGTCTTCTTTGTCAAAATTATTTTGGCCATTCTAATTTCTTGATTTATTTTAAGACAGAGTCTTGCTCTGTTGCCCAGACTGGAGTGCAGTGTCACAATAATAGCTCACTGCAACCTCAAACTCATGGGCTTCAAGTGATCCTCCTGTCTCAGACCCCTGAGTCATTAGGACTGCAGGTGCATGCTACCACATCCAGCTAATCTTTTTTTTTTTTTTTTTTTTTTTTTTTGCAGAGATGTGGTCTCACTATGTCACTATGTTGCTCAGGCTGGTCCCGAACTCCTGGTGTCAAGTGAGCCTCCTGCCTCAGCCTTTAAAAGTGCTGGGATTACAGGTGACTTTTTTCTATCTAAATTTTAGGAAGGCTGTTGACTTCTACAATGCACCCTGCTAGGATATTGATTGGGATAGCAATGAATCCATATATCAATTTGGAGAGAACTGTTAACAAATTTGAATTTTCTGATTTATAAACACAATATACCTCTCTGGTTATATCTTCCTTGATTTATTTCATTAATGTTTCATAGAATTCTGTGTGCAAATCTTGAATGCATTTGGTTAGACTTGTCCCTATGTACATATTGTTAGATAGATAGACACATAACTAGATTGATAGAGATAAATTGAAATTCTATTTTCTCATTGCTACTATGTAGAAATACATTTTTGGTTCACAGACTTTGTCTCCTGCCAACTTGCTCAACTGAATTACTAGTTCTAGTAGCTTTTTTGTAGAATCTTTGGGATTTTCAATGTGGTTATATATGTTTTCAGTGAATACATACAGTTTTGCCTACTACCTACCTACTATCTTAGCCCAGCTGCAAAAACAAAATATCATAATCTGGGTGACTTACAAACAAAAGGAAATTATTTTTTCATATTTTGGAGGCTGGCACATCCATGATCAAGGTGACAGCAGATTTTGTGTCTGGTGAGATCCTGCTTTATGGTCCATAGATGGTACCTTTCCACTGTCTTCACATATTGGAAAACACAAGGCAGCTCTCTGAGGCCTCTTCTAAAAGGGCACAAATCTCATTCATGAGTCTCTGCCTTTATGACCTAGTTACATTTCAAAGGCCTCACCTATTAATATCATCACACTGGGGATTAGGTTTCAACGTACGAAATTTGGGGAGACACAAACATTCAGACCATAGCACTTATCTATCCTCCTTTCTGGAAAGAGAGACCTTATTTTTACTGTGGATGTTAAGCAATCTTCTGTAAGAAGGTTAAGGAGAAGACTTTATCTTTAGTACACTGGAATGTCTCTAGGAAAGAAGATATCCTTAATCATTACTATTCTGGAAAATCTCATACAAATGTTGACCATGAACATGATGATTAGGCTGCAAAAAAAAAGTCTGCTTCCAAATTATCTGCATCATTTTCTGAACCTGTTTACATATTATAAAATATGAATAAATATACTCCCCCTAGGATTTGTGGTAAGGATTAAATGAAAAAAAAATGAGAAATGATCTCAGAGTTGCAACTTTCTACAAAATTTTAGAGAATTTTCTTGAACAACTGAGTGGCTGTTTCTGGATCTGTAATATATTTAGAAATTTTTAGTACTACATTGTCTAAATACCATTAGATTTTATAGGTCATCTTCACCCAACTAAAAAAAGCTGTGAAATTATTAAGTATAGAATTTTTCAAGGACAGGAATCTGAATGTCATCAGAATAGCAAGCTGACTTCACTGCTGACCACAATAAAACAAAAACAAATATACAGTGCTGAGATTATCACCAGCAATATCCCAGAACTCAAATATGAGGATGAGACAGTCACTAGGGCCACAGAGAAGTGAAAAATCTTTGTGTAGATCATGAAAGAATCAAACTCTTATATCCATGACACTTTTTCCAATCTGCCAGGCACCAAATATGTAAAATTTCCCCCTGACCAGAATCACAGTTACTACACTGGAAAGAGTAAGATTGAACTTCTCTACCATCTTGGGTTTCCTGGCAGGATACTTGTCCTTGCCACAAACCAAGAGAAGCAGTCTGAGTGCCTGAAGGAAGAAAAACTCCTGAAAACAGCCAGAAGACAAAAGGGAGGAGGTGGGGCTAGCATCCCCAGACTGGGAAACTCTGATGTGTATATCAGCCAAAGAGGTGCCAAATCAGAGTGGCTGTTCAGCACTGTCACAAATATCCCTTTTGAAACCTCCCCCATATGGGAAGGACAGTGTTCTAAGTTTTCTAGAGCTAAGGCAAATCTGGACCTACGGCTCCATCTAGTGCTGAAAAGAAGTCAGTGACCCAGATACATAAGTGTAGTCAACAGGCATATTGCAAAGAAATCTGAGCAAATATATGCAATAAAAAACAAAACAAGCCAGATGAAGAAGACTATAATAAATAACTAATCTTTCAATGGGAAGACATAGATATATATCCATAAGAAACAATGTCAAATAGGAAAACATCACCTTCCCAATGGACAAAACAAGGAGCCAACGACTGAGACCAATGAGATGGTGATAGGCGAGCTCTCTGATAAAGAATTCATAATAGTATCTTAAAGGAAACTCAGTGATCTCCAAAATAGCACATAAAAGTAATTCATAAATTTATTAGAGAAATTTAACAAAAAGATTTAAATAATAATAATGATAATAATAATACTGATCAAACAGAAGTCCTGGAACTATGAAATATATCTTCTGGACTGAAAAATTCATTAGAGGTTCTCAACACCAGAATGGATCAAGTAGAGGAAATAATAAGTGTGCTCAAGGGCAGGCTATTAAAAAATACGCAGTCATGGAAGAAAAAAGAAAAAAGTATGAAAATATATGAAGAACACCTGTCAGATACAGGAAATTACCTCAAAAAAGCAAATCTAGGAATCCCTGATGTTCAAGAGGGAGCTGAGCAAATACAAGGGGTAGAAAGCTTCTTATGCAAGTGAAAACCAAACAAGAGCAGGAATAGCTGTATTTATATCAAATAAAACATATAAGTCAAAGACTATAACAAGAGACAAATAAGGTCACTAAACACTGATAAGGGAGTCAATCCATTAAGAGGATATTACAATTATAAATATCTATCTTCCCAACACTGGAGCACCCAAGTATATAAAACAAACATTGATAGTTCTAGATAGAGAGATAGACTGCAATATAATAATAGAGGGGACTTCAGCACTCTATTCTCAGTAATGGACAGAAAATCAACAAAGAAACCTCAGAGACTAAACATGAGACTAAATGGTCCTAACTGACATTTACAGAACATTGCAACCAACTGTGGCAGAATACACTTTTTTTCATCAATACATGAAACATTCTTTCAATAGTTTGGATATTTGACTCTCCAAACCTCATGTTGAAATGTTATCCCCATTGTTGGAGGGAAGCCTAATGGTAGATGTTTGAAGGTCATGGAGGTGGATCCCTTATGAACAGATTAATGCCTTCTTGGGGGTGGGGGTGAGTGAGTTTGCATTCTATCAATTCTATAGAAAGCTGAATGTTAAAAAGAACATAGCACCTCCCCTCTCTCTTTCTCTCTTACTTCCTCTATCATCACATAATCTTTGGATATGCTGCCTCCTCTTCCCCTTCTACCATGAATGGAAGCAGCATGAAGCCTTCACCAGATGCAGATGATGACATCATGATTTTTGTAGATCCTACAGAACTGTGAGCTAAACAAGCTTTTTGTTTCTTTATAATCTACTCAGCCTCAGGTATTCCTTTATAGAAACAGATGGACTAGAAAAATTCTCCAATATAGACCACATGTTAAACCACAAAACAAATCACAACAAATTCAAAAAAGTCAAAATTGTATCAAGTACCTTTTTTGACCACAATGGAATAAAACTAGAAATCTTTAACAAAGGAACATTAGAAACTACAGAAATATATGGATATTAAACAATAAACTCCTAAATGATCAAATGGTCAATAAAGAAATTAAGAAGAAAATCAATTTTTTTTGAAACACATGAAAATAGATACACATGGGATACCGAAAAAGAAGTGCTAAAAGGGAAGTTTATAGCAATAAATGCCTACATGAAAAAAGTAGAAAAACCTCAAATTAACAATCAAATTATGCACCTCAAGGAATGATAAAATCAAGAACTAAACCCAAATTTAGTAAAAGAAAAGAAATGATAAATATTGGAGAAGAGATAAATGAAATTGATATTAAAAAAGTACAAAGGATCAACGAAACAAAAAGTTGGTGTTTTGAAAAGGTAAAGAAAATCAACAAACCTTTAGCTAGACCAAGGAGAAAAGAGAGAAAACCTAAATAAATAAAATCAGAAACAAAAAAGATGTAACAATTGAAACCACAGAAATACATAGAATGAATAGAGACCATTACACCTCAACAAACTATAAAACCTACAAGCAATGGACAAATTCCTAGACAAACACAATTTAACAAGATTAAATCTTAAAGAAATAGGAAACTTGAACAAACCAAATACAAGTAACAAAAGCTGTAACTTATACCAATTCTACTCAAACTTTTCAAAAAATTGAAGAGAAGGGAACACTCCCAAACTCATTCTATGAGGCCAGCATTACCCTGATAGGAAAACCAGATAAGAACACAACAAAAAAAGAAAACTACAGACCAATGTCCCTGATGAATATAGATGCAAAAATCCTCAACAAAATACTAATAAACCAAACTCAATAATACATTACAAAGATCATTCACCATGATCAAGTGGTATTTATCCCAGGAATGCAAAAATGGTTTATTGAATAAGGATTCTTTTCCCCAGTGTATGTTTTTTTCTGCTTTGTCAAAGATCAGATGGAAATATGAGGGTAGTTTTATATCTGTGTTCTCTGTTCTGTCAATTGGTCTATGTCTCTGCTCTTGTGCCAGCACCATGATGTTTTGGTTACTATAGCCTTTTAGTATAGCTTGAAGTCTGGTAAATTGATGGCTCCCAATTTGTTCTCTTTGCTTAAGGTTGTTTGGCTATTTGGGATCTTCTGTGGTTCCACAAGAAGTATAAAATTATTTTTTCTAGATCTCCAAAAAATGATGTTGGTATTTTAATAGGGATTGCTTTGAATCTGTAAATCACTTTGGGCCGTATAGACATTTTAGCAATGTTGATTCTGCTTATCCATGAGCATGGTATTGGTTTCCATATTTTTATACAATTTGTTGTGTTTTTGTTCTAATAGACAATTAACTTGCCTGGACACAAACTGAAAATTCTGTTTCCCTAGGAATGAGATATCTCTTTTCAGTTCTTTCACATTCCCGTTGATGCTTTTATGGCCTGGCTCCCAAGAGTGTTCTTTGTGTCTATGCAGATAATTTAGTCAGTTTATACTCAAATTTTTAGCCTCACCCTTTCTGTGGCTGTCCTAATTCTGAAGTTTCCCGTCTAAATTTCCAGCTTCTCTACCATTTGTGTACTCTATACTCTGACATATCAAGACAATAATGCTTCAGCTCCCAAACTTCTCAAAGATTCAAAAATGCACAATGAAAAAAGCAGAAAACTTGCAAAGGTTACACAGTTAGTTTCTTTCATTCAAGTTTGGATTACATTCTGGTTCCTTTCTGTTTCTTAGGGAAAGGAAAATCTTGAAGTCTTCCCTGGACATTCATATGTTAGAGATCAATGAAGGATTTGGGAGATATATATATATTTTTTTTTTTTCCTAGTCCCATCCTTTCAATTGTTGTGTGGTACTATACCTAAGGCTTCCTGTTTTAATGCCATCTATTTTTATATTTCTGAAATTTGGTATCTTACATTGAACATGTAAGGCTGTGGCTATGTGCTGCTATAATTGTGGTTTCAGGATGTACCCTCAGTCAAGAAGGCCACAAAAACAATTTACAGCTGTAGATTTTACCCTTTCCTTTGCAGGCTTTCAAAGATTAACTACCTCCAGGGTTCTATCTGCTCTTGGATGCTTTCCAGTGACTTCAAATAGTTCTTCTTTCTTATATTTTGTTCACATTTTATAATTTTATTTATTGTGAAGTATTTTCCAAATCAGTTTTCCTCATCACTACTCATAGGCCTTCTGTAAAAAATATCTTTTCCTAAACTTTATTTTTCAGAGTAGTTTTAGGTTCACAGCAAAATTAGAGGAAGGTAGAGATACTTCATATATTCCCTTCCCCCACACATGTACAGTCTCCCTTATTATTAACATTTCTTGGCCGGGCATGGTGGCTCACACCTATAATCCTAGCACTCTGGGAGGCTGAGGCAGGAGGATTGCTCAAGGTCAGGAGTTCAAGACCAGCCTGAGCAAGGGTGAGACCCCATCTCTACTCAAACTAGAAAGAAATTAGCTGGACAACTTAAAATTCTATATAAAAATTTAGCCAGGCTTGGTGGTGCATGCCTGTAGTCCCAGCTACTCGGGAGGCTGAGGCAGAAGGATTGCTTGAGCCCAGGAGTTTGAGGTTGCTGTGAGCTAGGCTGACACCACGGCACTCTAGCCCAGGCAACAGAGCAAGAAATTGTCTCAAAAAAAAAAAAAAAAAAAACACATTTCTTAGCAGGGTGGTACATTTGTTATAGCTGTTGAACCTATATTGATATATCATTATCACCCAAAACCCATAGTTTATATAAGGGTTCATTCTTGGTATTGTACATTCTATAGTTTTGGACAAATGTATAATGATGTATATCCATCATTATGGTATAATATAGCAGTATAATTTTCACTGCTTTAAAAATATTCTATCTTCCACCTATTCCTTCCTCCCACCGCCAATTCCTGTGAACCATTGACCTTTGTACTGCCTCTATTATTTTGTCTTTTCCAGAATGTCATATAGTTGGAACCATACAGTATGTACCCTTTTCAGATTGGCTTCTTTCATTTAGTAATAGGCATTTCAAGTTCCTCCATGTCTTTCCATGCTTTGATAGTTCATTTCTTTTTAATGCTGAAAAATATCTCATTGGCTGGATATGCTACAGTTCATTTATTTATTCACCTACTAAAAGATATCTTGGTAATTTCCAAGTTTTGGCAACTATGAATAAAGATGTTATTTTACATACATTTTCAGGTTTTTGTCTAGACCTAAGTTATTAGCTCCTTTGAAAATACCAAGGGGTGGTGTTACTGAATCATATGGAAGAGTATGTTTAGTTTTGCAAGAAGCTGTCAACCTGCCTTTCAAAGTGACTGTACCTTTTTTTTTTTTTTTCATTCCACCAGCATTAAATGAGAGTTTCTTTTCCTTCACATTCTTGCCAGCATTGGTGTTGTCAGAGTTCTGGATTTTAGCCATTCTAATAGATGTGTAGTGGTATCTCATTGTTTTTTTAATCTCACATATATTTTAAATGACTAGAATGACTAAAATTTAAATGCCCAACAATACCATGTATTAGCAAGGACGTAGAGCAATTGGAACCCTCATATGCTGGCAGTAGAAGTGTAAAATAGTACAACCATTTTAGAAAACTGTTTGACATTCTCTTATAAAATTAGATTTACAGCTGCCCTATAATTCATCAATTCCCTGACTAGGTACTAACTAAAGAGAAAAATATATATATAACTGCACACACACACAAAAGATAAACTTGTACATGAAGGTTTATTGAAGCAACAAACTAGAAACAACGAAAATATCTATCAATAGGAGAATGGATAAGCAATTCATGGTATGTTCATGTATCAGAATAATATGAAGAACATAAATAAAACATAAACTACTAATATATACAGCAATATACATGAACTCAAAGCACTGTATTAAGTGAAAAAAGACAAACCAGAAATACATTCTAGTAGAAACTGAGTTCCATTTTGAGGGTTGGAAATGCTCTAAAATTAGATTGTGGTAATGTTTGAACACCCTATGAATATAATAAAAAACATTGCATTGTACATTTTGAATCAGTGAATTTTATACCATGTTAATTATATCTCAACAAACCTGTTAAAAATAATATTATTCTATTTATGTAGTCTATTTTACATATTCATATTTATATTAAATATTTTTTTTATGTACATCCTATTACATTGTTTTTTTTTTTTTTTTTTTTTTTTTTTTTTTTTTTTTTTTTTTTTTTTTTTTTTTTTTTTTTTTTTTTTTTTTTTTTTTTTTTTTGAGACAGAGTCTCACTCTGTTGCCCGGGCTAGAGTGAGTGCCATGGCGTCAGCCTAGCTCACAGCAACCTCAAACTCCTAGGCTCAAGCGATCCTACTGCCTCAGCCTCCCAAGTAGCTGGGACTACAGGCATGCACCACCATGCCCGGCTAATTTTTTCTATATATATTTTTATCTGTCCATATAATTTCTTTCTATTTTTAGTAGAGATGGGGTCTCACTCTTGCTCAGGCTGGTCTCAAACTCCTGAGCTCAAACAATCTGCCCGCCTCAGCCTCCCAGAGTGCTAGGATTACAGGCGTGAGCCACCGCACCCAGCCCCTATTATATTGTTGATCTGAATATTTCACTGTAAAATTTCCCTTAATTATAGTACAATCTTGCTATTATATAATTTGTTACGAAAAAATTCAGTTAAGATTTGTAAAATCATTTGTTGTTGATAGTCTGTTATAGTTTTCTATGTAATTTTTATGTATACATGGTTATATTTTTCTATATAATCCTTATGTATTAATTTTTTTAAAAAATAGGTAAAGTGATATGATTTTTGGTGCTGTTGCATTTCATTTCTCCAGTAAACAAATGTGTGCTGTTTAATTGAAATATAAAATAAATACAGATAATACATTGCATGCTCATATTCCAAAAAATAGAAATAAAATTTCATCTCACTGATTCCTACTTTATAACTTCATTTCCCAAATTCTATTTCTGTGTTCTTTCTAATAATTGCCAGTCTATGTGTTGTCCCATATGTCCTTTCTGCTTTGCTAGCCTTTATTCCTCTCCTTTTTACTTTCTTTAGTCACATATACTTAATAACCTTTATTTTCATGGATTAAGAATTATATGTGTGTGTATTTTTAAATAAACCTGTACTCTTCATTTTTAATTTTTTCATGAATATGATCTCTTACAAATAAAATTTTAACTTTCTGTCTTGAAATAAACTGACTTCATTTTTTATGTTTATCAACTGATAGCTTTAATCCTCACCCCCTGTCTACGTTATCTGTCCTGTCATACAGTGTCTGAAATAACAATATCCTTAACAAGTTTGCCCTCTACATGTGGTCTCTCAGCCTTTAGAACCCCAGGAATCTCTTGTCTCTAACAGATATTTAAAACAGGTCACACATATCCCTGCTCCTACAATATGAGCCACATTACACACAAGGCCTCATCAAAACACTCCTTTTCCTTTTGAGAGGTCCAGATCTCACTGATATTGAACCAGGCACAATGCTAGGTTCCTGAAGAAGGCATTCAATGGAACTCTCACCTCCCTTACTGACTGACCTCAGGATGCACTTCTCATTGAACACCATATTAGCTTACTTGAAAGAGTTCAAACAATTAAATGAAATATAACATTTCAGTCATCAGGTAAACGTCAGTGTGGAATTATAATAAAGGCTCTCACATCATTTTTGATGTTTGACTTCTTGCCTCACTCCTCCCTATTGCCACCCTGCCCCATAGCTGTACAGGTTGATGGGAAAGCCTGCGTGGTTATTCCTTTGGCACCAGTGAGGAGTACAAACCACACAAGGGAACCCTCACCCACCCCCATACCCAACCAGCTTACAAAAAAAGGAAACAATCTCCTTTTCTTGCTCTCTCAAGCTATTTTTTTTACCTGCTTGGTAGTTGTCTTGATCTTGCCAGAAAGCCTCATCATGTGAGTAGCAAACTTTTTCATATCCTCTTTATATGTGTGGCATCTAAACCAGATATGGAGTTGGAGGTACATCCTGCCTTTGCAGGTGTCCACATTTTGGCTTTTATGTACAGGTCCTTTATATCGAGAAAGAATACTGAATCTCAATTGAAAGAAAAAAAAGAAACAAAGATTTTTCTTACACTGATACCACTTCAGCAAACAATTCAATGCACTTGCACTTAAATTCAATTAACTCTACCCTTCCCTTTCCAATTAAGTACAGTTAGGCAGCCTAACAGAAAAGTGGGCAAGTATATTTTAGTAAGGATAAAGATAGGGCAAAAATAATATTGCAGCATGACTATTCACATTTATAATATAACCTGTTTTATGTGTTATGTACTGCCTCTCTAAAGCTGTGACACAAAGCACACCTAAATACAGTAGCATAAAGCAGTATGTAATTATTTTTCTCTGAAGTTCAATTTGTGTCAAGCTTCTGCAGTGACCTAGAAGGCAGGCTAGGGGCTGGATGATTTCTAATCACTTCAGCTGGGGTAAATTGTCCCTGCTACACATGGGCTCTCATCCTTCAGCAAGTTTGGTTTAAAAGAGGGAGTCACCACACAGAATTCCTCTTAAGGGGAACGTTAAGAACCAGCCTACTACAAATTTCTATGCATTTTTTGTTGTTGTTATTAATACAAGGCATACAGCCATGCCACACCACAATCTAAGTGTGGGAAAGTATAATTACTTCCTGATGAGACTACACAAGGATTCATATTGCAAAACTGTAGATACAGAGAGGTGACAAATCAGAGCCATTTTTGTAACAAATTCTCTCACTTATATTGAACATAAATAAATGATTTCTTGAGAAAAATATTTAAAAGTTATTCTCCATGTCCCTCTCTTCAAAATTTTGGAAATAATGGTGAATTATGAAATTTGAAATATAAAATTGACATGTGGAAGATAAGCATGTACTCATTAATTGTCTCCTTGAAGAATAAAATGATTTGTAGATGAGAATAAGACTTGATATTAACTAAATTTATAGTATACACATATCTTAAAATAAAAATTTTACCTTCAGAAAGAAGTATGGCAAGGAAAAAGAAGACATAAATGAATAGGGCTGAATTAACAGAGAATTCCGAGAAGAGGTAAGACTGACCCATTAATTTTTATCTTTCTATTGCTTATAGGACGCACATACATTAGTTTTTGAATGTTGTAATTTACACAGCTTGCCAAATTTTTGTCTTGGTCTGACATTCGTAGTTCAGAAATATTGCCAGATGGCCAAGCAAATATGGTACAACATTACTCTCAGCATGTTTCCAGGTGATTTTCCAGCTAATATCTACTTTCCAAGTTGCCACAATGTTGTTAAGTTCAGGTGTCTGAGTTTACTTTCTGGGAACTCACTATTTCCTCAGTGATTTTTAAACTATTAATATGTAATAATGGCTGACAAAAATTAACATGTTATATCCCACCTTACCCCATTCTCACATGCAGTCTACTTTGCTTGGACTAATTTATACCTTATTTTCTCCTTTTCCATCTAAATAATTTTTGTTTGTATTTTAAAATTTAACCCAACATCATTCCCAATGAGAAAAATTATATAGCTACATTAATATAATTTTATATGATAGCTCCAATTCCATACACCCATAGTTCTTTATATTTATTTCTATTACACTGACGGTAATTGCTGGTTGACTTAGTGTCTACTGTACTATAAGGTAAACTTCTTGAAGAAGAAACTTGTGGCAGGAAACATTCCCCAATGCTTACACAAGGCTGGGAAGAGTGTGTTACTATTGCCAGATTGGAAACCCACATAATTTACAGGGCATTGGGTAGAGTACAGAGAAGAGTTTTGCTTCAGCATTGAAAAAGAATTAGCCCTAAAGTAAAGATGCTCTGGTCCAATCCAACAAATCTTTTTTTTTTTTTTTTTTTTTTTTTTTTTTTTTTTTTTTAGGAAATTATGGGGATACAAACATTTTGGTTACATGTTATGACTTTGCCACATCCCAACCTTGATTTGAGATGTGCCCTTTCCCCCACTACAACACTCACCACGTCCATTAGTTGTGAGTTTACCCACCCCCAACCCCTCTACCCCCAAAGAATATTGCTACTGTGTGAGCACGGGTGTTGATCAGTCAGAGCCAGTTTGATGGCAAGTACATGTGGTGCCTATTCTTCCATTCTTGTGATACCTCACCTCAGAGGATGGGCTCAAGCTCTATCCAGGAAAATATAAGAGGTGCTAGATTACCATCGTTTTTTATAATTGAGTAGCATTACATTGTATACATATACCAGATTTTATTAATCCACTCATTGATTGATGGGCACTTGGAAAACTAATGGCTTTAAATACTCACATCCAAAAAGCAGAAAGCTCAAATATCAACAATCTAACAGACAGTCTCAAGGAATTGGAAAAAGAAGAGCAAATCAACTCCAAACCTAGTAGAAGAAAAGAAATAACTAAGATCAAAGCAAAAGTAAATGAAATTGAGAATAAAAGAACTATATGGAAGACAAACAAAACCAAAAGCTGTTTTTTGGAAAAGATAAACAAAATTGACAGCCCTCTTGCCCAATTGACAAGAACTCGAAGGGAAAGGACTCTAATAAACTCCATTAGAAATGAAAAAGGAGAAGTCACAACAGACACCATGAAAATACAAAATATTATCTTTGAATACAATCCAACAAATCTTAAAGGTAAGACCCAAAAGGATTAAAGTGTTTCCAAGTAATTTAAGTATTTCACAGACAAATCTCAAGGTATTATAAAATCACCATATCTGGTATTCAATAAAAATTGACAGTCATGTAAAAATGGAGGAAAATAATACCTTCTATGGGCAGAATACTCAGAAATTAAATAAATATTAAAAATAATAGACATGAGCATACTAAAACAGTTATTAGAATTGAATTTCATATGTTCAAAAAGTTAAAAATCAGTTTTCTTTGATATTTTCAAATGGTTCTTTTCTAGCCTTGGATAGTTTCCTCATGTTTATGCTTCAATCAATATACTGCTGAATACTCAAAGGGAATACTGTGCAAATCTCAGGAGTTCTCTCTGTGTGCAGCTGTCTTCTCTCCCCCAGTACACGATCCTGCAAACCCCAGCTACCCTAGTGTCCCAAGACTCTCGCCTCCATCTACCTAATTTAAGGACTCTTCCAGGCTCTATATAGGTTTCCCTTTCCTGTGGCCTTTGTGTGCCTTAGCCCACAAGCTCTGCAAAGGCAGTATGCTGGGTAAATAAACAAAAACCACATTTGTTTCCTGTCTCTCACAGATCACTGTTCTTTTTAATCTGATATACTGTGCCTTGAAATGTTTTTTCCCATATATTTTGGCCATTTTTTTAAAAGTTGGGGGTAGTTTCACATGGGAGTGTAAGTCCAGTTTCTTTCTAGGGGCATAGATGAGGGATTGAGAAGAGAGAAGAACTAACATTAAGAAAAATGGAAGAATAATGATTTCTTTTCAGCATTAAGGATCAACTTGAGGTTTATGACAATTAATTTAAATTGAGACTCCTTCCATAGAGGTTGTACTAGTTTGCAATTCCACCAGCAGTATATGAGTGTTCCTATCTCTCTGAATCCACACCGATATTTGTTGTTTTAGGCTTTTAAAATAATATAGAAATACTTCAAAGAGCTAAAAGTAGAACTACAATTTGATCCAATAATCCCATTACTGGGTATCTACCTAAAGGAAAAAAAAGATATTCTATAATAAAGACATCTGTACTCAAATGTTTATAGCAGCACAATTCTAAATTGCAACGATGTAGAACAACCCAAGTGTCCATCAATACATGAGTGGATTAATAAAACGTGGTATATGTATACCATGGAGTAATAGTTGCAAAAAACAATGATGAATTAGCACCTCTTGTATTATCCTGGATGGAGCTGGAGTCCATTCTACTGAGTATCACAAGAATGGAAAAATAAGCACCACATATACTCACCATCAAATTGGAACTAACTGATCAACACTTATGTGCACATATGGTATTAATAGTAACATTAATTGGGTGTTGGGCAGGCAAAAGGGGGTGCGGAGATGGGTATATTTACACCTAATGGGTGCATGGCACACTGTTTTGGGAATGGGCATGGTTATAGCTCTGAGTTGAGTGGGGCAAAAGGAATATATGTAACCTAAACATTTGTATCCCCATAATATTCTAAAATAAAAAAAAGAAAAAAAATTGAAACAAAGGTGAACTATACATGCTTTTAAGAAAGATTAATAAAAACAAGCAAGATAAAAATAAATAAATAAATAAATTGGGACTCCTTCTTTGTGCTTGGATATTTTTCACCAGCCATGTTTAGTTGTACAAATACAATTATAAAATAGACAATGTAGATTCTGTAAAGTTGTAATTTTGTTGAGAATAGGGAGAATAAAAGATATGTACAAAGGTGAAGGCTACTTTAAGAGAATGGCTAAATATTAACCACAAAATTTAATATGGCTAATGAGAAAAGTGAGAAAATCAGATATTTTAGGGACAATAAAAATGTGGTAGGATTACTAGATTCTATGGCATGGTGTGGCCAAAGAGTATCAAAGTTGAAGTGTTAAGGAGAGTGGTCTGGAAAGATAGCAGGCAGTGGTATAAGAGTGAAATAAAACTAGTGTTTAAGGTAAAGCAGAGGACCAAATGAGTGGAGATTAAGACAGAAGTGTGTTTGGCAAGAAATGAGGGGGCATGCCCTGGGTCTTGGGATATAACCGCAATGATGAGGGTCAGTAAGCAAATTGGTAAGAGAAGTGATAAGAATATTTACTCTCTCCATTTCCTTTCCAACTTCCACCCTAGACCTAAGGAAATATACATATACCTCCTTTAGAATGTCACAGGATAAGCAATGTCCTCAGAGAGAGTGAGGTTTCCATTAGAGGCAAAAAATAAAAGAAGTGTTTTGAGTATTGATTGAGAATCAAAGGATTTTTACTGATAATGAACATGGAATCTCAGAAGTCACAGTTGACAGGTTTCAGGAGTTGAAAGGGACTGAAGGGAGACAGAACAGGAAATGTGAAGAGTGTGTGTGAATGGCCTAGTTAACATATTGATCTTGTGGCAATGTGGCAAATCCCAACAGGAGAATCACAACCACAGCAGAGGGACCATGTGGTTTTGGAACACAGCTATTCTCTCCAGCAAGTAAATATACTCCTTTTCAGAAATAGCTGATGGCTTGCCAGTGGTCCCTGGTGAAGACTAAGTTCATGATCACAGAAAAACAAGTGAGTACAATACTTGAGCAACTCAGTATTATTTTGTATTTTGGTGCAAAATGATTCACATAGGCATAAATGTAGACATGTTCAGAAGCATGCAGCTCAAATTAAGACAATACTAATCCCATAATTGAATAACCTCTAAAAGCTCCTACTGGGAGGAGGCAATTTATAATATCAACAAGATTTCCTGCTCCCTGGAAGTCAGCCTTTTCCCCAGCCACCCTGGAGCACACTTAATGAGCATGTGAACAAAAAGACATGGAAGGAAAGATGGAGGTTCTGCATCACTGGTCTCTCTACTATGCCACTGCCCCTCCTGAGTTCTGCAAACCTCATCAGCAATGATAGTTCACATGTTTCCCATTTTGTACTATAATGCAAGAGGGTGACATGTTGATTAGATAGATAATTTCCTTTATGGAAGGTGTAGTGAAATTTCCTTACTAAAAATAGTTGAGGATTTAAATTTTCTTTCTCTGCCTGCCATATTTTGTTTTCACTACCAGTTTTTAAATTAGGGGTTTCTTTGTGTATTATCATGGCACAGATAGTAGAGTAGGCCAGACAATAGTTTACTGATCTACTTTTGTCTTCCATGACAAAAAAAAAAAAAAAAAAAACCAAAAAAAAAACCCTCAAAAAATATTTTTTGACTTATCACATTTAAGGATTTTTCTTACTTAAATCATAGTTCAATTTAGGTTTGCTTGACTTTCCACTGTGATTCTCTTCCAAGCCATTTCTCAGAGATCCCTCATTCTTCAAACTTTGTGTCATGCTAATCTTAAACAATTGGCTCCCACATGCTGTAGATAGGAAAAAGAGAGTAAGCCTTATTGTCTGAGGAATTTTGTGGGAGGTCATGTGCATAAGTTCCTACTATATCCTACTGGCCAGAATATAAACCCAAAGCCAAAACAATATTCCAAAGGAGGCCGAGAAAATAATATTCCCATATACCAAGAAAAAAAATCAAAAATCAATGGTGAACCATAGCATTCTTTATACTAGTCTACCCATCCTTCCACAAAATAGAGAATAACGTGCACATATATTTTAAACAACTTGCCTTTTCTTTCTGCTACATTTAATTCATCTTACTATATAATACTATTGGTAAAGGTAAATTTTAAAATATACTACATGAATAGAAGAATATAAGATAGAATTGGAACAGATCTTTAGGCAGAGTGGACATTAGTCAGTGACACAGCTCTATTTGAATCTTCAGTAACCTGTGAAGTCTTGAATTATCTCCAAAAGAGATCAATGAATGCATTTTCAGTTTTGTGGTATAATTACATTATATATTTACCTGAAGAAAAAGATTAATTTTGAAAATAAAAATGTTGGGAGAAGGTATGTGGATGCTGGTCAGTTAAATTTTGTTATTATTTTAGACTGACCAACATCTCAATTGCTTCACTCTGTTTGAGAAATTCCTTTCCAGGTGAGCTTGGTGGGAATACAGGGTCTCCTTTCCATTATAAAATCCCCCAAGACTATATATCATTATTTTTTCCTCTCTGATGCAGTATTGATCAATGGTATCAGAAGTTTTATTCTAGAGCTGAGGACAGTAGAAAATTCACTACATCAGTATAGACCTTACAGCTAACTCACTCTGAAACATCAAGGAAGAAATAATGATCCTTGGTTTTGAATATTTCTCCAAAGAAAATGGAGGATATTATATAATAAAAATCATCAATTTCTAAACTTAGAAATTCTGGGATCTAATATGCATACACTGGAATATTATTCAAATGAAGTGACACTTGATTTCTGGCCCAGCATTGAAAGGGCTTGGAAGTCATCACTTTGATCCTCATAACAAGAAAAAAGTTGAATAAAATGAAAATCAGCAACTTTCTGAGGTTAATCATAGAAGTGAGGTCACAGATAAAACTGCTTCCCCAGAAACTGGAAAGGCAGATGGGCAGACACAGAGAATCACAGCTTTACAGAAGCAGCAGCCCAGGAACAGAAACCTCTGGGGGAACCAGTACAGGAATTTCACTTGACAAATTGCTGGAGGCTCAATGTAGATAATTTGGAGAGTTAAACTTCCAAGGGTGGCCACATGTTTGTGACATTTACCTATAGTAATTCTATCAGTTTCCCACAGTGAAGATCAGAGAAAAAATCCTTTATGCTACTGTCAGAATGAGAGAAAAAGCAGCCATTTTGAAATATGCCCAGAGCATTTTTTTTTTTTTCATGAAAGTCTGTTTTCAAAAGAAAATGTTTTACTAGATTTTACTGGAGCCTACCCAATCTGGGGCAAGAAAATCTCAACACTCAGCCCCCTCTCATCTCATATAAGGGAGAAAAAATAAAAACTGAGAAGCATTTGTGAGGGTCACAATCCATAAGCACAGACTTACTAAAAGACTGAGACCTAATCATAGGATTTCAAACACTTCACCACCTTTCACAACTTGCCACTACACTACAGACATAGGTAAGAAAAGAGTCAATGACATGAATAGAAATTTTTCAAAAGAAGATGTAAGAATTTTTCAACAAACACATGAAAAAATGTTCGACAACTCTAATCATCAGGGAAATGCAAATCAAAACCACAATGAGATATCACTTAACTCCAGTGAGAATGGCCTATATCAAAAAGTCTCAAATCAATACATGTTGGCATGGATGCGGAGAGACAGGAACACTCATACACTGCTGGTGGGA
>CM052436.1:78823096-78847028 GCA_028533085.1 Varecia variegata | reverse complement strand
TGATGAGTGTGATGTGCACTGTCTGGGGAATGGACACTCTTGAAGCTCAGACTCAGGGGGTTGGGAGGGGCATGGGCAATATATTTAACCAGAACGGTTGTACCCCCATAATAAGCTATAATAAATAAATAAATAATTAAAAAATATATATTTTGGGCAGTTGTCAAAGAAGAAAAAGCAACAGCAACTCTATGACAGAAAATAAAGTGTCATGACAAAACACTTATTGCTTACAAAGCCTGTTGACCACTTCTAATCCTTATCCAGAAATTCAATTAAGCAGTTAAAATCAAGTTGTCTGATATCTTTTTATGAGTAGAATAGGTTAATAAATAAATTAATAAATTAAATTTATTGCATAGTTATCAAGGTAAATATATCATTGCAAATTGTACTTTTTATTTAACAAATTCTACATTTTACTTAATGGTATTTTAGGTAGAATTTTCTATTTACAGTATGTGTATATAATAATTTTGATAGAATTTTATGTCACAATTTATCTCTAGTCAAAATAATAAACCCCAACTTTAACTGTGTACCTTATACAAAAATTAAATCAAATTAAAATGTTTAAACATAAATTGCAAAATACTTAGAAAATAAAATAAATTGAAGGAAATCTTTTAGACCTAGGGCTTGGTACAAAATTCTTGGGCAAGACACCAAGAGCACAATCCATACAAGAAAAAAATAGATAAATTGGACTTCATAAAAATGTGAAAGTTGTAACCAATAGAAGAGAATAGATGAAGGGTACATATGATATCTCTATATTATCTTTGCAACTTTTGTAAATTTGTAATTATCTCCAAATAGAAGGTTTTAAAAAGTCATATCTGTTTATCATGAAAGTGAGAAAATCATAAAAATTTTAAGACAAAAAAAATCACAGTAATAATAATACTAAAAAATCACTACTATTAACATTTTAATGCATTTTACAATCTTTTATATGCATGCAATTGAATTCATTATTGTTTATTGCATATACAATGAATTATTTTTGTTATTTATTTATAGAATAATCAATGATCAATAAACAGTAAATCTATAAGGCTAAGAACTTTTAATTTTCAAACAAATCTTTGATGCAAAAGTTAGTAGCCAGATTATAGTGTTTCTCATTGGTTGCTCACATTCTATGTGCAAATATATTGTATTTTTCAATTTGTTGACTAAACATGAGGCAAAAGGAGGAAAAAATTAATAGCAGAGAAAAATTAATTAATAGCTTTTTTTAAAAAAAAGCAGATCAAATAATTTAAAATATTGTATAAAGGATAAAAGAAGAACATACTCCCCTAAACATCTAGTATACTTAATTATAGCAGAAAATTTACTGAACTATATAGATTAAGGAGCTTGAAACATCTGAATAACACAAGTTTAAGTATCATACATTAACTAATTCATGACAAAATCTAAAGGGATAAAAAAAATAAAGAACAAACAAAAAGCCAATTACCTCGACAGATTATACTATGTTTACAGAACTCTTTTGGGTATTATTGGTAATGGCTATAGGGACAGAATAAGAGACAAGAAAATGTTTGCTATCATTTAGGAGTTTTCTGGTTAATTGTATGAAGAAAATTAGCACAATGCCAACAGAAAAAAAAAAAAAAAAAGAGAACCCAAGATGATGGGAAATGCAATTAAATGTGAATCTTCTAGTATCATTTGTAAATTGCATTACTGACCCTGGCTGCTTATCAGGAATTGGCAAAATAATAGGATTATGAGACAGTTGCACCCTTTGCAAGTCCAGAAAGTTTATTATAGGGATAAAAGCTTTCCTAGTACTTGTCAATATGATGCAAAAAGAGTCAGTCAGCTAGGAAAGAGAGAGATGGTTGGAGGACATTATCATCATTCATCCTCAAAGATAAATTCCACTAAGGCAAGAACTATGTCTTGTCTCTAGGGAGATTATACTATAGTAAGAAAGATAAATATTTACATAAATGATTATTTATGTGAAGTTCACATAAAATGTGATTAGAAAAAAACAAGGCTAATTCCAAGCACAGAAAAATCTTCACATTTAAGCCAGCTGTTGAAGAATGCAAAATAATAGATAAGAGAATATTTTTTTGAGATAGAAGATAAATCATACAAATATAGTAAAGTAGATAATCTCATGATATACTTAGATAATAGTGAGTAATCTAGTAGAGTGTAGGAAGTTTTGAGAAATGAGGCAGGAAATGTAGGTTAAGTTTGAAAGTGGACATTAGAGAGTAGAGGACAATATGTGGTACAGATTTTGGAAACATGAGTGATGTGATTAAATATGTATTTTAGATAGAAATGTTTGGTGTTAGGATAAAAGATATACGAAGTGTTTTGGCAGAGGAGAGAGGCTTTGCCCGGGGCCTGCGATACAGAGCTTCAGCTTGGGGCTCCATGGAGGCCACCCAGCTTGTTGCTTTCCTGGTGCCAGGTCTCTGGTGAGACCCATGACATGCCACAAGCACGACACCAATTCCTCCCCAGCTCTTGCGTGCTGCTCTGGGTAACCTCGCCTTTTGCACCAGAAAGCTGTTGGGTATTATGAGAAAAAAAAAAAAAAAAAAAAAACGAAGAAGAAAGTGGAGGATGTGCTAGAAGAGAAGGAAGAGAAATGCGTGGTGGAAAAAAGTACTCCACCATCCTGTGGGAAAGGGCAAAGTGGAGTACCTCCTAAAGTGGAGGGGTTGCCCAGATGCAGAACATGGGAGCCAGAAGAGGACCTGATTACCCTGGCCTCATTGCTGAGTTTCTACAGTCACAGAAAACAGCATGTGAGACAGAGAAACCAGAGGGAGGCAAGTGGAAAGCTGATTCCGATTCCAAAGGTAAAGGAGAGAAGAGAAAACTAAAGAAGAAGAGTAGAAAAGTCACAAGGCTTTGCTTCAGATCTGGAGCTGGAGCAGATTATTGGAGCAACAGACTCCGGTGAAGAGCTCATGTTCTGGATGAACTGGAAAATTCCATGAGGCTGACCTGGTCACTGCCAAGGAAGCCAATGCAAGTGTCCACAGGTTGTCATATCCTTCTGTGAGGAAAGGCTGATGTGGCATTCCTACCCCTCAGAAAATGATGACAAAAAAGACAACAAGAATTAACTTTCTGGGGTACCAATTCCTGTAACATCTGACTGTGGGTGTCAAATGGGGATGGAAGGAGCTCTACTTGTCTTGACACCATAGAAGTGGTGACTTGAGAAGATGTCCTCTGAAGAGCCAGTATCTTTCTGTAGCAGCCCTGCAGCAGCCCAAATGCTTTAAAACCATTAACACTGTATAGTTTGCACACCTATTCCAGTGGAGGGCAAGGGGGATGATTGTTTCAAGGCAACCAGTTCTGCACTTTCCTGAGAAAAGCAGGGCCTGCTATGAGGGGCAAAACTTGCAGAATTGGGTGTGTGGGAGAGCAAGAAGATATTACAGATTTTCAAAGAGATCTCTACAACCCACACCCCGCTTCCCAATAGTGTTAACTCTGCAATTTTACATTGTAGCATGTGTATAGTTTTTGGTTCTTACTGGTGTATTATTTGGGGGTAAAAGGGATGGCATGGGGAGGAAATGAGATGGATAGGATCATTTTGGTTAAAATGTGGGACCACATTGGAGAAATGGTGAGGCAAAAGAAAAGAACAGATAACTAACGATCTGGTTCTATGTCCAAAATATTTTACCTTTTTTAGGACTGTAAGAGACTACTTAAAAGCTGTGAATACCAGAAATCTATAAGCCAAGGTACTCTCTGCCTGAGCTTAATGCTGTTCCCCACAGAAAACTAAGCCAGTGCTTAAATTACCAAAGCTGCTGTTTGGGAGATGGAAACTGACTGAAGAGGGAAAGTCTTTTATTGAAGAGTACACACAGCAAGAGAATTCTGTCTTAGAGATGTTAATTCTTAAAATTAGACAAAAATTAGTTTAATTTTCCAATTATGAAATTATAAATATCAGCTTGTCCATCAAGCCACTAGCTGAGGTGTTTAGGCAGGAGAAGAGGGCAGTATAGGAGATGGAAAAGTAGGGGGAGACAAAAGTCCATGCGCTTAGGGTGAAGAACTCTTGTAACCACTCTGGTTTTTGAAGTTTGAACTTTGTTGGCAAAGTTCCATCCCTGGTAGCACAATTTTCATTGAATCAATTCAAGGGTTAAATGATTTCAAAAGTCCTGATCTAGGGAGAAGATTAAGCTTTCATACCAGGGCAGTGGTTCACCTAAAAACACACAAATCAAACAAAAGAATTTTTTTAAAATTCTAAGAATTAACTGACACTGAAAATGCTGTGTCTTGAATCATGAGAACCATCTGTTCTTGGCATAGCCTAGACTTGCATCCAGAACTACATTGTAGAATCTTTATAGGTGGTGTTAGGGTTCTGTGAAAACATTGTTTAAATGTAAATTTCTTCATACCATACTGTCAGTATTTTGTCTTATTAAAACTATAGATTTATAATTCCCTAACTAAAAAAAAAAGACAGATTGAAGGAAAAGATACTGAAATCACAGAGACACATTAAGAGATGGCTGCGCCAGTAGGCCAGATTATAGGAAACAAGAGCAATGAAGAGACCAGGGGACATGTACGGGAGTGATATGGAATCCTTCTCTAACAATTTTAACATGAGATGGAATGCAATAGAGAGGACAGGCTAAATATATGACTGTATACTTTGGAAAAAGCAGGTGCAGCTATGAAAAGAGATGAAGTCTGAAAGATATAATAACCATATATAATACTAAAGCTTATAGTAGTAAATTTGGTAGGAGGGACAGTGGAAGAAGAGAGGAGAGTATTTACAAGGAGGAAGTAAGAGGAAGAGGATCATAAGAAGAGTCAATAAATCTCTTTGAAGTTTCCTTAGCTATATTCATTGTAGTTTTTCATTTACAACATCAGTGAATGCATTATTGTCCCTTCCCCTGAGGAGACCATGTTTTCTTTATGAAAATGAGCTTAAAATTATAATAAACATGATGAATGTTAAAATAGAAAGTCAATAAAATTTCTATGGAATAAAGAAGCTGTTTATACCTGATCTGAGTTGGAGAAGTTAAAAAAATTTAGAAGGAAGTTGATATTTAAATAAATCTGCTGGAAAGTTTGCAAAGTGTGTATCACTTAGACTTTTCAACCATCAAACCATCATTTACATAAATTCTAATTATATTAATTTTCAGAGTTCTGGATAATGCAGTGACAACACACACATTTGTATGTGAAAAGTACTAGTTTGGTTTATATTCTATGTTAATTGAAAATAATTTGAAGAAAGAAAACTACATGCATTATAGAGGCAATTACATCTTGGGAATTTATAAACCAAATTCTGTCTCAGCTTATTTATACACACTGATTAAAGCATCAGTGTATTAACTGTGGCATGTAGATGAACTTGAATGAAAACTAATGAACTGAACAAGAACCACTGGCCTAAATGAGATAAAATATTTCTTGCTTCCATATTGCTGACAAGCAAAAGCAAATCGCTTAATGCCTCGGAAATCCCTCTCCATCCAAAAATCAATTTGCCATAGCTTCTGATAACATATTTCTTATGCAATCAAACTAAAACTGATTAAATTCACTTTATAATATATTTTTCTTGACTCTTACATTCAGTATAATATTCAACTTCAAATGCATGAAAAAATAAATATCTGAGATGCCTAAATTCCAAAAGACATTTTTATTGGATTCAATTGAACAAAAACATTATTTTTCTTCTCAAATCTCCTAATACTAATTCTAATTCTTTTGAGCTGTCACACAAAATAAAAGCATCTGAGAAGTAGCCTTAAACAAAATATGCAGTTGTGCTATTTCACTTCTTAGAAAGTAGGCATTTATTATCTGAATCTGGGTGTTAGAAATGCATAAAAATGATGCCAGATAATCTATTTAGTTCTAGGAAATAAAAAGTATCATGGAGTAAAGAAGGAATAAACTAACTCACTTCCAAGCCCTGAATTTTTTCCCTAGTATCTGTTAATACATAATTTAACAGGCAAAGGAAAAAATCACCTAGTTTCTGCTATGGCATTTGGAGTCACTTCAAGCTCACAGGTGTTGTGTTCCATGGGTGTTCTCCATATCTGAAGCAGTGAGAGAGCACCATGAAGAGGACCCTAAGGAAGTAAAGTCTCCAGTCGTCCTCACTCCTACCTTCATCCATGCAAATCTGGAAGTACAGTTTAAGAGTTTCAAGAATAATCATATTTAATTCTATCTGAAAGCATGTACAAATCATAAAGATTACCACCTCCTCCCAAGACAAAAACTGTTATTAAAGAACAAATGGATGCCTCCATCACTTGGCATCTGATCATGGAATGGCACGCTGTGACCTAAACCATTCATTCACATACTGAACACTAGTCAGTCTCTGGAGAACACTTCTAAACATCTCCTGTTTTCTTTTCTCAAGGAAATATGTGCCTGCTTCCAGATGCCATGAAAGTCTACAGTTTCTTATTCTGCTGCCATCAAAGATTGACTCAGCTAATCTGAACTGAATGATGGATCTGAGTGCAGTAATTAAGTAGCAGAAAAGGCAAGTTAACTTCTCAAATCCTTCTGCTCAGAATGAATATAGTCAATTCTTGTAGAAAATAGTATGGTTCCCTTGTGTTGCCATATATCCTTTCTTTCCTTTTCTTTATAATCTAATTTGTAGCTCATCTTCAATAATTTAGTAAAATATGGTTGCATATTTTTTTCTATTTTATTGCTACAAAGATATATTTTTCAAGCTAGAGATTATTTTACTTAAAAATTGATGCCTTGATGTATAACTTGTAAATAGTTAGGCACAGTTTGTGGACCTTCATTGTCACTGTTATCAATGGCCTCTTTAGGGCCAAATCCAGTGTCAGTGCTCAACCTCCTCTTATATTAATATAATATCAGCCACATTTGATACAACTGATAATTCACTCTTTCTTCAAATACTGTCCTTACTAGACATTAGGACTGCTTTCTCTCAATGTTTTCACTCTCTGCCTAATGAGCTCAATCTCCTTTGGTTGTCAAGACTCAGTCCCTAAATCATTTCAACGCTAGTTTCTTGGCTGTAAATATCAAACACTCACTGATGATGTCCACATTTATAGTGGAAGCTCTAATGTCTCCCTTGAATTTTAGACACTTATCTTTCATCTTCCCTTCTATGTGTAATAGACATTACAAGTCTAAAATGTTCAAAATCACATTCTTTTGTCCTGTCCCTTAAACATGCCCCTCCTACAGTCTTCCACATTTCAGCAAATGACACTCCATTCTCCTCCAATTTCAAGGTTTAGATCCTTGAAGTCCCTTGTACTTGATATTCACAGATATAGCTGTGAAAAACATCAAGAATCCAAACACTTATCATATCCACCACGAGACCTAGTCTATCTACAAACGCCCCTCCTCTTAAACAGTCTCCTAGTTTCCCAGCATCAATCTTTACCTGTGGTCTATTTTTCACACAGAAATCACACATTACCTTGAAATTAAAGTCTGACCATATTATCCTGCTCAGATTTATACAGTGCCTTTTGTGCATTTTGCCATTAATGTATTTCCCAGAGTATGATCAGGCATTTCCCTAATCAATTCTCTATTTATTGTTGATGCTTCCAATTTTTATTTTACTAAAATTACTTTCATCAAAGTTAATATTATTCTATCAATATTTCAAAAGAGATTTTATATTGTTAATTATTTAAATGTGATAAAATTTTTGGTACATGAGACATATATGCATAATAAGCAAACACCTATAAATCATCCTCAATTTTATGAATTAGAAAATATTTAATACTATTAATACTAACTATGTATTCCTCTCTCATCTTATCACCTTAATTGTGTGTGGTGTTCATCATTCTATTTACCTTTTTGGTTTAGTTTGGTCACATATGTAGTTCTCCTTCTCAATAGACTACTTATTATTTTTGTGGACACATATAAAAATGCTATCATACTCTATGTAATCTTCTGGAAGTTGTTGTTATTACTTTCCACTGAGTCTAAGATCTGTCTATGTTGCTGCATGTAAACCTAGATCATTCATTTTCACTTCTGCACAATAATCTATATACCATAATATATTTATCTGTTTCCCTGTCAATAAATATTTCAGTTTTTTCTAGAGTTTTGCAATTGTGAACAGTGCTGATAAGAAAATGTGAGTACATGTATCATAATACACATTTGCAAGAGTTTCTTTGGGGTGTATACTTAGGAACAGAATTGGTGGTGGGTTAGACAGTATATAAATGTTCAACTTCAAAGAATAGTGCTACATTGTCTTCTAAAGCAGCAGTCCCCAACCTTTTTTGGTACCAGGGATCGGTTTCATGGAAGACAAATTTTTCCATGGACTGGGGTGGAGTGGCAGGGAGGAGTAGGGGCAGAGCTCAGGCGGCGATGCTGGCAATGGGAAGTGGTTGACCTGCACACTCTCTGGCTTTATCTCCTACTACTTGCTTTCTCGTCTCCAGCATAGTCTAAACTCAAGGCCATTGCACTTGCAGGTACCTGGAATACTACCACCATTCCCCTCTCCCTTCTTCTCCATAATACACCATCTATACTGTTCCTACAATGACTCCAAATGGCTTCCCAGGCAGCAAGGCTTCCCAGATATTACTAAACCAAATATCCCCCAGCAGTACCATTGCTCTTTCTACTTTTCTCTCCTTTAATATTTTTATAGTCCTTACCACCTAATATGTTATGTATTATCATTTTTATGTATTTCTGATATACAAGAAGAGTTACATGATGGCATGGATGTTGATTCCTTCCTTCACTTCTGTATTATCATTAACTAGATAACTGCCTGCCCATGGTTATTTCTCAATTAAAGAATTATAGAATGAAGGAATGATGACAGATAATGATCAAAAAAGCCTACTTTTTTAATGTTTAAATTACTGAACTCATTGTGCTATGAAACCAGAACTGAATTCTTTATCATATAAAATGGATTCATTCTCTAATAAATAAAATCTCTTCTTAGAATGGCTAACCTTTCTGAATACTTTAATGATTAACAATAAAACATATTTAGTAGAAGAAAATACATTTAAACACGATCATGTAAGCATTCAAAAGCATGTACAATTAAACATAATAAAATAAAATATGAATAATTTCCTCCATTATTTCTATTTAAGGGAATGAGATTAATATAATGTACCTGATGAAAATACAAGTACATTTATGCAAAGAGATCACAGTTTATGACACTTAATATTATGTGAGTTGTATTTTATGTAATGTCTAACAAATATATTATTCAAATTATAATTAACTGTTTACAAAAGATTTTCCAAATACTATGCAAATTACTGTCAAAAATAAGAACTATTTCAAAATAAGTACAATATTTTCAATAAATTGTTTTATTTTGAACATATTTTTGTTTGTTTAATTAACATGTATTTTACAGAGGTACCTGATGCACTTTTAAAAAAATAAATTTGGTGTTATAGCAATTGAACCAAACATATTTTGTAACTTTGAATCTTGTATCTTTGCTTAAAATTTTTTGAGTTTCAACATCCTCTTTCTGGAAAAAGATTTAGTGGCTAGTGATCACCCAACTTAGTTTATACTCCTTGTGACAAAAAAAAAAAAAAGTGGGGACAATCTATTTAAAATTATTTTCAAAAGATAAATAGCTATCAAATATTTATGGATTATGTTTTTTGTTTTCTAGATTATTCACTTAACCTTGCTTCTTGTATTCTTTCACTCTATACCCTCTGAGTACCTACTATATGTCATGCACTTAATAAATGTATTTTTAGTTCAAAGGAGTGTCACTTATTTTCCTTTGTCTAAGAATTACCTTGATTGTAGAATTTTTTTTTTCCCTACATATAATAAGCTCACTATGACAATGTTTGACTTATTCTGTTTGTTACTTAGATGAGATCAAACATATCTCCTCAGTATCCATTGCCTTGTATAAAATGAAATTGTATTAATCATAGACTCACAGTGAGAGTAATATCCTTTATCATCCTAATGATTTATCTCAAAGCTTTATTTTACCAGCCTAAAGTATCTGGCCCCCTGGTTTTCTCCTTTGGCCTTTAAATTTTAGCATTGAGCCTACTGATGTCCATTTCTTTTTCACAAAAAATAAAGTACTTTTAAGTATGTTGTGCCATAAATATTTACAGAAAAAATATTTTCTGTATCTTCTTAAAAATAGAATATGTATTAATTGTATAGAGCTAAATATGAAAGTGTAACAATTGAAGGGAATTCTGAAAAATTATTGAGTCCAAGGAAAAAAGAATGTCACTTAATAGATGCAAAAAATGAATACAGTTGTTTCAGATTGCTAACTGAACCTGTTTGAGATGTGAACCAAAATAAAATCTTACTCCCCCTAGCCAACTGAATGGATCCCCCCCTTTTGGCCAAGGAGATCAAAAACAAAAACAAAAAAACAAAAAACCTTAAAGCTGACTTGCTGGGCATGCAGACACACCTCCTAGTTGGCCCTGCCCCTTTTGAAGGTATTCCTTGTACCCTTAAGATACAAAATCATTAACATTCCTAAGGCCATGTAAGAAAAATGTGAAAACACATTTGCAGGTCATCAATTTACTTAACAGATCACTTGATTATCAGTATATATCCCGTGGTTTGTCCAGGATTAACAGACTTCCTTATCTTAACTTAAAACATTCCAAGCCTTTAGACAAAGCTTCATTTCTTTAACCAGATGCAAATCAAAGAATCTTTAAACTCACCTATAACCCACTTGTAACCTATAATTCCCTGCTTTGAGATGACCTGCCTTTTTGGGCCAGACCAATGTACACCTTCCATGTATTGATTTATGACTTCACATGTAATTCCTGTCTCCCTAAAATGTATAAAACCAAACTGTGACCCAACTACAGCAACACCACTTGCTCAAGGCTCCTTGGGCATGGCTCTCTGGGTCACAGTAGCACATATTCAGCTCAGAATAGACCTTTTTAAATTATTAATATTTTTACAGAGTTTGGGTTCTTTTCCATTGACAGAGAGCACAAACTAAGGCCGTTGTATATTTTAATTTCTTTTTCAGGGCTTTACGTATAAGTGTTCATCATGTTCACTTTAGAAAAAAAGAATTTGAGATGTTATTTATGAGCCTGGACGTGTAAAATGATCTCAACATCAGGCAATAGAAGCAAGAATTAGAGGATATATAACAACAAGAAATCTGTTTAAACTGACTAGGAGGGAAATAAGTAGAGAATAAATAGGGTTATTACCACTAGGAATATTTTGTTAAAAGGTGCTAGGATGTCTTTCTGTGAAGATGCGCTGGTAGTGTAATATATTCTGTAAGTCTTTATTCCACACCCTCTACCTAAAAGATGAGCTCCTGGATAAAGAGAATTCTTCTCTCTCAATCAGTGTATTCAAAAGTAGATCTGATACCCTCTGACTGATAAGTATGCATAAAGTGTTTGTGAAAGCAAAAACATTGCATGCTATCACACAATAAAACAGATAAAGGAGGCACCATGTTTAAGGATGAAATGATGAACTAAAAGATCTCTCAGAGTTCTTTGAATTTCTGCATAGCTAACTCAATGTAGATTCTCAGGAGCACATGAGATTATATCAATTAGTGTATGAATATCACTTTATATTGCTTTCTCCAAACATAATCTTAGTCTCAGTGAACAAAAACTCTGGCAGAAAGGTGTTATTAAGCATACAAACATAAAGTGATTTGTTTTCCTAAGGCCACACTACATGTAATGTGCACAGTCAGAATGCCATCCCAGGTCTTCTAACTTATGTGGTTTATCACAGGCTGATTAGCTCAAATGGGAACTCACATTTAAATTAACTTAAGAATAACCAGCCATGAAGACACAGGTCAAATGATTTTAATGTAATCTTTCATTTCAATAAGCAATTTAGTATTTATTATTTTAGTAATAACAAATGACCTGAGTAGGAGCTCAGAAAGCCTTTGAAAATTATTAGTAGAGGAGATAACTTCTGCAAATTGGAAAATAATAGTCTAACTTTGTGTAACAGTATTAGTCCTATAAAATACAGCAGAAAAAAATGGAGGGTACTTCTAAAATCAAATGTGTAATGAGGAATTAGGATAAAGCTTAGAAGTATCTGAGTAAATAACTCTGCCCCTCTCCAGGTTTCTTTCTGAGGAACCCATAAGCATCTTTCTCATTGTAGGAATCTATTATTTTTCATATTGTAAATTTTAGGGTTACAAAATAGAACAATTTAATATCATCATGGCTGTGAAATAATATTGAACTATTCAGTTAATATATATATAAAATGAAGTGCAATAGCCTTGATTTTTTAATGGTTGTCATTTTTTAAAAAAATGTGTTCTCTAAGGTGTAATCTTTGAATATTAAAGAAAAGCATTGATCTTTGAGACTCAAGATAGAAGATCCTTTCCTTCTCTCTTATAATACATATATTGAGACCTGGTAAACAATGTATAGAATGTTGACACTTTCAGTGCAAATCCATTACATATGCACCAATGTCACAAGTTGAATGTGTTGTAGGCTCAACAAAAAGATCAGTTATTAAATTAGATTATTAAGCATGAAATGTCCGATTTCCTTAAGTACTAAGTTTGACACTTGATATTTCTGACATTTCACTTTGACATCTCTTGTTTTATTTTTATTGGGAAGGTACCTCCTCAGTCATTCAAGCAAACATTTTGACTTGTGATTATCTTTAAAATTTTTTTAAGAGCAATTTTTGTGAAACCATGAATAAGTAAAAAATTTTATTTTTGAATATGAGTTCTGTCATGGAACCAATGCAGTGCAGATAGCTTGAAATATCAGGAAGTGTTTGGGAAGGATGTGGCTAATGAACATACAGTATGTCAATGGTTTGAGAAGTTCCATTCAGGTGATTTTAATCTTGAAAATGAGCAATGTGGGTGACCAGAGACCAAGGTGGATAATAATGAACTGAAAGCTATAGTGGAAGCGAATCCATCTCAACCTCCACGTGAATTAGCAGAAGGTTTGATGTTACTATTCCAACAATACTGGACCAGTTGAAACAAATCAGTAAGGTAAAGAAGTTGGATAGATGCATCATAAATCCGATTGTGAAATTTGGGCATTTGATACAAAATGAAATTATTTCAAAAATCATTTCAAAAAAATTTCCGAAATACTTTTTGGAAGACAGAAAACAATAGTATGTTTGGAGAACATGAACAACTTAAAATCATTAAGAGTCAAAATGTCATTGGCATTGAAATTAAGGGACAAGGGCAAGATGCAAGGAAAGCTAACTTTTATATTTTATTATACCTTTGTTTTATTTTTGTTGATATTAAATAGAATTTTAAATAAAATAAAAATGATTCTGACATATCATGTATTGGTGTCTCTGCTGATTGTAAAATTCTCCCAATAGAGCCTTCACAGAATATAAAATAAAACACTAATAATTTATTTGAGCACTATGAATTTCTGTGTTGACACAATAATATTTCATTAAACAGAACTATTATCTTTGGGCTGCCCTTTCCCTGACCTTCAAGTTTATTTTAATTTGTTTTAGATTTTGAAATGAAAGGAGTGCAAATAAAAAGATGTTGGAACAAGGGGTTGAGTATAGTGCGTTCCTGTTTGCTTTCAATCCCTCCTCTACAAAGCTTTCCTTGGCCAATCCTGACTGGAGATTTGCTACTCCTCTGAACTCCTAAGGCATGGGATGTCTTTTGGTAATATTCATTCAGTAATCTGGTATTTTCTTATGATGTTTTAATAATAACCTCATATTCATTCATACACTTGTTTATACATGAATGTACCTGGATCTTCACAATAGTACAGGGAATTTGAAAGAGCAGATAACGTTTTTCACACTGTGAGGTGGAGAAAATAGAATTTCACATGTTTGCTCAAGGTCAACTGGCTTTTAAGAGGCTATGGCAGATCTAATGTTATAAAACATTGTAATACTAGTAAATTCTAAAATTCATATTGAAATTTGAAATCTCCAATTGGAATTCTTTTTCTAATTTATCAATTTTTAATAGTTAGCAATTTTGCATATCAATTAAGAAATTTTTTCCTATCCCAAGTTCAGGAAGATATTTTAAAATGTTTTGTTCTAGGACAGGTGCAATGGTTAATGTCTGTAATCCTAGAACTTTGGGAGACTCAGGAAGCAGGATTGCTTGAGAACAGGAGTTCAGGTACAGTGAGCTCTATCATGCCACTAAACTCTAGCCTGGGAGATAGAGCAACATCCTGTCTTTATTTTATTTTATTTTATTTTATTTTACTTTATATTTATTTTTTATTTTATTTTTACTTCAGAATATTACCAGGGTACAAATGTTTTGGTTACATGCATTGCTTTTGTACTGCTTGAGTCAAAGTTATGACTGTGCCTATCACCCAGATAGTGTACATTGTACCCATTAGGAGTGATTTCACCCATCCCCTCCTTCCCCATCCCATCTGCATGGTTTCCATTGACTTTTACTTCCATCTATGCACATGAGTGCTGATCGGTTAGTTCCAATTTAATAGTGAGTACATGTGGTGTTTGTTTATCCGTTCTTCCTATACTTCCCTTAGGAGGATGGCCTCCAGTTCCATCCAGATTGTTGCAAAAGGTATTAATTCATTTTTTATGACTGAGTAGTACTCCATGGTATATACCACATTTATTAATCTACTCATGAATTGATAGGCACTTGGGTTGATTCCACATCTTTGCAATTGTGAACTATGCTGCAATAAACATTCTATTGCAAGTGACTTTTTGATAAAATGACTTTTTTTTCCTTTGGGTACATACCCAGTAGTGGAATTCCTGGATCAAATGGTAGTTCTACTTTTAGTTCTTTGAGAAACCTCCATACTATTTTCCATAGAGGTTGCACTAGTTTGCAGTCCCATCTCCTGCACACTAATTTTAAATTCACCTTTAATCGTTGCATTAGCTTCAGCCAAAAGTTTTGATATGTTGTCTTTTCATTACTTTGTAAATGTAGTTCCTAATTTTTATTGTCATTTCTTCTTTGACTCATTGATTATTTATAATTGTATATTTTAATTTCCAAAAGAATGAAAATTTCTAATACAACTAAGGTAGAAATCAATAACTTTCTCTCCAAAAGTTATTGATTTCTACCTTAATCGTATCTGGGTGATTTCAAATCTTTGATATGTGTTAAACCTTGATTTATAGCCTAGAATATGGTCAATTTTTGTCAATTTTCCATATTTGTTTGAAAAAAACATTTTTTACTTGTGGATGTGATGTTTTATAATATTAGGTCAAGTCTGTTCAATATGTGTTTCAAATCTTATGTATCTTTACTGCCATTTTTTCCATCTGTTCTGTCAATTACTGAGATGCTTTACAATGTGCCAATATGATCATAGATTTGTCTATTTCTCCTTGTAGCTCTGATAATTTTTGCTTTATATATTTTGAGGCCAGGTTATTAGGTGTATCCAAAGTTAAAATTGTGATATAGTCCTGGTAAATTGAATCTTTTAAGGTACGGAGTGCCCTACTTTACATCTCTATAAATGCTTTTTTCTTTAAGGTCTGCTTTGCTTGGTATTAAGATGACTGCCCTAATCAATTCTGGTCTCCTGTTTGTGTATTCTTAACTTTCGGTGCATTAATTATCTTTTACTTTAGATATATCTTGCATACATAATAAATAATAATAAATAGTTATATTAAGAAAACAACAAAGCACTAGCAAACCAAATGTGACAGCACACCAAAAAGATAATCCACCTGGAATTTTCTTCCCTGTAATTGTCTCATGCTTGTGTTTTCCTCATCATTCACTTATCAGTCCTGCCATTTATTTTCTCAAAGAGGATTTCCCTTGCCCTTACCTTCATCTGACCCTCTAACTTTCTACTCCATTATTTTATTTTAAGTTTTTATAACATTTTTCAGAATCTGAAATTATCTTAGTTTTTGTATAGTTGCTTTCCATCTAATTTATTATTCATAGTACTTAAGACATTAATGAACATATTATTTCAGTTCAGTGATTAGCCATCTACTGCTTACTCTGTATTTAGTGCTATGAATTTAAATCTTATTAGGATAGAAAAGTAGGTTTCTTCATCTTAATATGCCCAGAGGAGATCCCCTGGTACATGCCTCTCACTTTCAATTTTCTACCAATTATCAGTGTTTAGAAAAAAGTGTCTGGCACAGAAAAAAATGCCCCATTAAAAAATTATTGAAAAAATGATTAATGAATAAATGACAATCCTCAGGAATAGGTTTTAGCATTGTACAGGTGAGTGCTATTTAGTCAAAGAATCATGGGATTGAAGAAAATCATTAATTTATTTAATTTCTCTTAACTCTAATACTCTACAAACATGTTAAAATAATAATGATAGTCACTATGAATATTAGTTGTTCATATGTCCCTGTTCTCCTTTGGTCCTCATTGTCATGAAAATATAAATTCGATCACACAGTGATTTTTGACAAATAGCTTCATAATTCTAATTTGGAGGAGCATACAATATTCTACTAATGAGTTGAACCAGAGTGCCTCTACTATTAATAGATAGTTTGGTTACCAATAATATTCAATACAATGTGTAATATTTATTATATATTGTCTTTCATTAGCTTTTATAATCTGCCTTATTTCCTAGTATTAAGTTCTAAATTTGCATAAATCAGCTAAAGATTATAAATTTTTTATAGCTATGAATATCTATTGTAGCAGATGTAGAAAATATAAAGATTGTTGCATCCCTAATTCAGCACCTGGAATGTGATAAACATATAATGAATGTATAATTAATGTATTAAAGGGTGTTATCTAAATGTTTTCCACAATCACATGATAATCAATACTGCATGTTAATATCAATTGATATTTTAGATTTTTAATGCAAAATGTATATGATTAATTTGGCATATTTAGTAAAATATTTTTCAATATTCAATATTATGTTTAGTACTGCCTTTAGACATAAACAAGTGAAGAGCTGTCCTGAAACTTGCATCTCCTTGAGTATCATGCTTTGCAGTGCCTTTTTCTAATTTTTACAGTCCACTTCCAGTGCATGGGACCGGACAAGTACCATCCAGAGAAGGCACTGCAAGACCGCATGTGGTACCACATAGATCCTGGTTGCCAAGATTTGCCTATCAAAATGTTCTAAATCTACTTCCACTGCCATAGACCAGCTGTAGTGCAATGACCTCTGGGCAGGTGGCTCTGCACAAGAACTGGAATTGGCATGGGCACTGTCCCAATTTTTCTCTTTTGGGTCTCTCCTTAACCATACATTAGGTTGACCAGATTCTGTGAAGATCTCCAGTAATCATAACCGTTTGGTTTTGCAAGGGCCCCGTGGCCTGACCCTACCTAGTTCCAGGATGGGGGTCTGGTAAGAAGATAAATCCCACCCTGCATCTTTGTTTCACAAAACTTTGCCAGATTGGGATACCAGAATGGTTCAATTTGATTTGAGGTGGTTCTCTATTCACTATGCACTATTCATGCATGGGATGAGTTCCGGGCTCTGGGCTACCAGTGATTTGCCACCCTATCTTGTGCTTGAGATAAGTGTCTGGGCCTCTGTATGAACTCCTGCCAATCTATGTAGGAATCATGATGCCAATTCCAGCCTACAACACCCAAGGATGATGAGGGTGGTAGCAAGCATCCCTTACTTTCTGTTTCCTTGACGTTGAAGTCAGAGTAGTTATTCTGCCATTTCTGTTGCCTCCACTTGACGTGTTAAGCAGCCGTTCTGGGGTGATCATGACTGCTTCCTCTGAGGGCTGTGAGACAGTTGTCCTGAAAGTGCAACAGGCCCTTTTGATTGGTGTCCTCTCTTGCCTCCCATTTCATGGTGATATCACGCTGTTCTGGGTTTTTCTAAAGTTATGCTGAAGGAGAAACAGACATATTTTGCTCAAGTGGCCACTTTTAACACCCTGTCCTGGACATCTCACTATTCTCCTATTGGCGGTACTGTGTGGAAGGCAATATTGAAAGAGATCATATTCTAAGAATGCAGTGTTTATATCTAAAGAGTTTGAATAAAGATAAGAGTATGTGCTATGAAGTCCCAAATGGTAAATTTAATAGGATAAGAAAATGAATTATTGTTCACATTATCCTGCATATGCTGGGTATGTTTGTATTTATTGTCATCATCACCAAGTACAGTAACAAATGTTAAGAGAGTAGTTGGAGTTCAGTACTCAAGGGCGTCAGAAAGCACATCAGTGTCAAGAATAACAATGCATTAAATAAATTGTATTATGCAGAGGCATGAATTTCTATATTGTTTCTATAAAAACAGGTTCCAAAGAGCAATAGCATTGTGAGTAATGACAGCATTGCTAACCTGTTTCTTACAGTGAAAGATATGAAATTAACCAGGAATGACACATTTGATGGTTCCAACACAAAGAGGTCCTGGACTTGAAGAGGAAGAGGAGAGTGCTTGATTAAACAATAAACAGGTACACAATTCTTCTCTACCCTTTGTTCTGTCTTTCGAAACAAAAAACAAACAAAAAAAATCGCTATACATCTCATTAGACCATAAATGTTAAACAAATTTAAAATCAAATTGTTCATTTAGACCCATACTTGAAAATAACATATATTTGCCTGAGGTTTGCAAACCCCAAGAAAGCTCATTTCTATTCCTTCTAATGCTTTCAAATTTTCTATTTATGTTAATTCACTAATAACCTTTTTCCATGGAGAACACATAAACCAATGACATCCTATGTTATTGTGAAGAAAATTATAGGCAACCCCATGAATCCAAGATAAAATCAAATATTAGATTTATTGGAATTTGGTTCAGTATTATTATACCTATATTGAGTATATATTAAATAACTGCATGTGTTGTGAATGAAGAATTTCTTTTTACTATTTTTTTATACTAGTGGATAACAGGAAGCCATCAAAATGATTAAATATACGGATAAAGGACATAATTGTACAACAAATTCTGGATAATTATTTGCCAGGTAGATATTAAGTCAGGGTAGCAACAAGGAAAATACTTGTGGTATAATATTTAAAAACAATATCACTATAAAATATACAACACTTGTTGAAGAATACATAAAATATTTGGATCTATTACTTTAATCATGACAAAAATCAATGCTTATTATGTGATTTAAGATATATATTTTATAAAATTTGAAGTCTTTTTATGCCCTAATCATATCTCATACTGTCCCAAGAAATATATGCTATCCTAAATCTAACATTACTTTTTTAAAATTTTATACTTTTAACATATCTGTATATTTCTTAATAAAATTTGTATATTTTGTGTTCTTTAGCAATGTGTAGTTTATTTTTGCCTGGTTTTGACATTTTTGTATGGTACTCTTTTGTGACTTTTTTCCCTTCAACAATATATTTGGTTTGGTCATTGGTCTATGGTGATATTTGTAGTTATATTTCACTTATATTAGTGTTGTATAGTATTCCTTAGTACAAATACACTAAAATTAATTTATTTTGTTGTTCCCAGGTTTTGCTAACAGAAATAATGCTGCTGTAAATATTTACATGTCTCTTAATATATATAAATAAGAGTTTTTCCTGGGTTATGGACCGAAGAGTGAATTGCTAAACTGTAGGATATTTAACTTTACTTGATATTGCCAAATTGTCTCCCAAATGCTGTGTCAAATTGCACAGTCACCAGCAGTGACTGGCAGTTCCATTCTTTTATATCTCCTGGCACTTGGTGTTACCAGAGTTTTTAATTTTTGCTTATCCCAATAGTTAGCTAATGTATGTAAATAAAAATGAGATTAGTAGTAATTTACACAAGCACATGACTTTTGTGTTTCGACTTCTCAAAAAATAACCAGCAGTGAATTTAATGTAGCTAGATGTTTCCCTTTTTTCATAAGTGGTTGCTTAAAAAAATATTTCTACTCTGTGGTCTCCTCCATTTATATACTGCCCAAAATTAACATAATTAGACTTTTAAATTTTTTTGAGTCATTTAGACATGAAATAGTATCTCACTGTGGTTTGAACTTGTATTTCTAGGTTTACTAATGACCACCTGCCAGCTCAAGAAAGACAGCATTGAAAACCACCCAAGAAGTTACTCCAGGCATTCAATCCTAATCTCAATTCCCTTAGTTCCTTCAAAAGTCATTACTATCCTGACTTTTATAATAGTTTGCTTTCTTGAATTTATTTAAAATATTATTGCCGAATGTACTTCCCTAGAGACCACAAATAAATCTTGCCCATTGAAAAATAATGTCCTTTAAGTCCCTTATTCTTTAGGCTCTCCCTCCTTTCCTTTATCTTTCTTAGAATATATCTATTGAAAAACAGAGTGAATTTGACTTGTACATTTTTTCACAGTGTGCATTTTGCTGAATTATAAGCATACAATTGGGGGTTGACATATTCTTTGTTCTTTGTTTTTCCTGAAAATTGGCAACAGGATCCAGGGAGTTTTCAAGATAATGAATTAATTCCCTATCATTCTTTGTAGGTAAAATATTATTTTAATAACATTATTAAGTCATAGATATAAATACATTTGATGAGTTTCAGTCTATTATGATTATTTTTTGAGGCTCCTCATGTCTCATCTTTCCACCAGTCAAAACCTGTGAAAGCTTGTTTCTGAGCTTTTTTGACATGACTCTAATGGTCTTTCATGATATCCTCAATATCTGATGTTCCAGGCTTATCGTATATAATTCTTGCTTCAGACCTAAAATGAGCCATTTATCCAAGGAAGCCTGGATATCCTTTAGTGGACAATATTCAAGTGGGCAAGGAAGCTCTTTGCCATTGGGCTAGTCAATGTGTCTAGGCCTTTTCTGAGGACAGTTTCTGAGGCCTTTTCTTTCTGTCTCCAATGTCTCTGTCTCTATCTGTCTCTTTCTTTTTGTGATATTAAAGTTATTGATGTTCCATGACTACACTAGTTAATTTAGGTGATTCAAAGTGTGTATCTCTCTTTCACACACACACACACACACACACACTGCATGAACACCTATGTCGGTGTATGCATGTATTATATATGTGTGTGTTTAAATAAAAATTGAAAAAATGCATCACGAGTTTCTACTGATACATCTAACCAGAATATAAAACTATCGGGATTTTTACTTATGCTTGTCTCTATTGCATCTTTATCTCTCTTTCTCCACAACAAAATCCTAATTCTTAATGATAGATAATGATAAACTGAGAATATCATATGATTGCTCATTTACTTTATTCAACATTAAACACATAACAGTCTCAAAATGGCAATACTAATATTATCCCTCCAATATAATTACTAAGAACAGTTAATTTTGTTTTGCATATGTTTTCCTCATCTTCTGAAGCACAATATATACAAAAAAAAAAAAAAAACAGGCATTTTACAATCAAACTGCTGAACACTGAGAGAAAAATTTTAAATGAATCCAGGAGCAACTACAAGAATCATGCCTGTTTTTCCAAGACAAACTGTGAAAGGAGAACAAAATGGAATGACATTTTGAATGCACTGAAAGTAAACAAAATAGGATTCCATATCCAGAGGAAAATATCTTTCAAAATGGGAGTTGAAAGAACAATGTTTTCAGACAAATAGAAGCTGATAGAATTAATCACCACCAGTCTAGAGTATTGAGTTTTTAGTGTCTTTAATCTGTATTATCTGAAAGTACTAGAAAAGATTTTTTTCTAGCAGAAAGAAAATAATTCCAAATGGAAAGATAGAAATTAAGAAAGAAATGAAGAATTCCAGCTAAATGTATAGCAAACATAAATGAATATTGACATTTTTAAAACAAAAATACTATTTCCTTAAGAGATTTAAAATATATAGAGAAATTAAATACATGACAAATAAGCACAAAATGCAGGAGGGATGTCAGTGGTGCAACATTATTGCACTGTTCAGAAAGTGAAAATGTTTAAAGGTAGATGGACTATAACAAGTCAAGGTGCAATTGACTTGGCGTGCAATTTTTCAGTTAATTGCTATAAGTAAAATAAAATAAAATGTTATTAACAGGCCAGTAGTGAAAAAACAATGGAATGATAACAGTCATGTAAATAACAATAACTAATTAATCTATCTAATTAAGCCATTAAAAGAATAAGAATTAAGCTGAAGCAAAGAAATGAGTAAGAGGAGAAGTTAAACAAAAAAAGACCCTTGAACAAAACGGGTTTGAACCGTGTGGGTCCACTTACTTATACACAGTTTTTCTTCCACCTCTGCCACCTCAAGACAGCAACTCCTCCTCTTCCTACTATTCCTAGTCCTACTCGGTGTGAAGATGATGAGGATGAAGATCTTTATGATGATCCATTTCCACTTAATGAAACATAAATATATTTTCTCTTCATTATTATTTTCTTAATAATATTTTCTTTTCTCTATTTTACTTTATTGTAAGAACAAGATGTATAATACATATAACATACAAAATGTGTGTTAATAGACTGTTTGATATCAGTAAGGCTTCTGGTTAACAGGAGGCTAATAGTAGTTGTTAAGGTTTTGGGAAGTCAAAAGTTACATAAGAATTTTCTACAGGGCACAGTGTCAGTGCCCCTAACCTCCATGTTGTTCAAGAGTCCACTGTATATTTAAACTACTTATATGCATATTCCCAGATGTATTGAAAAGTAAACAATTAAGAATTTAGAAAATATATAGAAAAGTATCTCCATGATTTTGGAGTATAAAAAGATTTCATATACAGGGAACAAAACACTAAACATAAATAATTTAGAGGCTAGGAGCAGTGGCTCACGCCTGTAATCCCAGTGTTTTGATAGGCCAAGGCAAGAAAATTTCTTGAGGCCAGGAATTCGTGACCAGCCCGGACACGGTGAGACCCTATCTTTATAAAATAAATAAATAAATAAATCACAACATATGTTTATCAAAGGATATGTGCAGAAATAATCATAGTAGCTTTAATACTATTAGTCAAAATGGAAATGACAGGTGTGTTTAGCAATAGTAGAATAATTGAGTAAAACATAGTGTATTCTTATAATGGAATTCTATCCAGCAGTGAGAAAACCATAACTATGGCAACATGCAATGTGAATGTATCTCACAGATACAAGCCAGAAACAAAGCATATAGATTATGGTAACATTCATGTGATGTTTACCAATAGGTAAAACTAATATATGCCAATAGAATTTTAAAAACTGATTGTATCATGTAAATATTAATATATGTAATATTGAGGTTTATAATTAAATTTATACATCAGGTAGTTTTTCTCAACTAAAAAAATTAAAAATAAACAAAATAGTATTTTTTGATGATAGTTCCACTATGACTACCAGGTCTACATTTATTATTTTCAAGCCTAAAATTTTTTATAATGTCTTTTTTATTATACTTTCCAGTTTTACTCCTTGAAACTCAACTGTTGGTCTAATTTTCTTTTTTTTTTTTTTTTTTTGTTTTTGTTTCTTTTAATTTTGGAAAATGCACTGTCTTTTTTTCTGATAGCTTTTAAAATCTTTGTGTGTGTGTACATATGTGTGTGTTGTAATTTCAATTCAATATGCCTAAGTGAAAGTATTGCTTGGGATTCATCGAGTTTCCTGAATCTGAAAATTGATATCTTTCATAACTTTGAGAATTTTTTCTTTATTGTTTATTAGAATATGTTCACTCGCTTGTTCTTTATATATCTTTTTTTTTTAATTTTTTTTTTATTTCAGCTTATTATGGGGGTACAAAAGTTCTGCATAGATATATTGCCCATGTCCCTCCCAATCCCCCGAGTCCGAGCCTCAAGCGTGTCCATTCCCCAGACAGTGCACATCGCACTCTTCCTGTAGGTATACACCCATCCCCTCCCCCACCCCCGTCCCCCCCAAGTCAGAACT
>CM052436.1:78802158-78822596 GCA_028533085.1 Varecia variegata | reverse complement strand
GACAAATTTTTAGAAACACACAGCCTTCCCAGACTCAATCAGGAAGAAATAGAATACCTGAATAGACCAATATCTAGTTCTGAAATTGAAACAGCAATAAAAAACCTTCCCAAAAAGAAAAGCCCTGGTCCAGATGTGTTCACACCTGAATTTTGCCACACCTACAAAGAAGAGCTGGTGCCCATCTTACATAATTTATTCTCTAATATAGAGAAGGATGGTATTCTCCCCAACACATTTTACCAAACCGATATATTATTGATACCAAAACCAGGAAAGGATGTTCTTTATATATCTTTAAAAAAAAAATTCCCTAAGGTTCTGGTAGACATGTTAAATTTTATCCCTTTATCTACATCATTTCAACCAGCCCTACATATTTGCCACCACTTTGTCTATCTGTGCCCAGTTCTGGGTAATTTCTTTAGGTCTGCATTCTAGTTCTCTAACTTTCTTTTTCACTTGTTCTAATCTTTTTGTCTTTTTAAAAACCTTACATATTAAGTAACTGACTTCAATTATCTTATTTTTCATTTACAGGTATTCTGTTTGGTTCTTTTCCAGTTCTAGCTCTTTATTTTGATGATTTTATGTTTTTTGTCATTCCTTTTGATTACTTCTTTTATACTTTAAACATTTTCTATATATTTATTTTATCTTTTGATCTGATAATTCCCATAGTTGTAGGCTTAAGATATTTGATTATCTGTTTTTCTTATTTCCCTTGCTCTGGTATATGATAACCTATTTGCTTATGTGTTTGTGATTCTTGTTTATGAATTTTTACTTCTTGGAGCTTTTATTTGAAAAAATCATTTGGCTTTATTAAAAAATATATACTTCTTTGGAGGAATGGAGGGTGATCATTAAAACTTCATTTACTTCTACCCAGTATCACCTGTATTTGCTACCAAAATATGAGTTTTATTTTAGAGCTTGTAAAGCCATAAATTCAGCTTGACTTCTAATCCAAAAAAATTACTTGAAAAAATGCTTACAATATATATGTTCCAGGAGAAATTTTCTTTTCCTACACCTAGAGCAGAGGCTGAGTCAGGTAAGTATATCTACCATTTCCTTTAGTCCTGCAAGTTGTATTCTGATGTACCTTCTAAATATTTTGTCCCTTAAATTTCTTGGCCTTAGGTTCCTGCCTAAATCATCAATTTGATCTGCCTTAGTAGAACTAGGCTTTACCTTCTATTCATCATGAAAAATTTATTAAAATTTAAGCTAGCAGTATGGACCACCACTCATCAGTATAGTTCCTCAGAGCAAGCAACGGTTTAGCAGGAGCTTTCTCTCTTGATTCATAGTTTTATCTTCTTTTGTTCCTAAGGCTTTATATGGCATTTCTTCTAGGTGAGTCATGCATTTTAAAACAATTTTTTAAACTAAAAATGCTAAATAGTCTACACAAAGAAGGTTTCTCTGGTTGTCAATTTGTTCACATTGAGAGAACTAGCCACATTTTCACTAATCTTAGAGTAAGCAGGTTCCACCTTTGCCATCTCCTCTTCTATATACACTCCCTTTCATGTGCTAAATATATAAATTCTATCTCTATCAAGTGTATATTTACTATTTTACGTTCAACATTTTAAAAATCCCATTGCATGGTCAATATGCATTTTATAGTCTTTTTAAAATTAGCATGTCCAAGACAGAATTATTGATTTTTCTCTTAATATGCTGGCCAACCACAATTTTCAGTCTATTAATAAATATCACTCCCTCTGTTATTCAGATCAGAATTTTAGAAATTATCCTTTACACTTTGCTTTAGCACCCTCCAATCTAAGCCATTAGTAAATCACCCTCACTTTATCTTTAAAGCAAATTCGAACTTCTAACAATTTACCCTACTTATACTGTGAGCAACTATTTCTCCATCCTCATCTCATACTATCTGCCTCACTAATCACAAAAGTATTGACAGGGCTAACAAGAACCACTAAGGCATGTTGAAGCAAGCACCCAGAGGCTAAAAAATAACTGGAATCAGCTATTTCCCTAGACCTAAAGAAGAGATAGTCTTAACAGAAACTGGCTGAAGAAAGCTAGACCTTTAGGTAAGGGTTGCTGGAAAAGAGCTATGTATTCAACAGAGGAACATAATACCCTATAGCATGATAGGGAGTGAAAAAAAGAAATAAATATTCCAACAACATTCTCCTCCAATACGCTCATCTTGTAAAAGTACTTCCCATTTTCTCAATTGTAATGAAACTGAAAGGGCAAAGGAACTGCTTTTAAATGGTCACTAGAGGCACAAAGTAAGGTGAAAGACAGATCTGCAGAGGCAACAAAAAATATCCAGCCTGTATACCTAATTTTATGTTACAAGCATACATGAATCACAGAATAGATGGCTTTTTCATTCAACCATTATGTACTGAATGCCAACAATCTCCCTAGCACTCTTCTGCACACTGGGGATACAATGTTAAACACAACAGACTATGTTCTCTTCCTCACTGAAACTACACTCCACTGAGGATCAAAACATTGAAGAAATTAGTAAATAAAAAGGTATTTTTATCACATCAGGTGATTTTCAGTGACATAAAGAAAAATGTTGACATTTAAGATGGTATTTGAACAAAATACCATCTTAGTAGTGAGAACATCAGACTTTGAAAATTGAAAAGAGAAATGTTCTAGGTAGAGGTAGAGCAATAACTAAACATTCTTAATTTTTTATAAAACAGATGGCTAAATAATATTTTTGCTGTTATATTGAACTATGTTTTTTCATAGATATTATGTCATCCACTATTCTCATTAGTAAAATAAAATTGTTACTGCTAATCCATAAAGTGTATGATGGGACTTAGCATAATATCTGATGTACAGTAAGAACCCAATAATTACCAGCAAGCTCTCTATTATTATTGTTTTGATGGTGATGATGATGATTACTATATGTAAATATGTATATCAAGGTCAAGACTTTTATTGGCACACAATTGCTTCCTTAAAAACGTAGACTGTAAGAAAAGAAAGAGGAGGTAAATAATACTAATTATTCAGACTATATCTATACATGTAGCTAGAGAAAAAAAAAATATTTCCCTTGCAGTTATATTGAGCAGCTTTCATAAAGATAATTCAGGTAATATGTATTTAATGAAACAATATGGCTAGAATTATTCACTAGTTGCTCTGTAACCAAACACAGACAGACAAACTTTAATATTTTAATCAATTCCAGGCGTCATCAAGTATCCAGTTAACCAGTGTCATTTTAAAATTTAAATGTCAATGCTTTCTGACTATAAGATCCAAAATTATCTTTGTTATTATAAAATAATTACATTTTATATCATAAGATCACATGCTTATGATAAACATTGACACACGTATTATTGAAAAGCAATTATTCTTAGCATTTATCACTACATGATTTATATTCTTATCTTGATTCTTTCTTATTTCTTTTTTCTTAACAGCCCTGACATTGTTTCTTTTTGTTTCTACTGTTGCCTAATTCTATTGTATTCTCATACTACTTTTCTCACTTAAGTAAGTCCTATTAATGGTTATATATCCTAGACTAAATTATACAAAAGTATTTATGAATACCAACTATACATGGGCATGAATTACATATGGAGATATCTGAACTAGTTTTTGATCCAGTCAGATAAATTGCTAAATTTTTTTTTGATTGCCAAATGATCAATTTTCTCATTCTATTTTAATAATATTTAACTTTAGAGAAACTCCTTTGAGTTGTTAACAGATGGTTATGGTTAAATAAGATAAAAAACAACAACAATAATAATTACTAAAGCTAATTTCTTTTACAGACCACTAAACACTTCACAGTTATTATATCTCATAACTTAACCCTTATGATTACATTATGAGGTAGTTTTATTCCCATTTTACAAATAAAAATACTGAATCCCTCAGATTAAGGACTTTAATTGAGACACAGTGCTAAGAAATAAAAATGTTTAGATTTATATATGTGTTCTATCTGGAACCAGAATATAAGCACTACACTAAGGTATACTAAGTAGGAATATAGTTATAATTATCAAAATCAGAAATGTTGAAACATGCACATATTCTTCCAAGAGTTCTATGAATGGTTTGCTTTATCTTTGAACTTTTTTCCAAAATACTTTTTTATATTTTTATCATAGTATCTGGTAATATCTGAAGTATTAATTTCTTAAGTGCACTTTAGTGGTATAATGGATGCAATCTGCAATACTAATTATAGAGAGAATTGCTCTTTGAAGTAATTACTCATATTTTCACTCTAATGAAATAAAAATAACTATATTTTTGTATTGGGTTAATTTTTAACCCAAACATCCATAGAGTTAGCTTATCAACAGTTATAATTTTATGTTTAAGTTTTTTAATGGGTAAAGCATAAACTGATCCTATTTTCTTAACCTTAGAGAAGATGATAAAGCATATTTTGAAATTAACCACTTGCACAGATTATATTTTAAATATTATGTTATTTATAATCATGACTTTTTCTCAACTGGATTGTAAATTCGATGTGCATTGTCTTTATAGTAAGACTTCTTGTTTTCAGAGAACAGTTTGTAAATAGTATGTATGACTTTATGAGTTCTGAGTTTGCTCAACTTGCATATATTATTTTTATATTTTAGTATGTTTTCAAATGCTTTTTAAGTATTATTTGGGGCTTTGAAGAATATGCCTTTTACAAAGACAATAAATTACTACTTATTTTGTGACTCTATTAAGAATTGAAGAAATGTGTCTTCTGGAATGTACAAAAAAAGAGCAACAATTAAGAGACAAATCTAAAAACAGCTTTTAGATTTAGATAACCAAAGGAAAGGCTTTTTTTTTACTGAATAGCAGAAAATGCCAGTTCTCTGTGTAGAGGTACAGTAATGGGGCAAATATAGCTAGGATGACTTGTTGGAAAAATAAGTAAGATCTAATGTAGCGACTTCTAGACATTTTATTATTTGTGGTTATCATAAAGTAAAAATGCTCTCTTGGAGTTTTTATGAAAGCAGTTGTTTTACTTATCCAGCCAGTTTTGAGGTTTTTTTTTAAAATTTTTTTCTAATCTGGTGGAATAAAATTGATTCCAACAAGCAATTTAACTGTTTACCCAGAGAATGACTAATATTCTTAGTCTCTATCACTTACTCTGCAACTTGGATACAATTATAACTATTCAGTTCAAGAAAAATTATATTCAGAAGGGTTTCAACATTGTTCTGGAACTGACTGTATAGTTGTAGATAAAGCCTTGGTCACAAGAGCATCTAAATTAAACAAAGCTATTCAGAAGTTCAAGCACAAAGTGCGGGTGGATTAGGATACTTTTGTGAGTGACATTTCCACTACACATAAAGCTAATAAAACTGTTGAGAAAAACTGCTTTTGGTCTCAACAACTTCAACCCCAGAAATAGAGTGTAGTATTAGGCAAGTGACATACTAGAAGATGCATCTTTCCAACTCGTATTGAATATCACTGGTTTAGACAATTATAACCATGAGCTATTTTCTACGACAGGACCAACCAGTTTATTATAAACCTCACCCCTGCACAAACACTTTATCTGAGTCACTCTCAACACCTATTATCTACATTCGTTTAAATATTTCCCAGCTATTTCTGAAAAACTACTGGTCCAGAAATAGAAACGATAGGAGAAGATATTTCATACTGGCACTATAATGATCACTATCAAGCTTACATAAGTTGCAGTAGACCCAGAAAGAATGCTAGTATTAGGACGTACTCCAATAATACATTTTATGCCTACATCAGTTCAGAAATTTGAAGAAAAATTTGAGTTTCTTCAAATTTCTGAACAGATGTAGTACTCTGACTCGGCCGTTGCAAAGACAGTATATGTAACCAACGTGTTTGTACCCCCGTAATATTCTGAAATTAAAAAAAAAAAAAGAAGTGAAATTTAGAAATACAAAAAATTGGAAAAATAGCTTTAGATGATGGAAGAGACTACATAAATACCTTCTCAAAAAGAAACATATGAGGATCTGTGCACATTGATATGCCCTACAGAACAATTATAAAAAAGAGTTCTGCCAAAAACTAAGGTTTGGTAGATAAGGCACCAAAGAAATACCTTGTGATTAAAAAAAAATGTTTCTAAATATTTTATAACTCCAAGATATATGAAGTAGAAAAAATAAATTGGCATGTACATTAGGAAAAGTTAATGTCAAAAATTAAAGGGAACATTTTCCTGAATTTCTGGAATAATAATTCATTGAAAACTCAAAAGATAGATTGTTTTACTCACAAGTTTAGTATTTTTCTTCTCCCTTAAATATATCCTTCAGAATTCCCATTGTTCTGCTTCCAGATTATTTTGTATAAAATGTTTTTATTTCATTCTGATATTGAAAGTTATTTTCTCATGGTATAAGAATTCCACTTGATAGTTATGTTCTCATTTAATTGAAGAGATAATGCACACTAGTGTGATTTTCTAGTTGTGATTGAAAAGTCAACAACAAGTCTCTGATTCTAATGTAATGGGTTTTTGAAGATATTGCATTTTTTTCTCTCAGGATATTTATAAGATGTTTTTAAACTTGATCTTCTGCAGATTTACTATGATAGATCTATGTGTAGATATTTTTATTTCCAAATTCATTAATTTAATACATATAAATAGAATATTTTCACTTGCTAGGTACTATTCTGGGCACTAGGCAAACATTAATGAACAAAAAAGACAAATATATATGTTCTTACGCAATCTACATTTTAGGTGGAAGAGTAGGGGCAGACAATAAACAGGACATAAAATCAATGTCTATTTAAGTAAATTTGAAAGTAATAATTATGCTGATAAATTTAAAAAAAAAAAAGAGCAATGAAGAAAATAGTATGTGTTGCCTATTTGGGGCAGGCTTTAAACAGAGTGACCTATGTAGTCCTCCTTCAGAAAGAAACTTTTAGGCAAAGACTGGAAGGAAGCAAGAACATTATCTACATGGATCTCTGTGGGAAGTGCATGTCTGGGAAGATGAGGAACCAGTATGAAGACCCTAGGAAGAAGCTTGCCTTGAATGCTAGAGGTCCAGGTATAAGGAAAATGTGAAGAGAACAGAGAGAGCAAAATAAAGAGTAGAAGGAGATGAGGACAGAGGGAAAAGGGGAAGCAAAATTCCCAGGGTTTTCTGGGCCATTAAAGAAACTTTTATATTTGCCTTTACATCGACTGAAAGATTATTTTGCAAGCATTTGAGCAAATGAATAACTTGATTTAGATCAAGTTTTATAAAGCACTATTCTGGCTACTGTGCTGACAAGAGAGTGTAGGCAAGTTAGAAGAAGAGAAACTATTTCTGTAATCCAAGCAGGAGATAAAAGTGGCATGAATCAGGGTGGTAGAAGTAGAAGTAGAGAAAAGTGGTAGATTCTGCATATATTTTAAAAGTTAAGGCAACAGAATTTCTTGAAGTGTTTGATATGAGGTGCAAAGGAAAAAAAAGAGGTTATGATGATTCTAAGTTTTTTTAATGGGAACAACTGGAAACATTGAGCTGCCAATACCTAAAACAGATGCATTTGAGATAATTTTAGATATCCAAGTGAAAATTGTGAGTAGGAAGTTGCATATATGTGTTTGAAATTTGATAGAGAGAATGATCTAGACTAGAAAAAATTTTAAAACACATGTTGACTAAAATTGATATTGGAAAGATGTCAGGATTTATATATCCTGACATATATCCAGAGGCAATACATGCACCAATTTTTGTGCCCATTTTTATTCTTCCATATGTTGCTGCTTCTCTGTTTTTTCTATTCTTTCCTTACCAAAAATATTTGCCATTGTCTACTCTATCTTCTCTATTATTATTATCCTTCAAATTTTCAGGGTGCACATTGTGGCATAACAATGGCTCTACCTTTTATTATCTTGTTACTTTAGATTCACTATAACTAGAATATATATATATATATACACACATATATATATATATATAGTTTTTTTTTACCTATCAGTCAATTTCTGAGACAGAACCTAGGTGAAGTTTGGAAAGAGGTTCTTTTCCAGTCAAGTCTCCATAGAAGAATGCAGTCCAGCTGACCCCTTGACTGCAGCCCCGTCAGAGACCCTGAGTAGAGAACCATATTCAGCTATTTTCTGAATCCTGACCCACAGAAACTGTGAGATAATGAATGTCTGTGTTTTAAGCTACTAAATTTATGGTAATTTGTTATGCAGTGATGCATAACCAATTCAGGGACTCTCTTTAAGAAAATAATAAGGAAGTAAAAACACAAAATTAGATAAAAAGTGATTTATTGTCATTTGGAACAAAAAAAATAACAAATTACTAACTTTAAAATGTTGAAAACTACCACAAACAGCTTATTATCCCAGAAAGATAGCATAATATTTTTATTAACTTCCAGACATAATTGTTAAAATTCTTCCCAATCGTTGGTGGAAAGGAAGAGAGAGGTAGTAAAGTAGGACTCTACAGGGACCATCCCCACATGGAAAAATAAATTTGAACAACTATCCACATGAAATTTCCTTTATAAGAGGTAAGGAAACAAGGTGAGGGATCACAGTACCTGGTTGTCACACAATGATGACATACGCCACATTGAAGAGAGTAGGAAGGACAATTTTTTATTACCCGCATCATCCTTCCACTAGACCCAGGTAATACATGTCTGCTTGGGGAAAAAGAGGGAAGTGAGTAGAGGACTTTTCCTTGAGCCTCAACATTGGAACTGCCACAGTGAAACACAGCACTGGGCAAATACTCACATATTCCCGTATCCCAAGCCAGAACTTGCAGACTGAGCCTCTAAACCCTTCCCAGCACTGGGGGGACCACACAGCCCCAGGATTCAGGCTTGCATGGGAGCCTCAGGCTCCTGTTCATACTGCCGTCACACACTGGTCATAGTGAGCCCGAGGCTCTGGGGCACCACAATGTCACATCTGTGACATGGCTCACTCAGACAAAAAACAGTCTGCAAAGTTTGGAATAAATACTTACTCAAAAGAGTAGTCACAGATGCATAACCACAAAGACCAAAAACAATCAGGGAAACATAACATCACCAAATCAACAAAATAAATGCCAGTGACTAACCGTGAAGAAATGGAGATATATGAATTTTCTGACAAAAATTTAAAATAACGTTTAAGGAAATCAATGAATGTCAATAAAATACAGGGAAACAATTAAATGAAATGAGGAAATGATAAGTGACCAGAATGAGAAATGTAATACAGAGATTGAAATACTTAGAAAATCAAACAAACAAAAATCCCGTAGCTAAAAAATACCGTGAACAAAATGAAAAGAGCATCAGTAGCAGAATTGATTAGTCAAAAGAAATAATATGTGAACTCAAAAACAGATTATTTGAAAATATACAATCAAAGTTAAACAAAGTGAATGAAAAGGAATGAAAAAAGTTTTAGAAACTTATAGGAAAGCATAAAAATAGAAAAGTTTGAGTCATAGGAGCTCAAGGATATGAGAAAGATAAAGTAGTCAAAAGTTTATTTAAAGAAATAGTAGCACAAAACTTTCCGAACCTAAAATAAGATGTAAATATCCAAGTACAAGAAGGTAAAAAGTCTCTAATCAGATTCAATCTAAATAAGTCTACCCAACGTATATTACAAAACTGTCAAATATCAAAGACAAAGAGAGAATTTGAAAGCAGCAAGAGAAAAGAAGAAAATAACATATAAGAGAGTAATATTGCTAGCAGCAGATCTCACAGCAGAAATCTTACAGGCCACTAGAGAGTGGGATGATACATTCAAAGTATTGAAGGAAAAAAGCTGCCAAACAAGAATACTGTACTTGGCAAAACTGTTCCTCAGAAATGAGAGTGAAAGAAAGTTGAAGGAGATAATTACCACCAGCCCTATATTGCAAGAATTGCTAGAGGAAGTTCTTCAAGGTGAAAGAAAAAGATGCTAATAAGTAACACTAAACCATCTAGTATTATAAAATTTACTAGTAAAAGTAATTACACAGTTAAATTCAGAATACTAATACTGTAATGGTTGTATATAAATCATGTATATATTTAGTATGAAGATTCAAAGACAAAATTATTAAAAATAATAGTTACAATAATTTTTAAAGAATATGCAATCTAAAAAGATGTAAATTGTGACAAAAATTCAACATATGGAGGGAGGGGAGTGAAGTACAGTACAGAGGTCTTTTTTGTGATCAAAGTTAAATTGTTATCAGTTTAAAATAAGATGTTATAACTATAAGATGTTTTTCTGTAAGCCCCATAGTAACCACAAAACAAAAACCTATAGTAGATACATAAAAAATAAAAAAAAAGAATTAAAACATACCACTAGAGAAAATCACTTAACCATAAAGGAAGATAGCAAGAAAGAGGAGAGGAACAAAGACTGTATAAAACAACTGGAATAAAGAATTCACAAAATGCAGAAGAAAGTCTTTATCTATCAATAATTGCCTTGAATGTAGATAGATTAAATTCTCCAATCAAAAGACATAGAGTAACTGAATATATTAAAAAAAAAAAAACTGGAAGTACTGTATGATGCCTACAAGAGACTCACTTCATGTGTAAGGACACAAAAGACTGAAAGGGAAGACATAGAAAAAGATATTCCATGTAAATTAAAACCAAAACAGAGCAGGAGTAGCTATATTTATATCTGATGATCCATATATTAATGTAAAAAATTGTAAAATGAGACAAAAGGCTATTATATAATGATAAATAGGTCAATGCAATAAGAAACTATTAACAATTGCAAATATATATGCAACCAATATTGAAGCACTTAAATATATAAAAAAATATTAATAGATCTTAAGGGATTGGTAGACTGTAATACAATAATTGTAGGAGACTTAAACACTTCACTTTCAGCAATGGACAGGTCATCCAGACAGAAAATCAATAAGGAAATATTGGACTTAATCTAAACTCTAGATCAAATTGGACCTAACAGACATATACAAAATATACTACCCAATAGCTGTAGAATATACATTCATCTCAAATTCATGTGGACTATTCTCTAGGAGAGATCATATGTTAGGCTACAGAATAAGTCTTACAAATTTAAGATGACTGAAATAAAATCAAGTATCATTTTGGACCACAATGGTATAAAACTAGAAATCAGTAACAGGAGGAATTTTGGAAAATCTAAAAATGTGTGTATATTAAATAATAAGCTTCTGAACAACAATGGATCAATAAAAATATTAAAAGAGAAATTTTAACAATCTAGAGACAAATGAAAAGAAAACACATTGAAACCTATGAAATATAGGGAAGCAGTTTAAAGAGTTAAGTTTATGGAAATAAAGACCTGTACCAAAAAAGAATGATTTCAAATAAAAAACTTACTATTATTCCTCAAGGAACTAGAAAAACAAGAACAAACTAAGTTCAAAGTTAGTAGAAAGAAGAAAATAAAGAACAGAACAGAAATAAATGAAATAGAGTCTTGATAATAGAAAAGATCAAGGAAACTGAAAGTTTGCTATTAGAAAACATAAAATCAACAAATATTTAATTAGACTTAATACATACAAAAATCAGCTCAAATGGATAAAAGATATAAATAAATGTAAGACCCCAAACTATGAAACTTCTAGAGGAAAACATAGGCAAAATTTCCATGACATTGATCTGGGCATTGATTTCTTGAATATGACTCTAAAAGTATAGGCAACAAAAGCAAAAATAGACAAATGGGATTACATAAGCCAAAAATCTTTTGCACAGCAAAGCAAGCAATCAACAGAGTGAAGAGACAACTTACAAAATGGGAGAAAATATTTGCAAACCTTACATCTACTAAGGGGTTAATAAGAAAAATATATAAGGAATTCAAGCAACTTAATTGAAAGAAAACAAATAACCCAATTAAAAAAATTAGGAAAAGATCTGAATTACCTACCATTTCTTAAAAGAAGACATGCCTATGGCCAACAGCTATATGAAAAAAGTGTTCAGCATCATTAATTATGAGGGAAATGCAATTTAAAACCACAATGAAATACTACCTCACACCTATTAGCATGCCTACTATCAAAAAAAAAATACCAAAAGATAACAAGTGTTGCCAAAGATAGAGAGAAAAGCACCAACCCATATACACTGTTGGTGATAATTTAAATTAATATAGCCTTTATGGAAAACAGTATGAAAGTTCTTCAAAATATTAAAAATAGAACTACCATATAAACCAGAAATCTCACTATTGGATATATTCTATATCCAAACTAAGTGAAATCAGCATGCCAAATAAATACTGTACTCCCATGTTTGTTGCAGATTATTCACAGTAACCAGGATATGGAATCAACCTACATGTCCATCAACAGATGAATGGATAAGAAAAGGTAGTGTTTATAAATACACACACAATAAAATACTGTTCAGCTTTATAAAAGAAGGAAATCGGTCATATCTAACTATATGAGTGAATATCCAGTAGACGTTAAGTGAAATAAGCCAGAATTAGAAAGACAAATACTGCCTTATTTTCCTCAGAGGTGGAATCCAAAAAAAGTTGATCTCCTAGAAATAGAGTACACTGGTGGTTACCAGGGAGTGCGGATTTGGGGTGAGGGCTGCTGTTGGTGACAGGATACAAAATTTCAGTTAGCCAGAAGGAATAAGTTCAAGAAATGTTTATGAAACATGGTTGTGTAATATAGTTAACTATGTTATATTCTTTCAAAATGCTCAGAGAGTGGATGTAAAGTGCTCTTACCACAAAAATGATGACTATGTGAGGTAATACATGTTAATTAGCCATATTTATTCATTCTACAATGTATATAGATTTCAAAGCAATATGTTGTACACGATAAACATACAATCTTTTTATTAAGTTTTTCAATTAAAATAAAAACTTGCTTCCCCTATATTTTTGGCCATAGTTTCTTTCATGACATCATACAATAACTTTTGATACTATTAACTCTCTATGCAATGAGTTTAAAGATAATTCAATCTTTTTTTTTTTTTTTTTTTTTTTTGAGACACAGTCTCCCTCTGTTGCCTGAGCTAGAGTGCCGTGGCATCAGCCTAGCTCACAGCAACCTCAAACTCCTGGGCTTCAGCGATCCTTCTGCCTCAGCCTCCCGAGTAGCTGGGACTACATGCATGTGCCACCATGCCCGGCTAATATTTTCTATATATTTTTAGCTGTCCAGATCATTTCTTTCTATTTTTAATAGAGATGGGGTCTCGCTCTTGCTCAGGCTGGTCTCGAACTCCTGAGCTCAAAGGATCCGCCCACCTCGGCTTCCCAGAGTGCTAGGATTACAGGCGTGAGCCACCGTGCCCGGCCGATAATTCAATCTTTACTATGGTTGATCACATTTTTACATCATTACTAATATATAATGTTCATTTCAGCTTACTAACTTGATATGGGTGATGTTATATAAAGTTTTAGGATTCAGTTTGGAATTAAATTATTAGTTTATTTCATATATCTACTGTTAGATTTTAAGATGTTTCAAATTTATTGGTGCAGTGACTCATTTGAAATACTCTGAATTGACAACAATCATCAACCAGATTTTAGTATTCTGGGTCAAATTAGCAAGAAATATATTTTCCAGTGTGCTCATTCAGTTCATTTCTTTTCATTAATAATTATCTATTCAAAATGTACCTCTTTAATTTAGTTATATTTTTTCAAAATCTGTCTTTAAAAAATGATCTATTAAATAATAACTCCTCTCATCATGTCCAGCTAGCGGAAGAAAGAGAAAAAGAGGAGTGTGCATCCTCCTTTTAATCACAGTTATTAAAATTTTCAAATGGGACTCACATTTACATACTTTGATCAAAATTTATAATGGAGACATTCCTAACTACAAAAGATATTAGGACATATAGTATTTTATTCTAGAAAGACCTCTATTTAGTTAATAAAACCTGCAGTTTCTATTATTTTAGAAAACAGGAAGAATGACTATTAGGACAAAAACAGTATCTGCTGCAAAATACACACTTTCATCTTTTCTGGGTAGAGAATTGAAATTTTATTAGATTTTTTGTTTTGGTTGGAATTCATTTGCAGATAAGTTTTAGATAATTAAAACAGAAATAGATTTAGTTCAAAGTATTAGTTAACCAATATAATTTTTTAATTTTATTTCAGCATATTATGGGGGTACAAAAGTACGTAACAAATATAATTTTTGAACACATAAGTGGCCATGTAATCAATCAAAAGAGATGTACCCAGAAGGAATGTCCAGCAATCCTATAAGATTGTTGAAGGAGAAATCCTCTTGACACCCTCCATAGCCAGAGACCCTAGAATCTTTGCCAGAAGCTACTGCAGAAAAAAAATCAAATGACTATATGACTATCCTTGCTAGAGGAGCCATTAAGTTTCACTCTGCATTTACATCATCCTTTCTAATTCTTTTTTTTCCAGAATATTATGGGGCTACAAATGTTTAGTTTACATATATTGCCTTTGCCCCACCTGAATCAAAGATGCAAGCATTAAAAAATTATATTGGATTAAAGTTCTCTATACAAACCAGTTGCAAGGGATGCTATGAAATGTTGTTTGGGGGTACAGCCTGAAAAAAAGAGGGTTCACAATGAGGAGGGGATACCAAAATGGGCAAACTATTTCAAATTCAGAAATACTAAGATTGGTTGATCAATCATTTCATTATAAAAATAGCTACATTACAGTGAGAAAAATTTCCTAGATTTAGAGTAAAATATCTGGAGTCAATTTTTTTCCACTAATTTCTTTCTTTCAACTTTTCTGAGGTTCAGTTACATGACTAAGAAAATGTGAATAATAAGAACTACTTCATAAGTTTATAAGTTTAATTGAAAGAACAAACAAATCAGTTTATAAACAATTAGTGATACATATCAGTACTTTTTAAAATTTCTCTATTCTTTGCAACACACATATGTTGCTTTATCATCACCTTTGTTCCGAAGTCCATCCTCTTACAAAGTCCTATGAACTCGAGATTCCTTCATTCCCTCGTTTTAGTTTCTCTTTCCATTGTCCTAGATTAGATCCTCTTCACCTCTTTCTTGATCTCCTTTCCTAGAGTCTCTCTCTTCTCTGACACATTTTATATTCCAATTCCAGATTAATTTCATAAAACATATTCATGACAACAAACTTTATTTCTCAAAATACCTTGGCCTGGCAGGTCCGTTATCTCGCCCTGATTTTGTAAATCAACTTCTCACACGAAAGTCCCAGATACTACTCCCTTCCATTACAATGAAGATAGACCTTTCAATACATTCCAAGCACAGTATGTTCATACCTATGCATTGCTCTTCCCCTCTTCAAGTAAATTATTACCTGGCACTGGGTAGGCCCTCAAAGAATTCCTTCTGGATTGAGCTTACATTTACTGAATGGTTTCACAAATTAGGTTTCTTGAAATACTATATGCATGTGAGATTACAATATTTTATTAATGGGAGAAAAATTTTTTCAATATAAAATTAGATAATCTCCATATTAAAATATCAAGACATGTACAATTAAAAGTTGAAATAATATGTTACTAAATATTTATTTGAACATATCCATAGGTCAAGAGATGGCTGACAATTTTTGTGAATCACAGTTTATAGATATTTTTATTTGTTTCACTGATTATTAATTTTCTATGAATAAATTCATCTTTGTTACTCAAAGCCTAGATAGGTTGTAATGAATCTATGGGATCAAATAGCCATTGTTGTCCTCCATTATTTATTTGACTCTTTTCAAGTTGTCTAAGGAATTGGAGGTGTTTAATTGCAGCTTACAAAGCCAAATCCCCACCAACATAAACCCCTGACTTTGCCAGTTCACTATGAATTTCATTAATGTTGATTTTGAGACCAGGAAGACTCAGAAAGCATGAATGGCATCTTAGCAGCTGCCATTAGATGAGGTGATAGAAATGGGCATATTTAGCCAAGTGTGAAGAATGGCAAATTGTGACAAAGCAGAAAGAAAACAATGATTTATATCACTGACATAGGAGCTCTGGTTTTCTGGTAAGCAAAGGGAAAACCTTTCAGGCATGAGAAACAGTGTCACTTCAATCAAAACAAATTATAAGTATTGATTTTAAAATTGATTGTCTTCAATAAGCTGCCTTCCAGGGGAGGAAAAACTATGCTTGAGTGGCATTAGATATAATGATAATGCCAAACACAAAAAACCAAAATTATACTTTTTCATCTTTGAGGAGCTGTCCTTGTATCACTGTTTGTTTCTTTTGTCTGAATTCATGAATGTATTTAGGCAATTTTTCCTGATTCTTCATTGCATAACTAACAAAAAAACCCTTCCCTCCATTATCCCTGCCCCCAGTAGCAATTATTATAATCTTATGTATAATGACAATAGTTAGGAGAAAATATGTCTAGGCAAAATTAAATAATAAATAAAAAATCACTGTGCACTGGACTATAGCAATAAGACGACTGATCCTAAAGTATGCAGTCATGGAGGAGTATATAGCTTCACTGACACTCTTATTTGTCCTATACTGCTGGATTACATTTTTCTGCCTAAGGTAAAAAAAAATGTACCACAAACTTGGTGGCTTAAAAGAATAACTTTTTTTTTTCTTTCACAGTTCTAGAGGCTACAAGTTCAGAAATCAAGACGTCAGTAGGGTCATACTCCCTCTGAGCCTCTGAGAAGCATCTTTCCTTGCCTCTGTCTAGTTGCTGGGGGTGGTAATCAATCTTTAGCATTCCTTGGTATCACTCCAATCTCTGCCTCTGTCATCAGTCACACGGACTTGTTCTTACGTGTATCTGTTCTTGTCTTCTAAGGACACTGGTCATATGGATTGGGTCCCACACTAATGACCCCATCTTAACTTGACTACATCTGCAAAGACCCTATTTCCAAATAAGGCCCAATTCTGAGGCACTAGGGTTTAGGATTTCAATGTATCTTTTGGGGAGACACAATACAACCCATAACTATATGAATGATATTTGCATCCTTGAAAAATTTTAATAAATTAATAAATATGTTGATTTGTTTTTATGTCCCTTCTTCTTTAGTTTTATTTCTCAGTGAATTCTGGGGGATAGAATGGATTGCCTATAAAGTTTCCATGTTATTTGTGATCAATGAGAAAATAAACATTACAAGAGTCAGAAGACACTAGTCTCAGTTTCATCACAAATAAATTGTTTAATGATGGGATAATTTAAGGATGTCTAATGTCTAATGTGAGAATAACATAAAATAGTGCACTTCACTGAAATTACAAATGTATGATTCTTTTTCAGAAACTAATATTCCCCTACAGGATAATAAGAAGGTGGATGGCCAGGCTTACTTGTTTGTTTTACACATCAAAAAAGAAAACTCTGTTGATGGGAAATATAAGAGATAAATATACTTTAACAAGATAAATGACTTAATAAAAACCAGAGGTTTTTGTCAAAATAGTGACAGGAAGGACCAATTGTATGTTTCAAATTAAAATAAGGGAAATAGAGGGTGCTTAGATGTTGAGACAAAGTTTTGACCACCAAAGTAATGAAGTATATGGATCAGATCTATAACTAACTGCAAGTCAGAAATGGAAATCAGATAAACATTGTTGATGAGAGTTGCACGATAATTAAGATGATGATATTATTTTAAAGTAAATGCATTTTCAATATATCAAAGATGCAAAAGATAACTTGGACCACTACAAGCCTATCAAAACAGCTAAAATACAGAATACTGACAACATCAAATGCTTGAGAGTATGTGGAGGTACAGAAATTCTCATTCATTGCTGGTGGGAACGCAAACTGGTCGCTTTGGAAAACAGTTTAGCGGTTTCTTACAAAACTGAGCATAGTCCTACCACATAATACAATAATCATGCTCCTAAGTATTTACCAAAATGAGATGAAAACTTATGTCCGCACAGAAACCTTCACATGGATAATTATAGAAACTTTATTTATAGTCACTGAAACTTGTAAGCAACCAAGATGTCCTTCAATAGGTGAATGGATACACAAATTGTTGTGCATACATACAATAAAGTGTTATTTGGTAATAACAAGTAATGAGCTACCAAGCCACCAAAAAAACCACAGAGGAATCTTAAATGCACTTTGTAAGTAAAATAAGCCAGTCTGAAAAAGGCTACGTATTGTATGATTCCAACTATATGACATTTTGGAAAAGGCAAAACTATAGAGACCATAAAAGATCAGTGGTTGCTCAGCGTTCTGGGGAGGGAGATGGGACAAAAAGGCAAAGCATACAACATTTTTAGGACAGGAAAATCATTCTATATATTATGGTAATGAAAACACATGACATTATGCATTTGTCAAAACTCATAGAACTGTACAATACAAAGAGTGAACTCTATTGTAAACTATAATCAGTTAATAATATATTAATACTGGCTCATTAATTGCAACTAACATACCACACTAATGCAAGATGTTAATAATAGGAGAAATTGTGTGTTTCTGTGGGGGAGTGCAATATGGCAACTCTCTGCCCTTTCTGTGTAATTTTTCTGTAAATTTAAACTACTATAAAAAATAAAGTCTATTAAAAAACATATATACAACCTAGGAACCAATTCATTCTATATTACCACAGTTTGCATATTAGTATGAGAAGATTAGAAAGTAGTATACTTGTCCAAAATTATTTTAACATAGGATTATGTTTGAAATCTAGGAGGAAAAATGAGATACCATATATCTATCATTGGAAAAGAAAATGACTTCTAATGGGCTTGCTATAGCTTATAAATGGAAATCTGCTCTCAGGTAATGTTAACCTATTAGCATATAATATTTTCTTAAAAAAAGAGACATCAACACTATATCACATCACATCAACACAAGCACATTGTGTAAAAGCAAATAGAATAATAGGAAATATATTTTATTTTAATGGATATTTACTGGGGGATGTTTAATGAAAGATGAGAATATAGATTCTGCATTCTATTTGGCCCTCACAGGAGACCTAAAATAGTGTGATAGTGATAGTATTGCATCAGTGCTGACTGAGATCCTGCCAGATTAAAAAAAGCCTATGGTGTAACTTACTGTATCTGTTTAATTTCCAATCACCTCACCAAAACTCTAGTATAATTGCTCTGTCAAGTTTAACAAGCCATGGACCTGTATCTAACACCTGGATTCTTGTTTTTGTTGTCTTCTTTGTTATAAATATTACACACTACCTCTGTTAAGCCACCTATGACTTCAGCCTTGGATCACTATCTTAATCTTTCTCCCGAGTGATAGGCTCAGCTGGAAAAAAATATCACCCAGCCAAGTTTATTGGCACCATTTCATTTCCATGATCTGCAACTTGCACTGAACTCTCAGCAACACGTACATAGAGTCCTCTCTCCAATGCTCGAAAATATCTTTTTCAAATCTTCACCATACTGAGCCCAACTTAAAAAAGGTGTGAAATCACCAACTCTTATAAATTGTGTCTGAAAAAAGACAATATCTCCCTGGATTATTCACATATTGCATACACGTGAATAAGTCAAACAGATTTTGTCAAGACAGTTTGCCTCTATTTTCTCAGCTTTGCAGATGGCAGTGAGAGCACAGGCCCTGTGCATTCTTGTGATCTCAAAAGTGATCCTGACTGACAACAACTTTAGCCACATGAAATTAGCCATGATCCTTAGGCACATCACATGCATCCCATGAACCAACTCTCCAGCTGATTTTGTGTCAGTCATCTCTACTTTCCCATGGATTTTATCTTATCTTTTAACAAGTGGTGTTTCTTTTGTAGTAGTATTCTGTTAATTTAAAAAAGTGCTCTCAATAGAGAAAATCTGAAAATTCACTGCACTATGGATATATTGCATCATTGAAATTCAGCAACCTAAGAGATATCTATTCTTAATATCATGGACTATGTTTTTACTAATTTCTCTCCATATATTATTTTCCCATTGTTCACAGAATTTATAAGAATTTTCAGTTGTCAGTATTTTTTTAAAAAACAATAAATTTTCAATGCCTATAATTTGTTTAATTATATGACTATAACATGATTTGCTGAAACTATGTCCTAATATTGAATATTTTTGGTTTTTCCCAAATTTTTCTCAGTATCATTTCCTTAGAATAAAGAAACTCCAAGATATAATCTTGTAAGGTTGGCCTAAGCAATTACTTTCAATTCTAATTCAGAATATTCTGAGTATGTTCAGTTTCTGGCCTTAAGCCATTTGAGGATATAGCATACCAGACATATTTTTAAGTAACTCTGGGAAAACCAAATAGAAGAATTCAAAACTACAGTGTTAGTCTTTGCAGTAGACACAAATTTGACATCGTTAAGTGTAAATAATACTCTCAATGATAAAAGACTTTTTTCAGAAACAGCCAAAGAAACAGTCATGAGAGTAAACAGACAACCCACA
>CM052436.1:78780367-78801658 GCA_028533085.1 Varecia variegata | reverse complement strand
TAACGTTCTCTTGAATTGATTTCTGGTTGTTTCTTTTGTTCTTTTGTCATCAAGAGCTCTACCAAAGACCTTCATCCAGAACACTTGGTTCAGCAGCTCTGAAGTAACACATGATAATACTAAACTACATACACTACATATATATACTTTTTTTTTTTGAAACTGAAATATGCAATGCAATTTATTTTTTGCATCAAGGTGATATAACACAAAGAAGTCTGTGATACATTATTTTTCTGTCATTAACTTCCATCTCTAAGTTGATTTAGGCTGATGATGAATTCCATTATATCATCATTTTTTTTCAACAGTAAAAAAAACGATAAGACAAAGAGAAGAGAAAACTTTCTTAAGTTAATAGATATCCAAGTCTTGGTTTTATTTGAGCATATTAAGGCAAACAGTCTTGTAAATGTGGTTTTATTTTTAAAGTAATTATCCAAAAAATAGTTTCATAAATAAGAGGAAAAAAATGGTAAAATATCTTAAATCATGGGCTCTAGAATGAAGAAATTAATTTGACATTTTAGGAAATCATTCTGAAGGACAAGAATTGAAAACAAAAATTTGTATATCCCAAATTTGTTTATATTGTAAGTATAATGTATTTGAAGAGTATAATCTTATTTTCATATAAATTAAGTAGCTATTCTTTGATTATTATGAAACTATGGAAATATGATAAGCTATTTAAATAAAAAGCTAACCTTCTTAAACTAGTATATTGATTAATATTCATTTTTATATTCCCTTATAGCCACCAATGTTTTATATAAATATATATAAAAGTATTTGTGAAATGAATTTAAATATTAAAAAAAATACATGGGGCTAAAGCCTGGATAATGTGTTATAGTATGAAGAACAATAAGTAACTTCCATGGTCAGCCTTATAATTTACACTTCTACCAGAAACATTAAAATAGTATGTATTTAAGTTATACTTACTTTATTTCATTTTCTGTAGATATCAACAAAGTATAGATTAATTTCACAAATGTGTATTAACCTTTTTTCTTGGGCATAAGGTATTATGATTTCAAATATATTATAACATCTTTTTTTATTTCAGCTTATTATGGGGGTACAAAAGTTCTGGTTAGATATATTGCCCATGCCCCTCCCATCCCCCCGAGTCTGAGCTTCAAGGGTGTCCATTCCGCAGACAGTGCGCATCGCACTCATCATGTAGGTATACACCCATCCCCTCCCCCCACCACCCACCTCTGTCCGATACCCAGTTGGTGTTATTCCCAAATGTGCACTTAGGTGATGATCAGGGAAACCAATTTGCTGGTGAGTACATGTGGTGCTTATTTTTATATTAAGACATATATTACACATCTTACCTTGATTGCCAAAATAGTAGCTTCAAGTATGTATTTTAGACAGTCTGAGCAAAATTACAACATAAAACATAAAATAATAGAAAGAGTAACTGCATGACTGGAATTGACAATGCATAATGAAGAGAAACAATGTTTATTGAGTGGTGTAACAGTCTCAGACACTTTGTTTTCCTGATTCAATTTAATCTTCATCACATGGTTTGAGGGAACTGCTATTACTCCCATTGTAGAAATGAGCAAACTGAAGCCTAGATAAGTTTTTCATTTGTACTAAATTTAGAGCCTTTGTATTTAAACCTAAGTAAGTTTCATTACTCAGGTATGTTTTTTAATGAGTGAAAATATAACATCTTGTGATTTCAATTTTATAATATAGACACACCAAAAGTTATGTTTAATAAACCTGAAATTTATAATATGTAAAAGTACTCTTTTATGTGATCTTGAGTGTTTGTGTTATGCTAACAACTTTAAATTATCCAATTAAATTGTATTATTAAGTACTTAGCAGTGCAAAAAATAATGGCAATTACTTTTTTATTGTGTGGGCATTCTAGTGGAAATTTGTCTACATTTTGCAATATTTGGATAGATAATGTCTCTTTGGGAATTATAAGCCTATGATTTAAATGAGAACATTATTTTAATTACAGAATCTCTCAAATGAAATAAAAAGGCTAGCAGCGTGATTTTAATGATCTCAATTTTCAAAAATACAGCTGTCATTTTCTTAATTCTAGTAAGATTTCCATCATTGTGCTTCCCAATAAAGAAACATTCAAATTTGAATTCAAAGGTATTCAAAAAACTTTCCTGTTTCTTTCCCTGGAAACAAAGCAAAATTATTGGAGCAGTAGTAAGACCAAACCCAACACCTTTTTTGGAGAATGTGCAATCATAAGCCTCATTTGACAAAACCCTCCAATTTAACCTTGTAAATGCCTACAAATATCAGGCCTTTATACAGTTTCAGGGAGGGGATAGACCTCTCTGTCCACCAGAGTAAGATCCCGCCCCAGATATCTCAGTAATCAAAATTATACCACTAGAAGTACATTCCTTTGAAAAAAATAAAATCATCTCTTTTACAAATGACAGATGCTTCTGAAATGTGTACTGTACTGTCACCAGCATTTTGACATTAATGAATTTAACATATTACTCTGTCCTCTTACATAAGTGACTTAGATGAATATGAAGTTGCCTTGAGCACAGAGAGAGAAGTGGAAATGGAGAGGAAAGAGAATATATGTTCGGATAAGATTCTTTTTCATAGCATATGACCAAAATCAAAACTGAAGTACTTTAAACAAAAAGGGAAATGAATTACAAAGGCAATGAATATCTCACAGAACACCAGGGCATCAGTATTGCTAGGCCTTGGGAAGAATTCAAACCAGGGATTCAATGTCAAGACTATTTCACCATCTTCCACTTTTGCTACTCTTTAGGTTTTTATTTATTCTCTCTCTCTCTGGAGACCCACCATGTGATTCACATGGCAGAAAACTTGACAGTAGAGAGCACCTAGTTTTACAAACAGCTTATGCCACGTCAGCCTCCAGAGACACTTGTGATCCCATCTCTGTCTCAAGGCCCAAATTCTTTAAGGGAACATTGTGGCCTTATCTTGAATGTAGAATCCAATTTCGTTCAACTAATTGCATGTACATTTAGTTCCAGTAATACGGAGTACAGAATTACATAAAATTAGATATAGGAGGGTCATGTAAGGTCCTCTACTTGAATCCCATCATTTTGCATATGAACAAACCAAAGTCTAGAAAGTAAAGTGGATTTTTCAAGAGAAGCAGAAGAGACGCTGCCCTAGTTGTCATGCTTCAGTGGCTCAGTCATCATCTGTAGCCAAGAGCTACACCAATTCTGGGTACACATATGTATTTTCAAAACATGATGGGTACTATACTATTTGTTCAGTGACTCTGCATTCAGTGACTTTCTGCAAAAAAAATCCTTATTTTAATTTACATATTTAAATTTCAAAATTAATACATGTGCAAATTTAAAAATGAATATAGAACATAAAACTGCAAAATCCCCTATTAATCTTACTATTCTTCCAAATGCAACCACTGCTAATAATACCCATTTTTCATTTTTCCTAATTATGTTGTATAGATGCCTATGTTTGTGTACCTACCTGTGTATGCTCATTTGTGTAAATATACACAGATAAAAATATTTATTATTTATTTATTTATTCTTTTAGTGACAAGATCTCACTCTCTGTTGCCCAGGCTGGAGTGCAGTGGCACAATCGTAGCTCACTGCAGCCTTGAACTCCTGGGATCAAGCAATCATCCCACCTTATCCTCATGAGTAATTAGGTCGATAGGTATACGCCACCACACCTGCCTGGATAATTTAAAAATTTTTTTTGTAGAGACAAGGTCTCCCTATGCTGCCCAGGCTGGTCATAAATATCTTTTAGCATAAAAGGGTTTATAAGGACAAATTGTCCATGAGACTTGCCCTCTTTACTTAAAATCTTCACATTCATTGCATATACATCTAACTTTAACAGCTACATGACATTTCAATGGTATGTATCCACCACAGTTATTAACTGTTTCCTTATTGAAAACTATTAGGTTTAGGCTACTTCCAAATTTTTATATAATAAATAATAATGAAATAATCATCAATGTACGGTAATCAGATAAATAATATGTGAATTCTAAATTGTCAAAGTTAATGACAAAAAATTTTTCAAAAGAAAACTATATAATGTTACATTCCCACCAAGACTTATCAGAATGTGTATTTATCCATATACTTGCCAACACTGACTACAATAACTATTTTTATTTTTTGACAAGTTAACATGGTATTTTATTTGATTTCATTCTTCAAATATAAGTTTGATGGAAAATTCCTTATCACTGTGTCAGGTGTCCCCAAGACCACCCTCTGTGGCTCTTATCACAGGGCCAAGATTCCCTACGACTTACTAGAAGGACTCATTGAATTCAGAAAAGTTGTTATATTCATGGCTACGGTTTATCATAGCAAAAAGATACAGATTAAAATCAGCAAAGCTAAAAGGTGTGTAGGGCAGAGACCATGAGAGATTAGGCCCAAGCTTCCAGTTGTCCTCTCCTAGTAAAGATGCATGAAAAGATTTAATTCTCCTAGCAATGATGTGTGACTATACCTATGGAATACTGGCAAATAGGAAAGCTCAGCTAAGCTTTGTTCTCCAACGTTTTTATTGGGAACTGGTCGCATAGACATGGAGCAGTCACTTGGTTGATTTTAATTACTCTGCCTCCAGCCCCTGTAGAAGTTAAACTGACACAGCAGGACCCAAATCCCCTCTCATAAACTACATCATTAGCATAAACTATGGGACATGGCCCAAAAAACCTAGATACACAAATGCACTTTTATTAGGCAGAATATTCTAAACAGGTAGACATTATCTCCTAGGAGCCAACCAGGGCAGTCTTTTTCTTTGAAATGTGCAGGGTTTGCATATGACAGACCTGAGTCAAGTCTTTTTACTGCACAAGCCAACTTCCTGGTCATTGACCTGCACAGATGGTAAAAATTAATGTAGTTCAATCTTAATATTGAAACATTTATCTAGAATTTATTAAGGTCCTTCATAAGCCAGTAATTTTATGCTATTTCCATTAACAAGCAAATTAACACTAAAAATAGATAAACACAAAAAGTTAAGTGACTAAAACTGAGAAAGGTTACAGTTGGGAGGGAATTAAAATTTTCATGCTCTTTTGCCTACCTAAAAGTTGCCTGTATTAATGAGTTCTGGGAATTTTTATGCTTGAAAAATGGTCCTCTAGCTGGCTTGGATTCACATCTTTGATCTCCCCAACACATAAACGTGCCAGAGACCTCACAAGGCAAACTGTGGGCCAAAGCAGCTGTGGGCGCTGGCAGCTGTGCAGTGGGAAGCTTGTGGAAAGCCTGGTCCAATAGTGCCCTTGCTCTGCACCTAGAGTAGCTTAAACCCTGAGGAAATACTAGTGCCCAGACCCATTCAGATCACTCAGCATCAGGAGAATCAGGCCAGTGACACTCTCCACTGGGGATCCCAGGCTAGGCAGGCTCAGATGGTCATATAGGCTGGGGTCTAGGCAAGGGCACTCCACCAAGGAAAAAAGATGAAAATGAATTCTAGCCTGTATCCCACTTGCCAAATGTTGAGTCCTGGCATATGGGGTGCTATCCTTTTGGGGAGAGAGTCATCTTTTATCCAATCCTCACAAAGTTAGCATATGGGCTAATGATGGCCCTTTATTTCAGTGAATGTGGGCATGCTTTTAGGCCTCTTCAAGTTGGCCAAAAGATAGTATGATAATCTTCCTCTTCTTCATAGCATCCTTGTTGAAGAGACAAGAGATTGAAACCAAACAATGTTTGTATGCCAAAGAGTGAACTGATGCTAGATTGATGCTAAAAGCAATAGCATAGTTCTGAGGTTTGCTCCCAATAAAATCATCATTCTATGTAACAGTTTGGAATCTCGGCTAATGTCCTAATGCCCATGAGAACATTAATAAAGAGCCAAAAAATTGTCAGGATTCTGATGAAACATTACACTTCCTGCCAAATTAACAAAGCTCTTAGTGTTAATGTCAGCTTGTGTGGCAAAAAGTTTGGAATCTATTCCAATATGCACGAATTTCTTGGTGGAGTCCTGTCAACGTGGGTTGAAGTATTAATGATGTCCAAACATAGCTTCATCTTTTTGTGTGTCCCTTTTGCTGTTTTCAAAATGGTAATTATACCAACATTGTAGAATAATTTCTACAGATATTATATAACTTTGTGACCATACTTACCCCTGCCCATGCACAGTAATTTTTTCCCTTTAAAGCCTACTTCCACAAGGACTAGGTCTTGCATTTCATTTTGTTTCCTTAAAAAGAAAATTAAACTTTTTCAAAACTCTTGTGCTGACAGAAATATTTTTAAAGTCCAATTATAGTATAGGAAATTTCATTTTGATGAATTTTATGATATATAATGTTATGATTTTGTGATGTATTATGATACAAAGCACTTTCTGCATTACCTTATGTTTTGAATAATTTCAACTGCAACACAAGGTTTTGTAATCTTTAAAGTTAAATTTGCTTGTGTTCCCACTTAGTAATTATCAAGAAAAAAATTGTATAATTCTCTGACATAATTCTAGTAATTTATAACCTACTTAAAATATTTGAATTGATTTACCAATTAGAGATAATGCCCAATAGAATAATTAGGGTGAAAAGTAGAAGAAAGTAATACTAACAATGTGCCAAGGACTGGCTGAATGTTTTCCATTTCTTATCTCATTTCATTCTCACAATATTGTGCACTGAGTATTAGTATTCCCATTTTACAAAGTGGTTATGAAACTAGGGCTCAAGGTGTTTAAATCATGCACTCAGGTTCCTGTGGCCAAGATGTGGTAGAACAAGGCTCACAGATAAGTCTTTTTAACTCTAATTCCTGCTCCCTGAACTATTGTATTATGCTCCCTCCAAAACCATCTTAAAAGATGTTTTTCAACATCTTTACACATAGATAGCCTTTGTGTTTTCTTTTACTGTGATTTGAAATTTTAAATACAATTACTTTCCTGACTAATGGAAAATGAAAACCAACATTTCTCAAATCATAGTTCATGAATCACCCACAACAGAATTATCTGAGTGTGGTATTTAATGTGAACTTTCACATTATGTGAACCTGGGGTTCTCCTCCAGAGGTACTAAATGTATTTCTCTGTTCCTTGGGAAGGAGTGAAGCGAGAGAGGAGGAGTAGGGGAGAAGGAGTGAGGAGAGGAGGTATATGTGTTTTTAAATAGTTTTTTTCCAGATGAATCTTGAATGTCTAATTTTCAGACACACTGTTTATGAAAGATAGCCTAACAGAGTGCCTTAAAGAGATGCTACTGACATGTCTTTTAAACAAAATTCTGCAGGGCCTGTGTTCTATAACACAACTTCTAGTTTTGCCAGGTTCTGTATTTCTATGTTAATATATTCCAATCCCCTATCACCAGAATTTGTTAAAGGTTATCAACATTTTGGCTTTGACTTTATGGTGTATTGTCTATTTGTTTCTTGCTATTATGAGAGCAATGTCTATTTTTTTTCTTTTTTTTTTTATACTATCCTTCTTTTCCTTCTTCTTTTCACTTAAAGTTTGAGGGTAAGTAATTCAGCTCAAATTCTTCTTCAAGTATATTTATGCTATCTCTGAAAATGTTTGCATTTATTTTTTTCTCTGTTTTCCTCAGAATTAAATACCAGTCACAAATAATTCTGCATTTTAATTTTTTCATTTAGCCACTGACTTAATCTAAAATAAGTTTTATATTACATAGCTATAAGAATCATCATTATTATTGTGATTATAGGCCCCACTTAAAAACAATTAAGTAAACACTTATAAGTCATATTATCATTAACATCATATTTCATTATTGTTGCCATAGTATTAGTATTAATAACTATCACAGGGGAAAGCAATAGATATTTTTAACTACCTGATTTCCGATACACACATATACATATGCATACACACACAGAAAACTTACATTCAAAATGTTAGTTATAGAATCCAGATCAGATTTCTGTTGTATCACTTACTATGCATAAACAGCCACCTAGCAATCAACTTCAGCACTTTCCCTTCAGGAGAACAAGCCTCATGCCCCACCTGCTATTTTAATACTTGTGGTGGAGCACAATCTAATTAGTCTCAGGCAGCTTTGGCCAAGTTATCCAAGCTGAGGGGATAGCATTCAATCATAATTCAGCAAAGTCATATTTGGGGGGGGGCAGAGATAACACAGTCCATTTACTATGCTTTGTGGTGATCCAACTTGATATAATTTTAGAATTTTAATCTAAGAGAATGAAAAGGCAGTGTGTCCTTTCTCTTGTTCTTTCAGACACTTTAAGTAAGCTGTTGATAAATGCTGGGTCACCTCAAACTCTGATTTAATTTTTCAAGTCTTCATACTGTAGTATTTATATTTTTGAAACAATGTGCACAGATATTAAATAATAGTGTAGATTCTAGGTATATGGAGATAACTCAGTAGTCAGTCTGTTTGAGACTAAGCATGCTCAGAAATTTGCATGGTAAGGTCAATTTAACCTGGTGAGGTTAGTAACAATGTAATAATAGAACCACAAACTCACAACTTACAATGGGAAAATATGTTAGTATTTCTAAATCTTTACACTTGATTTCTTATCTCAATACATTCTCGTACATTTACTCTGATCTGTGACCAAGAATATCCTTGATGTTGAAAGAAATATTCTAATTTTCCACTTGGGACTTCAGATTGTATAACTAGTTGTCATTAGTACATAGAAATCATCCTTCCTGGAGAAATCTTCTCAGGGGGAGAGAACTTCCTAAATACCAAGGATTTCAAAACAAGAACTCAGTGAATTGGAGTTCAAAGACTTTACTACAGTTTCTCACATAACACAGAGTTCAAAGCAGTCTTATCTGGGATTCAGGAACATAATTTGAATCTGTCCCTTCTCCTTGAATCTTCCTTCCTCTAGTACAGCATGGCTACATCCTCTCTGTTATGTGACAGTTTCCCCTGTCTGTCAAACCTAGCACTGAGATGTCTTCTATCATCTCAACTGTGATGTAGTATCACTTGCTCATCCTGAGTTGCAATCTGTTCACTAGCTTTATTCGTCTTAGCATTTCTTCTCATTTCTCCAAATTTAATCTTTCTTCTCTGCAGCAGATCTTCTATCCATCTTCTCCTTCAAGGCAACGGGTAGCTTTACAAAAACCTAAAGCTCATGCCAATCAGCAAAGATACTGTAGACTAGGTGGGGTAAAGGCAGAATCTTCCTATTATATGAAGGCCCATGATCTCTGTAAGTCATTATCAAACCACCAGATTTGAACAATATAATCAAACAAATAAAAACACATTGAATCAAAGGGAGTGGGGAGGAAGGAGGTCTCCGTTTTTGTAGTAATGAAGATTGGAGATAGTTGATGAACTGTTAACATCTTTCAATAAGTAAAATGATGATAAGTGAGAACTTGGTGAAAGAAGGTAAAGAAAAATTATGGGTCATGTACGCTGGCTGCTTGCTTGTTAAACAGTCCAACATATCCAGGGAAATAAGTTTGATTTTAAGAAATGTGGAAAGGTACCAGAAGACACTCTTCAACTAAACATGTAATTAAGAAACTTTCTTCACAGAAAGTGAGAAAAAGCATCAGTAGTCTTGGGTATTTTATTTCTATTTTTTGTGTTGATTAATAGATACCCAGTTTGTTTTCTACATGATACAATAGGTTTCAAATTTGCAGTTGAAAACTGGAATAATCTTCCAGGCACTGTATCCTTTATCCTAAAATTTCTTTTGAAAATGAGGCAAAAACCAACCCAGTTATCTTTTGCTCTCATGATATAAGAGCAAATACACAGAGATGTTTGGTCTTGGTTTCTAAAGAGGTAGGATCAAAATTTAACCTTCCTATTAGCAAACCATGTGTTCTCAATGCCAAATAAATAAACTGTAGCAGATTCTATATCTTTTGCCTCTGAAAGAGGAAGGGAGGTGATTTGTTTTAATTTTACAGGAAAGGAATTAGCATAATATGTGTATATAATCAGAGGCTCAGTAAATAGTTTTTGAAGCTAGACATATAATCAGTTGTGGCACCCCTTCAAATCCCTGGCTTGATTTTAAATGGAATAAAGTAAAAGTGATTCTTCTATTTTAAATTATCATGCCATATTATTCTTCACCTTGAGTAAGCTTCTAGAGAGATTGAAGAACACTACAGATGATGTTTGACAAGAAATTACGTTATAGGTCATGCTATGGATATGGTGGTTCATTTTTTAATTTTCAGAGGTTATGTAAATCAAATAATAATGTATTCGTTGTGTTAAAGAATTCCAGTAGGGCTTCATAGATCTAAATATGAGAATATCATTATCTCATTTGCTGCTACTGTTGTTAGGAGTTTTATTGGTCCCTGCTGTTTTTTTTTCCTCTCCATATATTAGAAAAACATCAAGCATAATGCTCAAAAGTGTAGATACTGGATCCAGATTGGTTGTAGCCAAACCTTGGCACTACTGCAAGTTTGCTGTGGGACTCTGTGACATACATCAACTTCTCTGTTTCTTCATTTCTTATTTGTCAGATGGATAATAATAGAACATTCCTGAAAAGATTGATGAGTTGATTCAATTTTACTAATGCTTACCTAGGCAAAACTATGCCTAGCATATTGCCACAGAAGTATTAGACATGTAAATTCAATATTATTATTGCATTTTAGAGTCAATGTTTGTTTCATTTAATCATTTTTAAAAATATATTTCAAACTGTACCTTCTTTCATCTTTGATCTTCAATTGGGGACAATTTCCCTTAAAGAATTTCAAATCTTTAAATAAGGTATATTATGGGGTAAACTCTGTTTTTTGTTTGCTAAAAATGTCTTTATTTCACCTTCCTTCATGATATGCAATACTTCTCGATGCAGAACTAAAATTTATATTTTCTGGCAACATGAATAATATTATTCTAAGGTCTCAGAGCTTCTATTGTTACTGTTAATCTAATTGTTTTTCTTTGAAAATTCTCTTTCCCCCTCCTAACAAATCATACATATATACTCTCTTTTTCTTTCTTTAGTGTTTTATTTAAAAATTAATTTTTAGGTTTCAGTACCATGTTTCAGGATATTAAATCAACATACAAAAGTCAGTAGTGTTTCTATGCAATAATAATGAACTATCTCGAAAGGAAATCAAGAAAACAATCTCATTTGTAATAGCTTCAAAAATTACCTAAAAATAAATTTAACCAAAAAGGTGAAAGATCTCTACACTAAAAACTATAAATCATTGATGAAGGAAATTGAAGAGGACACAAACAAATGAAAAGATATCCTGTGTTCATGGTCTGGAAGCTCTAATGTTATTAAAATGTCCATACTACCCAAAGTGATCTACAGATTCAGTGCAATCTCTATTAAAATACCAATGACATTTTTCACAGAAATAGAAAATAAATCTTAAAATTTGTGTAAAACCACAAAAGTATAGCTACTGCTGCTAACTTTTGGCCTTTATTTGAATGCATGAAATATTTTTTTCCATCTCTCCATTTTTGGTCTGTGTGTCCTTTTCATGAGAGTAATTATCATCCTTTTGCTTCCAGTTGTAGCACTCTCTTAAGCGTATCTTGCAAGGATGGTCTCATGGTGATGAATTCCCTTAGCTTTGTTTTTCTCCTTCATTGCTGAAGCATAGATTTGCTGGGTATAGTATTCTTGGCTTATAAGATTTCTGTTAAGAAATCTTCTGATAGTTTAAGGGAATTACCTTATATGTGATATGACACATTTTTCTTGCTTCTTTTAGAATTTTTTCTTTGCCTTAGACATTTGACAGTTTGACTATAATGTGCCTCAGAGAGGTCTTTTTTCAGTTGGATCTATTTGGGGACTTTTGAGCTTCTGGGATCTGAATGTCCCTAAATCTCCCAAGACTTGGGGATTTTTCAGCTATTATATTGTTAAATACGTTTTCTGTGCCTTCCTCCACGTCTTTTCCCTTCATAATCTCCACAATGTAAAGATTAGTTTGCTTAATGGTGTCCCATAAGTCCTGTAAGCTTTTTTCAATATTTAATATTATTATTCCTTTTTTGCTTCTGACTGGGTTATTTCAAAAGATCGTTCTTCAAGTTTAAATATTTTTTTCTTCTGCTAGATCTAGTCTGTGTTAAATCTCTCAACAGTATTTTTATTTCACTGATTTAATTCTTCTGTTCCAAAATTTCTGTTTATTTTTTTCTTATGTAATATCTATCTCTTTGTTCAATTTGTCATTCAGATCATGAATTGTTTTGCTGATTTTATTAAATTGTTTATCTGCATTTTCTTATATCTCTTGGAGTTTCTTAAGATTATTATTTTGAATTGGTTTTCAGGCATTTTGTAAATTTTCTTTCCTTTGGGTTCTGCTTCTGGAGAATTTTTGTGTTCCTTTGTAGGTTTCATGTTTCTTTGCTTTTTTATGTTTCTAGTATCCCTACATAGATATCTATGCAACTGGTGGAACAATTACCTCTTCTGATTTTATGGAGTAGCTCTCATAGGAAGACTTTTTCCTATAGATGGGTTCTAGGATTTTGCTTGTGTAGGACCATTGGCTTTTGTTCTGAATAGATGCAGTAATGAAGTCTCCATGCAGTAATCCATATCAGCAATGTCTCCAGGCATTTCAGTGGCCGAGGCTACATGTGTTTCTGACAGCAGTGATGCAGTTTTTCTAGGAATGAGTTTGCTCAGCTGGCTTTCAGGTTGGGGACACACACATGGACATGGTGAGTCAGTAGGCTCAAGGTCTCCCTCATCTGGAGTGAGGTCCTTGGGCTGTTTCTCAAACTGTTAGTGTGGATACTCAGTGGGCAAGCAGGTTAGGGGATTGGCTTCCTGGGACCAAGTTCACCTGGCTGGTTCTCTGGCTGAAAGCATGAGTGCATGGTGGTTCAGTAACTCAAGTGTGGGTCTACTAGGGGTGAGTCTATCACTTGTTTCTCTGGCTGGGTATGTTGGGTGGACTTGCTGGAGGCAGTTCTACCAAGTTGTTTCTCCTGCCAGGGGCATGGATGTGCAGATTTTTTCCTGGCTTGAGGGTTGGCTCAATGGGGAAAGTCCACAAAATTGTTTCTATGACTAGGGACTCAAGCACATGGCATTGTGCTTCCCTGTTGAGCAGGACCAGCATCATAGTTGTTCTTGGGTCTAAGCTCTGAGCAAGCAGGGTCATGACATTATAGCCACCTGTATAAGTGAGATGAAATGAAGGTAGAGTTCAAGACTGGAGAGATGCCATGCTACTGGACCCAGAGCAGGGTATGCTCCAGTAGTGGGTTCCAGTATCAAGATGGTGCTGTATGATAGCAGCCTGGGCCATGGGGTGTTGGGAAATGCACAATGTGGGCTTTTACTCTGGAACAGTGCAACCAAGTGAATTCCAGGCACCTCTCCAAACTGGACTCAGGGACTGTGAAGGCTGTAGGATTTTCCTGTAGTGAGGACTGAAAATGTCTGGAGTGGTAATGGAGGCTACTGGGGGCCACTTGCTTCCCTTTTCCCTACAATAGGCAGTTCCTCTGGCTCTGAGATGAGCCTGGCAGGGGAGACAGGTAAGGAGAAGCACGGTGCTTTGTTCCCCTCTCTGTAATGCCATCCTGGGTTTCTGTGTTCCACAGGAATTTGGTTGCTCCTTTGCTGTACCCAGCTGTCTCCTTCAGGCACTCTAGTCAAATTTTCATTGTTTATTTGACATTTTGATCTTTTTTAGGGGGACAAGTACCAGGCACATCTAGTGAACATCTTGCTGATGTTGAGTTTCTATTTAATTATTATGTTTTTATTTCAGAATTGCTATTCAGTTATTTCTCTAATCTACTTAATTATTATTTATGGATTTTTGTTTGTTGATTATGTTTCTAATATCTCTTTAAATTTAATGTTTATGATATATACTCAAACTGTCCCATGTCCTATGCCTAATAATTTCAAAATTTGATTCCACTTTCTATTATTTCTTCTGAGGTTTTTTCCTTCAGTGCAGTATAAATTTTGACTATTATTCTTTGCATATTTACCTAAGAAAATTATAGGAGACCAGCATTAAAGGTGCAAACTCCTGAATAGATTTCTATCGCTTCATCAGGTCACCTACGGGTACTTCAAATCTTATTTATTTCCAAAGTTCATTAAGAGAATTCTCTTTAAAATAAAATTTTTCAGTGAGGTTTTAAACTAATTCAGAACAAAAAATCTCTAGGTGGGCCAGATTATTGTTTTAAGATCATAGATGATATTCATCTCTTCAGTACCTTCTGTTTTATATCAAATATGTAAATCACAAGGGCCACATTTTAATGCAGGGGCCTTATACTATACTTCCCCCTAGGTGAGTCCTAGAGTTTAACCTTTTGCCTATGCAGCCATCAAAGTGAATCCAAAGAAGATAAGTGGATCTCAGAATACAAAACTATAAAGTTGATCACAGAAAATGAAAGACTTCAGGACAAAATCATGTCTTAGAGCTCACTTTCCTCATTTTCATTCACTCACTTTCTTTCCCACCCAGTATGTCTCTGTAGATTTCTTATTACCATATCGGGTCAGATCTTCCTTCACTTACATTTCCTCTTTCAGTAACTTGAGAACATTTTATTTCTTCCCTTATATCTCTAAGTTAGACTATTTTTACATATTATAATTGTATTTTTCCATTTGAGATGGAAACAATTTCCATTTTAATTTAACTAGCTTTTGATGTTACATAGAAAGTATTTATGTTCAAATATTTTAACATGAGTTCCTCACATTTAAAATATGAAGGCTAATTTGATTTCTTTATATGGATTCAAAGTTTTATTAATTTGTGATTTTATTACATTGTGTATTGGGATAAATTTTGTATAACATTTGCATTAAACAGATAATTAATTGAAGTTTCTCCAAAGCTTAGTATATGATTTTTTCACATTAGACTCCCATATTTCAGTGAATTTTTATGATAAAATTATATTTGTAGGATGTATAGTTATACTAATTATATTTTAGAAATGTGGTGAGAACTCAAAACTTTAGTTTTTATTTTTCCCCAAATCCCATTCCTATGATTGTAGGAAAGCACAACTAAATAACAATTTAGAAGGTCCTATGAATGGGAAGTGTACAACATTAGAACACCAAAAGTCTTAAGGAGTTTCTAAATAGCATGTACATGGTATCATGATGACTAACATACTAGAACACAGTGAACTCAGAGCCCTCCAATGATAAGGCAATAGTCAATGGAGGAACTGATTTTTCCTTGGTAGACTTTCTCTGAGTGCCTGCAGGAACCATGATGATCAGAAGTAAAAATAAGAGGAGAAAACACAGTGACTTGTTGGAAAAACTGGTCCTATAGCCTCCCAAAGCCCTTTCTGTCCAATCCAATCTCAAAAGTGGTAATTGATCCTAGACTGAAGCCAGAGAAATTTTCTCTAACATATTAGAGTAATTTTCCTGGAAATGTTTGGACTTGTAGTTGGAGGTTCAGCCCCAGATCAGAGGCTTCTATTAATAATTTTCTCAACTGGGAGGAGGGAGAACTGAGTGTCTTTCTGCTGAAGCAAAAGTTGCTATGTGATGGGATCTATCCAGAGACACACCTATATTTTTAAAAGGCCACCAAAAGCAAAGAAAAACCACAAATCCACCTACATTAAACAAACTCATTATATACAGGAAATTGAAAGAAATCAAAATACTCAAAAATAAGAACCAATGAGAACCTGGGGGAAAAAAAAAGCATTCTGGGAAAAAGAAGTACTTGAAAAGTATTCTAAATTAGCACCTTCAAAGAGATGTTTTAAAAAGATATTCCACCTAAAATTAGGAATTGGTTGTCTTTAAAAATAAAAAAACCTAGAATCCAGGCATGTAAGGCTTTATAGCTATGACAAATAGCTTTGATTTAAAAACAGGCTCAATGGGAAGCCATTAGAGGTCTTAGGAAGGAGTGATGAAATCAGATTTAAAATAAAAAACAGAGATTATACTAGATGAATAACACATGTGCTTAACCTAGATTTAGGCATAGAATAAGCCCTACATAATAGATGGATAAGGGATTCTGCAACAGAAGCTAATATATAAACAATCAATTTATTTCTTAGTTGTCTTATTTTCACTTACATTGTGTCTGACACTAGTGTCACAGACTTTCCATATTTTTTCTTTACTTCTACAAATATAGTGTGTCTTAGGCTGAAAACAGATTTGATCTGAAAGTTTTCAGTAGACAATAGGAAGAATTTTGGCTTAAGAAACTATGACATTATATAGGTTTTCACAGGGTCCCAGGCAAGAAGAGGTTACCATGTTGCCCCAGCAGACACATTAGTGATTCCAGGGAAGAACTGCAACATTACCTTAAAGACAACATCTATTAAAGCTGCTGTACCCATTAAACTCAGATTAATGGCATGATGCTAGAAGTAAGTGGGGGAGACAAGAAGAGAACTAGGCCTATTGATTTTTTTGCAAGATGGTAAATTGAACACAGTACTAGACATGAACGGTTCTAAATCGCCCATGTTTACTTATGTAGCATCTCTTCACATTCAATAGAATATCACTTTGCTTACTTTAACCAATGCAAAAAAAAAAAAAATTCCAAGTACTGCATTTTTAATTTCCTCCTTCACACCTAGAATTTATTTCGTTTAGAGGCAAGTCTGATTATCTGTGCTTGGGGTCAGTTCTTAAAGCTTCCTTCTTAATAATTTATAAAATGAAAACTTTTCCAAGAAAAGACATGTGTTTTTTGTTTATTTGATTGTTTTGTTTCTGTTAAGCATTCATTTTCTTTCTTTTTATCATCTAGCCAAATGTGGCTAGATTAATATAAGTAATTACTTTTAGACTACATTATAATATAGAAAGTTTTAAAAACTGCTTTCCTTGAAACTCAAAAATTTTCTCGTAGGCAATAAGTTGCTATTTCCAGGCTTAAGAGTAAACCATCACATAAGGACATGCTTTAGAATCAAGAAAATATATCATTTCTATTTCCACTTCAAAAAAATTTTAGTTATATTATGAACTTCTATTACCATCATCATTTAAACATATTTAATAAAGACATGCTGAGCACATAATACTAGCATAAACTTATTGGCTCTTCTATAATATTTAATTTGCCTTAAGTTTACAACCAGATTCATAGGTACAAATCTCTATTTTGCATTGATTTTCAAACTGAGGTTTAGAGGTTACATGAAATGCCCCTAGATATGGCTGCACAGACTGAAGAATAGCTGTGGTCCAAGCAGCAAAATTCCATTCCATTGCCTATACCTATGCTTAAGGCCATACAGATTTTAATTCATTTTAAATATTGAGATCAGGTGAAGTTTTTCAGGAACAAAAGATTCTGCAGTACATAAAAAAGGGGGCAGAATTTGAATACCATTATTTACTATTTTGGGTAAGATAATTAGGATAATTAACAAGGGATGGTCTTTGTCAGTATGTAAATCAAATAAAGATTCTTACTTGCTTAGATATCATAGACCTCAAAAATGACCTCATTAACTTTAGTTTCATCTAGAGCTAGATCAGATTTTAACTACTGTCTATGACTTTTAGCCCCTTTCCTCTTTCCTAGACACCTACCCAAAACATACACCCGTACTCATGAAAAAAACACATACACATAATTCATGAGAGCTCTATAGACCTTGATTAATATTTTTTTTTATTTCAGCGTATTACAGAGGTACAAATGTTTAGGCTACATATATTGCCTTTGCTCACCCGAGTCAGAGCTTCAAGCACGTCCATCCCCCAGATGGTGCAGTTAGTAAAGAAATTCCTTATCTCACATACATAACACCATGCCCGTATAGCCTCAGAATTGGTTAATCCAGTGACTCATCCTCATCAATAACCCAAATTCTTTCCACTCTTCAGCTCTGGGTCACTTGCATAAAAATTAGAACCTCAAGCTAACAGCTCCCATGATTGCTGATGAATTTTGCACTTCTAGACATCATGTCAAATCAAGAAAGGAGAGAATCCCCTTCTACTGTTTCACTACAGAGTGAGTGAAGCATGTTCAGAAGTGCCTCCACAGACTTTTCCTCACATACCCTTAATTTAAATGGCTTCAAGTGCCCATTGCTAGACAAAGCATTGGCAAGGAAAATAGAATCACCATGGCTTAGTGAAGTACATGCTCATGTAAGGACATAAATTATCGAAATAAAATTCAGGTTCTATTAAAAATGGAAAAATGGGGCTGTAAGAAGTAACCTATAATTATTGGGTAAACAACATAATCCGTTACACATGTATAAAAGTATAATTTAAGTCCTATAACCTTCTTCCAGGAAAGTATTAATACTAATAGTCAATTAACATAAAATTAGGATATAGAGTTATATATCTGTAGTCCAATACCTACTCTGGCAAAATCCACTTCAAAAGGCCTAAAATGTATTCCTCTGCTTATAAACTTAAATATATTTCCTTTATTTATTTAGAGACAGACTATTGCTCTGTTGCCTGGGCTAGAGTGCTGTGGCGTCAGCCTAGCTCACAGCAACCTCAAACTCTTGGACTCAAGCAATCCTCCTGCCTCAGTCTCCCAAATAGCTGGGACTACAGGCACGCACCACCACACTTGGATAATTTTTTCTATTTTTAGTAGAGACAGGGTCTCGCTCTTGTTCAGGCTGGTTCTAGAATTCCTGACCTCAAGCAATCCTCCTGCTTTGGCCTCCCAGAGTGCTAGGATTACAAGCATTAGCCACTGCACCCTACCTTATACTTTCCTTTATTAATAACCCTTTTATGTATTACCTACCTGTGTCTGAAATAGGCATTTATAACAATAAATTTTATACACACAAAATAATTTTGGTTTCTAAAGAAGTACCTTAACATTTGTTCCAAAGATTTTAATTTCCTCATGACAATATTGATGTGTCTCTTCTCTCAGCAATGTAACATATTTTATATTACACAAAACTTATTGACAAATAGATTTTTTAAAATCAAGAATGGGATAGGATAATTATGAATAAGCATGCATTTTGTTTGTTTTTGCTGCATTTGGTCCCTCAAAAAAAACTCTCTATTGAAATCTTCAGAACCCTCTTCATTTTCTTACACATATTGTTATGAACTGTGACAGATCTTGATTTTACCCTATTTATAACCTAATAAGATCACCTACAAAACTTTCATGGAAGAAACTGGAAGGTGAAATACGAGTCCAGGATCAGAAACAAAAGGCTTTATTTCTCATAGTACAGTAAATAGCATGAGCCTCAACATATTTCCAACCTGTCCCCCAAGTACCCAGGAACAACACAGACAGGTCCAGATAGATGACTACATACACTGAGTTGTATTACAGGAGAGAAATCCAGAGCTTAGGAAACTCCAAATTTTAACAATAGGCAGTAACATGCCTACCCTGTGCTCCAGAGAAAGACAATGTTTTTATAATAACGGACAATAAGCATTCTTAACATTTGCTTTGGAGAGAGACGTATCTTTGTCTCACAAACTGTGAGCAAACCTGTCATTTGCTCTGAAAAAAGATACAATCTTTATCTTCCAAGGCTCTTCACTATACAAAAATCCTTGGAAAAAATAGTCCAGAACAAACAGAAAGTAATGCCTTGCTCACAAGGCAGGCAGAAACGTGAGACATCTGTGGAGAATTGTCATACAACATTTATCTGTTTCATATTTGCTGACGAGTGTTCAACGTTATCTATTTGAAAAAAAATTGCACCAATCCTACTTCAGGGACCAAGAATCACAGAAATTAAAAATAATTGAAATAGGCCGGGCGCGGTGGCTCACACCTGTAATCCTAGCACTCTGGGAGGCGGAGCCGGGAGGATCTCTGGGTCAGGAGTTCGAGACCAGCCTGAGCAAGAGCGAGACCCCGTCTCTACGAAAAATAGAAAGAAATGATTTGGACAGCTAAAAATATATACAGAAAAAAATTAGCCGGGCATGTTGGCACATGCCTGTAGTCTCAGCTACTCAGGAGGCTGAGGCAGAAGGATTGCTTGAGCCCAGGAGTTTGAGGTTGCTGTGAGCTAAGCTGACTCCACGGCACTCTAGCCAGGGCAAAAGAGCGAGACTCTGTCTCAAAAAAAAAAAAATAATAATAATAATAATAATTGAAATAATTAGTTGAAATCTATACAGAAAAACAGAGCTTTAGTTTAAGTTTCAAAGGTATTGAGCCAAAAATTTAGAAGATTTATAGTATTTATTTCATTAGAAATGTAAGGTTCCCTGCTTTTCTAGTAAAGTCCTTATCTTCATAAAGGGTCTTGTGAGCAAGCCAAGATATGCTGGTCTTGCATTCTTATAGGGACAATAATGTACAATAGAAAATAAGACTCCAATGCTCATTTATCATTTATGATGACAGATTGAGAGCAGCTGCAAGTACGAAGCTGACAATTCTGCCAAGGATGATGTACAGCACATTACTGATCTGGTATGCAAGATGCTTGTGATAATATATGGGGTTCAAAAACAAGAGCATATTGTACATTGACTTAGGACCACAAGATATTATATTCACAGCATAGGAGACTATGGATTGGGATTTCTTGAAGAAATGCATAATTTTAGTTTCTTATAAATATATGCACATATATCTGTTACCTGACAAACATTGTACAATAATGATAACCCAAGATCAAAAGCAGTATATAATATAACATAAAGGGACAAAAAGACTGTCTTATAGGCAACCAATACTTTTTCCTACTCATTAACTCACAGATGCTTGGACCTTGTAAAAACAGGACATAGATCATAAGGAATAATGGCTAACCAAGCTACTTGTAAACCCAAAACCAGCAGATGTAGCAGGAAATTCTCCTGCTTTCAGAGTGGGATGATTTCAAATTGCTCCTCTTATCTCTTGTATCTTCTTTTGCTGTTAAACATATTTTTAAATGAAAATCATAGAATAATTTACTTTTAAATTTTAGATATATCCTAGCATAGCATCTTTGTTTTATCAGTTAAACTCAGAGAATGGAGATGGACTAGAAAAATATATATTGAATACTATTACATGCCAATGATTGTGTTAGAGACTTTATACACATTATGATATTTAGTTATCCCAAGATGACTGAGAAAAAAAGCAATCTTAATCCCATGGTCCCAGGTGGAAATAAAGGCATAATGTTTCAGTACAGTTGATTTCAAAATGAAGGCAATATTAACAATATTTAACATCAGAGTAAATCATTCATTTATGACTATAAGTACTCCTTAAATCAAGGTCTTACCATATTTGACAGAGGCGGGGGGGGTGGGAGGAGGG
>CM052436.1:78757311-78779867 GCA_028533085.1 Varecia variegata | reverse complement strand
CTGTTCCACTGGTCTGTGTCCCTGCACTTGTGCCAATACCAAGCAGTTTTAATAACTACAGCCTTGTAGTATAGTTTGAAGTCTGGCAAATTAATACCTCCCATTTTGTTTTTATTGCTTAAAATTGTTTTTGCTATACGGGGTCTTCACAGTATCTTGTTTTACAAACTTATTTAACCTGAATTTTGTCAACTTAACATTTTGTACATATTTTAATATATAATGTAGTGCTCTTCTGCATTTGGTCAAGGTACTCTTTGAGAATTTGATTTTAAAAAATGATGTATCTCATTATGCTTTTTACAAAATACAAACAAAATAACATAACACAAACATTTATGAACAAAAATTCATAACTTAAAAAGAATTTCATACTCAATGATATCTATTCATGGATTTCTGGATAAAAACCACCATTGTACAACACCATTTTAAATGATTGCTCAATATTCTATGACTATACACACACAAATGCATATGCTGTATTTAATTTTTACCAGGCCACATACTTGTATACTTCATATACATATATTTATATGCATGTGTGTATACACAATGTACTTGATTTTTACCAGGCTACATATTTGTATATTTTATATATATTCATGCATTGCTGAACCAAGAAACATTCTGAGAAATGTGTCCTTGGACAATTTTTTCATTGTGAGAACATCATAGAGTGCACTTATACAAACCTAAATGGTATAGCCTGTTACACACCTACACTATATGGTATAACCTATTGCTCCTAGGCTACAAACTTGTACAGCATGTTACCATACTGAATACTTCAGGAAATTATAAAACAATAGCAAGTCTGTGTGTATAAAACATATCTAAATATAGAAAATGTACAGTAAAAATATGGTATAAACTAAAGGATAAACAATTGGCACATCTGTATAAGACACTTACCATGAATGAAGCTTGCAGGACTGGAAGTTGTTCTGGGTGGGGCAGTGACTGAGTGGTGAGTGACTGTGAGGGCCCCGTATGACATTACTCTACACCACTATAGACTTTATAAACACTATAAACTTATGTTACACTAAATTTATTAAAAAATATATTCTCTCTTCCTAATAAATTAATCTTAGCTTACTATAACTTTTTTAATTTATAAGCTTTTTAATTTTAACTTTTTGACTCTTGTAATAACACTTAGCTTAAAACTCAAACACATTATACGGCTATACAAATATATTTTCTTTTTTATATCCTTATCCTGTAAGTTTTTTCAATTTTTATTTTATTTATTTTTTTACTTTTTATTCTTTTTTATTAAAATCCAAGGTACAAACACACACATTAGCCTAGGCCTACCCAGGGTCAGGATCATCAATATCACTGTCTTCCACCTCCACGTTGTGTCCCACTGGAAGGTCTTCAGGGGCAATGACAGGCATGGAACTGTCATCCCCTAGGGTAACAATACCTTCTTCTGGAATACCTCCTGAAGGACCTTCCTGAGGCTGTGTCACTGTGAGCTTTTTTTTTTTTTTATTTTTTATTTCAGATTATTACAGGGGTTCAAACGTTTAGGTTACATATATTGACTTTGCCCCACCCAAGTCAGAGCTATAAGTGTGTCCATCCCACAGACAGTGCACACTGTACCCATTAGGTGTGATATATCCATGCCCCTCTCCCCACCTGCCCGACACCCAGTGAATGTTACTACCATATGTGCACATAAGTGTTGATCAATTAATACCAATTTGATGGTAAATACATGCGTTGCTTGTTTTTCCATTCTTGTGATATTTCACTTAGTAGGATGGGCTCCAGCTCCATCCAGGATAACACAAGAGGTGTTAGTTCACCATTGTTTTTTGTGGCAGAGTATTACTCCATGGCATACATATACCACATTTTATTAACCCACTCATGTATTGATGGACACTTGGGTTGTTTCCACATCTTTGTAATTGTGAATTGTCCTGCTATAAACATTCAAGTGCAGGTGTCTTTTTTATAGAATGTCTTTTTTTTTTCCTTTGGGTAAATACCCAGTAGTGGGATTGCTGAATCAAATAGTAATTCTACTTGTAGCTTCTTTGAGGTATCTCCACATTACTCTCCATAGAGGTTGTACTGTTTGCAGTCCCACCAGCAGTGTCTGAGTGTTCCTATCTCTCCACATCCACGCTGACATTTGTTGTTTTGGGACTTTTTGATATATAAGTGAAAGGAATACACTTTAAAATAATGATAAGTATAGTATAGCAAATATATTAACATAAACCAATAACATAGGCATTTATTACCATTATCAAGTTCATGCACCATACATAATTATATGTGCTATATTTTTATACAACTAGCCATGCAGTAGGTTTGTTTACATGAGCATCACCACAAACATATGAGTAACACAATGTGTTATGATGTCACAATGGCTGCTAGATTACTAAGAAATAGTTGTTTTTCAGCCCCATTATAATCTTATGAGACTACCATCATATACGCAGTTTGTCACTGATCAGAATGTTATGTGGTGCATGACTATACATATATATACACTCATTTATCCCACTAATATTCATTGAATACACACCACATCAGGCATTGTACTAGGAGCTCTGAAAGATGCTGGATTTTCAAGTGGGATATTTCTCTGAATGTGTTGCATTATCATTTTAAGCAAACACTGCTTTTATATGTATTTTTATCTTCAAAATGAATTCCCTTATATTGAAATATCCATTTTCCTTTATATTTTTACATTAATAACTCTTTTCCATGGTATTTATGTTATCTATGGTAGCTGTCATCAGTAGTTAGGGATGATGGTTTTGCTTTTAAGAGCAAACAGCTTTAGTTGTTTCTGTATCTTGGTTATTGTGAATAAGTCGTCAAGGAACAGGTGAGTTCAACTATGTCTTCAAGATCTTGATTTCAATTCTTTAGGATATGTACCCAGAAGTCAGGTTGCTGAATGACAGCGTAGTTCAATTCTTAAATTTTTGAGGAACCTCCACACTGTTTTGCACAGACGCTGCAACAATTTACATTTCTACCAACAGTGTGCAAGAGTTTCAATTTCTCTACATCCTCAGTAATGCTAGTTATCATTTGATTTTTTTATGTCTCCTTTGGAAAAATGTCCGTTCAAGTCCTTTGCCCGTTTTTAGTCAGATCATTTGTTCTTTTTGCAATTAAGTTGTAGGAGTTTCTTATATATTTTAGAAATTAATCCCTTGTAATACAGTCATGTGCTACATGATATTTTGATAAACAATGGACCACATATACAACAGTGCTCCCATAAGATTATAATACTGTAATTTTTACTGTACATTTTCTATGTTTACATATGTTTGGATACACAAGTATTCACCATTGTGTTACAATTTCCTACAGTATTCAGTAGAGTAACTTGTTGTACAGGGTTGTAGCTTAGGAGAAATAGGCTATATCAGATAGCCTAGGTCTGTAGTAGGTTATGCCATGTAGGTTTGTGTACATATACTCTATGATGTTTGCACAACCACAAAATTGCCAAGGACCTGTTTCTCAGAATGTACCCCAATTGTTAAGGGAAGCATGACTGTATGTGGTTCGTGAATATTCTCTCCCATTGTGTAGGTTGCCTTTTCATTCTGTTTATTGTTTTGTTTGCTGTGCAGGAGCTTTTTTTGGTTTGGTGTATTTCCGTTTGTTTGTTTGGCTTTTCTTGTGTGTGTCTTTGGTGTCATGCAAGAAATCATTTCCAACACTAATATCAAGAAGTTTTCCCCTATTTTTTCCTGAAAATTTGACAATTTCAGGTCTTCTGCTTAATTTTTTTTGGGGTGGAGAACTTTGTTGTTTTTATTTCAGAATTTAACTGGGGTACAAATGTTTTGGTTACATAAATTGCTTCTGTACCATTTGAGTCAAAGTTATAAGTGTGCCCATCACCCAGATAGTGTGCATTGAACCCATTAGGTGTGAATTTACCCATCCTCTTCTCCCCCTCCCACCTGCTTGATTTCTGATAAATGTTATTTCCATATGTGCACGTAAGTGTTGATCAATTAGTTCTAATTTAATGGTGAGTGCATGTGGTGTTTGTACATTCTTGCGATACGTCACTTAGAAGAATGGTCTCCAGTTCCACCCAGGTTAATACAAGAGGTATTAGTTCATCTTTTATGGCTGAGTAGTACTCCATGGTATACATATACCACAACTTATTAATCCACCCATTTATTGATGGACACTTGGGTTGTTTCCACATCTTTGCAATTGTGAATTATACTGCTATAAACATTTGAGTGAAGATGTCTTTTTTTATAGAATGTGTTTTTTTTTTCCTTTGGGTAAATACTCAGTAGTGGGATTGCTCAAACAAATGGTAGTTCTACTTTTAGTTCTTTTAGGTATCTCCATACTACTTAAATTTTTAATACATTTTTAGTTGATTTGGAGGTTTTTGTATAAGGTAAGTTTCCGATTTTATTCTCTTACAAGTGGATATCCAGTTTTCCCAGCACCATTTGTTGAAGAGACTATCTTTTCTGAGTAATGTATTCTTGGCACCATGAGTATGTATGTGTGGGTTTATTTCTGGGTTCCCTATTCTGTTCCTTGTGTGTGTGTGTGTGTGTGTGTGTGTGTGTATGTATGTATATCAGTACTATCAGTACCATACAGTTTTCATTACTGTAGCTTTGTAATATATTTTATTTTATTTTATTTTTGATTCTAAACATAGTTTTAATGTTACCATTTAAATCTTCTAGCAAACCCCAATATGAAGCCATATTTAAGAATTTTTAAGCATAAAATAACTACTCACTTTTAATTCAAAACAAAGTCATAATTAGATCAACATAAATGCTCCTCACATTGAGAGAGTACTGATTGGTAGTATCCAGGAGGAAACTAAAATATGCCTACAAATTAAAGATTGATGCTAGGAGACTTTAGTCTTCCCCAAGAGAACATTAACTGCCTTTGAGGTCTAAAAGTCATACCCTCATTAATTTTGCCTGAGAAATTAGCATTGGATTTCTTTGGGTCATTGATTCTACTCATGTATGAGTAGTAGATACTATCTGTAATATATTTTAAAATCAGAATGTATGATGCCCACAGCATAGTTTTCATTCTCAAGATTTCTTTAGCTATTCTAGGGCTTTTGTGGTTTCATACAAACTTTATGATTGTTGTCCAATCCAAGTGTCCATTGACATATATATATATATATATACACACACACACACACAATAGAATATCATTCAGCCTTAATCAACAATGAAATTTTGCCATTTATGACAACATGGATGAATGGATGAATCTGGTGTACGTTATGTTAAGTGAAATAAGCTAGTTACAGAAGGACAAATATTGCAGCATGTGTTAACTAATATGAGATATATATAATTATCAAACTCATAGAAGCAGTGAATACAAAGTGGTCTCTAGGAGCTGTGGAGGTATAATTAATTAACAAAGAACTACACATATTTAATTTGTATAATTTGATCAGTTTGGACATACACAAATACCAATATTCCATCACGGCAATCTTTCCTTTTAGCATAAGCTAGACCAATTACTAGAACATTCATCTATTTGTGATGATTAGTAACCCTAAAATAAGACTGAAACTGGAATAAATGCATTTCCCTTTTCACCTCAGTTGCTAAGAGTCAAATTTAGTGGTCTCAAATAGCAAACTTATGAAGTTAGGATCTCATGAGTCCACTCTTTTTGCTACCTTTAAACTGAAGTCTTTATCCTAGGTATACATGGGTGGGCTTCAGAAAGTTCATGAAATCCCTGAGATGATATATGTATATATTCTCGATAGGGTCCAAAATTTTCATCAGGTTCTCAAAGAGATACATGACTACCAAAAGTTAAAAAAAAATAGAATTTTAGAGTCAGGCACAGTGGTGTACCCCTGTAGTCCCAGTTATTCAGGTGGTTGAGGTAAGAGGATCCTTTGAGTCCAGGAGTTCAAAGCTGTAGTGCATTTGGTCATGCCTGTGAATAGCCACTGCACTCCAGCTTGGGCAACAAACCAAGACCTTGTCTCAAAAAAGAAATAGAGTTTTAGTCGATCACTGTTCTGGTTGCTTTGCTAATTGCTCTTTCCACATTATCTTAAATTTTGTAACCCAAAATAAATATATTGGAGAAGAAGTTAAACTTACGTTTTAAATAAATTGATTAAATGTTAGAAATAAGGTGTCATATTAGAAATTCAAGTTTTTTTCCTTTCTATGTCACATATTATTCCCATTTGAAGTAGCAATAACTAAGTTTTTATTTAGATTTCTATAATATCTTATCAGTATTAAGCTACTCATTTTTAAATTTTAAGGTGCATTTCTTATAGGATCTTTGGATTCTTTCCACACATCATTGCATGGAAAATCCTGCACAGCTTATTACAATATTCTTGGAAGTGAGGAACTGCTGAAATAATTGTCATTAATTACAGCCAACAATTTTAGACTTACACTTAATTGGCCAGTTTCCAGAAGCATTTATTGAAAGAGTAGATTATGCTTATGCTCTGTATATTTTCTATTTATTTATTTATTTAATAGATGACATGATTATGTCAGGGGATCTGGTCTTAATTCAATAGTTTTCTGGGACTAGTGGTGAGGTTATAATGCTCTTCTGCAATCTCTTCCTCCTGAACGCTTTTCTTCCATTATATCAAACTCACATTTATACACCTGATTGCTTATTTTCCATACTCTGGTCACTAATGTAGTTATAACCATATTGTTTTTGTCCCCAGTGCTCTTTTCTCAATATTCTTTGCTAAACAATATATTATATTTTTTCTAACATAGCACAACCTCAGATACATTCCTTATTTCTTCTGTTTATTTTAAACTTAGACCAAAATATCTGCTTTCAGTCCATAGTAGTCCCTCATTTATCTGTCTGTTTATATCCACTGAGTTTATACCTTTTGACATCTCAGAGAGAAAGAGCTTTAGAGTACTTATAGAATGAAGAATATATTTCCCATTGAAGTTTAAACTCAATATTGAGATTTCATGATACTTAAACCCTCCTCCACAATCTTCCCATTTCTTATTTTACATGAAAATTCTTAGAAATACATCAAAAGGAGTAACATGTTATATTTGAAGTGGTGTCAACAACCCTCACATTGAGTAAACAGGATTAAGAAAGTAAGAAAGAAAAATATAATAAGATTAAGAAAGCTCAAACTAATGACTTTGCTAAACTCAAACCCCATAGCTCAATGAGAAGTGTTGATTACATATACTGATAGCCTGATATCCCTCAATTAGGAGGAATGCAAGGCATGCAGAATCATAGCAGGGCTGGACTGGCCAGAGAAATGGACAGAGGAAAGAGCAGGATGAAGACAGATAATGAAATGAGTGAGGTGCAGTAGAAATACTATATCGGATAAAGTGCAATAAAAAACACAAGCAGCAAGGACAGAGACAACCACATGGGATGCACAAATATACAATACCAAGAAATAAACTGTCGATGGCAGAAAGAGGACCTATATCAAGGTTTTGTACTGATATTGGTAATTATACTTGATACTTGTGCTTGGATGTCTTTTAGTCATTGTTTATTGGTGGTTTAAAGCCCCAAGGATTGCATGAATCAGCCTTGCTTCTGCTGATCTTCTTACTTCATATTGCCCAGGTTAGAGCCTCAGAGCAAGGAAGTTTTTCTTCTTCAAATATTGTACCTATTGCGAATCAAAAATTGTGAGATCCTAAACATATGAATCTAACTTCTGGCTTCATATCAAAAACAAAGATTATCAACATTGGGATTTACTGGCAAAGCTGAAAATAACCCCTGCTCTCTATCTTTACACGGAGTGTGGTAAAGTTCTTTGGGCAAGGTTAAGAATTCATTTTTTTGTTTTAGTTTGTTTTGTTTTAATCAACATAATGCCTAAAGGGAAAAATGTGAAAAATGACAAGATTAGCCAAAACAATGACAAGTAGAACAAGATAAGATTTTTTGTAACGGAAATTTTTAGAAAATAATGTTCTATGTGCCAGTATGATGCAACTTGCAAAGAAATGGATAGTTTCTATGAAACTAGAAATTTCCAGAATTGCCTGAACAAAAAATTTTTAAATATAAGTAAAACTCAGCAATAAAAACTTTAAACAAGCACCCTAAAGCAGTAAAGGTTCAGACAGCTCCACCCAGCAAAGCAGACAGGTAATATTTACAGACTAAAATAAGAAGTGACATACAAAATAACCTGATTGGTTACAGCTCCACCTTTGTCTTATTTGGATATGTCTGAGCAGTTTTCAGCCTGTAATTGGTTGAAGCTTGGCTACTGTGATTGGCCAAGTTATTTGTGATTGTGATTGGCTACTGTGATTGCACAGTTATTTATTACAAGAATAACAACTTAGGTTACAGTTTGTTTATATGTTGTTGGGTGAGAGGCTGCTTTAGATCAAATCTAATTTGATTTTACACCAATAACAAGAAAAGAAATTGATAAAATTGTCAAGGGATTAATCTATAAAACTTGTTCTGTGTTCATATAGTTTTATCTATAAATACTGTCAGATAACAAATTATAGATACTATATGAGCTTTCAAACACATAAGAATAGCTCAAAACCTATGCAATTCTGCCCATATAGCAAACATAATAGATTTTAAGAACTAACAATTGTAGCACAAAAAAGCAAGCTATAATTTTAGGGATAATATGTGAAAGTCAACCAAAATTTAGAAAACAATGGATATGAAGTTCTGTTGTACAAGATAAGTAAGTTCTAGAGATCCATTGAACAATATTGTGCCTATATTTAACAATACAAAAATTTGCTGAAAGTAGATCTCATGTTAAGTGCTATTGTCACAATAAAAAAAGAGAGAAAACAACATTTAATAATGTATTTTAAAAGTCACCCTTAATGCGTAGGTTTTATGTGATAAATAAAAGCTTAAAGAAAATGTTAGAAAACTTAATAATGTAACTTATCACATCAAGTTGCTTAATAAACATAGATAACAAAAACAATAATAATAATATGAACAGCTAAAAAACATTAAGGGATCATTTAACCTACTTCAATATTTTATTTAAAAAATAATATATTAATAAGAATTTGAAGGGTACATCTATTATTGTATAAAGAATATTTATTACAAATATTATCAATCATACTTAATGAAGTTATTTGGGAGACATTTTGACTTATAAATTAGGATCTAAAATAGTAACATATAATAAAATTATTAAATAGTAAGAGGTAAAATTGTAATTATTTTTTTCATAATCTGAACATTCTTAAGTTACTATAATTTTCATGTCATAATTCTATAGCTTAATTAAAAAGCTCTTCATTAATTCTAAAATACAAGGATTAAAAACAAAGTAGAGTGTAAAATGGCCAGATAAAATATGAATATTTAAAAACCATTTGGTATAAAATCTAATTCCAGTTTGTAAAATGCAATGCCAAAAAAATACCAGTAATAGGAAAAATATATAAAATATCTAGAAATAAAAGAAATATGTATAACCCATATAAAATTAAATACCAAATTATTTTAAAATCTAAAAGTGGTTTTAATAAATGGTATCAACATTATATTCCTAAAAGGGAATATTTGGTATTAGAAAATCAATTCTAGGAATTTTTAAGTACATACTTTTAACCAATATAGTTCTCATTTAAAATATCAAAAAGATTTTGCTTTAAAAAAAAAAAAAAGGAAATACTTATCTTCAGTGAGAATGGCCTTCATCAAAAAGTCCCAAAAGAATGAATGTTGGTGTAGATGCGGAGAGAAAGGAACACTCATAAACTGCTGGTTGGACTGCAAGCTAGTACACTCTCTGTGGAAGTAATATGGAGATACCTCAAAGAGCTAAAAGTAGAACTACCATTTGATCCAGCAATCCCATTACTGGACATCTAACCAAAAGAACAAAATACATTCTACAAAAAAGACATCTGCACTAGGATGTTTATAGCAGCACAATTCACAATTGCAAAGATGTGGAAACAATCCAAGTGCCCATCAAGACATGAGGGGATTAATAAAATGTGGTATATGTATACCATGGAGTTCTACTCAGCCACAAAAAAACAATGGTGATCTAGTACCTCTTGTATTATCCTGGATAGAGCTGGAGCCCATTCTACTAAGTGAAGTATCACAAGAATGGAAAAACAAGCACCACATGTACTCACAATCAAATTGGTACTAACTGACCAACACTTAAGTGCACATATAGTAATAACATTCATTGGGTGTCGGGCAGTTGGGGGGGAGGAGGGGATAGGTATATTCACACCTAATGGGTGCCATGTGCACCGTCTGGGGGATGGACACAATTGAAGCTCTGACTTGGGTGAGGCAAAGGCAATATACATAACCTAAACATCTGTACCCCTGTAATATTCCAAAATAAAAAAAATAAAAGATAAATAAAAAATGAGATATTTATTCCACAATATAATAAAAACTGTACTTCCAAAAATATGAAACTCTTGAAAAATAAAAAAAAAAAAAAATCAGTCCTTCCAAATAGGTATACTATATGCATATATAAAAGTATCTTGAAGAAAGGAGAGATTAATGAGAAAAATCTGTCACCAAAGTATAACCTCTAATATGTAATAATAAATAATAAAGAAGGGATTATAAATCAATGGGTAGGAAAAGTATTAAATTAATAATGGTGGGATAACTTATAGCAAATTAGGTTTTTAGAAAATCAGGTTAGATCTCTCACTATACACCAAATAAACTCTAGGTAAGTGAATGATCTATATAACAACATAGTCAAACAATAAATGGCATATATATATAATGGAAACAGGAAAATAAATGTAACAAAACATGGAATGAATGTCTTAATCAAAAAGGTATTATAATTACATAACCACAGTTGATAAATAAAACAATTCAAATATACAGTATAAAGAGATAATAACTAAAGTTATTGTAGCTAGGCTAGACAGGAGAGAGTTGCCTACAATTGCCAGGTGGTCAGATAGAGTCTCAAGGGGTCAGCTGCTCAATTTTGCCGATCAGTGAACAAGAGATTAAGTACTAAAGAATGCAGGCTATCATTTTCTTAACCATATAAGACTCGGGAAATAATCCAAAATATAGAAATGGTTTACATTTTACATTAAAAATGATACCAAATATTGTCTTCTGCTTTGGCTCTGATGGAATCATTTGTACTCAACTAACATCACTAAAAAGAAAATAAAAGAAGAAAAGCCATATAAAATTTTAAAAACTTGTTGGAATGTGTAGGAAGTTGCTAAAGCAACTATAGTTTAAGACGAATCTCACTGAAATGATCTCAATTTTCTACCTGCCTCTTTCCTCTCAGGACACTTGTTAATTATTGGAAGAGAGCAGGAGGTCAAAAACCACACAACGAGTTTCTACTAAGATGCAGAATAGACTACAGAGCTCCTGGTAACTCACAGAGCCAGAAAGAGAAAAACTAAAGTCTGTGGTTCTGTGGGAGCCTGGATTTGAAGTGACAAAATCCAGAGAGAAGGTGGACTCAGAGAAGTAAACTCAAAACTGGGCCAATGCCCAGTTGGTATTCATGGAACAATCCACAAGGTATTCATGGAACAAGATGCACAAGAGAAGAGTATAAAAAGATAGGTAGAAAGTAACTGAAAATCAAAGCATGCCTGTCATGCTGTGTTGCTTGGGAGTCAAAGTTCTATTTCAGGTCCTAGCAATGAAGGGATGTCTTAGGAAATCCTCAGATTCTCAGTTTGAAACTTTGCAGGACTACACATCAGGAGTGGGGGAATCAGAGGGAGAACAATCATTACAAAGACTGTAACTCAGCCTGGAGTCAATTGAGTCCTTGTTTAGATTGAGGTACTCTGCTCCTCTGCTTCCTGCCAGAGAACAGAGTGAATCCTTTCTTCAGGAAGATGGCATTGTCCAGAGTGTCTCCAATTTTTCATACAAAATGTCTAGAATTTAAACAAAAGTTGACAAGCATACCTAGGAATAGGGCTAAAATAAAATACAATAGAAAAGTAGGTGATAAAGATGTTGAAATTATTAGCAATGAACTTTAAAATGACTATAATTAAGATGATTTTAAAAATGTATGACAAAATGGTCATTTTTACCAGAGAACTAGAATCAATAAAAAACAATAAAGTAGAAATTCTAGAACTGTAAAAATATAGTAAATGAGCTGATGAACTGAAAAAGTTGGGCAAACCTGAAAAGAAGATTAGTGAGTTGGACTATATAAGTTCATAAAATATATACAAATTTAAACATGATGAGAAAAAAAAGCTTGTACCATACACAAAGATCATGAGGTCTATCACAAATGCAATTTTAGGTGCAGAAGTAGAAGGGATAAAGAACAGGGCAAAAGCAACTTTTGAAGAGACAATGGCCCCCAAATTCCAAAACTGATAATATATACCAATGTACAGATATAAAAAGTTCTGAGAACTCTAAGCAGTATAAATAAATGTAAGGAAAAGTCATTTAGGTACATCATAATACATTGACCAAGGAAGGTAAGGAGAAAAAAAATTAACCTTTTAGAATCTTAAAAAATAGGGAAAAAAGACTGATTGCAGCCAAAGAGGCAGCAACAAGACAGAAAGCTGACTCTGCAACAGCGAAGATGAAAACTAGAGATAATAGATTGATGCTTTTAATGTTCTGTGGGTAGAGGGAAGGGAGACTACTGGCCTGACATTCTATACCCAGCAAAAACTTTCTTTAAAAGTGAAAAACAGTTGAAGACATTCCCATGCAAACATAAACTGAGCAAGTATGTTGTCAGCCAGACCCACATTGCAGACACACCACAGTGAAGGGATGTCTTTAGATAGAAGAAAAATGATACCAGAAATGCAAAAAGTAATAAAGAGGAAAGAAAGGGGTAAATATATGGTAAATAAATAAAGTATGTATAATTATCCAATTATCTCTTCATAAATATTTTATATATATATTAGAAAAGTTATGAATTCATCCTTGCAAGAAAAACAGGAAATAAACCAATATCACCACACATTGCGTGAGATATGGTGAAGGTACTTAGAGGATGTCATCAGAGACAAGAGAAGAGTTACCTTGCTACTTGAGAGTGCTGAATATTACCTACTTTGCTAAATCTCAACTGATTCAAATAATAGAGTGTAGAAGAGAAATACAATGGAAATGGTATGATTGAGAGGTGTTAATGAGAAAGCTTTAGATGAACAATCATTTCAACTGATAAATAATTATGCAGTCACCAATTTTAAATATACATTTTTCTGGCCCTAAAAATACATTCTTTTCTTACTAGTTTCATCTTTTAGTTCATTTCTATTAGTATTCTTAAAAATCATTGAGGTTGACAAAAATGAGGATAATATAATGTTCAGGAATAGAACTATATCAACCATGGAATGAGACTCATAATGAAAATTTATTTCAAATTAATTATACATTTTTACTCAATACTATATAGCATATATTTTAGGCCATCAAAAGAGCAAAAATCATTAAAGCAAAAGAAAAGTTTAGGGTAAAGATATCAAGAAAAGCTGAATGATGCATCTATCTGAAGGTAATTTTACTTTCTGCTGCTTTTCTCCATGATGCTTGCCAAACAAGCCCAGCAATAACTGGTAAATGGAGCAATTTCCCTAAATGAATGCTTAAAATTCTTTCCAAATAAAGTAAGATTCTGTTAATTAAAATCTTAATTGTTCTTGAAAGTGATTGAGAAAGACAATACTTAACCTTTCTAAAAGAATACACCAGCAACATATATCTCCTTTAGCAGACCATGTGCGAATTACTTATTCAATACCTATTGATTAAATGTTTTAATCCTTATGCAGATTCAAATGATAACTGTGCACCCAATCAATTCTTGCTTGTAGCCTCCCTAGGAGCAGATGTTAGAACTCTGTTTATGTGAGTTTAGGTACAACCTAAAAAGTCTTTTACTCTTTCTGTCACTTTCAGGGAGGACTGAAGGTTACTGTGATTATCTTGTTTGTCTCAACTCATAGTCTTTTACATCCAACTCCCTATGCCTAATGCTGACCAGGCAAAAATCTCTCAGTACTTTGTCTCTTATGTCAAGGATAAGGAAATGCAACCTACCTGAAATTATTCTCTCCCTTAACATGAGTCACACAGGTGAACTCCAAACAATTATGATTTTTTAAAAGTTATTAGTATTCTTACACTGTTTGGTATCTATTAAATACTAGGAAAAAATACTAAAATTGAAATTATATTCAAGCCATGTATATTCTCTATTGTGCAGAGTATCTACCCTAAATTCTTTTATTCTTTCTTGTCCTGGAGAATTGAACTGGGCAATCTAGACTGCAAGCAAATATTTCTCTTGTTGCTGGCCCTTAATCTAAAAACAATAATTATTATCAATGTTGTTGAATTGTTCTTGCAATCTAGGCCCTACTTTTTAAAAATATTTTAATGCTAAATAAATATAATAACATAATAAATCACCACATGTTAACCACAATCATTGACCCAACAAATAGATATATAAATTAAAAACAATTAATCTTTCTCTATATTGAATGTTAAAACCTGGCATGTATTCTTTCATAACTTTATCTATGTCCATTCAAATATATTCATACATAAATAAGATTCTGTAGTTCTTTTTTTCAAAAATTGGAGTTATATGGACTAGGCTGTCAAATCTTTCTACGTAGGTGATTACACCCAAAATCTTCAATATAGCATGTGACCCTAACTTGACAAATCCTTTATTTATTTTACCAAAAGCCCTAAACTCTCTTTCAAATCTTAAAATATTCACTAGTGATGTGGAGGGATAATATACAAGTTCATATTTTTCAGCATTTATCTAATGAAAAGAATTTGAGATTTTATCCCATATGTACTGGAGAACCATCAATACTTCTAAGCAGAGCGCTGATGTGATCCCATCTGTGTTTTAGTGGAATATATTTGTTAGAGAAGGGAGAACCTGGGGTGGGCAAGATGAGACATTAAGATAGTTGCTTTAGGTGACAAGTCACGATATAGTGAAGGCCAGGCCAATCAGGGCACAGGCCATTAGAATGGAGAATGGAGATGGTAGATTTTGTCAGAAAGGGAACTGGCAAGGAAAAACCCAAGGTTTTTAGATTTTCAGTTTGGTGTTTATAGTGATAAAGTTCAAGAAGATAAGGAAAACAGACAGGAGAGCAGCTTTGAGGTGTTAATTTGGTCCTTATATGTTACATTTGAGGCACACCCAGTGAACAGTGACCAATGAGGAAATGCAAAATTACATAATTATCTCTTCTCCTCCATCATGTAACATTTTAGCTTGAGTATTTTCTAATTTTGTTTTATATTCTCCACAATTTTATTTTATGGCTGACAAAATACTACACAGAGTAGTATCAACACAATTTACAATATTTAATTATTGGACATTTGGACAGCTTCCAAGATTTTGTCATCATAATAAGAAGGCAATGAATATCTTAATAAATAGAACTTTTTCTCCTCTGAATTACATTCTCAGAATATATATTCCCAGAATTAAATTTATTCACCCAAATCCTGTGAATATTGATAGTTAATTTGTCCAAAATGTTTTTTAAACATATTTTATATAAATACATGCATGTGTTTATATATGTGTATATATGTGTACATATATTTGTGTGTTTATACACATGTATGTATATATACAGTTTACCTTACATATCTGTGGGCCCCACACTCAGGGATTCAACCAATCACAGTTTGAAAATATTAGGAAAAAAAATTTCATTTGTACTGAACATGTACAGACTTTCTTTCATGCTATTATACCCTAAACAATACAGTATAACAACTATTTACATAGTACTTACATTATATTTGGTATTATAAATAATCTAGAAATGATTTAAAGTATGTAGGAAAATATGCATAGACTATATGCAAATACTATGCAAATTCATATCAGGGACTTGAGCATCCATGGATTTTGATATCCAGGGGAGGTCCTGGAACCAATCCCCCACAGATATTGAGGGACTACTGTGTGTGTATGTGTGTATATATACAAAAAAACATTATCACCAGAACTGAGAATCGTAGTTTCTGCTTTAGTAGCAGTCTGGGCATTACCACCAGGATACACCTGATGAGTGTACCAAGAATCACAAAATCCTTTGAAACAACAAGATCTTTTAGCTTTTGAAATCTTTTATCTTTTAACGTATTACACACTGATGTTTCATTCTGGAACATCACCAAGTCTCCAAATAATCAATGCATGTACAGATATATGCCCTAAGACTTCATAGATGCCAAGAAAAAAAGAGAATAAAGCATCCTTTTTACTAACCAATTTATAGCTTCTCTGGCAAAACGATGAATAAAGAGAAAACAAGTGCAAAACAGCAGTTTACCTACTTCAGCTACTGAGTGCCGTATGTTCTCCTTTCCCTCTTCATGGACTTCTTCAGAGGCAAATTAGCAAAATCACAGGTGCCTTCTGGAAAAAGTGATTAGACTATTCAGAACTCCCTTGTGTTCTCTCAAAGGCAGTTTAAAGTTAACTGAACATTCCACTATGTTGTCAGATTTATAATTGATTTCAGTTTCCAGTGTGCAACTTATCCAACAGACTGCTGGAAAACGGATACCCCTTTTCACTGGCATTTGATTCTGAAAAAAAGCCGTAAGGAAAAAACACATCAGCTGCAGCAAGACCATTACAATTCCGGTGGTTGATTTCAAAAAGGGTTTTCAATGTGACATATACTGAAAATAAGGGACTGGAGTAAAATGATATTTGCCTCATACCACACTATTACTATACATACTTATCAATTTATTTTCATTCTTCTAACTTTGAATTAAAATCACCTCATTAAAGACCTCTTTCTGAACTCCTTTAAATAGTTTGCAGCTTCACTCCTTATTACTCAAGCCAACATTCTTAAATAAGGTCTTTAAGACCAACAGTTAATTTTACACAAATATTGAAAGGAAGGGGATTTCAGTCACCAAATGAAATAAGTTAATTCAGCAAATATTGCTAATTTCATTATTTAAGTCTGTATCTCTCTCATGCCTTTATGATATTCAAAATCTACAACAAAAATAACAATAAAATGTATACCACTAGTTCTCCTAAAAACAAAATAATTTGTTTTCATCTGTATTATGCTTATAATAAAGAAATTTATTAAATTATTGAGCTGTTTTCCCCAAATTTTTAAATTATATAGTATTCTTGAATTCCAGGTCTTATTCTCCATTGATCAAAAACCTGACAAGAATTTTTTTTTTTTTTTTTTTTTTTTTTTTTTGAGACAGAGTCTCATGGCGTCAGTCTAGCTCACAACAACCTCAAATTTCTGGGCTCAAGCGATCCTCCTGCCTTGGCCTCCCTAATTAGCTGGGACTACAGGTGAGCACCAACACACGCGGCTAATTTTTTCTATTTTTAGTAGAGACAGGATTTCACTCTTGTTCAGGCTGGTCTGGAACTCCTGAGATCAAGTGACCCTCCCACCTCAGCCTCCCATAGTGCTGGGATTATAGGCATGAGCCACAGCGCCCGGTCCCTGACAAGAATTTTGCATGGAAAATGAACAAGAGAAAGTGATACAACTCTATCCCTTCCAGAGAGAAAATGTAGGATTAGTGAGATGAAGTTGTAAAGTGACAATTATTTTAGAGAGTGTCTTTGAAAGCAAGAAAGAGAAGGAAGAAGGAGGTTCTGAGGCAGATTATCATAAGGTCTGTGTCAATGTCTGTGCCAGGCTCTGAGGACAGAGGAGAGATCAGTAGTTGCCAAACATTCCCAATCATTACCGTTATTTGATTTAAAAATTAACTTTACTATGCTAAAAGAAGGTCAGCTCTTGTGACACCTATTGAATGACATGTGTCATAGCTAAAAAGTGTGCTTTTTGTTAACCACAGAAGTAGTAGTATAGAATAACAGAAGAACTTTGAGCAGAAACTTGGTCTATTAGCTCTGACTGCCCTAAACAAAGAAAAAAAATCCACAGACTGGATGACTTAAACAACAGAAATTTGTTTTCTCACAGGTCTGTAGGCTAGGAGTGCAAGATCAGGATGCCACAGGGTTGGTTTCTTTTGAGACTACTCTTGCCGGCTTGCAGGTGGCTACCTTCTCACTGTGTCCTCACATGGCTTTACCTCTACACACCTCTCTTCTGATGTTCATATAAGGACTTCAGTCCTTTTGGATTAGGCCCCCATTCTTATGACATCATTTAACCTTGTTTATCTTCTTAAATGCCCTATCTTCAAATACAGTCACATTGGGGGTTAGGGCTTCAGTGAATGAATTGGTTGGGGCGGGGGGGGGCGGGGGGAAGACACAAGTCTACAACACTTGGAGACCTGGGTTCTACTGTTGACTCTAATACTAAGTTGCTTGGCAAATTCTTCCCTCTTTGTGCCTTTGTTTTTTTTTTTTTTTCTTTCTTTCTTTTTCCCCCATCTGTAAAATGAAGTAGAAGTGGATGATCTCTATGTATGTATCATAAAAACCTGGCTTTTTCCTCCAATAAAATAAATTAAATGATAACTATTTCAAATAATACAGGAGACAAAAAACTACTCCTTCTAGAACTTGAATACTAAGATAGTTTATAATGATTAACTATAATATTTAGTGTTTATTTTAGTCTACTAAACTGTCTCCTAAATTATTTTAATCCACAGAGGAATACAATCTAAAAGGCTGTATTAAGAGGCACTCCATGAGCCTATAATCATCAGCTCCTCTCAATCTCAAAAAACAACATCTTAAATAATGCATCATAAAGTAATGTCAACAATGTATTCAAAGATTCAGCCTATTTAAACATTTCAGACACAATATTTGTTGACATGTTGGTTCATCATAAAACATTAATCTAGTAAATGCCTAGGAAATTTACAAAAGCATATGTGTCAAAATGTTAATTAATGAAAATGAATTAAATTTAGCAAAACTATTATTATCCATGCCTGGCAATTTAGGCAAAGAAAGAATTAGATCCTGTTCACACTGCTGTCTAATGAGTAGAACACTGGATTAATTATCAAGAATCACAGACAGATTGTTGTTGTTTGGACATGCTACTTAGAAAGTCAGATTTCTGGGCACAATGGATTTGAACTTCAGATAGAATGCCAGGGTGCCAGGTCATTAAGCATGACTAGAAGTCAAATTTCACCTACAATCCAGGGTTCACGTGAAAGCACAAATACATATTCTAGCACAAAGTAAGCTAGAAACTAAAGGCAGAAAGATTCAGAGACTGGAAAGGAGGTGCATAGAAAATGGATCAAAAAGCAGCCAAAACCATTCCCATCACCCCTTTTTCCTAAAAATGCAACAGCTTTCCTCTTGGGATGTTTGAAATGTGCTACTTCAACCTCTGACAAAGAACATTAGGTACCATAATTTTGCTAATATATGCTCATGACTTTGCTGCCTGAATTTAAATAGTACATTCCATTCTACAATTTCAACAGAAAGGATGAAATGAACCAGAGTCTCGTGGACTCAGTCCTCACCCTTTAGAAGCTGGTAATTGGTGAAAGTGGCTATAATGAACAGCCCAAAAGAGGAAAATGTAATTAACCAGAGCTCTATATAGTGTTTAATTTGATTTTCTTGGCGTGTTAGCTCAGCTGGTTGGAGCATGGTGTTAATGAAGTCAAGATTGCAAGTTCAATTGCCATATGGGCCAGTTAGCTTCACTCAATTCCATGGCTACTGACCAAATAAGTTCTATTGGTCACAAGAGGAACTAGACAAAGGAGGATGGATTAGAGAATATCTATTGCTACCACTGTCAAAACAAACTCAAAGCACTACTTTCAAGGGCAAGGTTGCAGTGCAGACTTCATTTTAATATTTAGGACAAAAAATGTTTATTAAATTCTTTTTTTGTTTTGCTTTGTTTTTTGTTTTGTTTTATTTGGTTTTTGGTTTTGGTTTGAGACAGGGTCTCACTCTGTCATCAGGGCTAGAGTTCAGTGGCTCATCATAGCTCACAGCAACCTCAAATTCCTGGGCTCAGGCAATCCTCCTACCCGGCCTCCAGAGTAGCTGGGACTACAGGTATGTGCCACCATGTGCGACCATGTTTATAAAATTCTAAGAAGTAGAAATTGAGACAAAAATTTAGACTTTCTGAACACTGTGATTAGTGTCCTTTGCTAAATCAGGAGAAGTTTGCCTGATAAACAAATTTTAGTTGTTCTTTAACTGAGTTCTCAGACATTTAAATTCTAATATGACTGGGAATATGAATTTCAGCTGAGGTGGATCAAATACGTGGAATGAGAGAGAAGCAACAGAGAAAGAAATAGTCTTTAGGGATGAATGGGAAGGGAAGCAGAAATGAGGAAAAACGAAGGCTGGTAATGGAAACAGAATGGTAAAGAACAGGCAATTGCTTCATCATTTTCTCAATCTGAAATAGGCCTAGTGTCCAGACAGAGCTGCTAATCTTATGATTGGGCTCTAACCCCTCTTAGAGCTGTGATCCATATTAAGTCTCATGAAAGTGAAAATCTAGACAGACTCTGGCTTACCAATTACAAAAGGTCCCAAAGGCATCTACATAACTGCCTTATAACAAGGGAAAATTTGGGGGGAATTGCTCTTCATCCCAGGACTATAAGGCCACAGACACATCTCCTACAACTGAGTGGTGTTATACTCAACACATAAGTAATATGCAATTGCCATTCTGTTATACAAAACCAACACATCTGGAACTCAGTTTTATGATACTCCCAGAGAAATAGGAGAGCAAGAGGCGGGGCTAAATTAACTTGCTGGCAAACCCTTATCATAATGCCATAGCTCACCAAGAAATCTGGGGCATGACCATTGAGTAAGTCACAGCACAATTTACCGTTCACCTTTCCCCCTTTAACCCACAACTCTGCCTCCTCACCTCATTCTATCCTGTTTCAGCCACGAGGGAAATAGTTCACATCTCTCGTCCTTCGATTCATAAGAAAAACAAGGCTTTTCTGGCAAGTTTTGGGAAAATTCCAAGATAAAAGTAACATTCCTAAAGCTCTACATCTTGCCTAAAAGTTCTGAAGACTCTTGAATTTCTTTATGGGAGGCAGGGAACAAACCAAGTACAACTTCCCTCCTCATTCTTTTCTGATGTATACATTGGTCAGCAGCATTTGATGGCCAATTACAAGACAGATAATTCTCTATTTGACATTATATAAATAAAAAACTGTATATTATTAGATTTCTTTTGAAAGGTGATTTATTCTAATAATTCAGCCCCAAACTTTTTGGACTCTCCCCTTTAAACTTTTTTTTCTTATAATAAATAGCAGAGACAAATTTTTCTAGTGGGAAGTGTGAGAGTGAGGGAATAGACAATTAACTAGGAGGTCTGTTCAGTTACAGGAAAAATGCCTGAACAGCATTCTGCTATCTTGCAATAATAGGGCCGTTTATGTGCGTCACATTTTCATTTTCAGCTGTGTTCATTTTAATTACTTTCATTTGAATACCCAATCTTAACTCTTTCCCCTACACATGCCTTCCTAATCAAAATGCTTGATTTATTAATATTGCAAAGAGTTACAGCACTGTATTAATAAACTAAATTTCAGTAACTAGATCTAGTTAGCAATTACAAATACTGGGCCAGCTACAGTGATATTTTAAGTGTTTTAGGAATGTCAGATGAAAACTGTTGTTAAGCCGGACAAGCATCAATGACAGTAGTAGTGCTCTCCTGCCCCCTATTGGTTAGTTATTTGAAAATCAAATTGAAGTTAAGTCAGTTTTTGATCAGAGAAAAATGTTCAATGCTTTCACTTGAATCTAGTTTAGGTCATAAGCTAAAAAGTACACACACCCGCACGCACACATATACACATGTATAGACAAACACATGCATGCGGAATGCATCCCTCTTGTTTCTCTTTTAAATTGAAACTAAAAAAAAAAACAATGAGGTTAGAAAAGGGTAAATTTTGCATCGAGTGTGAGAAAGCTCCCATATCCACTTATATTCCACAGTTGGTAAGTGTCAACCATGTACTATTTCCTCATGCTATGTTAATATTTTGGCATAGTGCAAAGAATATGACTTTTAAACCAAGTAGCCCCGAGTTTGAATCAAAGGAATTTTTCTTCCTTCTCAATCACATTGAACGATATAAACATAGGGAAATTATTTTTTATATTGAATATTATGGGGGTTATAGTTCTTATTGCACATTGTTGTTTTGAAGATTAAAAGATTGCTGGTTTGTGTGAAAGTGCCTACTAAGCATATGGTAAATACTAAGTAAATGTTAGTTTACTTTTTGTTCCTTAAAACTCTGCGATGTAAACATTACCTATATCCCATTTTATAGATAGACAAACTGAGGTTCAGAGAGAGAGAAAAAATTGGCCAAGCTTTTGCAGCTAGTAAATAGTAATGTTGGCATTAAAACCCAGAATATTGTGTCTCTAATACAAATGTTCATCTTTTTGTTATTGTTTATGTAACTTTATTATACCTCATTGCTATAAAATCAGGTCTATATAAGCTACTCTATCTTGATTT
>CM052436.1:78732298-78756811 GCA_028533085.1 Varecia variegata | reverse complement strand
TGTCCTGGACAGTATTCTCACACATTTGACTTGTATTACGAAAAAACAAAAATTACTATTCTCAAAAAAACAAACAAAACCTGTCTACATTTCAACGGCATAAAACATTCATCATTTGACAACTTTTTACTCCCTTTGCATTTTGCTAACACTTCTACCATTAGAAGTACTAGCTTCCAGAAAAATCTTGTGGGTTTTCATGCCTACTCTATAAATGAATGAAAAGTAATTGTTACAGATTTTTGATTACCCCATGTACATCTACAAGCAGAATTAAATATTACTATTGGTACAGAAATTTAATTACCAAGTAGAACTGATAATATTCTCACCATAATTGACAGCTAAAATAATTTTATTTTTAAAAATACCTACAACTTATTTTATATCCAGAAATTATCTGTGATCATTCACCTAGTAATTGGTCGAACTTGTAAAATAATATAATCAGAAATATATTTGATTGTGTTTTCTATCAGTGAGTTAGGCTGCATATTATTCAAAAGTATTTGAATGATGTCCCAAATTCTAATTTTTTATAACAGAAGAGAAGCCACATGGGTGAGCAATTAAATACACACTTATTTCCATTTCAGGGTAATGTGAAAGAGCATAACGAATTATCTGCCCACTCATAGTCATTTCCTGGGTAGATCGCAAATCAAAGTTAATTGGGCTGACGCATCATTTTTTGATGGGTCTGGAATTTGCACATATATATTTAATAATGAATAATTATGGGTCATTTCTTTTTCAGCAAAAACATGTGCCATTATAATTGTATTAATCTTAGTGGAAAGTGCTGAGGTAAGGTTATACAAGTCAATTAAGCTTTTGTGAATTGTATAAACTAAAACAAATAGTTATATACTGGAGCTCCAATGGTGTGTTGGGAACAAAGTTACATTGAAATCATTCTTTTAAATCCATTCATGTATTTATCCATTAATCCAATAAATATTTATTAGTTTCTATTATGTATAAAAAAAATAACTAGGTTTAAACCTGATTAACCACTTGCTAACTAAACTGGTATACAGGAAACCACCTTATGTCATCAAATCTCTCTTATCTATAAAATAGGGATAAAAAAATGGCATCTTCACAAGATTGCTGTAAGATTCAAAATGTAGTATAAGTACAGTTCCTGGCATTTAATATCTCCACAATAAATATTATCTTGATCTAAGCCTGAGCTTTTTTTTTTCTCAAGTGGGCAAATCATTTCAGCTCTCTACAAAGATTTCTTGATCTATAAATTGTTGGACAAGAATACATATGAAGTCCTTTCTGGATCTAACAACCTTCTATGTTACTGCAAATCCACCATGCCTAAATGTCAGAACAAGACATTGAGATACTGTGCCAGATTCTTCTCTAGAATGGATCTTTTTAAATGAAATCTGAGTTAACTTTATTCTATAATTTAAACTAAGTTATATGGAGTGTAGAAATAGATATTGTTCTACAAAAATATCCAAACAAGTCTTTAGCTTCAATCTGACTATTCTGTTCTACCTAGGGGAAATTTTCCATATGTGTACCTTAAAATAATTTTTAACAAGATAAAACCAATATGAAAAGAGAAAATGTAAATTAAAAGCATATGATGTTGTTTTAAAATGCATCCTTCATGTAGTGAACTTCTAATAACTTTCTATCGATGCCTAAATCTGGCAAAAAAATCCCTTAGTAAGCATAAATATGAAAGCAGGCAATAGCATCATGACAGAATGTTTTACTCACAGAATCACCATATAAACAATTTTCCACAGGGTGCTGTATTTTCCTGTAATAAAAACTGTATTTTTTATTTTTTTAACTGACATGTAAGCAGTTCAAATGCTGATAATAAGATAAAGAAAATGAAAAGAGTATTAGACATTTTTTAAATCTTGTAGGAGTCTTGATTCTGAGGGTCCTTAAGCTGCATTCAAGAATTCTAGGAATAGCTTTGTGTTCCTTTGCTTTGTGTCTTTTACATGAAATTGGTCAAAATTTGTTAGATTCATAGGTTGTACAGAATTTACGTGTCCTGACGAATTCTCCGGAAATGACCCTCTTTACAGTTGCATTGCTGAGGGTCAGTCCCAGTAAAGAAGTACCTTAAATGTCAGTTCCTATTGTCGGGCCCGCCCCTTCATAATAAGGTGGCTTTGATAGGCTGGCAGCAGGGATGAGGAAAGGAAGAGAAAATAGACAAAGACATCAAGAGTTCCTCTATATAATGTTTTAAGGTCTTTGAGGACATGGCTCACATAGCTTCAATCCTATCAAAACTTCACCCTCAACCTTTCCTATAAATTTGCTTCTTTGAATTCCACGTTTGCCACAAGTTCAAAAAAAAAAAAAAATCACAGCAAAATCAGCTATGAGAGGCAGTGAGAAAAAGCAGCAACATGAATGTATACATTTCTTCAATAAATAATTAGATATCATATACTGCAGTTTCCTCAAAACGGGTAACAGGGAAATGAGTGGCTTACCCTGAGTGGAACTCAGGAATTAGGATTATGTTAATATCAGTGTTTTTTATATAAGTCCACCTAATAAAACATACTTTTCTGGAGAAAAATGAATCTCCAAGATTTTTTCCATAAAATTTTCTATTTTAAAACTTAATTAAATTTGAAATGATGACTTCCTCATCTGTTGAAACTTGATGTCAAATAAATTCTGTATAGAGTCAGATGAGGGTAAAATTGAAATGCTCTTATTTACATGTTGGAGGTGGTGATTAATTGTAACTAGTGGAGCAGATAGAGGAAGAGAGTGTGGATGTTAGAATCATTGGGAGATTTTGCACACACACACACACACACACACATGTACACAGGTAAATACATGTATCCTGGACACTTTAGAAATCACCATTATAATAAACCATTATCTATCTCTCAGGCATGTCAAAGTAAAAAGTACATTGAGAACCACAGGTCAGATCATCCTTCCAAATATCCTTTAGCTTAAAAGACAGCATGATATTCATCCTTAGCAATAACATCCAAGTAAGTCTACTACCACAATGCCGTACAGTTAGCTAGAATTTTGTAAGCATCTACTCTTAGTATGGCACTGCCCTCAGCAAGTAAGTTATTTATGTCTTGTTTGAAAAGATCTTATTTAATACTATCCAGAAAAAAAGACAGTAGTAGCACAAAACCTGTTCATCAGGTGACAAAATGAAGTCTTAGAGAATTAAAATAGTTTGTGCAAGTTTATTCAGCTTGTAAATATCAGAGCAAGAATTAGGACTCAGATGTGCTTAACATCAGATTTTGCACTCTTTCAGTTACCTTGAAGTGCTTTCCATCCTAGGACACTGTCAATTTGACTCAAAGATCCTGTCAAGATGGGGCTCGACATTCCTTTATAACAATACATGGATATATAGTCTCACAGATTTTTTTCTCCTTATTTTTAATCTCTCTCAATCAATTAGAATTCAAATTACTTCTACACATGCAATTTATCTCAATTCTGCAATAATTTTATTCATTTTTTCTTATTTTATCATATAACACATCACAATATCATTGAAAGATGTGCATCCTTTAGTGACGAGATATTATAAAAACATCCCCTAAGTTGGAATGTATTTTTTGAGGGCAATCATAATACCCACTTTCAATAATTTCAGTTTCATCTTTCCCATAATGAGTTTCCCTACACATTTAAATAGCAAGTTTCAGAGATATTGAGTCAATTAATTTCTCAGGTTCTGTAATGTGATTGCAATGTATGCAGTGCAAAAAGCTAAGTAGATAATGTGTTACAAAATGGAAAAAAAAAAGGAAAGAGAGAGAGACAGAAACAGAGATACGAGTTCACACTGGTAATAGACTGGTGTTTCCAAACTCTAAGGGGAAAATGATTAGTTTCTGCAAACATTTATTTTTTTTCTAGCAGACATACTTTAGCCATGAAATCCCAAGTCTATATTTAACTACAAAGTTCTTTTGACATACATCAAGTTCAAAGAGAACAATCCATGCCTGGCACAGCAGTTTTGAAAGTATCCCAATATGATATTAAATGATTATGATCAAATTTTGAAGGCATAGTCAACCTAAATAACCAGATGAATTACATCTGGTTGCCTTTTTAAAATATGATATGCAGCATACTTTTCGTACCTGGCCCTCCACCCAACTACAAAATTGCCTCAAGCTAACTAAAATAAAAGTATACAAGTCTTTATTTCTACCTACTTCATGAAGGGGAATGCCTTGGTATTTTGTATTTAAATTCTAACAATCTCCAAATAGAATTATATAAAAAATACATTGAAATTGAATAATTAAATGTATTTAAATATTTTAGATATTGTAAGAGACCTGGAAAGTAAATGACCATGTTATAACAGGAATGTGCCAGAATGATTTACTAATCTGATGGCTAAATTTTCTGAGATTAAGTTTTAATCATGCTTACATTCTTCATATATACAAGATGCTTTCTAAGTGAGAAAGAGAGCACCATATTTTTTTCAATGCAAAAATATGTGAATTTTTTCCCTAGTTATGAAAGTGATCATTCAGCTTTTGTTTGAGAAACCAGACATCATTAAAGTATGTAGGAATTAAATCTAGATGGTGGCTGTACAAAATTGTAAATGTACTAATTGCTACTAAATTGTTCATTATGAAATGGTTAATCTTATGTTATGTGAACTTAACTTCAATTTTAAAAAATGAATAAAGTAAATATTACATTTCCATTTGAAAAATGAGCTGGGTTTACATAGACCTATGATGTCGGGTTAAGAAAAAGTTTCAGGGATGTGCATCTCATATATAAGTCTCACATGTGCAGCACCTGTGGTTACCCTCCTGACTTTTAAACCACCAACCCTCAGACCCTTCAGTCCTCCTTGCTGACAGAGACTTTTGTTAGGGTTTCACCTTCTGGTGTACTCAGTTAAGAAGATCGCTTCCTGAGTCCAGGAGAGGGGAAGGGATGGGGGGGAACATGACTGATATAATTCAATTATAGAAATTCTCATTCCCCTTAGTAATGCTTGGGAAAGAGAGTCTCTTTGTAGGTTCCTGGAAAAGATTTTCCTCACTAGTAAAAGGAGACATGAAAAGAAGTGCTTCTCTCTTTCTTGCTGGATATTCTGATGTTTGTTTGTGGCACTTGAAACTGTTTCAATCATCCTGTGACCATGGTAGCTGGTGCATTGCAACATGCTAAAGAAAGCATAGTGTTAAAGGTGTCATTGTGTCACTCAACCTTCAGGCTACTGGAAAATGCCACATCTAGATTGTGATGTGAATTAGAAAAATTTTCTCAATGTCAAAGGCACTTTAAATTGGATATTTTATCACTTATACCTGAAAGCAACCTTACTTGATACAGTATGATTCCAATTTCCCATTATTTTGTGGGAAAATCATGGTATGAAAGATATCTAATTAAAATATTACGTAATTTTATATGTATATAAAAATATATATCCATATGGACACATACTAAAAATTTCTTAAAGATTACACACAAATGGGTAGCGATGTTTATCCCAGGAAATGATAGAAGGTATAAAGTAAAAACCACCACTTTTTCCTTTTTAGAGTTCTTATTTGAATTTGTTTTATGACAAATGTTATATTAGTTGTGTGAATTTAACAATAGATGGAAAAATAAAAAGTAAACATTATCCACAATTTGTAACAGGGACAAAGAGCAGCATCTCCAAATTTTTAGAAAAAAATTACATGTTTATTAGTATTTCTGCTTTTTTTCAATTTTTATTTTCTGCATTATTAATAATCAAGACTTTCTTGATTGTGTTGAATTATATCTTGCTAAAAATAACCAACTCAAGAAGGGTAGGATTAGAGCTTACTTTTTGGAAGACTGAAACCAGAGATATACACACAGTCAGGTGTCAGTCTTCTCATCTCCGCATGTCACTTCTCCGCTTAGACTGGCCCTTCCCTGTAGAAAGGGCAACTGGCAGTTGTGACCTATGCCAAATTCTCACAACTCCACAACCAAAGAAGTAAGGGCTCCTCACACCCAATACCAATTTGAAAATGTCTTGTAATCTTAAGTGGTGTGCCCATCCCGTTAACTAATCATTGTGACAAGGCATGAGACAAAATTATGGTCCTGAATTACATTTTGGGCCTCCTTATCTCCAAGGTGCTTTCAACAGACCTGGGTCTCTGGAATATCATGGTGAGCAGAAGACCACCTACATGTCCTTTGCCCTAAGGACTGATATTTCTCTGGCACTTCTCTCCTGTTGTGTGAGCCTACCAACCTTCAGAATGCCCTTAGGCATTTGTAAGCCAGGCTGCCGCCGTATCACTAGGGTAAAAATGGGGCTGAGTACAGAGGCTGCCACAATCTCTACACTAACTAAGCCTTGGGAAACTTAACATTGCCAACATTTTATGTAAATATATCTCTATGTAAATGTACTAGTTTGCTAGGGCTTCTATAACAAGGTAACTCAGACTTGGTGCCTTAAACAACGGAAACTTATTTTCTCATATTTGTAGAGAGAACTCAAGAGATCAAGGTTGCAAAACAGTTGGTTTGTTCTGAGGGCTGTGAGGGAAAATTTGCTGCAGATCTCTCCCATTGGCTTGCAGATGGCCCCTTCTCTTTACGTGTTCTTCCCTCTGCACCTGTCTGTGTCCAAATTTCCTTTTTTCTTGAGAACATAATCGCAGTGGATTGGGGCCCATGTAAATTACCTCATATTAACTCAATCACTTCTCTAAGAAGCCTACCTCCAAATACAATCACATTCTGAAGTCCTGGAAGTTAGGGCTTCAGCATATATATTTTGAGGGGACAAAATTTAGCCCATAACAGTAAGGAGAATAATCTCATAGAATTATAGAATTCTATGAATTCTCATAGAATTTTATACCAGCATAAAAAAACTATGATCAAACTGATATTTAATAAAGATAAATATGAGAACCATGGAGGCCCAAAGCGGATGTGATTGAATGTTTGTTTTAGTACCTACCATGGGCCAGGCACTGTGAAAGTAGTTTTTCTACGTTCATTGGTTAATAAACCTAATAAACCTCCTACCTTAATTAGTATGAATGATAAAATCAAGGCTTTAAGACTTTAAATACTTTGTCAAAAATCACAAAGATAAGTGATAAAGCTGGGATTTGGACAAATGTCTGTCTTTCACCGTGGTCTGGGATGCCTTCAGCAAAACACTCAAACCACTCAGAATAAGGAGAATTTGCTTTTAAATAATACTTACTGCATAAACCTTACTGTAATTGTATCTCTTCCTTAAATCACAAAAGTCAAGTTTATACAAATGAAGAATTTCTGTGAAACTTGGAATAGTAACTATACCAAGAGACAGCTATACCTAGAGACAGCTCAATGACGAAATTGTCTGGGCCTGATGGGGCTCTTCAGTGGAAATCTTTGGAAGAAATATGCATTCATTCTTAGCTGAAATGACTATGAAATCATATATTTCCAAATTTTAGTCATATGGCACTATCATCTTTGGTTTCACATCTGTATCCTTTGCTATACCAAAAAAAAAAAAAATTGCATTAGTTATATGTAGAGGTGATGTAATACAAAATTTTATATTGGAAAACGATAGTGATTTGGGTAAAATAATTACATTTCTCATTTTACCATTTTGAACAGTATATTCCATTTCTAACAGATGCCAGTTACCTGAGGAGCAATTAAAAATACTGATTCATTAGCACTATTTCTAGTTTTTCAGATAAAATAGACAGAGATGATTAGTGGTGATGGGGGCTGGAAAGTGTGTTCTTAAAATATCCTTTTGGGTGATCGTGATGGTCTGAAAGATTTGGAAATGCTCTTATAGACCATCTATATTCACTGTGGAAAATAATTTTTAGAATCATTGCAGGGTAATTTAGAATCAAAGACACACTCTGTTCCTGTACACAAAATCACATTTGGTGAGACTGACATTTCTAGGTCTCTGCCAACCATAGCATCATAAGAGTGGATTATACTTAAAACCATCATCAGATTGGATTTTGGAAGCATTTTTCAACTGTGCTATCCCTAACCACTTGTAAAAAAAAAAAATATATGACTTTAAGAAAGTCATTTAGGCTTTTTAACATTTCACATTTCTTATTTGTAAAATGGACAATAACTATAAAATAAAAGATACCTGTAAAAATTTTGTAGACTGTGTAGCAGTACAAATATAACATGTCATATATCCTTAATCCTTTTTCTTTTGAATTATCCTATTATCATTCAAGACACAAAATTCACCTCTTCGTTCAAGATTTTCTGAAGTTCCCTGGTCATAATTAAATGATATCATCTTTTCTATGTACCCATACTACATGGCTAAGTTCTCTACTCTGGAACTTCACCTTTTATTTTGTGTCATAGCTATTTGTGTATATTCAGTCAGCCCCATTAGGTTTTAAGCACCTCCAGAATGGAAGTCTCTTCCTTATCTTGGTGATCTTTGATGTCCATCATCAATTTGTCTAGGATAGAGACTTATTTATACAGTAGGTCTCAACAAATATTTATTAAGCTGCATTTATGAAGGTCTCAGGCTGTGAGACTCAAAGTGACCACTCTCCATTTTTTATTACTACTCTATCTGTGAATATTAGCAGTATTTCTTTGTTCCTTTGCCTAAAAGAAGGAACAATATCTGAAATAAAAAGTAAAACATTCTGAATCCATTCCTCTCCCTATATCAGACCCTTCCAAGTTGTACAAGAATCCAAAGAAAAAAAATCTAATACAAGGTATATATTCAGAAGGTTCTTGCAGGACTGTTTTTACTACCCACTATGCATTCAGCAGATAATATCGTTGAAGCAAATTTTATAATTTTTTAACTTATTTAAAAGATAACTCTAAACTTGGTATGCACTCATTCTTCTTCACTTCTTATATTTTCTAAAGGCTCCAAATTTATGACCTACAAGTAATAGAAATCCTTTAATATTGATTATTATAACTTTTTGTCAAAATTTAGCTTTTCAATTATATAATAGGTAGATTTGTCATTGCTCCTTACCAAAATGTTTCTTTTTTACCTATCAAATTTGGAGTTCTATGGCATCAGGAACATTCACAAAAATTTTTATATCTTCTTTTGCTTGTTAGATTTTATTTATGAAGTCTTTTCTTTGTAGCTATACTGACAACGTATGATCACACAAAAATTCAAGAGCTTTTTATAAATAAGCAACAAGAGTTACAAATAACCTAACATAGCATCTATCAAGTCAAAATGGAAAATCATAACATATTTAAGTTACAGATCTTTGACATGGGGGTCTGCTGCACTGAACAGTTTGAGTACAATCTAAATACTCAAATGAAAACTTCAGTCACTCTAATTAACAAATCAATACTTTGTTACAAGAAAGATATTGTATCTGTAATGGACATATCTCCTTTTGCCTTCCAGTTTGCATGCAAACGATCAAAGTACCACATACACTAGTTGTTACAAACAAATGGCTTATTGGCATTAAGGATGGAATGCAGAAACAAAGAAAGAGAACACTGAAAGTTCATTCAGCAACTAGAGGAAACAGGAAAAAAAAAATCAATAACGAGGAAGACTACGTGGGAATCTAAGAACGAAGAATTAAACACAGAAGGGAGGTAAAGAGAATCACTAAAAACACAGAAGGAAGACCCAGAATGACAGGTTGTTTGGTGACTAAATAGGCATAAACCAGACAAATGAAGAAGAGTTTCTGAGGTATCACTTGGAAAAGGAAAAAATGAAATAATGGATTTCAGACAAGTTTGACTTTGTGGAAAACTAGAACAAGACAAATGTCAAGCAAATGAAATAAAAGAGCCAATTAATTGCACACACACACAGAAAAACACTCAAAAATCTTCAAGAAAGGAAACAAACTAATATGATACTCCTTGGCTAAAAAAAGTTACATGTTTTTGATAATGAAAACCTGTCAACATGGAGTTACAACTATAATTGTTGTAGGAGGAGAGGAGATAGATAGAAGAAGGAGGAGATCTGTTTTGATGTGATGGATGATAAAAGAGAGCTAAATTCTAAATTCTAATTCCTAATTCCTAAATAGTAGAAATAAGATAGAAAATATCTCAAATTGAAATACTAAAAAATAGTACAATCATTTTTAAGAATAGTACTGGAAATAAGGAAGTAATGGCTACAAGAGTTGAAAAATGGTTGTCAATGGAAATTGGGCTATGAGGGAAACACAATTTTCATTATATGAACTACTATTTCCTTTTTAGCACTCTGAATATTCTAAAAAATAAAATTTAAATATTAACAAATGGGTCTATGGGTAAATTCACCCCTGACAGGTATAACGCACACTATCTGGGTGATGGACTCTTACAATTTTGACTCAAAGTGTACAAAAGCAATTCATGAACCAAAATGTTTGTACCCCCATAATACTCTGAAATTAAAAAAAAAAAAACATATTCCAACTACCCAAGGTAAGACACCTTCAAAAGCCAACCTGGGTGTGGGAAACAGGCAGTGTCTATCAAAATAATGAGACACATACGGCACATTCAACTTATTTATATCTGTGGACATCAGCACTCACAGGTTCATGGTGCACTAATCTGACTAGAATACTCCCACTACACCCACCAATAACATCCTAAACAGGTAGCTGTTTGCGCCATCAGCATCTGTGAATATGGAGAACCTCTATTTTTAAAAGCATCAGAAATTAGACATGGCAGAGAAATCAGTCCTCAAAATCACCACTTTCAGACAATTGAATGGGGGCGATCCACTATATTCTCCTCACAAGGTAAATATTATTATTCCCATTTTCCAGATGTCTAAATGAGGCTTAGAGAGATTAATTGACTTGTCTAAAATCACACAGCTGTGACAGAAGAGGATCAAGAGGCTGTGCTGAAGTCTGATACCAAGTCCTTGATTTTGCCCTGAACCACGCAGTTCTCATCACATGAAACAAGATCATTCTACCATGACTGGGCCTTCTGGTGGTGAGTTGTTGGCAGCAGGGATAAAATTCCACATATTTGTAGAACTTTACAAGGTGATATTTTTCCCTCACACTAACTTTAGAAATTTGATAAGGAAGGCATTATTACCTGCATCTTCTTAATCAGAAAGATAAGTGGTAGAGTCAAAACTATTGCAGGTATTATCAAGTTCTAGGGCTGCTCACATTGGAGAAATCACATGCAATCGAAGAAAAGGACCCATTAGCCTTGAAGCGGCCCAGACATAACTTGCCCAGATAGAGCAATGGTTTGGAAGCATTCCTGCTGTCTCTAATTATTATATTTGAAAGTCGTATGTCACAAATTTGGTATGAAGTTTTAATCTAAGCATTTTACCTTTTACTCCCTTACAATGAAGGTCAAACTCAAAATCCACAAAGGAGAATTAAGCACTTCTTATTTCTTAGGCAGTTTTACAAGCAGTATCCTAGTTAAGTCTCTAAACAATTTCGTGGGAGCAGCATTATCAAATGGAGACAAGAAAGGATTGAGTTTCCTTTTATGTTCACAATGAACTCAGGGCATTCAGGTTGCCATGGTTCATAATATAAAGGTTTATTAATCTGTAATGTCATAGGATTTATACACAAATCTCAAACTATAAAGAGAAAAGGAATAGGTACAATGATTTTAGAAGCTCAAGCAATTTAGATTTGTATCCCACAAATTTAAAACATAAACGACCCACCTTTCCATAAAGACAAGTGATGCACTGTCAGTCATGTGAAGTTTCTAGTGTATGCCCTTATGAAATTTATAATAATAGAGTACTTATAATATACCAAGCATATTCCAATAAATTTATTTCTATAAATTTACTTAGTCATTACAATAATACTATGATGTAGATAGTAATGTTTTATACATGAAGAAACTGAGTCACAATCACAAAGAAATTAGGTAACTTGCCCAAGGTCCCCACAGCTAGTAAGGATAGAACAAAACTTCAAACCCAGGTTCAGTAACAAAGCCTTTAACCACTACCATTTACTACTATTCTATATAGAGAGTGTGGTAGGCCCATACCAACAAAATAGCTCCCAAATTGCTTTTTGTACTGTTTTTTCCATACTAGTTTCCCCTTACTTCAGTTCATCCATGGTGCAGCTGAAGGAATCATCTTTCTAAGACACAGATCGGAACACACAACTTAATTGTGCAAAAGTAATTTAATGGCTCCTTTATAACTAATTCTTTAATATGTAAATCATTTCTTTCACAGTCTGACCCAATCTCTCTCTGTCTTGATCCATCTCTTTGAGAAGTGGTGCTATTCACTGTTCCAGGACAAAATGAGGGCAGTAGACAATTATAAATCCATTAAATTGAGGACATATTTTATTCTAATACTGGACTGGGGACTTATACATCTGAAGATATTCCAGCTCTGAAGTTTCACTTTGATTATGTAATAAAGAAACATACACAGCCCTTCTATTTTCTCCACCAGGGCAAAGATTTGTTGCTTCCACACAGTGCAGTTCAGAGGCCTAATGATTTTTAAATGAATTTAGATTAACTCTCAAAATTAACCAGACTCATGCAACCAGTACAGATATGTTTTTCTGTTGTAGATTTCCAAAAAGTATGTGTGTTTGTGTGTGTGCATGCACCTGTGCAGGTGTGTGTACATGTGATTTGTGTTTGAGAGAGCGAGTCCAATAACTATGGAATACTTAGCACATTCCCAGCACACTGCTGAGGTTTTATCTATTCTATTCCCTCATGGTAACCCAGTGAAGTAGATATCATTATTTTTATTTTGTAGTTGAAAAGAATTTCTGAGATAATAGAAGATAAAAATAATACATACCAAAGATAAAAAAAATGTTCAGTCTTTATCTTTAAATTATACAGATTCCTTTAGTGATGATTGAAGGTGTCAAGTAACATTACTAGCAGCTAATAGTTTTCAGAGACTTTCCTTTATCTTAAGCATACTTATCACAAAATTTAATAATGTAATATTAAAGCAGCAACACAACACCCAAACAGAAGGCATCTGAAGATAGTGAGATAAACATCTGTATTTTAGGCAAGCTTGAATTTTGCCATCTATAATTGACAGAGCAAGTAACTTTACTGTTTAATAATTCAGAGTGCATTTATGTTTTCTGTTTTTTCTATTTTGTCACACAGTTCTATACTCTTTTAAAGACTCTTTTAAAAATATTTCTGTGCACATGATAGGCATGGGGTTTTTCAAAATGTGCGAGGGAAAGCACCCCTCCCACCTGTTATTTAAACCAGTATGCTCCAAAGTACCTCTCATTCTCTTTGATGCTACACTGCAGTATATCTCATAGAACAACCTTTTTAAAAACCTTCAATTTCTTTGGTCAGAGATTAGAGTATTTGATGTCATATATAGACAATAAAATCCTTTTTATCTCAGTGGTATTTCATTATGCTTTGTGCCTTAGAAACAAAACGGTCTTAAAGTCAAGCCAAGACACATCTTTAAGATTGCTATGATAATGCTAATATGCCCTTTAAAATTGAGGCCAGCTGGGAAATTGAAAGGGTGACAAGTGGAACCAACTTGCATCAAACTGGCATGACACCAGACATTGGCATGGCCTACGTGACAGCTGCAGCATCTGGAGAGAGCTTGATAAGAAAATCCTGTTATAATACTGAGCTGGTTTTCCTTAAATTACATCTTACACGATTTCATAGGTGCCATATTTTATTTTAGAACAAAATGCATTCCTTTTTAAAACTAAAATACTGTTGTCCTTAAGCAAAAGTGAAGGAAATTGTATTTGGCTGTCCTTTGGCAAAGGGAAAACCCATGTATATTTAATTAGCCCCTTTACCTGAGGGATTTTTGTTATGAGAACAGACTGTGAGACTTTAACTTTGAGTACCAATGTAAATGCTATCAGAGCATTCAGAGCAAAGAGTTCAACAAAAGAGCTGCTGTCTGTGACAGTTGTAACAACACACTGAGAGGTCCTGGGTGGCAAGTGGATGAAGTAGAACCTGGTCTCAGTTTCACTCCCTGAGTGTATTCTTTGGACAGAAAATCAACAGGGTAACTACCCAGGTGTTTCAGCTTACTGAGTGTGATAAGGAGGCCCCCTGCCAGCCTAGCTTCATTGCAGTGGGAAATAGTCTAAACTAAGACCTCTCTCCTGGCATCCCAGCCTACAGCTTCAGGCTAGGGATCCGTGCTGAAGGAGGTGGTTCCTTTTCAGCGAAACGCCTTTCCTCCAGGAAACATAAAGGACAATTCTGTATTCTTCATTCATTCAGTACATACTTATAAAACAACTACTCCATGAAAGGCACTGTGTTTCTGAAATATAAAATGCATATGACGTGGACTCTGTCTCAGCTCCCAGACCAATAAAAAGGTGTCTATATAAACAAGCAATTGCAATATGGCATGGTAAGAGCATCAATAAGAAAAATGTACAAAGAATTACCACCATCACAGTCCCTGTTGGCTTTCCTACCATATGGAAGATGCATAGTCTAATTTTGAAGATTCCAAATTTCTTCATCTCTTTTCCTAATTTCAGGGTAACTTTTCCTTAAAAGCATGCAAACAACAATGGCCTATGACTCTTTTGAATTTTGACTGATCCTCTGGAAACATCAATATTTGATCTGTCATTTCTATAAAATAGCCCAAACTCAGAAATTAGGAGATGTTCAACCTAAAAAGTAAATGAAAAAGAGCCTGGGAAACTTCTAATCAGTGGTATGACATATTTTACATGTTTTTAAAATCATAAACTGAAGTCATAAAAGAGAAGTCATCCTTTTTGGGATACCTCAATTTATTACTTTAGCTTTCTTAAATGTTTTCTGAAATTAGGTGGAATATAAAACAAAAATCAATGGATACAGGGATAAGATATGATCATTGCACTCTGACAGAGATGCTAAACTAGGAAAAGAATGTGATACGACAGAAGGCTAAAGATAAATTCTTTCTGAGAGATGGCATATCTGATATTGGCAACAAATTATCAGCCACTGGGAGCAGTTCATCCCAAAACCAGAATGGACAATAATCTCTGACATATATAGTGATAACATTTAATAATAGTAATATAATAGGTATATCATTGTCCAGAAAACTGTAAGTGTAGACAACTAGTGTCATTTGGGTCATTTATTATAAAGTCCCAGTGAGGATCCTAGAAAATAATAGTTTCAGAGGTGAGTGTCACCTTCCCCCCGCTACCATCTTGGCCAAGCTTATGCCAACTTTCAAACAAGGTTCCCTGTGCTATATATTCTCCCTTTTAAGGTAGTTTAATGATACTTGCCCAATTAACTAATTGATTCAAAAATATAGTACAGCAGTTAAAACTAACTCACAAGGTAAAACTGCCATCCAAGCTCCTGCCCTCCACAACCACCTAAAAGAAGGCCTTTTTGCATTGTAATTATTATATTCACAAAACGTAAAGGGGCATTTTTAGACACTTTGCTCAAAGGCCTAATATTTAAACCTATTTCACAGACTACTGACTAAAAATACCCCCATAAAGTATTCATCACTAACTGCATGAATTTGCTCATCTTAGTATGTCACGAATGTATTGTAATTGCTCATTTTTCTTTTTACTAATATTTTCTGTTCCTACCCTGTGGTTTTGAAAGAGAGAGAGCTGGATAGAAAGGGAGAAATAGAGAGGCTTCTTGCCACCCCAATTTTCATAAATTCCTGACTGTAAATTCTGCTTCTGACCATAATTAAAATGTCTTATAGTTCTCACATCTTGTCAGCTAACATGGACACCCTAGTTCTCTGCCACTAGGGGGTCATAATGCATCCCAGTACTTGCATTAAAATGCATGCTGAGAAAATGAAATTCTTGGCACTTGAAGTTTTCCCCTGCTCTCACCAGTCCCATTTTTTTCTTTGTTATTTTTATTTTATTTTTATTGTAGAACCGTCTTGTTATACCACCAATGGGACTGTTACTTTGTGGCAACAAAGGAAGTACCTGTAAGATAATGCACACAGGCTAAGAATGAAAAAAGCATCAGCTGAGTTGGGGATATTATCCAGATCCTTTATTGTGATCTAGTCGCATTCATTCTTTTGTCCTGAGCCAATTACACCCTTCCTGAGCTTAAGACCAGCTTCCTCTCTTGGCCAAGCTCAGTGCATATTGCATGACTGAACCAATTTTAGCTGGTTGTGTCCCCAGGCAGATTCACATATTATTTGTTCCTTTGGATGAATGGCCATTCAGCAACCATTACCCAGTGCTTTAGTAGTGCCTCAGGACAGGAATCACATCCAGAAATAAGTATGGACATCCCACATACTGCCAGCTGTTTATTCACTACATGATTACAACACTGTGTGCTCCAACCTACCATGCCAATTCTAAAATAGTTTAGTAATTTTAATAAGGGAAGAGAACCTCACTGGTTTGATGATTGATAAAGATTTTAGATTATAGATTTTATATATGTTTAATTCCCAGTGTGGCAGACATTGTTTGTTGCCTAATCAATAGCCATTCCCAATTTTTTTTAACAAACCAAAATTCTCTTCTTTCATCAAGTAGCTATGACCTTAGCAGAGTTCAAGGACTCACAAGACTCTGGAAAAGAATTTTATTGGCTCATGCCAGTCACGGCAACTTTATCTACCTTACTTGTGAGTAGTTGAGTCGTGGGCACATAACACAAGTTTGGTTAATGGAAACTGAGGGATCTGCTGTGGGGCTTTTAAGAAAAAGCTCCTGGTTAATGAGATATATAGAAAGAAAAGCTTCTATTCTTAAGTGTGCCATCAAGTCTGCATGTGATGCCTAGAAGTGCTGCAGTTATCATGTAACCACGAGGGGAAGTTCACTGATGTTGAACAAGGCAGAGTGGAAAATATGGATGGTGCTAGCACTAGGGACCCTGATGAGGTCCTTGAACCGCTGAGGTAACTAACCATAGATACTGCTTACCTCTGATTTTCTTATCATTTAAGATCATAAATGACCTATTTCGAGCCACTTTTAATTGGATTTTCTGTTACTTGCAGCTAGAAGCATTTTAGCAAGGATAGCTAAATTTCCAATTTACAGTACTTTTATTCTCCTCTTATCAAAATTTCAAAGTTCAACCATTCTCAGAGTAATGGGAGTAAAGATTGGCAGTTACCTATTACTCTAAATTTTATTAACCAAAGAGTATGCTTATATCTCTTCCTCTATTATGACAACTAGATTTAAAAAAATTCTTATCTATGACAGCATTTTATGAAATCAGAATATGAAAGACAGAGTAAGTCGCTAGGGAAACTGTGAAGACTGGGTCAGAAAAAAATTATCCAAAATAAGCCACCTAAACAAGAATATCAGAAGCATTTGCTAAAGAAGGAAATCCTAGAAGGCTCAGATAAGCTATAATGACAAGGAAGAGCAAAGTGGGACTTGGGAATTCCATAGTAGGTGGAACACAGTGGCTGCTCTAATACTGAAATGGGAAACTGGGAAGGATTAACTACATAATTTGTGGGTCCACATGCAAAGTGAGAAGGTGGAGCATTGTTCAAAACTTGTTAAGAGTTTCAAGACAGAAACAGCAGAGCATGAAACCAACATGGAGTCCTAGAAAGACCCTTAGAAAGGGTGGGCCCTGAGCACATGCATGGACTGCACACTCATGGAGGCAGCCTGTCACCAAAGATATATGATTCTTTCCAGTCTATATATAGGGAATAGAATGGGGTAATGAGGTTATTGAGTTATTGATATAAAGTGAAAATGGACTCCAGTAAAACTTTCCTGGCTAGAGTTTATTTTCAATTCAGAGCCAGTAATATAGAAAGGTTGTGGGCAGAAGCAGTTCTAGAGTTAACAGTACAATAGACTCCTTCATATTTCAGATGAAAATCATAAGATGGAATGCTATTAAAATGACAGGGAAATGCTTGATGTATAATATTAATAAAGATAGTGATATATAAAATTATATGTATGTGTGTATACATAGGGGTATATGTATAAATAGACTCAAAGGAAATACACCAAAATATATTAGCAGTATGTATACTAGTTTACTAGAGCTGCCATAGTAAAGCACTACAAATGGAAGGGCTTAAACAACAGAAATTTATTGTCTCTCAGTTATGAAATCTAGAAGTCCAAAATGAAGATGTTGGCAAGGTTGGTTTCTTCTGAGGGCTGTTTCAGGCCTCTCTCTGTGGCTTGTAGATGGTTGTCTTCAGGTTCCCATAGCATTTTTGCTATATGTGTGTCTCTCTCCAAATTTCCTTTTTTTCAAAAGGACACCAGTTATATGAGATTAGGACCAACCCTACTGACCTCATTTTATCTTGATTACACCTGTAAAAACTCTATCTCTAAATAAGATCACATCCTATGGTACTGGGGGTTAACACTTCAATGTGTGAATTTTGCAGTGGGAGGAGGAATAATTTAGTTCTCATGGTATGTTAATTATATGATGGAATATCATTTTTTCCTTATATATTTTCATAGTTTCCAAAGTTCAATCAGTTTTAAAATCAGAAAAAAATTTTAAGAAAATATGGAGTTTAACAATGTTCTAAATTACAGGCTAAATAAAACAATAATAATAAGATATTGATTTGATTATAACAGAAGAGTCTTGGTAAGAAATTTGGGAAAATAACATAGGATACACAAGAAAAGTCTGTATCATGTAGAGCAAATCATATTTGCATCATCTACATAAATAGTCTCTTAGAATAATGAGTTTCTACTCAAAGAATATTACAGCTTTAAGAAGAATGGTCCCAACTCCCAACATTCACTCTCTCCCACCCAACTTCTACCCCCAGAATATTGATGAAGGATTCCAGCTCTACATACAGAATTGCACTATAAACCCACTCATTCCAACTTCCAGAGCCCCAAACCATGTGCACCCAACACATCCTAAGGGACATTCTCAAGCTCTGATTAGACTGAAACTGACAGGGCAAACATGTATTCAGAAATCTATTTTATTCTTTACTATGTTGTAAGAGTTCAACAAATCTACTTTTTCATGGCATTTTTTCACTTTGGAGCAGTGATTCATGATAACTACTCTGCAGGGTGGTTGTAAAAATTGTTAGTTATCATTATTTCCATTTTGCTATTCATTCTGTCAAATATTTTTTTATTCAGAACCCAGAGTGTGAACAACACAATACAGAACATATTTGTTCATGAGTTTTGGCATGGAGCAATCTGAGAATATATTCAAGGCAGTGGCTCAATTATTAGGGGAACTAATTAACCTTTGCTCTATTTCATTTGTACAATCTCAATCCCTAAATCCCCACTTGGTCATGTGGAATCTTAGGGAAACAAACAACAATGGTCTAACAACATAAGCTACTCAATCAGCTCACCAATATAATCCCTGGGAAGAATTAAACACACACATAAACAGAAACCAAATACATAAAGTTTCAACAAATACCAAGCTCACTGAAAAAAATTTTGGATACATTTCAAAGCAAGTTATAAGAACATGTCACCCATCAAAATCAAAACACTTAGCTGTCACTGAAATTTCATAAGACAAATTGGAGCTGCCAAAATCTTTTAGAAATCCGATCCACTTCAAGGATGAATATAGTCTTTGCATTGCTTCTTAGCTTTAAAACAACAAAAATATAGATGGAAACTATAAACACAAAGTTAGACTCTTATGTGGCCTTAATTGCTCAACATTATGATTTTCTAGATATTACCATATATTTTAGCTGACATTAACAACAGTTTTCTTCAAACTGACATTCATATTACAAAGCAGCAATTATAGTTGGATGTAGCACATATTAAATCATACTGACAATGCCAGAGTTTGTTTGTTTGCCATTATGAAAGATGATGTTTGCTTATTATGTTTGTTTTCTACAAATATGATAATAGAAGATGAGATGTGTATTCTTCATAGCAATGTGATAATATAGAGTGTGTTGTGCCTCCTATATAGGGTTTTCATATTTATCAATTTAGAAAATGTTATTGTCTTCAGAGTCCAAAGTTGGTTGATATATTCATGTTGAATCACTGTCATTTACCTTTCAATGGAAGTCTGAGTGACTACTACACATAAAGCACTGTTAAGCATTCTGCATGAGTTAAAAATATACAGCCTATTTCCATTCTCCAATAAAATCACAAACTAATAGAATCGACAAGACATAGATAACTTATGTTACCAGATAACACAATTGCTATGTAATCGATACAAATAAATAACTATGAAGATTTAAATGAGGAAGAGCACTTTTCTATGCAGTGCGACTGAGGAAACCTTTGTCCAGAAAGTGCTGGGTCTTAAAGAATGGGAAGGATTTCCACAGAAGCCCATGTGTAGAAGGGAACTCCTGACAAAGGGGATATTTTTAGCCATTCATAGGGGAGCAATGTGCAAAAGTATTTGAAAAACCACCAGAATTATAGTTGGACTAAAAGGAAAGGAGGCTGAAAATTAGGAGAACCAAAATCATAGGACAGAAACAGGAGAGAGAAAGCAAAAAACCAAGGGATGGCTAAAGCAAAGGTAGGCAAAAATGTATCTCCCACAAGTATTCTTCAGTCTAATATTTAGTATTTTGCTTCTTGGTTTTGAAGTAGAACTGTGTTTTGATGCAGGAAGTACTGTTGACAATTGCGTATGCCTTATAGTGTTGTTGTTGTTGTTGTTATTGTTGTTGTTCATATAATATTTTAAAGGAATTTCATTTATTTTAAAGCATATATGGTAACATAAAATAAGTTAATTACTTTAAAACCAGCACATTTATTTCTCTTGGTGGATATGTTTTCTCTATTAAAAAGCTGTTTGCTAAACTAATTTGCTAGACCTAATATTTTCTGTATTGTGCTCTAAAATTTTGAAGAACAGGGAATCCACATGCCCACCCATAAAACTTCCCCACAAGTTACCTCCCTCAGCAGCACACAGACTTCTAAAATTTCAAAAGTTGTGATTGTTTTTTCCCTGATGAAAATACTCCACAAAAAACCAGGATTTTATGTACTATTGTATTATAGATCATCTTAGTGCAAATGAATTTACCAGTCTTTTATTTTCAGAAATGAAATTTTGACCTGGATTATAAATAAGAGATAATGACTGAACTAGCACAAATTAAAACTACTACTCTCTTTTATTTGTTTAGATTTTAAAGAGAAACTCTTAAATCTAATCTCCTAGACTCAAAATTAATATTTTCAGCAGATTTAATCAATTATGCTGTCACATACACACACATTCACAAAGACAGACAGTATTTCTGTTACCATTAATTAGTCTTAGAGTTGAGCAGGGCTTGAGAAATTCAACACAAATGAGTAGGTAGTTCTGAGTTTCAATGAAGGATCAAAACTGTTCACACTTATTTACTGCACTACATTTAAATCAATATGACAAAAAAGTTCTGTCTTTATGATAACAATTTACTCAATATTTTCAAATAGAACAGAAAATAACAATTGGAAATTGAATAAACACTTTCTCGAAAATGTTTAAATTCTGTCTCATTTCATTCCTTACCTTGCAATCCTATTATATATCACTCCTACTAGATATCATTAACAGAATGAAGGCTAAAAATCATATGATCTTGAATTCCTAACACTCTTCAAACCAAATTAGTTACTTAAAAAGAGCTCTGTGACTTTGGAAAGTTACATAAATTTTCTGAGCATCAGTTTTCCTAATTGGAAAAAAGTAATACTATTTAAATGAACCATGCCATGTATCATTCCATGATTCTGACTTTCCATATTTTACCTTCCTTCTACAAAAATGACAATCTCAGTTGCTCCTTTGAGTACCAGATTGTGCCATTTTTACATTATGATGATTAAAGTAATGATCAGCGACTAGATTTGCAAGTGCACATTTCAGTGTGAGTACACTTCTCAGTCCTCCCCTTCTGGCTTGGTAGGATGCACCAGCACACTCATGCCAGCCGCTGAGGTTAGGATGCATTCTGCCTGTGAGGATCTGAGATTTTCACCTCACAATGGCTTTATCAGCTTCCACAGCTGCTGGATAATGCAGGCTCCTAAGAGGCTCTGAGAGACACTTAGACACCTGTCAAACCAGGTGCACTGGGCCAGTAACTGCACACAAAATATCCAGGCTGGCATGGAGCCAACTCTTTCTCCACCTAAAAAAAAAAAGAAAAAGGGTAATGCAATACAACAATGTGATCACATTTAAGTAATACAACCCTTTTCCAGACACACATTTTTACAGACACTGAAAAGACAGAAAAGCATGCTGTATAAAAAAATCTGAAGCAAGTCTAGGACAGAATCCAGAAACGAAGCTTACTCAGCCTGTTCTGAAATGCTACCCACTTGTTAATCATTAATGAACCATTAAATTTATGAAATCTTGAAGTGAAACAGAAGACTAAGTTTTGGCATCAGATTTCATTTGAATCAACTTTCTGGAGGAAAAAACATCTCGGTAAGTTGGACTGTAGGGACTACCCCAGGGCATCAGTGTTGTTCTGTAAAATCACACTGTATCATCAGCATACACGTGCACAAGGGAGAGAACACATTAGACTGTAGGATAATCAGCAAGCAGAAAAAATAAAATACGCCCTTGGGCATCCCATTTGTAATTCCCTTGAATCTATGCTCACACGGCTTTCTTTCCTATACAATCCCTCAAGTTAATGCAAACCACTTTATGTAGTCACTACAAGGCCCCAAATCTCTAAAGTTTTGTAGAGGTAATTTATGGCCAGTTAAAGCAAATGCCTTAGAGAGGTCAATAAAAATTGTTCCTATCTCACAGCCCTTCATCTATTGCATTGGAGATTGTGAGTAGCATATCCTGGGTGATTGGTTTGCTATGAAGCCTGACAAGAAAGGAGTCAGCAAGCCCGTTAGCTATAGATAGTTTGAAATGCATGTGTCTACATTTTTTTGAACAGGTAGAGCCAAAATAGCCCTCCAATGAATCAAACCTCTTAATTTCCCTTTTGTGGAGGTGAACTACTCTGGCAAGTCTTCAGATCTGAATAAGGGAAGACCTCAGAACAGAGATATATTTACCTTAACTATTAAAGGAATAGCGAAGTAAAGAGATATGAGCTCTTCATAGATATTGTACCTCAATTTAATATTCACCAGGAAATAATTCCAAACCTTCCAACACATAAATTAATCCTTCTCCACCAAAATTTCACATTAATCACTCTGGGTGCTTTTATGAGTTTAAAGGCAAAGTCCCCTCATCACTACCAAAAGACATTGGTAAAAGAGACAATAGTAACAATAATTTGGTGTTTGTTAATTTTCTTGTTTTAAATATTTATGGTTAACTATTTGAAAAGATTTTTCTCATATATGTATATATGAATAAGATTTATGTTTTAGGTATTATCTCCATTCTCTGAAAAAAACCTTTCCAGATGTTTGCAGTTAATAATTCCCTAGGCAATCCAAAGTCAACAGGGGATACAAAAATAGGACACTGGAGGAATTTGAAACTCTGACACCTACAAGTATAGGAAACATTAAGCAAAGCCCAACTTTTAATCATATTTACATAAACTCTCACACTGAAGTACAATTTACCTCAGGTTATTTTACTCAATACATCATGCCTGGCTTTCAACAACAACAAAAAAATTTGAAGACATGCTAAAGGGCAAAGGAAAAAATACAGTTTGAAAAGACAAATCTAGCATCAGAACCAGACTAAGAAGTAATACATATTTTGGAATTACCAAACAGAGAATTTAAAATAACTATAATTAACTTGTAAGGGCTCTAGTGAAAAAGTAGACAATGTGAAAGATAATGTAAGGCTCTAGGTAGACTTGTCATGCCAGAAAGAAGAATCAGTGATGTTGAAGATAGGTCAGTAGAAACTTCCAAACCTACAAAGGGTAATAAAAAAGAAAAGGAAAGAAGGATTAGAAAGAAAGAGATGAAAGAAAGAACACACAAGAAGAGTAGGATAATTTCAAAGGGGTAACATACATATACTTGAAATACCAGAAAGAAAAGGAGGAGAGAATGAAGAATAATAAATACTTGAAGTAATAATGGCTGAGAACTTTCTAAAATTAATAACAGACACTAAACCAGAGACCCAGGAAGCTCAGAAAACCCAAGCAGGCAAAATACCAAAACAAGCACACCAAGTCATCTTGCATTCAAATTGCAGAAAAACAAAGACAAAAGGAAAATATTGTAAGAAGCCAAAGGGGAAAAATCACTTTCCCTGTAAAGAAACAATGTTAATTATTACAGTGGACTTTCAACAGAAACCATGTTAGCAAAAAGACAACGAAATGAAATATTCAAAATTCTGTGTTCCTGTCTCTCTGCATCCACGCCAGCATGTATTGATTTGGGACTTTTTGATAAAGGCCATTCTCACTGGAGTTAAGTGATATCTCATTGTGGTTTTGATTTGCATTTCCCTGATGATTAGAGATGTTGAACATTTTTTCATATGTTTGTTAGCCATTCTTATATTTTCTTTTGAAAAATTTCTATTCATGTCCTT
>CM052436.1:78656002-78731798 GCA_028533085.1 Varecia variegata | reverse complement strand
TATACCATGGAGTATTACTCAGCTATAAGAAATAACGGTGATACGACACCTCTTTGGTTCTCCTGGATAGAGTTGGAACCCATTTTATTAAGTGAAGCATCGCAAGAATGGAAAAATAAGCACCACATGTACTCACCAGAAAATTGGTTTCCCTGATCATCACCTAATTGCACATTTGGGAATAACACCAATTGTGTATTGGACAGAGGTGGGGGGAGGGGGGAGGAGGGAGGGGATGGGTGTATACCTACATGAAGAGTGCAATGTGCACTGTCTGGGGAATGGACACGCTTGAAGCTCAGACTCGAGGGAATGGGAGGGACATGGGCAATATATCTAACCAGAACTTTTGTACCCCCATAATAAGCTGAAATAAAAACAAAAAAAACAACAAAAAATTAAGTTTTAAGTATAATTTACCCTCTCATATAAAAAATAAAATGATTTCTTTCACATTCTAAGTTTATGAGTTTGCTTTTTTTTTTTTTTTTCCTGACAGGTAAAAAATTTTATTTCATATACATTTGCTATTATTTTTAATCTGTGGCCTTAAAGTCACCGCTCCTACACATACACACAACTTCTTTTGAAAGAAGTTGCATGGTATTTTTCTTTATTTTTTTTAAATTTCATTTGTGTAATTATAAGGAGTACAAGTTCAGTTTTGTTACATGAACATACCATCTTCAAATTCTCACTTCAGTCACCTTCCAGTTATACTTTGGTGGTCTCCATAGGCAGTTTAATTCTGCTGGATATCAATAATACTTTCAGGATACCCCTAGTATCCATAATTTCTTTTGGACAAACAATTTACCCACAATTTCGTTAATGTTAACTTTCCTCTCACCATCCCAAGCATCTGTTTTCTTCATTAAAAAGAAGAGAAGTGTCATTTTCTTGCTATAAGAAATATTATGTCTTCCAGAAAACCAGACAAGTAATTAGGTCCTCTAATTTTATTCTCAACAGGAAGATAAATAGTACCATATCAAATTTTTTTCTTCACAAAAGTTGTAACCTAGAGAAATATAAATTGAATAATGTTATTTTAAAATAGTAGACACCTATAATATTTTCAGATTAAATATCCAATGAAATGGGTAGCTAAACATATTATTGAGCTCATAGAGAAATGTCCTGAAGAGAATGATAAATGCAACTGGCAAATATATACTAAGCATTTATGATATCAAGGCAATGTGCCAGATATTATTGTAGCATAGACATGATTCATCATTAAGACAACGTGGAATATGATAACAGTTGAACAACACAATGTTTAAAGAAAAATTCAGAACAACCATAGGACAGATGTTATTTGAAATGTACAGATAAATATTGTTGTAAAAAATTATAGAAGGGACTTATCACTTCAGACTAAGTTTGACAGGAGAGAGTCTGACATTTGAATTTGAGCTAAGTTTTGTGTAACTTTGGATTTATGCAGGAACCAAAGAAAACAAGGAAGTAGAAATAAAGAAAAATGATTGCTATATATGAGATTTATTCACAAACGACGATATAATACGATAGATGTAGAAATGGAGTGAGATGACAGAAAGCATATATAAGCAGTGGAAATGCCTGGCTATACAGCTTTAAACCAAGTCACATATCTAGATAAATGGGTATTAGGAAGTTTAAAACAAAAAGTGACAGAAGAAAAATTGAAAAGATAAAATCTTGACCATTATTAATAATTTTAACAATTCTGAGCAAGATCTTCAATTCACTTTCTTCTTTTTCATTCAACATTCACAGATTCAGTGGGGCTGTGTTTCTCATGAGAAGTGGGAAAATAAATGTAGGTCACCTCTATAAACAGTCATTGAATCAATTGTTCCTCAGCCAATACTCATCCTCCCTATTGCCTCAGAAATTGATTTCCATATGATTGCATTTAGAATTCTGTCTATCAGCTCAGCAAGGAATCAACAATCTAACTATGTTTCCACTTAGAATAGTATTTTGTTGTAATTAAAATAAAAGAGAGGCAAGAGATTTTAATTAAATTTAATATAATTAAAATAAAAGAGGCAAATAAAAGAGATTTTATATTAATAGTTTCACACACCTGGCTATTTCAAAGCTAGGTTGTTCTTTGGCATTTCCTCCTGGACACTTTGAATAACATCCTTTTCTAGGAGAAAATTTCTTTTCTCAAGTTTTCAATAGCCAGTATTTTGAATCATAGGATGCAGAATTCTCAAATTCAAATATTGGAAATTCAGATCTCTACACTGGTACTGGCTTTTATTATAATCCTACACTGTAGAAAATTAGCTAAAATTACCTCATAAGGGCAATAATTTGAGATTCTAAGCATAACTTTCTTTTTCTTTCACTTACTTTATTTTTCCAAAGAAATTATGCATTTTAATTTAATAAGATAACATCTCAGTACCATCCACATATATTTAACAATTTCCTAACATGCTTATAAGGAAAGAATAAAAAGAAAATAAAAGCATTGACTCTTAGATATGCATTACTTTTCATTGGCTTAAAGCAGTAAATTATCAGCTCAAATTAATATGTAGAATTGCTTAGAACACAATCAAGTGCATACTATGATTCATCACAATGGGCTATGCATCATATTAAATTAAAAATCAGGTCAATTTTGAATAAGTCTATATTTTAAAATCAAAAAAAAATATTAAATTCAAAATATACAGTGAGATTGATTGTAGTAGATTTCTCAATTCTAGTGACTAACATTTAGAAAGTGTTTGTTTACTTTTATACATGATTTTTGAAGTATCTCCCACACAAGGATATTTCCAATCAGTTCATGTATTGTTTTCTGTCCATGTGCTATCTTCGTCTAAAATAATCTTACTGAAGAAAGTCACCATTTCTTAAAAACCCTTATTCTCTTCTACCATCAAAATTACAGACTTTAAAATGCCATACAGACTTTTTTTAAAATATCTTAAATCACTCAGACCATTTATTTTGATAGATTTATTTTATCTTCGCACATAGGAAGAAAAGTTCAAATCCACTTGGGTCTATCTGAAAGCAATTAAGGGATTTGAACCTTAGTGGTCTAGAAAATACCACAAAGAATAAATTTTATAGTATTTAAATTAAAAATAGAAACATTTACTAGAAGTTTCTTAAAAGTAGAAAATCTGATGTTTGGTTTTAGTATCAGATAATACAATACCACAAGTGTGTCAAATAGTCATTTTATTTCTTGTGCTTTGTTCCTATTTTTACCCACGTCCTCAAGATACAACACCTTAATTTCCAGTGAAGGTAGAAAGGCCTGAATATAACTATGAACGAGATAAAAAACAAAACAACACCATCAACATCTAATCATTCTCTTCATGCACCTGCACTAAATTGTCTGAATTTAGTGTAGCAAATAATAAGAATACATTATAATAAATAAGCAATATGGCATCTGTTTATTGCTCTTCTTCATAAAATACTAAAAGTTAGTTCACCTTCAGAATAAAACATTATTAGTGAAATTTTATATAAAAGCAAAAACCATTTCAGAACACTTACGTACTTTTGGCTGGAGTGTAAAATAGTATAAACACATTGGAAAAATGGTTAGACAGTTTTTTATAAGGTTAAACAAATAGTTGATCAACTGCATATTTAAAATGCGATCACCTTAGTGTATGTAAATTATACTTCAATAACATTAATTTAAAAAATTTCAATTCAATCTTGCAATTACATCTTGGTTTCTAACTACCATTTACCAATAAAAGGAATCAAGTACACTGGTTGATATAACTGGTTGATATCAGCCTCTGGAATATCTTGTAGGGCAGAAAATAAGAAAGTTCAGGAGAGAGAGAGAGAAAGAAAGAAAGAGAGAAGAGGGTGAGAGAAAGGAAGGGAGGGGGGAGAAAAAAAGAAGAAATAGAGAGGGAGGGAAGAAAGAAAGAAACTAAGAAAAACAGAAGGAAGGAAGGAAAGAAGGAGTGAATGAATGAAGGAAGGAAGGAAAGAAAGAAGAAAAGAAAAAAAGAAAGATAGAGCAAGTGGGAGGGAGGGAGGGAGAGAAGAAGGTAGAGAAGAAAGGAGGGAAAGAAAAAAAAGAAAAATAAAGAAAGAGACAGGAGGGAGGGAGAGAGGGAGGAAAGAAGAGTAAAAGCCAATCCAAAAAAATTCATAATAGCCAAAGTTTGAACTTGAGCAACAAAATAATTATGATATTGAATATAACCCAACTATTTTTTTACAACTGACTCCATACTGAAACAAATAAATAACTTAATAGACAAATAAATGGAGGATAAGTGGCAACCATTCCCTACAGAGGAATTTCAATTAATAAATATAAAAGGAATGAGGAAATAGAAAATATTTATTAGAATACTACAGTGATAGTTGTCATAGACAATATACGGTGGTAAATTCTAAAATGAGACAGCAATAATTTCAGCAGAAACAAGATATTTACATAGTCTCCAATTATCTCTCACAACATATTTAGTAATTCCAAAGGGAAAATTAGTAAGTTTATGGCTAAGAATTGTGGCAAACACCACCTTAGTGAGAGGATTGTGGGGGTAAGGTGAAACTTGTCTTTTCCCCCAAAAGTTCACTGAAAAATCAACTCTTGATTAAGGCAAATTAATAAAAGAAAGATGTTTATTTACCATGAGTGTGAGGAGAATCACAGAGTGATTACTCACTATCCCAATGAAGTCCAGATATTTTTATACACACCTTTTAGAGGGGAGAAGGAGATGAGGAGTATAAGTAATTCTGTTTAGGTGCAATTAATGGTTGTTGGGGGAATGAATAGATACTTGAGAGAATGAATGGATGCGGGAAAGATATTTCCTTGTAAATTAACTTGAGAGACAGATATTATGTTTAAAATTATTTGGGCCAGGCCTCGGTTACATTCCTGATTTTCTTTCCTACAGTATATTGAGATAACAGAGAGGGGAAGGAAAGTCCATTGTTGTTTTGATGGGTCAGTCCCGTTCATGCAGATAGAAGGAAAAGCCCCTTCCAATGTCTTTGTATCTTGAAGTGTCTCCAATTCAAAATATTCTTTACACCAAGGAGTCATATTTTGGGGTGAAATTTCCTGAGCTCCTTCAAGATCAAGCATAACATCACCAATATAAAGACATTCCAGTATCACATACCTTCCATCATCATGCACTGAGAAAGATACCTTACCTCTGTGATATCCTTCCCAATAACACATAACTTCCTTTCAAACATGACACATCATCAAAAAAGCCTAAATTGAGGAGCATTCTACAAAATAACTGACCAGTACTCTTCAAAAGTGTGAAACACAGGAAAAAGCTGAGGGACTGTCAGAGATCAGAAAGAACTAATGAGATGTGACAACTACATTCAGGAACCTGAATTGGATCCTGGAACACAAAAAGGATGTTAGTGGAAAAACTGATGAAATCTGAATAAATTCTGCATTTTAGTTAAGAGTGTTGTCCCAAGGTTAATTTCTTAGTTTTGATAAATTTTCTATGATTATGTTAAGATGCTAACATAAGTACAAGCTGGGTAGGGGTATAAGGAAGTTCTCTATATTATTTTTGCAACTCTTCTGAAAAAAGAATACCTCTAAGTATTTATTATTTAAAATTTTCCAGTATTATTGATGATATTTCATGACTCCAAAAATATATAGAAAACTGGACCCTGCGCAAAGAGTCAGGCTTTTCCTCTTTCAATCAAACTAATCAAATTAAAATTATATATTGAATTCTTTTTCTGTGCTAAGCACAGAGAAAATTTCCACAAAAATGAAGTAAAACATCCCAAGTTTAAAGATATTCTATTAAAATCCACTCATTCAAAAGTTACTGAGCATCTACTATAAAAAGAAATACGTGAAAATATGCATAGAAAAGCTAATTTAAAATATCAGCAAGTACAATGGACCTTGTTGTGTCCCATGGATGTCATTAAAAAAATTATTTTAGCTGTTTGATGAAACTCTTTTAGAAACTATCAGGGAAGTTCATGACTCATTGTTCTGTGCTCCCCTAGCACTTTATCAAAATCCTTTTTATTCTGCTTACCTTTTTGTACAGATTTAATTATTCCTATGCCTTCTCCCAACACCTCAGCTATAGACAGGAAATTTGTTGTCTTCATTTTCTAAACCCATCTAAAATGATGGCTTTAAGGAGTTACAAAATAAGATAGAACTTTTCCCTCACTAATAAATATTTGCTTAGCACATTAATAGACTAATAAGTTAATTAAGTACATAAATATAAGTTGATTATTTGATTACAAAGAACAAACTATTCTACCAATTAAATATAAAGTCAAATACATGGGGGAATGAATAATCACAAAACCCCAGAAACAATTACTCTAAATACCACAATTTTATAATTTTAAAATATACCAATTAAAGCAGTGCTATACATTAACGATTTCTAGTAAATTAAACAACTTGGGTATTCAGCCATGCTGTTTAATTACCTATGTCCTTAAGTGTTACCAATTATCTATCTCCTTTATGTGAAAAAAATATGGCTGTAAATCAGTAATGCATCACTCCTTCTGGACAAGGAAAGTGAGCAGTTAATTAGTGAAGAAGATAAAAATGCTTCCTTTTGAACAAGCAAAGTGGCATTCAGCAGCACCTAGAGCATGGACTGAGAAATAAGTCACGTTAGGTAAAAAGACTCTTGAACTAGTGACTTCTACAAATAAACAACAAAAAACTGTAGGTTAATATATACTTTGTGGGAAGGTAGTAAATACTGTAGGAAACCAAAAAATACTCAACTAAATGTAGTTTATTTATATGACTTTAGTAACAACTGAATACCCTTTCTTTCAAGTTTTTGGTAATACTATAATTAGTGATCAAACAGGAATGCTAGTGTTCTAATTAATCCAGGTAACTAGTGTATTAGAACCATGAGGTTTGTTCAGTGCTTTTTCCTGAATTAATCCTTCTTCAATTTTGAATACTTTGGTCCTATTCATATATCTTATCTAGAAATATTTATCCCTTTCTTACAACCTCAAATTGTGCAGTCAATCAAACATAAAGAGGTTTAATAACCTCTTTATTAGCATTTACAAACAAAAATAGTTTTAAACTACCAACCTGTTTTTCCTTTTTATCTTCCTGTATGCTAAATCTTTTGGCTTCTGACTTAGCATTTGAGAATTTGGAATAGTAAATGTGTTCCTTTCATGATAACAATGTATGAGTGAAGAGATAGATATTCTGACAACTAGTTATTACTTGATGCTTAGCCAGGACTATAAGGTTCTCAGATGCAATTAAACTCTTCCCCTTCATTCTTGATCAATGATTCATCCATACATGAAGCTTTTGTTGAACATCTAAAAAGCTTAAGAGCCAGTCCCTGCCAGAAAGGAACAGTATGGTCATGCAAGAGGAGTGGTAGAAAGTACATGTTGTCTGAGGACAACAAAGTTGTAGAATTATTTAACCTCTGCAAAGACATTTGTTTCATCATCTAAACATAAGAATATTAATATCAACTTTATAGAGTGTGTTGTGGGAGTTAAGGATGATAAAATCTGTGAAATACTTGGTTTGGCAGAGATTATAATGTATCATAGCAGCCATTTCTTACTGGACATGCTACAGTTCCCAGTCTTTTGTGGAGTTAGATGTGGCCACACACCTATGTTCTGGCCAATGAATGTCAAGCAGAAGTACTGTGTGTGATTTATGGAAAATATCCTTTCAAGGAGCACACCCATATTTTCCTTCTCACTTCCTGCTGGCTTACATGTAAACATGTTTGGTATAGCTCTAGCAGCCATCTTTGATCATGAGGTTGTTCATGAAGAATAAATAGTACAACAGCAAAATAGAAGGAATCTAGTTTTCTGTAGTCTTGAGGTTACCATACAATTTTAGCTACTTCTGGACTTCTTATGTGTTCAAGGAATAAAACCTTCTATCTTTATTTTGTATGTTTTTATTTGTTTCTTTGTCTCTATACATTCAGCACAACCTAATCTAAATTGATACAAATGACTACTCCTATAATCTCAGGGTGATTTTAAAAGAATAGAATCGAAAGCAAATAGATCAGATAAGAGGCTCTTACACTTGTTAGGATAAATATCCTACATATACAAATTATAACAGTGACAGTGGAATAGGAAGGTATGTGCCTAAATGAAGAAATATTGCAGTTAAAATACTCAGACATTGGCCTTTAAAGAGGCTAAGATGATGATATGAAGTAAAATATAACTGAGAGTTTTCTTAGAGTGTTGGGGAATATGTGGTAATATTAATCAAAATTGGAAATTAACAGTAATGAAGCTGTTCTGGGAAAAAAAATAATGTTTGATTTTAGACATGTTGAGTTTGGTGCACTGGCACAATATCTTGGTGAAAACATAAAGTAAATATCAGTCTTATACTTCTATGTACTGTAAAGATAGGTTATAGTGGGTTTAGTATAATTATTAATTAAATCATTCAAAAGTTTTTATTAAGCACTTTACACCAGACATTGTTCTGGGCCCTTGTTATAAAGAAGTGGATAATACAAAGTCCTTGTCTTTGAGAAATCTCACTCTAATAAAAAGCACAGTCTACTCTCTTCTAGAACATGAAGAAAATAACTTCATTTTACAGAATTCTTCATTGTTATGGTAGCACAGTAACTGCATTAATACCTTAACATTATCTAATATCTTAGCCAAAACTTTACTTTTTAATGTAATTTCATTTTTATTGTGTTATATCATAAAACAGCTAGCAGCTTAATCTTGAAATTTTCAAAATGAAAGAGTAATAGAAATAAGGTACAGGAGAGCAGCTAAAGGAAAACAGTCTTACACATTCCACCAATTTTAAGCAATAATTTCCTGAGTAAAATCTGGAGAAGCACTTTGAAATTGTAGACATTAATAAAGCCCATTTCTTCCCCTTGCCAGCAATTTGCAGAGTGTACCTGTATTATTGCAAGCATAAATTCGACTACAGAACCATGTAAACAGCCCTATTAATATTTACTACCTTCTTTCTTTGTTTCATGAGGTTTCAGCAAAGGGCCTTATTTTGATCACAGGAAAAAATAGTTAAAAGTATGTAATTCTCAGACTGCTGAAAAGTAAATGATTATTCTTCAGTTGAATGCATATGTTTATATTGATTATATTAGTTACCTCCAACAATTTTCACATTCTTTAACTATTTTAGCTACACAGAATTCTTCAAACTGAAAATCACTAATATCCATTTGCTGCAATTGTACAACAGAAATATTAAACTATAGTTTAGGACTAGCTTCTGACTAGATAAATGGTTTTGAACCAAGCCATAAACTTCAGATGACTGAGCAGTTCAGTTCTAAAATATTTATGTTTGGCTTTAAACATTCCATAAAAATACCAACTTTGGTTCCCTGAACTCTTCTAACATTTTAAAGGTTTACCTACCAGTTGCTTTAGAAGGCTTTCAGTAAACTTTTTTTTATAACTACCTAGTTGCTTATTTCACACACAAACTATAGGTCACAAGGTCACTTGTATTAATATTTAATATAACACTGTCTCTCTACTAAGTTGTCTATTATAGGTTTAAATAATTATAGGGCAAGTATTAGCTTAAGATTTATAGACCATATTCACTGATTCAGAGTGATGACAAATCTCATTATTTTTTGAAGGACATCAAGTAAGTTTGAGGATAAATATTAATTGCAATTTAAATACCTGCTGTTTACTCGACAAACAGCTACTATCACAGATGTAATTGAAAACCTTGTCTTTAAGAAATGTAAAAATTATATTCATTGTATAATATTTTATATTACTTCTGCAAATAAGGATAGGGAACCTGTTATTTTATACTTAAAATATGTTTTTTTCTGAATACATTATTTATGTTATAATGTTCAGCTATGTCCACCTGATATGGCCCAGTCAGCAATTAGTGGCTTTAATGCAAATGTATAAAACATGCATAGGCAATGTCAACTTTTTAAAAACTTTAAAAAATAGGATCACAAGTTACAAATCATTAATTTATGCATATGTTTGTTTAAGATTGATTTGCTTTATAATAATTTACTGGATTTGAGAGGAGATGATTATGATAAACTAGATTCTGTATTCTGTGAAGTATGAAAAATAGATCAGCAGCCTCAGGCAGGCCCTGGATCATGGTGGCAATTAATGTATAAGGCACTAGATGAAGGATTGGGAACTTTGGTTCAAGTCCCAGCTTTGCCATTTAGTAGCTGAATGACCTTGAGCAATCTTTTAATAGTTAAGAATATCAGTTTTCTTCTTTGAAAATACATTCCTGCCTACATCACAGAAAAAATGTGGGATGCAAATATGATAATTTATATCAAAGCATTTTACATTTCAAGCACATGAAAAAATATAAGTTATTAATATGGGTGCTGTGTTGTCACTACATTTTTGTGGATCACTGGAGAGTGATTATATGCCATATGTTCCAGAAAGGACAGTCAAGCTCATCTCTACTCATTGCTCTATAAACTGAATTTTCTCATCCATGAAATCTGATCTTACTTATCTCCTGTTCACACATTCCTGGTCTGTCTTTATGGTACTTGTCAGAAAGATAAGTAAGTTGACTTTGATGACTCCAAACAGTGATTCTACTCCAAAATTTCAGTTCTGAGAATTGACTGGTGTACCCTGAGCTGTTTCCTGGAATATATTCTCTAGCATCCTATCAAAGAAATAAGAAATATACTTAAAAACTGAAATGAGTTTATAACCCAACTGTGATTCACCATCTTCATTCATTTTTTTCTGTCTTCCTCTTCTAATGCTGATAGAAATTCCTCTTTTATTGCCATCATTCTTTGATATGGGTCTGTGATTGTGTTAATCCTAAAGGAAAAAGTTAAACCTTCCATAAATTCTAACTATGTTTCCTTCATTATTTTTCTCATTACTTCTGCTTAAAAGAAAAATAATTTTGAGAGAATTGACCAACATTGTTAAAGAACATTTGGTTAATATATTTATTAAGATGGTCACATATACCCTATAAATATGTACAAATATTATGTATCAATAATTTTTTAATTTAAAAATGTGGCTTTGCCCAATTTTCATTTTCCTCATTTTTGTGGTTGAGAAAATACCAGAATTTGAGTTCACACTCAAAGTTTCAGGTTTTAGATTTTTCAAGGTATCTCTATCGAGGCTTTTTCTGAAGAATGTGTGCATCAGTTAATTGTTTAAGAAGAAATTAGTAAACACTGCTATAACAATTAATTGAATAATCTTTTCAGTTAATTTATATTATTATTTAACAGTACATCTTTTAATGATCTTTTTTTTCTGCCTTAATTTTTTTCCTAACCAACTCCTCAACTCTCTTTCTGAATCAAGAGCTTTTTTCTTGTTTCTGTTGTGCTTAAACAACAGACATTTATTTCTCATAGTTCTGGAGGCTGGGAAGTCTAAGATCAAGATATTGGCAGATTTGCATCCTGGTGAGGGCCCTCTTTCTGGCTTGCAGATAGTGACTTTATCACTGTGTCCTCAGATGGCAGAGAGACAGACAGAGAGAGAACACACACATTCTGGTGTCTCTTTCTTTTCTTATAAGAGTACTTATCCAAACATTGGGCCTCCACCCTCAAGACTTCATCTAAACCTGATCACTTCTCAAAGACTCCACCTCCAAATACACATTGGGGGTTAGGGCTTCAACATATGAATTTGGTGGGTAGGGGACACAAGCATTCAGTTAGAGAGCTTTTTTAATTCATTCTATTGCCTCTATCATTATCATTTTCCTTAGATTTTTTATTCAAGATGGCAATAAACATTTAAAAATTAATAAAAATGCATAGCAAATAATTTGAGAATACTGAGGGATTAGGAAAGACTGATTGGTGGATTATTGAAGACATTTCTACTGAAACACATCGTCATATTCTTTAAGTATATTTATGTTCCTGACATATTTGTTTCAAGGAAAATACAAAAAATATTCCTTCAATCTTTCCATAACACAACTATGAAACCCTTAATATTTGTACTACATAGGAGTTAAATGGAATATATCAAAACTCTAATTTATGACCCTTTCCATTTTTAATGTACAATATAAATGGAGAGAATATACAAACAGGTACTCTCACTCACATCAAATACAGGAACTAGGTTTTGTTCTTCACTACTTTCTAACACGGTGCTTGACAAATAATAAATTACTCAGTAATAATTTTTAATGAATAAAGACATAAATGACATACACAAATAAGAGAGGTTAATTATGTATGCTCTACAAAGAAAAAGAAAGATGGTAGTTACATAAATACTATATACTACATGGATAAGGTAAAACACTTAAATTTAAAGGCAAATAGTATTTGTTTAGGTGCAAAAAAGGCAAAATGCATTTCAAGTGAAAACTATTTAATACTTCAAAATATTGGTAAATAGTAAACTGTTTCTATTCCTATTTATGTCAGCCAATGAAGTTTTATGCCACCTCAAATAATTATTTATCATAAAGGAAGTAAGACATCACTGGAATATTTTCAGAAAAGTAGTTACATATTTTAGAGACCAAGAATAGTGACCTATTTAAAAGACCATTAGCAATGCTCACTCAGGTCATCATGAGAGTAAGATCCTTGTTTATTTATTTATTTATTTATTTTGGATTTTACTCTAATCTTTTCAAGGAAGGAAGGAAGAAAAGAAGGGAGAGAGGGAGGGAGAGAAGGAGGGAGGCAGAAAGGGAAGAAGGAAGGAAGGAAAAGATATTTTTAAAGTACATGAAATCCTGTGTCTAGTGATCTTAGTTTGAAATGTGGCATCAGAATGGGGAAAAATACTATATTCAGAAGAAATGTGCTAGAATTGTCAAAAAAAGTGATATGAGCTATACATTGTGAAACAGATGTTATAATTCTGCATTTTGTGATAGTGATGAAATCACTGTTCTGCCTTAAAAATAGAACATTTCAAAAGAAAATATTGTTGGGAGCGTTTGTGATGTGCCATCTTGTAGACAGACCGGCATAACTGAGTTAAAGTTTTCTATACCTGTGCCCCCCAGACTGACCCACCACTATCCCACAAGATTTTTTTTTTAAATTTCAGCTTATCATGGGGGTACAAAAGTTCTGGTTATATATATTGCCCATGCCCCCATCCCCCCCAAGTCTGAGCTTCAAGCGTGTCCATTCCCCAGACGGTGCACATCGCACTCATCATGAGACAGTGCACTCATCGCACTCATACACCCATCCCCTCCTCCCACCCCCTACCTCTGTCCAATACACAATTGGTGTTATTCCCAAATGTGCACTTAGGTGATGATCAGGGAAACCAATTTTCTGGTGAGTACATGTGGTGCTTATTTTTCCATTCTTGGGATACTTCACTTAATAGAATGGGTTCCAACTCTCTCCAGGAGAACCAAAGAGGTGTCGTATCAGCATTATTTCTTATAGCTGAGTAATACTCCATGGTATACATATACCACATTTTACTAATCCATTCATGAATTGATGGGAATTTGCGTTGTTTCCACATCTTTGCAATTGTGAATTCACACCACCCTAAATGTGCCCGATCTAGTCTGATCTCCGAAGCTACACAGGGTCGGGCCCGGTTAGTACTTGGATGGGAGCAAAGATTTTTTAAAAATAAGTACTGCACTTATATTTTAAATACAGAATTGTTTCTCCAAATCTTACCTAAAATGACCACATGACATTTTAGTACAATCCAAATGATATAATCCATAAAAAGTTAGTTAGAGCCACAAAGGAGAGTCACATGTTTTGTTAGATACTACTTTTAGAAGCAGAAAGTATGATACCATATACTATCATCCATATGATATTTATTCCTCCGTAGACATGTTCAACAATATCTAGAAGGTAAATATTTAAAGAAAACTATGCAGAAATTTCTTAACTGGTCCTTTTCTTAATCCAAACACAAAAGAAGCAATTTTATTTCATATAAAGTTGATAACATTAGACAGTAAAACATAGTGCCCATTAACAACTCATTAATTATCCTTATCTCAATTTCCTTCAGCAGTTGTGAAAAATAATATTGCTTTTAGATAGTTTATGTCCCAATCACAGCTGGATACATAAGTCTTTAATTTTCACTTTCTCTGTCATAGAAGAACATTAATAATATGATATAAATATTTTTAAAATGTTGACATGCATCTGATACAAGTCAGGTATACATGAATCTTACTCTCATTGCATTTGCAACAAAAGCACTCCATCCTTAAGGGGGGAAAATAACTCCCTACTTAAAGTCTGGACTGTGCACAGTGACTTTCTTCTAGAAAGTACGGTAACTTTACAGTGGAGAAACTGGCAAATGTCACTCCAGCTAGGTGATTAGAGTTAATATCAACAGTAATAAGTCATACTGACAGTATACATCTTTGATATGGTGTGATGAGAATGGCACTTCTGTGGTCTTTCTTCCATGATTATACACTATTCTAATCATGGGAAAAACATTAGAAAATTTCCTAATTGAAAGACATTCTACAAAATACCTAACTAGTAACCTTCAAAACTCTCAAGGTCATCAAAAACAAAGAAGATCTGGGAAACTATAGAAATCGAGATAAGCCTAAGGAGACATGACTAATAAATTTAATGTTATACCTTGGATAGAATCCTGAAACAGAAAAAGGACATTTGGAAAAGCTGAGGAAATCTGGATAAAGTATAGCATTTAATTAATAATAATGTATCAATATTTTTCATTACTTATGGCAGATATGCCATACTAATAAGATGTTAATAATAAGGGAAACTGGGTGTGTGCTATATGAGAATTCTTTGTACTGTCTTTACAATAGTTTTGTGTGCCTACCTAAAATTGTTCTAAAATTAAAAGTTTATTTTAAAAGTAGGTATGGAACTGAAGATCATTCTCCTAAGTGATGTATCACAAGAATGGAAAATCAAACACCACATGTAGTCACTACTAAATTGGAACTAATCAATCAACATTCATGTGCACATATAGGAGTAAAACTCAACAGAAATGAAGCAGGTTTGGAGTGGGTATGGGTAAAATCACACCTAATGTGTACAATACACACTATCTTGGTAATGGGCACACTTATAACTTTGACTCAAACTGTACAGAAGCAATTCATGTAGCCCAAAATATTTGTACCTCTATAATATTCTGAAATAAAAAAGTGCATATAGTTTATCCGAAGCCCAGACTAACTATAACAAAAGGCCTGGAGGCAGGCATATGAGGGATGTGTTCATTGAATATCCAAAGATAAGATTATTTTGGGATATATTGTATTTAAAGAATCATTGGTATATCCAAATGAGAATTCCAGGGCAAAATTAATAAATTAGGAGTCATATTTAAATCAGAAGTGAAGCAAGATTGCAGATATAAAATTTGAAATATTCAGAATAGGAAATAATTGGGGATAAATGAGATAACAAAGGAGTTCAGGGAGCAAAGAAAAGAGGATGAATGGCATAGCTTGGAAATTACTTTCATTGGTCCAGTAAAAGGAAGAAGAGAGACTTTGAAGAGTTCCAGAAAGGAAATAAAGAAATATGAAACAAGAATGATACCAAGGCGCAGAAGTCAAGGGAGAAAAGAGTTTTAAGAAAAGGAAGAAGGCTGCTAATCAGGGTGAGCTGAGTGATCAAGTCATTATGATAAGGATTATGAAAAGCCAGTAATGCAAAAGTCATTGGTATGTTCAGGAGACTGGGGGAATGAAAGCTTGATGAAAGGAGTTGAAAAGTAAAGAGAAAATGGGAAAGATTAGGCAGTAATCGAATGAAATGGTGTCTTAATCAGTTAGGGCTGCTGGAGCAAAATAGTATAGACTGGGGAGGAGGGTCTTACAAATGTTCATTTCTCAAGGTTTCAGAGGCTGGAAGGTCTAAGATCAAAGTGCCAGTAGATTCGCTGTAGGGTAAGGACCCTCTTCCTGGTTTGCAGATGGTTGCCTTCTTGCTGTATCCTCACATGGAAGAGGGAGAGAGAGGGATCAATCTCATGTTTCTTCCTCTCTTTATAAGGTCATTAGTTCCATCATGAAGGCCTCACCTTCATAACCTAATCTGAACTTAAATAACGTCCCAAAGGCTGTACCTCAAAATATTATTATGTAGAGTATTATGTCTTCAACATTTGAATCTGGAGGTCACAGTCAGTCCATAGAAAATGGTAAGAGTTTTGTCAAATGTAATTTGAATTTTTCTACTGAAACTGTACCATGGATAAGCTATTAATACATCATTATCACCTGGGAGCCTGTTAGAAATATGAAAATGTGGGCCTACCCTAGACATATTTAATCAAGATCTGCATTTTAACAAGATCCCCTGCTGATCCAAAAGCACTTTAAAGTTTGAGAAGCATTGAGTTATACTATTATTTCAAAAAGTTTGGCAATGTCAAGATGTAGAAAAAAATTATAGTTTAAGTGAGAAATGGAGTTTAGAATTTTTTTTTTTTTTTTTTAGAGGAGAGGGCACATGACTATATATGTAGGTGAGAAAAAGAAGAAACAAGTGGGGAAGCAGAGATATAAAAGAAATGGACACAGGACATTAAAAAATCCCCATAATATTACTCATCATAAGTGTCATTTTCCATCTTTATTCATCATATCATGATTATTTCTTTTACCTGGGGCTTCGCCATTTACAGTAAGTGAAAGTGAAGATTCTTGGGGAAAGTGAGGATTCACCAAATCTCTTCATATAGGTGATTCAAGTCTTCTGTAAATTCCCTGCAACTTTGATTTCTCTTCCACTCTCCTGAAAATGAGGACACTAAACAAGTGTCCATATGAGGAATTAAAAGTTCAATAAAAAAATGTTTTAAATGTTTTCTAACTTTGATGGCACTTAGCATGAACTAGAGAAGCATAAAAAAAACAGTTATTTTGTTTGAATTCTCCTTATAGAATGTACTTTATGGTCTGCCTTTCTCAATTAATTGTAATCTTTTATGAATCCCCAGAGAGACTCACAGACCTGCCCTAACATGCAAATTAGCAATATGCCTCTGGGCTTTTTGGAACTTTCCTCGAGGAAGTGTTTAGTACCAAGTGTTCCCCTTGGGATGGTCTGTAAATAATTTTTAATGAACAAGATATGATCTGTAATAGCCATCGATAGCCATCAGCTTGGAGTAGAGAAAGGAGCAAACACTCAGCATCAAGAGTTGGGAAACAAATGTTATCAGCTTAATTCTATGATGTGGCCTTTTACTTTCTTTAAGAGTCTATGTCCTCATCTGTAAAATGGGGAAATTTGAACCAATGTGAATTAGCAAACTGGAAACCCTGGGATAAGATGTGGCCCATGTAAGTTTTTGGTATGGTCTGAATGTTTATGTCCAGCCTAGCACACAGGGCAGTTTAGTTAGCCTTATACGATTTGCTTTATAAACTCTATAACACTGTTCAAATATAAGGTCTTATTATTAGCACTGTTGCTAATCTGCTCAAAACAAATAAATAAGAGTTAGCTCCAGGAATTTATTCTGGGAGAAAACTCGTTGCATGGAAACAGTACTATTTTTCCTATATTTTCAGCAGGATGTACAGAGAAAAATTTGGACCAAAAAAGCTAGAATCAGAAGGTCTTTGTGAAATAGAACATATAGATATTATAATTTTGAATATTTAAAATTGAATATATATACACATATATATGAGGAAATAAGATTAGATAATACTGCCAAAAAAAATTTTTATCACATTTTTATTCACAGTAGTGGAAAACATAAAATGTCACAACCATTCAGCATAAAAGAATCAGCCTGGTAAATTATGTCCCACCCACAAAATGAATTGTCATGTAGCTCTTGAAATCATATTTATGAAGAAAACTTCATGACATAAGCAAAGAGAAAGTAAGAGAAAAAAAGCTGCAATTTGCACAAACTATGTGATTTCAACTGGTTAATAGAATAATTCATAGAAAGCTGGAACAAAATGTACCAAGCTCTTATAATCTCAGTATCCCTACCTTTAAAGTGTCATGATAATGTATTTCACAGGGGCTGCCGAGAGAACCTAATGAGTCAGGGAGGCAATATAGCACAGTGGATGCAACTTCAGAGTCCTGACAGGAAACAGATGGCACACTCAAATTGGGTAATTGGAGATAATTTGATGAAGGAACTATTTGCCAAAGTGTGGTAAGGGTACAGGAAAACATAAACTAGAGTAATGCAGGACTAATAAAAATTGAGGTACAATTATCACCCCTGGATATGAAGGGGCAGTTAGCAAATCCCAGAGGTAGAGAGGCCTATGTGAAAAAGATTGGTTCACAAAAAGTTTTGACCTTCTGTTGAGGATGGAAGTCAGGCTACAGCAACCCAGAAAGGAAGCCAGGGGTGTCAGCGCCCCAGTAGCACTCGCCTCCTTCTCCCCACAGAGTGAAGAGCAGTCATGGAGAACGGTGGAGGGGGACCTGGGGATCAATGCAAGTTATTCCACAAAATTCATCCCTTTTTTCGCTTTGCATCCATTCTTGTCCTTCAACCAGAAAATGTGTGTCCCCAACACAGAGATCATACAAAGTTCTATAAGTTACTTTATCTGAATGAGGCTTTGGTGGATGAGATCCAAGTTGAAAGATAAGGTACTCTGACAACTCATAAATGGTTATACTGGAAGAAAAACTATGAGCAGAAAATGAAATTTCATACCTGAAATACGTGTTCATCCCAGGAATAAAGAAAGGTTTCCAGTATAATCAATGTGCCACCAATCATTCTTGGGGTGAAAAAAGCTTGTAAAACAAGTGATAAGGAGGGAGTGATCCTGACTCCCCCAACAGGGTTGGCATAGCATGGCTGAATCCCTTGTCCCAAGATCTCAGGTCCTGCCAGACAGCACTATCCACTTGACACTCTCAGTTTCCAGCTTCTAATAACCAAGGTCTTTTCTTATCTCTTCAGCCCTAGTGATGACATGCACTATCTTTTGTGAATTTCCAAACACCCTGCTCAGATGACAGTAAGTAGACTTTTTATTAAACTCTCCTTGAATTACCCAATTTGAGTTTAACATCTGATTATCTTTTGCAATGCTGACTAATAGGATAATTGGAACCAGCAATGGCCTCAAGAAAGAGATTTTCAAAATGTAATTCTGGGATTGGGTTACTTGTGTATTTGAGAAGTGCAGGGATAATCGTTTTGGCAGAAAGAAATGAGTAATGGGTAATCCATGGCAGGTGGTAGGATGACAATAATTCAAATTACCACTGGTGATAGCTTGATGTCTTTGTTTACTTGGACTGCCATAAAATAATACCATTGGCTTGGTGGGTTTAAATAATAGAAATTCATTTTCTCACAGTTTCTGCAAGCAAGAACATCCAAAATCAAGGTGCCAACATGGTGGATTTCTGTTGAGGCTCTCTTCTTAGGTTACAGACTGCCACCTTCTCACTATGCGCTCAGCAACCTTTCCTTGGTGATATATAGTGAGAGAGGCAGGAAGATAAAAAGACCTCTGGTGTCTCCTCCTTTTCTTATAAGGGCACCAGACCTATTAGATTAGGGCCCTCATTACCTCATTTAACCTTAATGACTGCCTCACAGGCTCTATCTCCAAATACATTTAGGGCTTCAACATATGAATTTGGGGGAATGGGGGACACAAACATTCAGTCCATAACACTTGGAATGAAGTGCAGAATGAAGGCAAGAAGTTAAGAGCTCAAATAGTTGTGGCACTGATTTGCTATTGCAACAGTAATAACCAAAATATTGATTACAAAGATGGTGGCATAATCTAACTTTTGGAGTCCCAGAGAATGTACAAAAGGTAAAAGAGAAGTTGAGATGTGTGACTAACAGAAAATGGAAGTGGACAATTAGCTTTTTTGGGAGCTTTAAATATTTATACATATGTTCCCTAATTACCTTTTTTCTTCTTTTAAAGATAGGGGTGGGAGTCTCATTATGTTGTTCATGCTGGACTCAAACTCCGGGGCTCAAGTGATCTTCCTGACTCAGCCTCTGAGTAGCTGGGATTACAAGTGTGTGCCATGGGGCCTGGTTCTACTTTGGGAGCACTGAAGAGCCTTTTATCTCTTACAGATGGGAAGTATACATGGCTTAAGAACCAAGCCCAATGTATGACTGTAATGGTTAGAGTGGAAATGCCAATTAAATATTCAATCCAGCCAGCTAAGGGTACTGGTAGGGGATGAATGAGACTCTGAGACATGGATAAAAACATGTGGGCAGCCATAGACAAGACTGAAAACTTTGAAATTTCAAATCATCTTGAATCTCCCTTGCCAATGGAAATATAACAACCCTCCCTTTGTGATTAAACCAGAATTTTATTTTTTTTATTTAATTATTATGGGTACATAATAGTTATATATATTTATAGTATACATGTGGTATTTTGATACAGGCATACAATGTGAATTAATCAAATCAGAATAATTGAGGTATCCATCACCTCAGACATTTAACATTTCTTTGTGTTAGGAACATTCCAATCCCACTCTTTTAGATATTTTAAAGTATACTTCAACTTATTGTTATTTTGTAATTACTTTGTTGTGCTGTCAAATATTGTTCATTCTATCTAACTATGTAACTGTATTTTGCACCCATTAACCATTCCCACTATCCCCCCTCTCCCTGCTACCCTTCCCAGGCTGTGGTAACTTTCATTCTACTGTCTCCAACAGATCGATTGTTTTAATATTTAGCTCTCACATATGAGTGAGAAACATGTGAGATTTGTCTTTCTGTGCTTGGCTTATTTCACTCAACATAATGGAACTGGCATTTTCTGAAATAAAACTCATTCAATGTTTGCATTTAGGGACAATTGACTCAAAGCCGCCAGACCCATAATGGAAATTGGATTCCGTTGTGCAGAAGTACAAAGCGTGACCCAGGAAGAGATAGCCTATATTAAGAAGAAAATGCAGGACTTTATAAATCTGTATGGGGAAAAATACATAGAGTGTGTTGGGGAATGGATGCAAGATTAAACAAAAAGTTTGATTAGTACAACTTCTTTCATGAGAATGGGCTTACCTAAGATTCAGGATTTAATGCGTCAACTTGAGCATTAAAAGTCTATGCAATTAACAAACTGAAGCCTGGACTCAATGCTGGCCTATAGTTATCAGATTTAAGTGCAAGTACTTTTGGTGCATACTGCAGTCTTCCTAGTTAAAGTGTTGTCCACAAACCAGCAGTATCACCTAAGAGCGTCTTAAAAAAGGCAGAATTCTTGGCCTCAAACTCAAGCTACTAAGTCAGAATCTGCATTCTAACAAGATTCCTACTTGACTTTTATAAACTTTAAAATTCAAGAAGCACTGCAGGTAAAGAAAATAATCCAAAAACTCAATCTGAGAAAACTGCCCAGCTAACCATAACCTTGTTAAGAGACAATTTTCCATCTTTCCCTCAAACTTCTGCAGAGAAATGTCCCATGAGTAGAGACACTGCCATTATTCTAGTCTATTTTTCTACTTTTTCATAAATGTTTGTATAGTGAATATCCTTAGAAGATAGACATAGTGTTCCCTCTGGAACAAAAATCAGAGATGCTCACTATGCCAGTACAATGAAGTTAATGTCCCCCGCCGGAGCAAAAAGCAGGTAGATTTGCTGCCATAAATGATCTGGGTGCCTTAAGCTCAAAATTCTCTCTTACACCTCAAACCACTGCATAAGCAGATCTCATTTAGTTCTCTTCATATCACCAGCGGACTAGAATAAGAAAATGCTGATACTCTGACTATTGTTATTGTTGTAATAAAGACTTTTTGTATATGACACAGGTGTTTCATGTCTTCTAATAGCATCCATGGGTAGGCTAACTTGTGAGCTTTAAAGTAAGATAAAATCTCAGACCCTTCACAGTTCTTGACAGTTATATTAACAAGGATGAGATGCTGACAGAAGAATGACTTTCTGAAAGAGAAAAAATGAGGGCCTTTCACAACAGTAAATGGGATTTGAGACAAGTCCATGGGAATTTGTAATGAATATGTTGATCAAATAATATGGTCAACGAGGCAATAAATGTCTTTCAATTTATTGCTTGTTATTGAGGAAAAATTGGGGAGGTTGTTGTAGGTCGAGTACAACTAAATAGATTCAAATATACCTGCCAAATTGGAGCCCTAGTTGTGCCAACTTTCCTACAGGTGGCAGTACTTCCTCATCCATAAGGTAGTTAGCCTCAGGCAGGTCCATCCCATTATAACAACTTGTACTAAGATTTGTCCTGGATAGCAGAAGTTTCTCACCCCTTTTAGTTACAGTTACAGAGAAACATACATACACTGAGTATGCAAGGAGGGAAATCTATGACTGCTATTGGCTGAAACCAGGAGAGTCATTAGTACTTTGATTGGTTTGCCTGGGAAATGAGGGGATAAAGTATATAATGCCTTTTATTGAAGCAGGCAACAGCTAGGCTATTTTAGGGTTCAACCCCTTGTGCTAACCTTCAATCCATTTGAAGTCGACTTTAAAAGTTTTCAGAGACTTTTGCAAGAGATATTGACTGTTTTAAGGAAATTTTCTCCCCCAGATTTCCATAAGAGAAACCCCCATTGCAAATCATAGATTAGGTATTGAATAATATTTGAGCTCTTATGCTCTGGATTGGGTTTAACTGCAGATGAAGATGACCCACTAGAGAATGAGAAACTGACTTTAATCTAGGTAAATTTTTGCTGTCAGCCCCACTGCCCTGGAAAACTTCCCTGGCCCTTATACTAAAACCAGGCAATAATTTAAGAGAGAGTCTCATGGCAATAGGAAAGAAAAATGCCCCAATTTAAAGTGGACTGCTTTAAAAAGTAACCACTATGCAAGTAAAGCCCAAGTCAGCCAAAGGGTATAAGCTTGGGAGCCCCAGCTATAAAGCAATATGGCTCTGACTGTTGGATCAAAGGATCCCCAAAGGTGAATCAAACGGTTCTCAAAATAATGATGATCTTGCTGTGAATATACTGAAAATATTGGCAGTTTCTTTGGTTTAGACATGAGCAACTGTAAAACACCTGGAAACTGAATGTAAATGGGCCTTGCTTCCTGGCAAGAGCTTCTCTCTCCCTCTCTATCCGAAGCTTAATTTATAAAGAAAAATGATATAAAGGAAGGAGCTGAAGTCTTCCTTTCCCAAGAGGAACCAAAGGCTATCAGCACCCATTAAAATATGCTTGGAGACTTTGATAAAGGGAGGGATTCAAACTTAACTTTCCATCAGATTATACTTTGGAGGAACCCTGAATTTCTTTAATTTAGTGTGGTATTGAAACTTCAGCTTTGGACTCAATCAGATCTTTAACAAGTTGTTTGACCTTGTGCAAGATGTTAAACTTTTCTAGTTTCATTTTTCTCATTGTATATTGAAAACATTAACAGTACCTATTTTCTGGCAAACAATATAGTCTATTCTCAATTATTAGCTATTATTGATGCGTATGTAAAACATACTATAGGTATAATTTCATAACAATTTTGTCATCGATAAGTTATAGTAGAAAATGTCTCCTACCACTGCTAAGTGAAAATGCAGTTTGTAATACAAATTATCATTATATTAAAAATCAATATGAATATTAAACTCCAAAAATTTAGTGAAGAATTTTTTTTTCTTAAGTTTTCTTAAAAATATAAATTTAAACTAAGTGGTCATTAAAATGAAAATGTAAATCAATTTATATTGACATGGGATGATGACTATGAAGTGATGTTTAGGAGGAAAAAGTAAGTTGAAAATTTGCTATGATAATATGATCATATTTATATAAAGGAGGTCTACTCAGCCACAAAAAACAATGGTGATCTAGCACCTCTTGTATTATCCTGGATAGAGCTGGAACCTATTCTACTAAGTGAAGTATCACAAGAATGGAAAAACAAGCACCACATGTACTCACCATCGAATTGGTATTAACTGATAAATACTTAAGTGCACATATAGTAACAACATTCATAGGATATAGGGCAGGTGGGAGGGGGGAGGAGGGGATGGGTATATACACACCTAATGGGTGCGATGCGCACCGTCTGGAGGATGGACGTGCTTGAAGCTCTGACTTTGGTGGGGCAAAGGCAATATATGTAACCTAAACATTTGTACCCCTGAAATATGCTGAAATTTAAAAAAAATTTTAAAAGAGGTAGTATACAGAGAAAATGAAAGATTATACATATCTGCATATATGTATAGAAAGTAGCCTAAAAAGATATACTGTAAATTTTAACCATGGCTATCTCTGGGGATGAAATTTAAAAATATTTGTACTCTCTATTATGTATTTCTGTACTCTTTAAATACATTGCAACAGCACAGTTTATATGCAGAAAAACATATAATGCTTGTTTCATTATAGAATAAGTAAATTTTTATTTAGCACATGTCTCTCTGGAAATCAAAGTGAGCTGATAACTGAGCTGATATGGGCATAATGTTATAATACTTTTATACACTATATTATTTAAAAAATATTTCTTGAATATAACTTCTCAAATCTTTGTGAATACACAAGACAAACATAACCCTAGTTTAACAGATAAAAATCATTCAAAAATATTTAGATCCCACTATCTCTATTTTATTTAATCCTCAAAAAACCTCCCAGCTGTTTAGCAACATGTACAAGCTCAGAGCAAGGCCAAGGATTCCTGTTCCTGAATTATTGTTTAATATCTTTTCTAGTGCTTCTCAAAGATCACTTATTAGAAGTTTACATGAAGGCCCAGAGAAAATAAGAGGAAACTGATATGTCTGTGTGCCAGTCACTGTATTAAGGTATCATTAAATAGATACAAGATATGGGGATGAAAAAGTTAAAATATTTATACCCTTTACCAGTGGGATATTCTTGAGGGAAAGAAAAGAAGGCAGTCTTTCTAGTCAAATGTCATTGTCAATAATTATCCAGATCTTTAGGTAAATAGAATAAAGACATTTACAAAGAAAAAGATCTTTATCCATGGAATGGAAATGTTCTTTACAGAATGCTTCAGACTTAGGACTCCTCATAGTCAATAAAACTAGAATCTATATATTTATGAAGGTTGGCTCTATGGACAGTGATACATAAGCTGTGGTATACAATGGAGATAGCTAAAATTCTCCTGCTGTATGAAGGAATAATCACACTTTTGGAAACCTTGTCAACTCTTGGCCAGAGAGAGGGTGTCCCATACAGGAGGAAGAACTTAGGGTACTGCCTTCAATCTCCCTGACAATAGCCTAATTTCTCTGAGCTAACCAATTGCCTTTAAGATTAATAACAGGCCAGATTTTTATTCATTTGAGCCGATTTTGAAAATATAATCTTTTGTATTAGCTCAAAAAAAGGTACAAAAAACAAAAATAACAAAATTACATACTTATTAATACATTTTTCCAAATAATAAGTGATATTTAAGAATGTATGGAGAAATAACACCAATTGGGTGTCGGGCGGATGTGGGGGGGGAGGGGAGGGGTGTATACCTACATAATGAGTGCAATGCGCACTGTCTGGGGAATGGACGCACTTGAAACTCTGACTCGGGGGAGGGGGCATGGGCAATATATATAACCTAAATTTTGTACCCCCATAATATGCTGAAATAAAAAATAAATAAATAAAATAAATAAAAAATGCTTGATATATATATAAAAATAAAAGAATGTATGGAGAAATGAGTATTTCTGTAGAACTTACCATGTGCCAGGCACTTTCCCTATGTTATTCCTCTATATCACCTACCATGTGGGATAGATAGACTTATTCTCATCTTCATATAAAATTAATAAGATATACAGAATTTTTCACATGTGCAACCTTACCCAGCTACTATGTCAGGGATCTGGCATTCTAATTTAGATCCATTTCTCTACTACCTATTGCTGCCTCAGAAGAGGAAGCTAAGTCTGATCACCTTTTCCATGGGTTGAATTCAGGAGCCAGTACTCTACTTTAGAACCTGACATGAAATTCCAAATGTATTAGAAAACAATACTTTCTAGGTTTTGCACTCCTGTACTTATTTCCTTCTAAGCCTCACATAACCAAGAAATAACTTAATTGCCTTTGGTTAAGATGTCCAGCAGTAGGGTCCAAGACTCAGTTGAATGAGATGATTCTCCACTTAATAGAAGTTTCTTTAAAGGCACTCAGCACCCACTCTTGAACAGTCACTTTCAATTATACTTTGACATTTATTTTACTTTATACCAAATAAATAAATAAATAAACCCATGACTTTTAATGAAATGGATATGGGTTTTGCCCTCGTAGTAGGTCAAAAATGAAAGAATTCATTCATAAACTTTTGAAAGAGTTTGAATGAAATTACTTCATCTAAAAATAAAGTGATGCTTCTGTGCTTCATAGGTAGAACTATTTCTTCTTTTTTGACATATGACCCAGGGGGATTTATAATGTTTCTGTACAAAAATGAATTCTAGAGAGGCTAAGATGATGAATAATTACAAGTGAGAGAGTTCTTCTCTTTTGAAGTTATTCCCAGTTACTTCTAATTCTGAATAAATAAATACTTCTGGGAGCAAAAGGACAGTTGATCAGTAGGCACAGGTAGAAGTATGTCATGTTACCCCATGCTAGGATTCATCTGCAAGTGGGCATCATGCCATGAAACCAAAATCCCCAGGTAAGCAGATGGTATCAATCCATAAGCAAGGTCATTTGAGTTGCATTTTTATAATTACACTTAAAATGTATAACTCACATAAGAAAAAAGGTAACTTTCTTGTCCCATGATTTTCACTATTTTTCTAGAATTCACAGTCCCTTGTTAAAGAAAAGTTAACATATTACAAATCACATAAAATTAAAGCAGAGGTGATCAAAATATAAAAATTCTGGATGAACTGGTCTAGGCCCTTTTAGGGCAAATGTTTCTGATATGGCAAAATTGACTATTTTTGTTGCTCCTGTTGTTTTTGTATGAATTAAAAGTGTTAATAGTACCAGTCATTTCATTCAAAACAAGCTGATTTGATAATTGATACTGTTCTCTTAGTGTGAAAGTTGTAAGAGAGTAAGTTCTTAGTTTTACAGCCTTCTACCCCATTGATGGAATGCATTCATATGTTGAAAACTCTTTTAGAAAAATCAGAGTAGAAGGCAAGACAAGATGGCTGACTAGAGACATCGGTCACCAGATCATCTCAGAAAAAAGGATAATTTTAGATGAAGAAAAACATAGCCCAAGCGTAATTGTGAGGGAAAAGTGCTAGAACCTACCAGAGATTCCATGGGCACAACAAGCACAACAAGAACGAAGAAGATTTTGGCAGAGATCAACCCCTGAGGAATTTGGAGCCCCATAGAAAGGGTAGGTGAGAGTGTTTGATTTTCTTTCCCTCACACCTCTGGCAGACTGTAGGCTCCTGAACTGTTGCAGAGTTTGTCTGCCTTCACAAGCCCCAAAACTGCAGCCATCAGTGAACTGGGAGCTTCTTGAGAACAGAGTACGGGGCTACCAGCCTCTTTGGGGTCACCACCTCTCACCACAGACACCAGCCAAGGCAGTGAGCTCTATAATACTTTACCCACCATCATGTGCCTTTGTCTGCCTAAGGAGCTTCCACTCTTCAGTTTTCTTGTCACTGGTTCACACAAACATTTCCCAACTCCTTTCCAGACTACAGTGGCCACAGGGGCCTGGTGAGTCCAAGGGGAATTGTATGATCCCAGAGCTTGGGCATTCTGGGTGGACTGCCTTCAGGGAAGAGGAGAGTGCAGCAAGCCAAGGGAGCCTCTTGGGACAAAGGGAACCGGAGTGCCAGTTCTCCTCCATTCAGACACTTCTCCTCCTCCTCCCCTCCCTCACCCACCACTACTGATGCAGTTATAATAGTTCCCACATAGGTTGGCATGGGTGTGCCAAGACACAATTAAGCCTGGGCTCTCAGAAGCAGCTTCTTCCCCTCTGTTGATATGTCTATCACACTGAGGCCCACACAGAGATTGGGGCTCATGCCTTTCCTCTTAAAGACCTTAGCAGACCAAGGAGTTCTCAGACTATGAGCTCCCTGCCTACTGGCCCTTCCCAGTGCTATTTACCTAGCTGGTCCAGCATAAGAGGGAATACCCCAAATTGGAGGGTCATTAAGCCTACTTGAGCACTCCACAGGCAACCCAGGACCAGCAGGCTTCTCCCTGGCAAAGTCAGGGATTGAACTTGGGGGATCAGAGGACACACCTGCAGGTCAGATCCCATACCCCAGACTCAATCATGTTGCTTGGGAAGGCAAAGGAGCTCACATGGGCAAAACTAAAGGAGAGTAAGGTATGGGTGCAAGCTGCAGAAAAGCTGTGCTTTTGGTCCAAGGCATGATCCTAGGCAGAGAACCTCCCAGCTGTGGTGCTGTTGCTGGTGAGCTCAGCTAGTATGGGCTGTGTCCTGTGGCCAGAAGCTAGAAGGAGATCTGCTGCAGGGCAAGGAAAGAGAGAGGAGTGAAACCCACATCTGCCAAACTATGGATCCCAGACTGCCCCTCCCCTGTAAGCAGACTTTTTGGCTTGGTGGAGCTTCTTCAGCCATTCCTTATGGCTTTTCCCAGCAGCCTTGGAGCTGACCCTTGACCTCTGCTAAGACAGCTCCTGTGCCCACCTTTGAGAAACTTGAATACGGACTTAGACCCAGACCCACCCAGCCTCACTCCTCCATCCACATCAGCTGTGGTGGAGCACAAGAAGGGGTCTCCTGGGAGCCCTAGGACCCTGCCCACCACCTGGGACATCTGAGTGCTCCTCATGATTGACTAGAGCCAAAACATATTCCAAAAGACACCACTGCAGCTGGCTCTGTCCTGTAAGTGCCATCTACTGTCAGGGAGGACAACTTGTACAGCCCATTACAGCATTTACTGACTCAATCATATAAGGTGTGGCTGATTCTTACCTACAAGCATCACCTACTGACTTAGAGATTAAACTAAGAACTGGCATCACAATATAATTCATATTCAGAAGACCAAATCCAATAACAAGAACCCATATCTGCTCCAGATGAAAAGGATTCAGTGCAAGAACTCCAGAAGTATGAAAATCAGAGTGAAAGGACCCTCCCAAAGGAGCACATCAGCTCTCTATCAATGGATCCTAATCAAAATGAAAATATTGAAATGATGGCTAAAAAATTACAAATATGGATTGTAAAGAAGCTAAACAAAATCTAAAAGAAAATGTAAAACCAACTCCAAGAAACCAGAAAAATAATTCATGAGAGGAATGAGAAATTTGCTACAGAGACAGATATATTTAAAAAAAAGATCTGGAAATTAAAAATTTATTTAGGGAAATATAAAACACAGTGGAAAATTTTAAGATTATACTAGACCAAGCAGAAGATAGAATTTCAGAGGTTGAAAACAACTCTTCCAAATAAACCAAGTCAGTCAAAAATAAAGAACAAAGAATCAAGAGGAACAAAGTTTATGAGAAATATGGGATTATGTAAAATGGCCAAATATAAGAATCATAAATATCCCTGAGGGTGAAGAAGTAAAAGCAAAAGGCCTGGACAATGTGTTTGAGGGAATAATTGAGGAAAACTTTCCTGCTCTTGCTAGAGATTTAGACATGCAGATACAAGAAGCTCAATGAACACCTGGGAGATTCATTGCAAAAAGGGCACCATCAAGGCATATAGTCATCAAACTGGCCAAAATCAACATGGAGGAGGAACTTCTATGAGCCATGAGGCAAAAACATCAAGTAACTTACAAAAGAAAATCCATCAGACTAACAGCAGATTTCTTAACAGAAACCTTACAATCCAAAAAGGAATGGGATTTTATCTTTAGTCTCCTTAAACAGAATAACTACCAAACAAGAATTTTGTATCCTGAAAAAGTAAGTTTCAAAAATGAAGGAGAAATAAAATTTTTCCCAGATGAGAAAACACTAAGGGAATTTGTCACCACTAGATCTGCCCTATAAGAAATGCTTAAAAGTGTTCTATACATTGAACAGAACAATCAATACCCACCAGTGTGAAAACACCCAAAAGTTAAAACTCACAGCTCTTATAAAATAGCAACACAAAGGAGAAAACAAAACAACTAGATAACAATAAGAATGATAACCAAAACAGTATCTCACATATCAATATTAACATTGAATGTGAATAGTCTTAATGCCCCACTTAAAAGATGTAGATTGGCTGAATGGATTAAAAAACAACACAAAATATGCTGTCTTCAAGAAACCCAATTAACTCACAAAGATTCTCATAGACTTAAGGTAAAGAGGTGAAAAAAAATATTCCATGCAAATGGAAACCAAAAGAGAGCAGGACTACCTATTTTCCTATCAGATAAATTAGACTTTAAATCAACAATGATTAAAAAGACAAAGATGGGCATTATGTAATGAAAAATGTATCAATTCAACAAGAGGATATAATAATCCTAAATATATATGCACCTAACACAGCAGCTCCCAGATTCATAAAGCAAATTCTACTAGATCTAAGGAAAGAAATAAATAGCAGCATTATAGTAGCCAGGGATTTCAACAATCCTCTGACAGAACTGGACAGATCATCAAGACAGATCAATAAAGCAACACTGGACTTACATGAGACTCTAGAACAAATAGACCTAACACATTTACAGAACTTTCTACCCAAAACCTGCAGAATACACATTCTTCTCATCAGCACATGGGACATTTTCCAAGATACATCATATATTAGGCCACAACACAAGTCTCAGAAAATACAGAAAAATTAAAGTTAAATCATATATCTTCTGAGACCACAGTGTAATAAAACTAGAAATAAATTCCAAGAGGAACTCTCAAAACTACACAAATACATGGAAATCAAGCAATCTGCTGCTGAATCATCCTTGAGTTACTAAAAACATCAAGATGGAGCTCAAAAAATTTTTCAAATTGAATGATAAAGGTGACACAAGCTTCCAAAATCTATGGTATAGAGAAAAAGTGGTGCAAAGAGGAAAGTTCATAGTCTCAAATGCTTACATCAGAAACACAGAAAGATTACAAATTAACATCCTAATGTCACACCTCAAGGAACTAGAAAACAAAGAACAAACCAAATTCAAAGCCAGCAGAAGGAAACAAATAACAAAGGTCAGAGCAGAGCTAAATGAAATGGAAATCAAAAAAATACAAAGGATAAACAAAACAAAAAGTTGTTTCTTTGAAAAGATAAATAAAATCAATATACCACTAGCTAGATTAACCAGAAAGAGGAGAGAATGGATGCAAATAAGCTCAATCAGAAATGAAAAATGAGACATAACAATTGATACCACAGGAATACAAAATATCATCTATGAGTACTGTGGAAATTTCTATGCACACAAACTAGAAAACAAAGAGGAAATGGATATATTCTTGTAAACACACAACCTCCCAAACCTAAATCAGGAAGAAATAGAAATCCTGAACAGATCAATAATGAGTTGTGAGATTGAAACAGTAATAAAAATTCTCCTAACAAAGAAGGCCTTGGCCCATATGGATTTGCAGCTGTATTCTACCAGACCTATAATACCAGAACTGGCACCCATTGTACTAAAAGTGTACCATAATATTGAGAAGGAGGGAACTCTCCCTAATTCATTCTATGAAGCCAGTATCACCTTGATGCCAATGCCAGGAAAGGACACAACAAAAAAGGAAAACTATAGACCAATATCCTTTATTAACATAGATGCAAAAATCCTCAAAAAAAAAAAAAATAATAGCAAACTGAATATCAAAGCAGCACATCAAAAAGATAATCCACCATGATCAAGTTGGTTTCATCCCAGGGATCCAAGGGATGGTTCAACATACGCGAATTAATAAATATGATTCACCACATAAACAAAAGTAAAGACAAAGACCATATAATCATCTCAATAGGTGCAGAAAAAAGCATTTGATAAAATTCAGCACCCCTTCATGATAAAAACCCTCAACAAACTAGGCACAGAAAGAACATACCTCAAAATAATAAAAGCTATATATGAAAAACCCACAGGTAACATCATACCAAATGAGGAAAATTTGGAAGCATTCCCACTAAAAACTGGAACAAGACGAGCATAACCACTGTCACCACTTGTATTTCACATAATACTGGAAGTTCTAGCCAGAGCAATCAGGCAAGAGAATGAAATAAAGGGCATCCAAATCAGGAAAGAAGAGGTCAAATTATCCCTGTCTGCCAATAATATGAACTTGTATGGAGAAAACCCTAAAGTCACCTCCAAAAGACTCCTAGAATTGTATCAATGTATACAAGTCAGTAGCACTTTTATATATTTATAACAGTTAAGCCAAGAGTTAAATCAAGGACTCAATAACATTAACAATAGCTGCAAAGGAAATAATATACCTAGGAATATACTTAACCAAGGAGGTGAAAGATCTCTGAGAGTCAAATCAAGGACTCAATAACATTTTCAATAGCTGCAAAGGAAATAAAATACATAGGAATATACTTAACCAAGGAAGTTAAAGACCTCTACAAGGAGAACTATAAAGCACTGATGAAAGAAATCATAGATGACACAAACAAATAGAAAAAACCCCATGCTCATGGATTGGAAGAATAAACTGTGGTAAAATGTCCATACTGCCAAAAGTGATTTACAGATTCAATACAATTCCCAATCAAAATACCAACATTATCTTTCACAGATCTAAAAAAAAAATTATAAACTTCATATGGAACCAAAAATGAACCAAAATAACCAAAGCAATCTTATGCAAGAAGAATAAATCTAAAGGCATCACATTACCTGACTTCAAATTTTACTACAAAGCTGTAGTAACTAAAACAGCATGATACTGCTACAAAGGTAGAGACATAGATGAATGGAACAGAATAGGAACCCAGAAATAAAACCATATAGCTATGACCAACTGATTTTTGACAAAGCAGACACAAACATACACTGGGGCAAGGGCTCCCTATTCAATAAATGGTGCTGGGAAAATTGGATAACCACATGCAGAAGTGAAATAGGATCTCTATCTACCACCATATACAAAAATTAACTCAAGCTGGATTAAAGATCTAAATATAAGACCTGAAACCATAAATATTATGGAAGAAACTGTAGGGAAAACTCTACCAGACATTGGCCTAGGCAAAGATTTTATCACTAAGACCCCAAAGACAAATACAGCAACATCAAAAATAAATAAATGGGACTTAATTAAACTTAAAAGTTTCTGCACAGGAAAAGAAATAATCAACAGAGTAAATAGACAACCTACAGAACAGGAGAAAATATTTGCAAACAATACATCCAACAAAGGGCTAATACAAAGAACTTGAACAAATCAGCAAGAAAAAGCAAATACTCCATTAAAAAGTGGGAAAAAGACATGAACAGAGTTTTTTTTCATACAAAGATATACAAATAGCCAAAAGACATGAAAACATGTTCAATATCACTAATCAACAGGGAAATGCAAATTAAAACCACAATGAGATAGCACCTTATGCCATCAGCATGGCCATTATTTAAAAAATAAAAAAACAACTGATTTTGGCATGGACACAGTGAAGGAGGAATGCTTAAAAACTGTTAATAGGACTGTAAATTAGTATGGAAAACAGTATGGAGATTCCTCAAAGAACTAAAATTAAACCTACCATTTAATCCAGTAATCACAGTACTGAGTATCTACCCAAAGGAATAGAAGTCATTATATCAAAAAGTCACCTCCACACAAATGTTTATCACAGCACAATTTACAATTGCAAAGATGTGTAATCAACCTAAGTGCCCATAAATTGATGAGTGGATAAAGAAAAGATTTTATAAATATATAGATGGATAGATAGATAGATAGATAGATAGATGGATAGATAGATAGACACACCATGGAGTACTTCTCAACCATAAAAAAGGAATGAAATAATGTCTTTTGTGGCAACTTGGATGGAACTGGAAAACATTCCAAGTGAGGTATCTCAGGAATGGAAAAACAAATGCCACATGTTCTCACTAATAAGTGGGAGCCTAATGTTGGATATACATGGTTATAAAATGATGTAAAGGACATTGGAAGCTAAGAAGGGAGAAGGTTGGAGGGGAATAAGTGATAAAAACTTACCTGTTGGGTAAAATGTATATTATTCTGGTGATGGGAACACTAAAAGCCCTGACTTCAACATGATACAATTCATCCATGTAACAAGAACATTTGTACCTCTTAATATCTTGAAATAAAAAATATTAAAAAAGAAAGTTCAAAGTAATTGACTCAGTTACAATGGCACGTATGACTTGCTTTTGTGAATTGAGGAGATTGTCCTTCTGCAATTTAGAAGTTGAGCAGAGCACTATTAGGGCAGATACACAAGTCTCTGCCTTGTAGTAATCTACCTTGGGGAGTCTTTTTTCTTTTTATAGACCCATAAACTGTGATACTTGATCCAAAATATTGTTATCATAATCCATTCTGAATGTTTATATGCCAAGGTAAAAAATGATGGAGGAATGGTACTTTTCCCATATTTGTCAAATAGATAGATGCAAAATGATGTGGATGTGAAGTTTTTTATGTATAACATATATTTGCATATAAGTGTTTGTGTGGATATATCAGTGTGTGTGTATGTGTGTGTGTATATATGTGTGTGTGTGTATATAGATAGATAGATAGATAGATAGATAGATAGATAGAAGGGGAGAAAGAGAGAGAGAGAGAGAGAGAGAGAGAGATTGAACCTTGTTTAATGTTTCTCTTGGTAAACCAAAGAGAATTCAAGCCATAACTAATGGATGTTTTCTTTGTGGTAATGTAATCAATTTCCCAACATTCCTTTTTCCTTATTCCCTGACTTACCCACTGCCTCAGTTTCTGTTTGGAAAAGAAATTAGTTATGCTATGGAATGTGACTATCAGAAACCAGATAATTAGTTCTTCCCAATGTTTTTCTGGGGACTCCTCTTAGACCAGAATTTTTTTGTTGTAAAAAATTTACACATGTGCTCATATAAAGTCCCATCTGAGTTATCTTGCTTGAAGAGTACAAGTTCAGAGATCATAGATATTGAGGATAAAGGAAGAAAAGATGAAATATGTATTTTATTATATCGTCTTAGAAATACTACTCATTTTTATTTAAAAATTTATTTTTATTTTTATTTATTTATTTTTGATTCAAGGTTTTGCTCTGTTGCCTGGGTTAGAGTGCAGTGGCATCATCATAGCTCATTGCAATCTAAAACTCCTGGGCTCAAGCAATCTTTCTGCCTCAGCCTCCTGAGTAGCTAGGACTGCAGGTACATGCCACTGTGTCTGGCTGATTTTTTAATGTTCTATAGAGACAGGGTCTTGCTATATTGCCCAGGCTTATTTCAAACTCCTAGCCTCAAGCAATCCTTCTGCCTCAGCCTCCCAAGCTGCTAGGATTACAAGAGTGAGCCACCATGCCCTGTCTCATTTTTATGAAAAGTAAACAAGCGAAAAACCTTCATGTTTCTGATATACTGGTCAAAGTGGTCTCTCCTCTCTCTTCTAATATCACTCCATTCTTCCTAAGTACTTTTTGTTGAAATTCAGCTAGTCCTGTCAATTATTTATCTTTCTTCCATAGCTTACTTCCTCTTCAGTTATCCCAACCCAGTGCAGAAGATAACCATTGACTCAGACAACCAGAAAATCTGGACTATTTCAGTTTCTTTTTGACTCTTTTCCTCAGACGTACCATCCAGTCTCCAACTAAGTCCAATGGTTCTCATTCCTGCGTGACTCATTCATATTTTTCCTTTCAATCCCACTGTTCTATCTGTCTTTCAGCCCTTATCATTTTTCACCTGGATTAAAACAGCAGCCTCTGAACAGGCATCCCTGTACCTCTTCATCCCTCTTCCTCTTGGTTGCCTGAATGATTTTATTCCAATTTAGAAGTATTGGAACACTCTCTCTCTAAAGCACAGATGTCTTACGTGATATGTGTTATTTCTGGGCTTTACCTATACTCATAGGCTCCATTGATTGAGTGGAAACATCATTCTAAATTGGCTTCTTTATAGCAAAAAAAATACTGTAAATTAAAGTTGATTCTATGTATGTGATTATTACCCCTCTATGATAGGTCATGTGAAACAGATTTGGGGACTGTAAGATTTTTATGCAGAATGTACCAGAGATGGGAAAAAGGAAAAAAAAAAAAAAACCTGTGAAGGATTAATTGGGCAGAGGAAGAGGTTTAATTGTTATTTTTGTTGCAATTGAGCCTTGACTAATCCTACAGAGAGTTTTGCCCTTCAAAGTTTTCCATAATGGAGGTGAGAGGACAAGTTTAGGTACCACCAGTCATTGAATATTGGCTCCCTCCAGGGGGAAGCATTACCTGGGTCAAGCAGCTTCCTTCCAGTGAGGGAAATTCCTCGAAAAGAATTTAGCTTTGTGTAATCAACTGTCAGTGCTCCCAACAGCTAAAACAATGCTTAAATCCCAAAGGGACATCTGAGTGGAGCATCCCTGTAGCAACTGCTTTGTACCAAAACTTATTTCAGCAGTTATTGTGATTTAAACTTATTCCTGACCTTAATGATAGCCAAATTTTAATTAAAATGAGAATAAATGCTAAAGATGGTCATCCTGAAACCCTATACAGCTTGATAATGATTTCTAACACAAACATTAAACGAAAAAGTGTACACTGAAGAAACAATATATTCATATTTAGCTGTGTTGATTTCTGGATGCAGATTGTTAATAAGGTGGATTTTCTGACTTTTTTTATTAGAATTTCTATAAATTTAGAATGAAAACTTGAGCTTTCAGAAGGCACTTGAGAAATTGAAACATTCTCATCCTTTGGTCAATCCTATTACTATCACATAACCCCATTATTGTTCTGCACTAGAGATTTTTCTGACATAGTCAATATCAGTAAATTGATCAGTATTTTAAAGTTAATTTTTATTTTTTTTATTTCCAAAGTATTGGCTGAAAATTTACAAATTAATATGATATAGTGATAATCATTATTTATTAATGTATTATTATCATGCCCCATTTAATTAAATGCAATTAGGATTTAGGTAGAATTACTTATTTGCTACTCATGTATCTCAAGCCACGCATATCTACAAACAAAGAATGCAGATAATTGTTGCTAGATGAATGTGCAAAAGACAGTGTGAACGAGGGAGCTCTCCCCCACATATGTATATTTCTTTACAGAGAGGAAATGAATAGTTAGTCCCTGGTACTGTAAGTGACATAGGAAAAAGAGACTCTGCCTAGAGTCTACATATGAAGAAAGTTACTAACAAAAATGAGTGCTATAAAACAGCAGAAAAAGAATTTCAGAAAGCAGAATGAATGTGCAGATTTTTCAAAGTTTTGAAATCAGAGCTGACACAATATTCTCAAATTATTAAATGAAGACAAAAAGATATTTTTTTTTAATTTTTCAACCTCTTCTAACACTCACAATAAAACACATTTTCACAACACCATACAACCTGTATCTGTTGGTCCCTCTTTAGCCTATATTTTCATCCCCTTATTCTCTACAGGCTTCTTCCCCAATGTATAAATATAAGTCCTTCTTAGAATATGAAGCCTTCCTTATGCCTGTGTCTCTATGTGCCCTTCTTAACCAAAATCCCCAAAATAATAGTCTAAAATTGATAGATTGACTTCCTCTCTTTCTGTTCACTCACTATATTAGTAAAAGCAGGATCTCACCCCAAGTACTCACTAAAGCTGTAGAGACAATGGTCCCCAGTGATGACCTAACTGGCAAATCCAATGTGCTTTTCTCCATCCTTACCTTATTTTACCTTTTTACTGAATTCAGCACTGTGAATGTATATATGAACACACTTACACACACACATACATACATACATACATTTTTGGAAGAACATATAACAATGGAGCTTTTAAATTAAATTTAATTTGTGAGGAATGATCATGTTTTACTTCTATAAATTAAAAATAAATTGAAAATAACAACCCAAACAGATTTTAAGTCCTGAAAAATAAAATGTTATAAATTCTAAACTCATGTTCTGCTCTGAGGACTGAGCTGGCTTATTACTCTATTTAGTGTGAGCTTGACCCCTACATCTTTCATAACTAGATCAAACTTTCAAAGAAAACTGCACCACAGTCAGTGATGAGAAAAAAGAAAGCCACTAGATTTGATGTTATACCAAGAAGTTCTTATTCACTCTATGGATCACTGACCAAAGGCCACAAAATTTCCAATTTGAAACCATGAATGAGAAGAAAAGTTAGCCGCTGACTGGGGTACCTTCGTCCTGATTCACAGCAGCCGTGCCTCTCCAGTTTGATGTGCCTCAGCAATGCTATTTTGGGTTAGTTACTAGGCAACTCCATCTATGAGTCATGGGAGAGCACTCAGCAGCACCATCATCCGTGTCATCTTTCAATAGATTTAACACAATAGCTAAACACCAGTCACCTTTTTCTCACAAAGGCCCATGTCAGAAATCAGGACGGGAACCTGGGTTGCATAGGATGGTTTTATACTGCAGGACTCATAATTGGCTTTCATGTAAGCTCAGAAATAAATACCATTACAACTATCATGTAAATAAATGGCTCACTAAAAGGGAGTCAACAATAAGGAGTGTGAAGTGAAAATAAATATAAATCCCTAAAGTGGGATGGCCAGATAAATGAGACACCTCTGGAAGATTTATTGTCTCTTTCAAGCCTCCAGGATATAGCTTGGGCAATCAGTTACTGTTTTCAGTGCACTAAAATAGATAACTTGATCCCTCCCTTCCCAGTGTTCAGGACAATATACACTGTAATTTGGGTGGAGACAAAAACTTTCTCTCCATTACTTTTAAGCAGCTTCAATTATTCTTTTGGCTTAAAATTTTGTTCCATCTTAAAACATAATGGTTGCCATGGATTGTGGGTGCAGGGTCTGTGAAAAAGCAGGTGGGTAATGAGAGAAATAAATGCAGATAACCAACTGCCCACTGAGCATTTCTGATCAATGTCCCACATGTAACTGATTATCAACATTTTCAAAGTTTACTTAACTCTGCTTGTCTTTTTAGAACACTTTTTTCCACTAAGGATACCTGCCACCTTCTAACCAATCATGATAAAAATAATCCTCATCCCCCCTCTTCCTTTTCCAGTTCTGGCTTCAGGGAGGTGTGACTTGTGCAGTCACACAGGACTCCATTCACAGAAGGACCTCACACTTGGTTAAATACTTAATAGTTTGTAAACAATGTGCCCTGTATTTTCATTTTGCAATAGACCCCATGAATTATGTACCCTCCCCTGATTTTCATTTCTCACATGAGATTTGCCACAAATCCTGTCCATTCTCCCTCCTAAACTAACCTAAAAACCTATAATTTCTCTATTCCACTTTCATGGCTCACGCCTTCAGTGCCCTACATGGGAACCTGATTTTGATGAGGATTTTAGGCGATGAACAACCTTTAGTACAAATAACTAGAGAAGAGCGCCCCAGGCAGCAGGAACAACAGTGGACTATTCTGAAGTGGGAAAGAGGAGGCTAGCTGGGTAGAGAAAGGCTTAGGCATACCGAATGCTCTCCCTTTATTCCCGTTTCTTTTCTCGCAGTCCACCCCTGCATGTTATCCCAGTCTAGGACTTCTGCTTAGTATTCCTCACTCTTGGCCCTGTGCACATTTGGATCCAACACAAGATTTTGTTATTTTTAATCGATGGCACTGTCTCTTATGAACAATATAACACTTACCCTCAGGATCTCTCTGTATCTAAACATTCTGCTGTTAGATCTACCCCACCATCTATAGTAGAGAGAGGAAGTTGGACAGAACCATATCTCTTAGCATTTTTATGCACATTCCCTGTGATGTGATCTAACCATAACAAATTATATGTTTCTGTACCTTTGTTCAGTCTTTTCTCTTGTCCTATAACCCCTTACATACCCAATCCCCCAGAAGTTCAACCAGAAAATTTTCAGCCAGCTTTTCAGATAAATCAACCCCTATCTTTTTGGAAAGGGAACTTCTGGATACAGTTACCCTCTTCCTCCTCTAGCTTCACAGAGCTACTCTACTCTGTATTTCTCCTATAGAACCAGCCACAATTATTGCATGTTTACAGGAAGGAAAGAAGAGGTGGAAGGAGGAAATAAGAGTTCTGGACTCCTAAGGAGAAGGTCTGCAAATTAGCAAGTGAAGGCATTTAAAATAAAAATACTATAACACCAAAGACAACTCACCTACATTTTAATTTCCTCTACATCTTTTTCCCCTCTAAAAATTGCCAGGGCTTCCCTAAATGGGTGGATGCCAGTCTGAACTGGGACAGCTTTCTCGAGAGAACAGTGAGTGATTTCTTTCCAGCCTTATGAGAGATAATAAAACAGAGGTCAGTGAGATCAGCCACCCCAGCATCCTGCGTGCCTATCTGCTCCCTGCATGTATAAAAGAAGTCTGAGAGTTATCTCTTCCTCTCCTGCTGGAAGCAGTGCATTGGCATTTATGCTGGTTCACTGATTCTAAAGGGTCAGGACAAGAGAGCCATGACTCCCTCCAATTACCTAGAATAGCTGAACTCAGCAGACACTGGAAGACTCCCTCCACAGACTCTTTTACAAGCAGCCACTGTAATCCAGTCATCTATGTATGTACAAAAGACGAAGTCATTTTCCAAAAGCAAAACCAAAACAGGTTACACATGAAAGATTTCTCTACTTCCTCCCTGTCTGCAAGTAAAATAATTCCAACTAGATAAGCTGTTCTAAAATTGGGAATTCAGATGTATAATTAATTAACACAGCAAAATAAAATGTTATAAATTTACTTGTAAAAGTCAATGGATTTGTGTTTTTATTTACAATCACTGAAATATTAAAGAAAAATAATTTTACATTATTTTTACATTTATTTCATAACTTAATATATGTGAGAATATTTTTTAAAACCCCAGATTACAATATGAGGAAGAAAAGACAAGGCAATTACCTCTCTTCATCACCCATTTAATCTTTACACTGAATTTATAAATATATAATGTTATTAAGTCTGGCATGTTAACATTCAATATCAGTAATAACATTACTTGACTTCTGTTACTTTGCTGCTCTCTTTTTAGTTTCTATGTCAAGTTATTTTTCATTTATTATCTCTATTAAGTTTAAATTTTTTTTTTTGGAGACAGAGTCTCGCTCTGTTGCCCAGGCTAGAGTGCCATGGCTTCAGCCTAGCTCCCAGCAACCTCAAACTCCTGGGCTCAAACAATTCTCCTGCCTCAGCCTCCTGAGTAGCTGGGACTACAGGCATGCACCACCATGCCTGGCCAATTTTTTTCTATATATTTTTAGTTGTCCAGCTAATTTCTTTCTATTTTTAGTAGAGATGTGGTCTCGCTCTTGCTCAGGCTGGTCTTGAACTCCTGACCTCGAGCAATCTTCCCGCCTCGGCCTCCTAGAGGGCTAGGATTACAGGTGTGAGCCACCTCGCCCAGCAATCTATTAAGTTTAAATTTTTGATTCTCATTTTCTGTTTTCAGTTTGTTCTTTTTGTCAGACTTTTTAAAAAAATTTTATAAGGGATGGCATTCTGTGAAGGATAAGCATGTAGATCCGGCAGCCAGTTTTATCTTTAGGACATAGAGTAACATCCTTATCACTTAAAAAATAACTTTATCATATTTTCCTTTGTTTTTTATGGTCATACAACCTTTGACAATGCAAAGTGTATTAAAATGCAATCGCAGTGTGCTATACCATTAATGATTTAATATTAGAAAAGTATTCCAACAAAACAGGAGTACCTTCATCAAATGCAATGGCTTTTGAAATTTCCTTGACATTTAACATATACAAATAACATGTACAAATAACATTTGTGAAGAAAATGTGCACACTATCTTTAATGGCATCATTTATTTGGGATGACTGAAATAAGCCTCCCCCCATGTAGTTCCATCCATGCTTACCATTTACTAGTGTTTACCTCCTATCAATTCCTATCCTCTTCCATGTAGGACAGCATAATGTCTATATTTTCTAAATTCTCCTAAAATTAATAATTTAATTAATGATAGCTTAAATATTTTATAGAAAAGCTAACTTTCATATAGATAACATGGAAAGTTAGATTTAAAGAGATGAAATGTAAAATTTATATCCTTTTTTTCTACTTTATACTTTCATAAGAAAAATGACTTCTGTATCATTTGCACTAATTTTCTTATTATTAGTGTTCTTTCAAGCTCATTCTCAGTGCCCTAAATCCCAAAGCCTATTCATTTTGCCTTTATTTTTTCTTACAAATAGAATGCTGAATTCAATTCTAAAGTATATAGAAATAAAGTGATGGTAATACTAAAAAATATAACAATAATAATAGTAATAATATAGCAACTGACACTTAGATACCATTTTCTATGTGCCAGGCATTGATCTAAGCCTTTTACAGTTATTAACTCATTCACTCCTCTAAAGTTGGTACTATAGATCTTTATGGTACCATAAAGAGTACCTATTCAAATTTCATTCTTTGAGAAACAATTGAGAGCCCACAACAGCATAAGTTCTGCTATTTCTCCCACAATCTCACTACATAAACAATATCTATAATAGAGATTTCAAATGGTTCTGCAATTCTAAGAAGATACTGTTTATCACCTCCCACCTGTTAGAATGGCCATTATCAAATAGACAAAATTTAGGTGTTAGAGAGGATGTGGAGAAAAGGAGAGTTTTGTACACTACTGATGGGAATGTAAATTAGTATAGCCTTTATAGAAAACAGTATGGAGATTCCTCAAAACATTAAAAATATAAATAACATATGATCCATCAATCCCACTACTGAATATATACCCAAAGTAAGTGAAATCAGTATGTCAAAGATTTATCTTCCCTCCCATGTTTATTGCAGCATAATTCACCAAAGCCAAGATGTGGAAACAACCTAAGTGTCTATCAGTGGATGAATGGATATAGAAAACATGGTATATATACAAATGGAATATTATTCAGTCATAAAATAGAAGGAAATCCTGTCATTTGCAACAGCATGGATGAACCTAGAGAACATCATGTTAAGTGAAATAAGCCAGGCCCAGAAAGACAAATACCATATGATCTCCCTCACATGTGGAATCTAAAAGAACTTGAACTCCTAGAAGTAGAGGTAGAATGGTGATTATCAGGGGCTGGGGTGATTGGAAGGGCAAGTGGGTTGGGGAGATGTTGGTCAAAAGATACAAAATTTTAGTAAGATATAAGGAATAAGTTCGAGATGTGACTATAGTCAACAATATATTATATTCTTGAAAAAGAGAGTGGATGTAAAGTGTTTTCTCCATAAAAATGATAACTATGTGAGGTAACACATATGTTAATTATCTTTATTTTGTCATTCCACAATGTATACATATTTTAAAACATGTACATAGTAAATACATACAATTTTATCTGTCAATTTTTAAAGATTTTTTTAAATTAAAAGGAAGAAACAGGTACCACTCTTTCTGTGTTCATAATAGAGCTATTTACCATTATAGATGGCTAATTCCGCCGAGTATAATCTTTACCCCCACTTCCACCACACCCTAAGTCAGCACAGTTCTCTTGAGTACATTTATGTTCACTAAGACTATTACCCTTGTCAGGTACCTCTGCCCCCATGTTGGTACTGCTGGCTCCCTTAGAACATTAGCAGAGATATGGTACATGGGGACTACAGGAACTTCCAGAATTTATATGTAGAATGTGTGTCTAATTATATCTGCATGAATATTATTCTGGAGATAGGGTTTATTACTTTTACAAAATGTTAAGAAATATTTCAGAGTAATGTGGAAAAGTGGGTAGAATTCTCTTCTCCTCTCTGCATTATACTCTCTTAGCAGGAATCCAAAGCACTGCAGCTTGTGCCCCTAATATTTTACAGAGTATTGATGCAAAAAAATCTTTTATTGGCTTCTATTTATACTTTTTTTCTCCTTCCTGTGAATCATAAATATGAATAGAGGCAGAGCTGAGATGACAGTAAAATCTGAGGAACAAATCCATCGCTCCTCCCTCAGAAGCTCCTTCTTCTGAAGTTTAAAGTTTCTTTACTTGGCCAAATTTGCAGACTTATCCCTTCTCACTTGAGGGTAAATTATTTCTAAGGAAGTTTCCTGGTTCTTTGGGAAATATCATCCCAGTGAACCTTTGTCATCAGTTCAGAGTATATAACCAGCTATCTTTATCCAAGAGGTGGCCATGAATAATCATGACTTGTTATTAGAAAATGGCTTTCTCAAAACCAGTTAGAGTCTATGACTAGAAATTATGAGTTATTTAATTTGACATTTAACCACTCTCCCTGGCATAAACTATGGTGCTCACCAAACATGCCTCTGCTCCCTATCATTCCCTTGCTCTTTTCCACTTAAGCTCAGCCATTTAATTAGTTCTGGATAATGACTATGAGTGTAAGTCAAGGAATAGAAGAGTAGTGCACAACACCTACCTGCTCTTTCCCTGCCATTATTGAGGTACCGTCGTGCAGGTACAAGATGGTTGAATTTCCATCAGCCTGGAAGCCTGATTTGTAGCATTTGCTGGTTTCCATAGTGTGAACACTCTCAGCATAGCCAGTTTCAAGCTATTAATGTGAAGTTACAGAATGGGGAATTGAGAAGACTGTAGCAGGATTAACTCTCATCCACCACTATACACTATCTCTAGCACACCACCACTGTAAGCTCCAAAATAAGAAGATATACCTAAAATTGAAGGACTAAGGCAGAAAATATTGCCCTCTATAGTTGAAGTAAATAATATTTAATATATTTGGTTGTGCTTAAACACCTACCTAGGTAACACTGTCTAAGGAGTTAAGATGGTCTGAAAGTGGTTGCATTTGAGATGGTGAATCTATCAAGGAAAAAGTTTCATAAATTCATTCAAGGAAGACAGGATGTCTTCCACATCCTGCAAAGGTGATGAGCTTGAACTCAGATTCAACCAACATTTCTGATGCTGCAAATTTGGGAGCCAGTTTCTAGACCTACAGTGGCCCATCAGAGGTCCCTGACTTTTTCTCTACACATCTCATTAGCAACAACCAAAGTTTAACTGCACTTAACTATAAAGACATGCTAAAAGTTAAATTTAATTAAGTTAATTTATTTTTAAGTTAAACATAGACAATTCAGAGAATTGAATTGACAACTGAATTAAATTTTCTAGAAGAATAGCTGATTTTATTCACCCATGGTATTAGAGACATTTTCACAATGTCTACCAAGAGCATCATTTTACAATTTGCAGAAGTGCCTTGAATTAGTTTCATTTTCAAATGCAAACAGAAGAAGTTTTCTTATTCCCAAAACTCTTTTTAACTTCAGCACACCAAATAGAAAATTAGTCTCACCTGTAGGTAACAAGACAGAATGAGCAGAGGAAAGTTCATTAAATTGTCCTTTTTGAAGTTCTTCAAGGTAAAGATTATATAAGGCTGCCTGAAAATGGGATGATTTGGCATAAAGTTGAAAATGCATTTAACAAGAGTGTAAAAATACCTTTTGTGGAACCTATGGGTAAACTCATGCAAACCAGCCCCTATTAGCTGTATTCCCCCATTTGCCTTTGCTATGGCAGAGAATAAGGACTTATCTGAAGTTCCAGGGACCCACCCACCACCTGGGGCATTAGAGTGCTTCTCCTGAGGGACTAGAGCTGGTCATAGGATCCAAAAATAACATTGCATCAAGTTCCTTCTGGCAAGTGCCACCTACTGGTCAATTTGCACACACTTTACAGCATTTGCTGATTCAATCATGCAGGTTGTGGTTAATTCTCATCCACAAGTACTACCTACTGTCTCAGAGATTAAACTGGGTGTGCCATTACAACTCACAGTGTTAAGAAGACTACAGGGCTGTGGAAAGAATTTCAGGGACCACCATTCTCCCTCATCAAAGAGAGGCAGAGAGTCTGCCCACTGACATAGTTCACCACTCCTACAGCCTACAAACAACTATTAACTGAGATAACCACCAAACCAAGAATATCTATAACCAAGGCATCCATCCAGAACATAGATTGCCATCAACGCACCCACAAGCAAAGCCAAAGGTTCATTCCCAACATATGCTACAAACAAACCCATATGAGTCAGTTAAGGGCAAAAAGCCCCATCTAAGCAAAAGAAAATCCAAAAATAATAAACAACAGCTGCTTCATAGGAGAAGAAATCAGTGAAAGAACTCCAGAAATAAGAAGAATCAGAGGGGAAGATTACACCCAAAAGGGAACACCAGTTGCCCCTATCAATGGAAACCAAACAAAATCAGAACATTGACATGACAGATAAAGAATTCCAAATATGGATTATAAGGAAGCAAAACAAAATACAAGAGAAAATGGAGAACCAACACAAAGAAACCACAAAAAAAAAAATACAAGAAATGAATGAAAAATTTACTAAAGAAATGGAATTATTTTAAAAAATCAAATAGAATTTCTGAAAATGAAAATGAAAACTTCATGTAAGGAAATACAAAACACAGTGGAAAGTCTTTTAAGAATAGACTAGAATAAGCAGAATAAAGACTCCCCAAGCTTGAAGACAACACCTTTGAATTAAACAAATCAGTCAAAGATAAAGAACAGAGAATTAAAAGGAAGGAACAAAGCCTACAACAAATATGGAATTATGTAAAGAGGCCAAACATAAGAATCATAGGAAACCCTGAGGGTGAAGAAGAAAACACACAAGAGTTGGAAAACCTATTTGAAGGAATAATTGAGGGAAACTTCCTGGGTCTTGCTAGAAATTTAGATATCCAGGTAGAAGCAGCTCAATGAACACCTGGGAGATTCATCACAAAGAGGCAATCACCATGACACATAGTCGTCAGATTAGCCAAAGTTAACATGGCACAGGAACTCCTGCAAGCCATAAGGAGAAAACATCAGGTAACTTATGAAGGAAAACCTATCAGATTCACTGCAGACTTCTCAGCTGAGACTGTACAAGCCAGAAGGGAGTGGGGCCCCATCTTCAGTCTTCTTGTTAAAACATCTATACTACCCAAAGCGATTTACAGATTCAATGCAATCCCTATCAAAATACCAACCTCATTTTTCTCAGATCCAGAAAAAATAATTCTGCACTTTGTTTAGAACCAGAAAAAAAGCCCAAATAGCCAAAGCAACCTTAAGCAAAAGGAACAAATCTGGAGGCATCACTTTATCAGACTGTAAGCTATACTGCTAGCCTATAGTAACCAAAATAGCATGGTACTGACAGAAAAATAGAGACATAGACCAATGGAACAGAGAACCCAGATATAAAACCATCCACATATTGCTATCTGATCTTTGAAAAAGTAGACAGCAATATACACTGGGGAAAAGAATCCCTATTCAATAAATGGTGCTGGGAAAATTGGATAGCCACATGTAGAAGACTAAAACAGGATTCATATCTCTCACCACTCACAAAATTTAATTCAAGATGGATTACAGACTTTAAGATATGAAACCAGAAGAATTTTAGAAAAAAATAGGAAAAAGCCTTCTAGAAATCAGCCTAGGCAGAGAATTTATGAAAAAGATTCCAAGGGTAATCACAGCAACAACAAAATTAAATAAATGGGACTTGATTAAATTAAACAAGCTTATGCACAGCCAAGGAAATAATCAACAGAACAAACAGACAACCTGCAGAATGAGAGAAAATATTCACATGCTATACATCCGATAAAGGGCTAATAACCAGAATCTACAAAGAACTCAAGCAAATCAGAAAAAGAAAATATCAAAAAAAAGAACCATTAAAAAGTGGGCAAAAGACAAGAACAGAGGCTTTTCAAAAGAAGATAGATTAATGGCCAATAAACATATGAAAAAATGCTCAACGTTACTAAGCATCATACAAATGCAAATCAAAACCACAGTGAGATATCACCTAATCCCAGTAAGAATGGCTCTTAACAAAAAGTCCCAAAATAATAGATATTGACATGGATGCAGAGAGAAAGGAACACTTATACACTGTTGGTGGGACTGCAAACTAGTGCAACCTCTGTGGAAAATAGTCTGGAGATTCCTCAAAGAACTAAAAGTAGACCTACCATTTGATCCAACAATCTCACAACTCGGTATTTACCCAAAGGAAAGTGGCTTTCTTTTCCTAAAAAAGGAAAAAAAGACATTTGCACTGGAATGTTTATTGCAGCACAATTCACAATCACATAGGTGTGGAATCAACCCAAGTGCCCATCAATTCATGAACAGATTAATAAATTGTGGTATATGTACACCGTGGAGTACTGCTCAGCCACAAAAAATAAATTAAGACCTTTTGCAACAACCTGGATAGACCTGGAGACCATTCTCCTAAGTGAAGTACCACAAGAATGGATAAACAAGCACCACATGTACTCACTATTGAATTGGAACTAACTGATCAGCATTCATGTGCACAGATGGAAGTAAAACTCAACAGAACTCATGTAGGTGGGATGGAGGAGGAGGGGAGGGGTGAAATCATACCTAACGGGTACAATGTACACTATCTGGGTGATGGGCACACTTATAACTTTGACTCAAGCAGTACAAAAGCAATCCATGTAACCAAAATGTTTGTACCCCCTTAATATTCTGAAATTAAAAATAAAATAAAATATTTTTCTTATGAAATTATAGTGTGAATAAATGATACCCTATTTTCCCCTTTCTATGCCTATGTGTTCCTTTTAAATTCCCTTTATATCCTGGGCATTTTTTTTTTGTGACCACATGTTTTGTAAATCAATTTTTAATTAAGAACCATACTACTTTACAATATAAAAAAAGATATATAAACTATTTTTTAATAAAATTTTGTGCACTCAAATCACCCTATGAGTAATTTTCCAAACTTAAAATAGCCTTAAAATCATGGATGGATTTCACAAGACAAATAAGATTATCACAACTTTAAAAATGATAAATATAATATAATGCTTGTTTACTCATAGAGAAACAAAACACATGAACATCTGCTTAGCTATTTTAAGATTTCATGGTTAAAAAATTAATTCTGAATTTACTTTGTGATTATCTTTACTTCTGTACCATGTTAATAAAATATTTCCTTTTAAACATGTATATATACATGTATGTATATATATATGTAAGTACATATTTAAAAATATATATTTATTGAGAGAATGATATACAAAGTAAGGCATACATTCCTTTGAGGAAATTTGAGGAAATATGATCTTTGTTATATAGTTTTTTAAAAGTCTAGTGTAGACAGGATTAAAATAGCCATATTTTCTAAGTGTAAAAAGACATTCAATGACCATGATTATGTTTCTGAGATCATATCTGAATCTCCTTGAATTTTAAAAATAGTTACCTTTTATAGCCCCAAATGTGGTTTTGTCCCCGTTTATTAAACTTCCTGTATATAGTTGAATTTCTATCTAGTTTATTTTTATTCATGAAATGATGAATAATATTTAAATAAGTTGGTTAATGATTTAGAGAAATGATTAGCAACAATCTGTGTAATATTTAGGAATGTGGCAGAGACCTCACTTGGTAAGTGATAAAGCCAGGATCACCAAGAGATATAGTTATAACACCCGGTGAAGCTCTAGCCAAAGACATGCAGGTAGATTCAGGTTAAAGAAACAAACACCGAGAAACACTGAAAGAATAAGAAAATCACCATAGGGCAATATATAGCTTGGAAATATGTCTTAAAAGGTAGGGAAAAGGCAGTTCACTTTTTTGTTTGTAAAGAGAATACTCAAAATCTCCTTTTCATTTATGCTTAATGTTCTTGTTTCACTATGTAGCATACATTGTAGGTTTTCTCATCTTTTAGCAGCTCTGCTTTGGAATTTGTCAGATATGGCTTTATTCAATTTCTCCTATTTCTCTATAACTTAACTCACCCATAAGGAAGTGAGCACAGACTTTTTATCAGGCAGAGTTTTAAGGGCATATGATGACTTGGCATCACCTCTATTTGTCTTTTTCAGATAATCTGGCACTCCATTTTCTTATGGCTAGTATTTCCCATGAACTCTCTGGATAACATCAATGACTGAGAACAAAGTCACTGAATTGTGTCTAAGCCACTTCAATATAATAATGTGAATATAGAAATCCATGTACAGCCTTATTTGTATGGAGATATAGAGACTACTACATTTCTACAGTAATTGGCAAAGTCATCTAAAAGATTTAATTTTCTTTCTAATACATATCTTATTGTCAAGAATTAAGAATTTAGAGCCCATTAGTTGTAAAATAGTGGATTTTTAAACCTACAAAAAGGTATTTGAATAAATAGGTATTTCTTATGAATATTCTAATAAGAAATTATGTTAGTAATTACTAATGCTGAAAACGGTTGAGATTAATTACTTATATGCTATGAGCAACATGAGAAAAAATAGATGGTTTCTTAAATTTTTAATGCTCAACTATTGTATTAATGTATTCTTGATGAGAAAGAAAATTAGAAAATTATTTTAAGAGGAAGCAATTAAAGAATTTTTTAATATGTGCCTAAATGTTATGGCTATCTTTAACAAGTGCTATATGATCTATGAGATGCTTTTATAGAAAATAATGACTTGGTTGTAAGCCGTTAGCATTAAGAAGAAACAGGGGATTTACTTTACCAGGTATTAAGATTGATTATAAAGCTACAGTAATGTATAAGGTATTGCAGCAAAGATAGATAAATAGGCCAATGGAACATTAAAAAGGGTATAGAAATAGACACACTTGATATTGGTTGATGAAAAAGACAATACTTGATTGAAAAGGTAATAGCAAAGAATGACCTATTCGAAAGATGGCATTGGGCCAATTGTATATATACATGTATTAAAAATAAAATTGACCTACTTTTGAACATGCATAAAAATTAAATTCCAAGTTGATTGTTATTCTAAATGTAAGGGATAAAACATTAAGTACTCCAGAGGTAGCATAAAAGAATATTTTCATAAACTTGGGGTAGAGAAGATTCTCTTTTGTCATTATCACTAACCATAATGGAACGGGCATCACAAAAAAAGATATTTAAATGTCCAATAAGCATATAAAAATGTGATTGACATCACTACCCTTCAGGGATATGCAAATTAAAATTCCAACTACATGTACACTAGAATACCACTACATGTATACCAGAATGGCTAAAATTTAAAGCTGATAATAATAGCCTAAGGTTGGAGTAGCTAAACCTGTCATACACTGCTTGTGAGTGGGAAAAGAAAGGTGAATTCTTAAAACCACTCTATAAAATTGCTGGGTAATATTGACTAAAATTTAACATATGCAAACCTAGGAACTAACAATTCCATTTGAAAGTGAATATACAAAATTTTGTTTGTAAACAATAATCAGGTACCCCTTCTCTGCTCCCCTCTCCCACCTGCTTGATTTCTGTTAAGTTTTATTTCCATATGTGCACATAAGTGTTGATCCATTAGTTCCAATTTAGTAGTGAGTACATGATGTTGGTGTTTTGTTAGGGATTTCATTTAATCTGTACATTGCTTTGGGCAGTACGGTCATTTTAAAATATTGACTCTTTTTTTTTTTTTTTTTTTTGAGACAGAGTCTCGCTCTGTTGCCCGGGCTAGAGTGAGTGCCATGGCGTCAGCCTAGCTCACAGCAACCTCAAACTCCTGGGCTTAAGCGATCCTCCTGCCTCCGCCTCCCGAGTAGCTGGGACTACAGGCATGCGCCACCATGCTCGGCTAATTTTTTTTTCTATATATATTTTTAGTTGGCCAGATAATTTTTTTCTATTTCTTTTTAATAGAGACGGGGTCTTGCTCTTGCTCAGGCTGGTCTCGAACTCCTGACCTCGAGCTATCCACCCTCCTCGGCCTCCCAGAGTGCTAGGATTACAGGCGTGAGCCACCACGCCCAGCCAAAAATATTGACTCCTGAAGCGATGAGCATGGGATAATTTTTCATTTGTTTGTGTTATCTACAATTTCTTTCATCATAATTTTGTATTAATAGTTCTCCTTTCACCTGCTTGGTTAAGTATATTCCTAAGTTTTTTTGTTTGTTTGTTTTTTGTTTTTTGGGTTTTTTTCTTTTTTTTTTTGCAGCTATTGTAAATGAGACTGAGTTCTTGATTTGGTTCTCAGCTTGGTCTTTATTGATGTATGAAAATGCTACTGATTTTTGTACATCAATTTGATAACCTGAGACTTTACTGAATTCATTTATCAAATCTAGAAGTCATCTAGAGGAGTCATTAGGGTTTTCTAGGTATAAGATTATATCATCAGCAATCAGAGATAATTTGACTTCCTTGTTTCCAATTTGATGCTCTTTATTTCTTTCTCTTGCCTGCTTGCTCTAGGTAGGACTTCCAGTATTACGTTGAATAGAAGTGGTGAAAGTGGGCATCCTTGTCCTGTTCCAGTTCTTAGGGGGAATGTTTTCAACTTTTCCCTGTTCAGTATGATGTTGGCTGTCGGTTTGAAAAGACCAAAAAAATTTAAACAGACACTTCAGTAAAGAAGGTATACTATTAGTGAATAAGCACATGAAAAGATGCTCAAAATCATTAATGATTAGAGAAATGCAAATTCAAACCATAATGAGATGTCACTTCATATCTATTGGACTGACTAACATCAAAAAAACTGGCAAGTGTGTGGAGCAACTGGCACTCTCATGCACTGCTTATAAGAATGTAAATTATCATAACTGCTTTGGAAAACAATTTTTTAATTTCTTAATAAGTTAAACCTATACCTACTTCATGAGCCAGCCATTCTTTTCCCAGGTATTTATTACCCAAGAGAAATGAAATCTCATATGTCTATGCAAAAACATACACAAATGTTCATAGAAGGTTTACTTGTAACAACCCAATACTGCAAGCAACCCAAATGTCCATAAACAGGTAAAGGGATAAACTGTAGTATATTAACATAATGGAATATAACTCATGATAAAAAGCAAAGTACTATTAATATATACTACAACATAGATGATCTCAAGTTATTATGCTGAATTTAAAAAAAAACAGGCAAAAAGAATGAATACTCTAGGGTGCCATTTACATAATATTATAGAAAATACAAACATTTATAATAATAGAAAACAGATAAACAGTTGCCTAGTTGGAGAGGGGGAAAGAGAAGGGATTATAAAAGAGCATGATGAAACCTCTGGTGGTGATCAGTATGTTTATTATCTTTGTTGTAGTGTTTCATGGGTTTCATGGGTGTATACGTATGTGAAAACATTATATTGTGTAACTTAAACATGTGCAGTTTAATGTATGTGAAATATGCCTCAATTAAAAAAAACTTTCTAACTTAGTTATACCTATGTAATATGTCTATATTTGATTTGTTTATCTGAGCTATTGTCTGCTTCTTTATATGACTATATGTTGTAAGACTACATTTTGAGCAGAAAATAATGTTCCTATCTGTAGTTGCACTCTTCTTCAAACAATTACGAGTTGCTCCCCCCATCAAAGATACTACTCAATCAAAATATTGTTCTCCCATTCAATATATGTAATTTAAATATTTGAATTGAGATTGTTATTATTGCATCCCCCAACCTCTATTCTTAACGTTTATATTAACCATCTACTCTTGCCTGTCAGTAAGAGTAAATTATTCACTCTGAGTGACAGTCTGGGTAACAGAATGAACATCCCATCAGGCAGCCAAAATCTCACATTTCTTCAATTCTATTTATTTAAGTGAATGACCATGGACATCCCCTTAACCTCTCTGAGATTCAGTAACCTACTAGAAAAGCAGGACATTAATTCATGTCAGAACTATTGCTGAAGCAAGATGATTTGTTAGGGAAACTTCCAGTTCAAACAGCACAACATGATGTATATCTCCAAAATAAAATTGGACTTTTTAATAAGTCAAGACCATAAAAATCCAACATGCAACAGCCATGACATTATACATATTGCTAAAATTTAAAATCAGATTTTTTAATAAGTCAAGATCATATGAACAATGATTTTTAAAATAACTTACAATAAACATAATTATGTAAGGGTCCATAGGAAATGCTTTCTATTTAGGAAACTTCTTTCTTTAAAAGACTATAATTTCTCTTAATGTTTATTTTTGTGCTTTTCTCAGTAAATTTATATAGGAAAATATGCATTTTAAAAATATTGATTTAGAAATTCTCCTTGGTAACATTTCTAAAAATCACTATGCTAACCAGAAAACACACACAAATATATTTAGCAAATATCTTTTTGTTGGTATCCATATATTGTATAGCATTTTAGACAGTAAAGGACTTTAGAGATCATGCTGTTTTAACCTTCTCATTTTAAAGTAGAGGAAAAAACTGAATCCCAGGGGCAGGGTTAAATGACAAATCAGAGAGTCTCTGCTATATACCAGAATTTGGTGTGATGGTCTAATCTAGAGAGAATTCGTATAGCAATGAAAAACACTATCCATCCTGGGGAAATGTTCAGATAAAAATGTTCAATTCTCATCACCTCTAAAATAAAAGAATTTTCTTATAGAAATCATCAAATATACTTGTTCTTGTGACCATATTTGCCCATTTGATAGAGATTCACATTTGAAACATATGATTCATTGTTATATCTGACCAAACATAGCAGGTATTTCCTAAAGGCATCTTTTCACCGTTGTCACTGTAAATGGTTTAAGTTCCATTCATTGTTATATATGAGAACAGAGAGATATCACCCATATTGATCCTATACAGGCAGATAATCTTTTAAACTAATATCCTACCTTTGTATCCAATACTCTTTCATGAGTTTCCTGGAATCTATTAGTAATTACAGTATTTTATTCTGTCACACTTGGAAAAGCATTAAATACAAACCCTAACTGTGTTAATGTGCAGTAAAATGCTAAGTTTGATAGCTAGTTCGATTTTTCCAAGAATATACTCATATTTCTGATTAATTACTCTAACTTGACTAGTATTTAATACCTGAGTGGGATGAACAGAGATAAAGTAATCATGTATATCCATTAATTGCTCTGTTGCTTTCAAGAAAGAAAAATCAAGTTACCTGGATCACTGCTTCTCATAAATTTTGTTCAGCCAGAAAGGTCTAGCACAAATTCAGTACATAATACAAGGTCAATTTTTTTTTAATTTAACTTATTTTCTAATCTTTTAGATATATTGTTGTCTATCAAATGTTGAGTAATACAGAAGACATTTTATCTTTTTATTGTTCTATGCAAATGTAAATGATACAAACATGTCAATGTGTGCCTAAAAAGCAGGGACTTATCTGTTTCCTTCTGCTCAGGGTTAATGATGGGAAAACTTCTGATATGGATCAAAGCAGTAAACAGTCTCCTTAAGTGCCTTGAAGGTCATCTGTTATGTTAGGCCTGATGTAATTTGATTTGTCAGTATTCACTAGGAAGTCCACTGCAATGAAACAATGTATACCAATAGCATCGTTGAATTAGTAGGCAAACATGCCACTGGACAATGGTAATATGAGCCTACAGAAAGCTTGGATTGCAAAATCAAATCAAATTTAAAGATGCTTAACTTAATAATATGCATTGACATTTTCAAAAAGAATAAATATATTTTATATTGACATAGTTTTACCAATGTACAAAAGAGATTTCCTAGGACAGATGAGCAATTTTTTAGTCTATCCTTTTCTGATAATATTCTACTCCTGTCTGAATTAATACAAAAGCCAAGACCAATTTATAATTTTTCCTTTCTCTTACATTATTCTCTGATATTTATACATCACATCAGGATAAACAGATTTCTCTAATGCAAAGTTCTGTTTAATCTTTTATCTATACAAAGATGGACACACAATTTCACAGGTATTCAAATGTATGTGAACTTATTCCTAAGAATCATGATTCCTTTTCAGGCTGAGTTTCCTCAGGCTTTATCACATTTTTCCTTCTACTTTTTTCTGTTCTTTCATACCTATGAGGTTTTTGGTAAATACATGCATCTTTTCCTGCTCCCTCATTTTTTTGCGAATGAACCAATCTTATTTTCCTTAAAATCTTTTAATGCCTAAGGCTCTATTGAGGGGTGAGAAATAAAGAGATAAAAGAGACTCCACCCAGAGATGTTGGTGTGGAAAGTAGAAAACATCTCCTAAAATTTAGAGGAAGACAGGAATATTTCAGGTAAGAAAACATGTGCTTCCTCATGTCTCAATTACTACGACCCTGAATCAGTGATACTTCGCAATGTTTCCTAATAAAAGACCTCCATCCATCTAGATAAGGCTATATATTCTTACCCAGAGCGAAAAAACTCCTTTTAGAAAGTCATGGATTCTATGGAGGAAATTTAAACTGGAATGCTAGGAAAAAGCAGTAGGGATGAGAAGAAAAATACTATTTATAAATTAGTGATATCACTACACTCTTAGCCACAACTGGAGGTATTTAACAGTTTTTTAATGGAATATATCCTCACTATGTGATATTTTTAATGTTTTATATTTAAACTTTTCAAGGTATATGTATCTGCTTTTAAAAAAATGGGTATCATGTGACTGTGGGTTCAATTATGCTCAAATAATTAGTTTTGTATACTCCCCAAATCTTTGATATATTGCCATCTGTAGATAACAGGACTGAATTCACACTGCCTAAAAATGAAAGATTTTGGCGCTCAGAGGAGCAAAGAAAGATAAAGAAGGCTCTGCACAAACTACCAAACTAAGAAGAAATAGAAATGGCATTTAAAGGAATTTTTTATTTCATGGAATTATGCAAATTGGAAACAATAAAAATTACTTATGCAAAGGCAGTAGTCAGTTCTGCTATAGTTTGCCCCAATTACTCAAAAGGTAATTGACTCACGGAATAGTAAAACAAAAAAATCAACAAAATAACAAAAGCTGTGAAGTTTTCAAGCAGGTGTTTTTAAATTATGGTCCATGAAATCCTTGCATAAGAATTACTTGATGTGTTGTGTTTTGTTTTGTTTTTAATGAAGAGTTCTAGGCTTCATCCTCAATGGTTTGAAGTTTGTCCAGGAAGATTTGTTCAGGAATCTGTTATTTTAACCAGCTCATCAGATGACTTTTAGTTACCTTAAAGCTTGAAGATCTGTGCCTACCCAGCCCAGAGATCCACCTGTGAAAATACAGGAATCATCCTCTATTTTAGAGCTATACAACTTCAGTGACATCTCCTTCTAAAAAGCAGTCTCAACCAATCCCTATCCCCAAATCTCTAAGCTAGTTTACCATTTTTTTTTCCTCCACAGCAGGAAGACTTCCTATCAGATCTTTCTAATTAAGAGCTAAGATCCATGAGAACAGAGATATGTCTGACTTAGTCACTAATATCCTCAGTGACCAGTATTGTTTGTTGAACCAATGAATAAACAAGACAAACAGATCCATTAAGCATGGCTGAATTGATACTCTAGTAATATGCATTTTATTATAGCTTAAGCTAGGTATAAGTGTATGTGTGTGCATCCAATTAGAAATGACACCTTTACTTTGTAAATGAGGAAATTAAAATAGAAAAGCCATGTGTGGTTAATTCTAATTTATCCTCTGAAGATGGCAGCTTTCTGTATGCAATTTCCAGTGAGGATCTATTATGCATTCACCTCCCTAATCATCACTTTTCTTCAGGATAAGGTATAAACTTGGTTCCTTTTTCACATATTCAGAAACAGAAATAGGAAAGTTTAGTATTTTACGAGGGAAACATAAACAACAGAGAAATAAAGAATACATTCCACATGGTGATCAAATGCTATTCATTCTCCAAACACTAGCATTAACTCCTCCTAATTCATGGAAACCGTCTGCAGAGTGTCAACCTGCATGAGATCCCATTACACTTGCTTTCTGTAACACCAATAAGACATTCATACACTTCCTGCTACATATGTTAGTTGACATATTTCTCCATAAATAAACTGTAATCTGCTTCCGGAGAGAAGCAGTGAATTTTACTTATTAGAATGTTACTTACCCAACCCACTAGCATTTAAAACAATCTTAAATTTGTAGTTACTTTTCAGGAAATGTTTGCTGGACAAATGAATTAATAAATGCGCTTCACTGGGTTGAGCTAGGCCAAAAAGAAACACAAACCACAGAGTGACAGGCCAGAAGAAATATTAAAAATGAGACAGAGGTTTAACTCCTTGCTGTTAAATTATTCAAATAAATTAAGCTAATTAATTAATTAGGCAAAAAACCCTACATCTTCTTTAAACTATATTTTACTTTCTGTTTTCATTTTTCTTTGTCAATACTATATAAATAAAAGCTCTGCTTCTTGACTGCAGCAAATTTACAGGAACAACATATGAAATGCCTCATATTCATGGAACTTGGTAGTAACAATAATTAATCCTCTCCACCTTTCTAAAATTCACACTTCAGTGATCATCAAGATGGCTGATGAGACACAGGTAGTCTGTGCCTTCTCCATGGAGAGGAACCAGAATAGTAAGCAGATTCACACAGTCTGAACAGATCATCTAGGAGAGAATACTAGTATTCACCAAGGAGGCGACTAGAAGCGCCAAAAGTGGGTAAAAGGAGAGTTCAGGTCAACTTGCCCAGCTGGAGAAGCTCCTGGATATGATGAAATTGTTAGAGAGAAGCTCCCAGGGCTTCACGCACCAATATAAACTTTTACAATCTTGACTACAAGAGACACCACCCAGGCAGATCTCGGGCCTAACATAGGGAGCTGTTTGGAGATTGCAGAGACATTGTTCCAAAAAGGGAATTCATGTGGAATCCCATAGGCATCCAAGCCTAGAGTAGCTTAAGCTGGACACCATTCTGAGAGCCTCTATACTGTAACACCATGGGCACATCAGTAGTCTGTGAGGCTCTGAGGAGGGATAGAGGAGCCCCTGTGCTCCCACACACCCTGGGAAGGTTCCCATCATGCTGCTGTAGGCTGCTATTGAAACTGAGATGTGAGTGAAGAACATTTTTCCATAGTCTCTCTGCCACGCTACCTGACTAGATGGGGCTCCAGCCTTATCAGTTGCAGGTCCAAGGTGTTATTTTGTGATTTAGACATTGGGCAGAGTCTCACCCTTAGGCTGACTTTTTTGCAGCCCCCACCTACCTGGGGAGGGGCAGGGAAACCAGGCTTTCCAGCACACATCTGGGACAGTGTCCACCATCCTGCAGCCAGCAGCTGTAGGACTGAGCCTCAAGTAAACTGCACTCCCCACAGTTTGCTACCACTAGAGGCTGCCAGAAAAGGCCCTGCCTCTTCTGGCTACAGGCCCTGGGCACCATTTTGGAAGTCCAAAGCTAGGTAGATCCCCACCCTTGGGCTGAATTTGGGCTGACAGAGCCCTGCTCAGTCAAGGAGGGACAGGAGAGCCCAACCTCTCCTATGTAATCCAGAACAATTCCCATCACCCTGCTATGGGCTCTTAGTGAGATTAAGACACAAGCAGACAGCATGCCTCCCAGCATCTTGCCCATGCTGTTTTCCTGGAAGGGGCCATAATCTCTCTGGTCACAGGCTCAAGGTGTCATTTTTGGAGTTTGAAGTCAGCAGTGCCCCACCCTCGGACTAAGATCAGGCTGATGCACATGTAGCCCTACCCAGTTGAGTAGGGACAGGGGAGCCCAAGCTCTCCTACCTACTCCTAGGACAACTCCTATCACTCTGATACAAGCTGCAGTGTGACTGAGACATGAGTGGATGGCACTCTACCCAGCATCTTGCCCACAATGTTTGCCTAGAAGAGGCTCCACACTCTTTAGTCACAGGCTCAAGGCATCATTTTGGGAGTTGAAAGCTGGGCAGCCCAAAGGGACATGGAGTTGGGGACCTCCCCTCCTACAACCACCCAATGCTAGAGATAGTGGACTCTGCTCCCAAGCATGAGCTTTTGGTGTGGGTGAGCTGTGGGACAACAAGTTCGAGGCTAGTAGGAGAGGTACACACCCAATAGTACTCTGCTCACCACGTCCAGGTTCTGCATGGAGGTGGTGGTTCATTTCCCTCCCTTCATAGACAGGCAGTGTTTCTGCAGCTGTCCTGACCCAGGAACCTCAGCCCATGGGTCTTTAAATTGCTAGATCCACAGCTAATACTCCCCTAGCACCCACTGGGACCACAACAGCCTTTGGGGAACTGTGGATCTCCCAGAGCTTGGGCATTCAGGGTGAGCCACTTCCAGCTGAGAGAAGAGTACGGCACAAAAGAACGTCCCTTAGGACAAAGGGGTCCAAGGCACTACCTTCTCAATATTATGGGCCCTTTCATCCTCCTCCCCTCCCCCACCTGCTACTGCCAAGGCAGCTGTGACTGTTTCCATTTGGGACTTGTGAGGGTTCCACAAGAGAAGATTCAGCCAAGGCATTTGGGAACAGATGCCCCTCGACTCCAACAAAGCACCTATCAAACCCAGGATTCCATGGAACTTGGGGTATAGTTCCTTCCATCTAAAAAGCCACAGCAAGCACTTTCATGTTCCCCAAAACTAAGGCTACTGCCTTCTCTAAGGGAGAGTGGGGCTAGCAGTCCTCTCCCCAAGCTGCCTGCCTCTTCTGGGAGGAGCCTACTTTGCCTGGAGGCAAGTCCCAATGATCCCTTGCTGGAGCATTTCAGCCACAGCCCACAGCCAATCTGGTAATCCTCCACACAGAGGGTTGAGCTGCCTCCACCACCTCTGCTTCAGCTGGGTCAGGGTGGGAGCTGGGAATCTGGATATGTCTGTGCCCCCAAAAGGACAGAGAGCTCTGTCACTGCCAAGAGAGGGAGGTATGAGCAGTATGTGCATCAAATAGCTGCCTGCCTCTGCTAATCTTATCAACAGGAGCCCACAATCCTGTCATAGGCTTACAGTGCATTTGCCCTTCTCCTGCCTGAGCATTCTTCCAGAGCAGATCAGACCACCCCTCACTATCACAGCTAGCACCTGAACTCAGGGAGGCTGGAGGGCAAGTTTGCCAGCCTAGTCTCATCTTGGTATGGCCAGAACTCAAGCACACCATCTAGGGGATTGGGACCTGGGGATTACCTAACCTAGACAAATACGGCTGGCACCTGAACACTCTCCCAGGGGTCTGAGGTCCAACTGACCCAAATTACTAACAACACCATAGTGGGTACTTACCTTACCAAGTTGAAAGCTAGTGTACCTTTCTCTTTCTACACTGAGCTGCAGAGTTCCCAGTGGAGGAGAACAGGTGAACTACAAAGCTATTTGTTTTGAGCTGAGGGAAGAGGTTCCACATGAGAAGGAACCATAATAAGAACTCTAGCAACATGAAAAAACACAGGCTCTCTTGACACCCCAAAAGATCACACTAACTCTTCTGCAATGGTCCCCAAGCAAAAGGAAATTTTTGAAATGTCAGATATGGAATCCGAATATGGATCATGAGTAAGTTCAATTGAGATTAATGAGAAAGTTGAAAACCAACACAAAGAAACCAAAAAAATTCAGGACATGAATGAAAAATTCACTAAAGAGATAGATAATTTTTTAAAAATAACAGAAATTCTGGAAATGAAAGAGTCATTTAGGGAATTTCAAAATACAGTGGGAAGTCTTAACAATAGACCAAACCAAGGAGAAGAAAGAATTTTAAAACTTGATGACAAGGCTTTTGAATAAACCCAGTTAGTCAAAAAGAATCAAGAGAAATAATAAAATCTCCAAGAAATTTGGGATTATGTAAAACACTCGAACACAGGTGTCCCTGACGGAGCAGAAAAAAGGCTCATAATACTAAGTATCTACTCAAAGGAAAATAATTCATTTTGTAAAAATGACACCTGTACCCATGTGTTTATTGCAGGTCAATTCACAATTGCAAAGATATGGAACCAACCTAAGTGCTCATCAACTGAAGACTGGATAAAGAGAACACACAACACGGAATACTACTCAACCATCAAAAAGAATGAATTAATGTCTTTTGCAACAACTTGGATAAAACTATAAGCCATTGTTCTAAGTGAAGTAGCCCCCTCAAAAAGAACCAAATACTGTATGTTTTCATTTATAAGTTGGAGCTAAGCAGTGGGTATACATGATATTGCAGAGTGACTTAATGGACACTGGTGTCTCAGAATGGAGAGGGTGGGAGGGGGCTACACAATGAAAATTTACCTAATAGGTACAATATATACTATTCAGGTGACAGGTATATTAAAAGCCTAGACTTTCTCACTATGCAATTCAGCCATGTAACAAAAAACCATTTGTACCCCCTAAATCTATTCAAATAAAAAAATTAAATAAATAAAATAAAATTCACACTTGTACAGCTCTCACAGAAAGTAGTTTCATACAAAGTTTCTTAATATTGGATCTGGCTTAAGTTAAATATAAAAGGCCCCAGGTCTTAGGCATAAACTAAACCCTGTCTCTGAAAAAGAGCAAGGCATATTGATTTCTGTGTTCCTTTACACATTAGAGTAATCTTGAACACTGAATCAAAATATATGTGGGACCAGTGATAATTTCTTCACCATCCCCTGTAAATTACTGAATTTTACTGTAAGGCTTTTGGCCTTAACTTTTTGTAGTTATGAGCCTTTTTAAAAATTATGTTAAAAATTGTAGATTTTCTCCATGGCAAAATGCACCTGTATATACAAGTTTCAATACAATGTGGTCATTTTGTGATCTCTCTCATGCTCAGGTTAAGACTCCTCACTCCTCCTTGGGAAAGCCATTCCTTTATAATTGCTAAATACGTGTGGTTCAACATGTTCTTCTCTGAGGCTGAGTACACCCAATTTTGAAGATTTTCTTTGCTTTGCTTCCCTGCTCCTACCTGTACAGTCCTCCTTTAGCATTGATTCATAACCCCCAACTCAGCCTTGAACATTTATAATATTTATCCATATGTCTTCATTTCTACTCACCAAAATCCTTTCTTCCTTCCATCATTACTCATGCTACCACATGACTCAAGTAGATGTCTCTTTTATTCACTCTGGCAAATGAATTATTCACCTTAGAAATGTCAATCTCTTCTTTACCTTCATTTTTCAGAACGAAGATTATATATCAGTTTCTGGTGAATGGACAAATGCCAACCACCAAGGTTCCCTGGGCACAAAGTCTTTATATGTCCCACACAGCATAGCCAGAGGGCATTTCTACTTCATCTGAGGAAACCATCCCGATGGATCACCAATAATATTTTGAAGGGGATACACATTGAATAAAAAGAGAGTAAGGGGGTATTTGCCTAACCACAGTAGAAAAAAATTGAGTTGGGGGAAGGAGTCAACAGCAGATTCTCCTCAGTTCAGAATTTTCAAAATGGCAGGGTTTCCTTGAAGTCATTGAGAACAACATCAGGCCTTTAAATTGCTGGTTTTTCCCTGCCAGCAAAATGAGTCATCAAAGAAAATTAATTGCTGCACCATCAATGCCTAATCCCATCTGTTTTATTGCATTTATTTTACTATTGGAAACCTCATATTAATTTTAAAAAAAAAGCTCATGTTAAAATGTAAAGATGAACTCTTGGTGTTAAAAAATTCCTGCCTTTGCTAGCAAGTAGTTTGTAATTACTCTAAGATTAATTTGCTATTTTTTCCCCCAAACATTTGCCTCTCAGATTAAAGGAAAATGATAGGCTTGCACTTCAAAAATATTATATTTTGATTTTTTTACTATGTTAATTTTAGTGATAAAAAGACATAGGAATTTTTACAATGAGGAAAGAATCTTAATCCACTTATACAGAGAAGTGGAAAAGGAACTGGTTCCAAGCAAAGGAAAATTGGGCATCATCCATCTCTGTATGTAATCTACACAAAAAAATTCACATCCACTCTTGTTTTGAGACACTTAAGTCGTAGGTTGATTGAGTAATAAACTGTCAAACACATTTGGAACACACTTTTGGCACTCTAGGTTTCATCTTCTTCACCTGCAAGGTAAAGTTATCTCAGGCCTTCCTCCTGAATGTGTAACCTGCAGATCAGTACCATGGGCATGACCTGAGAGCTGGTTAGAAACGATTTCAGGCCCCAGACCCACCCCAAAACCTATAGAATCAGAACATACCTTGGCAAAATAACCATAGGTGATTTGTATGTACATTCAAATTTGAAAAGCACCAATCACGATGATTTTACCAAGACCTAAGAGAAATCATACGGCATTTTCAAATCCCCGACCTATCCTTTTTGAGGTAATTACAGACCTCGTTGTCTGCTTACAGGAAAGCACATGTGGCCACTTGCAAATTCAATAAGAAATAAAAGACATGATTTTACAAATAAAATTTTATATAAAAAGTAAAGAGTTAAAAAAAAAAAAAAGACTAGACAGAGTAAGGCTCTTTGAAATTTGTCCATTTGTTTTCTGTGACAGGAGAAGACAAAAAATAGATTGACTTCACCAGAAAGATAATAGAGAAAATTTGCCTAAGAGCATACTATTGAAAATAAGATACAGAAGCAATGAAGTAGAGCATTGACAGGTAACAAGAAAACAAGCACAGTGTAGGAAGGATGTTTATTGTAATGCCTGGGAATACGTAGCACTGTCAGGAATCTCAAAATTGATTTTCCTTTTTTCTGAGGCAATGGTGACTTGGAAAAAAAAAAAAAAAGGAAGAAAACACCCCTAGTCTAAAGTTGGACCAGGGCTCAGAAACAGCATTATTTGACAACTGTGTTGCAAACATAATATTAGGACAAGGTCATTTGAAGGGAGAAATATTTTCCTCCCACTTGCTAATTCTCTGAAATGTCTACAGGGGAATAAAAGATGTTCGTAATAATGGAGCAGATGCACCTGAATTGGTCATAGAAAATGTCTCACTACGCATAGCTTGGAAAATTATAGCTATATTTTTATCAAATGTTTTAAATAGAAAAATCCAGTTGGATGCTGTGATTTGTTTAGTAATTCATTAATATACCTGCCTTTTCTTAATTCCTTTGGTCATGTACAGCCCATGGACCCCTGAAAGAAATAATATTTTCACAAACAACCAAACAAAGTGAGAGGAAAAAACATCCTTATCAAAGCAAAGGAAAAGGGGAGTGCTTTCTACAGGTAGTAATAATTTTCTCCATCAACAAATTTCCATGGTAGATAGATACAAAATACCTTATCCCAGGATTGCATGCAGATTTTTGCTTCCCTTGCTCAGAATGAGAAGTTTGGTGTACATGTTTTTAATATCATCAGGAATCTAAGCAAATCGAAAACCTAGGAGCAAGTTCTAACACAAAGGAAGACGGACAAAAGAGTAGCTCTGCTACATGTAGGTCAAAGCTTTTCCCAATAGAGACATAAGCAGCACCTCAAAAATAGCAATGAAAATGTTTAAACTACATAAAGATGTCTTGGGAATATAGACTGTCAATGTCTAACAGGTCTCTCACATCCCCAGGGCAATTGCACAAAAAAATCAATGCTTCATTTTCTAATAAGTTCAGTAAGTTTTTGGAAGTCTTCTTAAGAACTGGCACAGGCCATTTGCATAAGTAGAGGATTCTAAGCAGTATGTCTAATAGAATGAGCACCAGGGTTCTGTAAGGAGGTCATTTAAAGAATGTTTAAAGGGCAGAGAAGTGAGGACTGCATATGTTAGCCTCTTTGAAGAGTAAAACTGGAACAACTTCAGGCAAATCACTGGTATAGACCCTAGAAACCAATTATTGAAAATATATAAACATAAAACAACAATGCTTTCTTGTAAGCAGCAAATCTTCATTAAGTGTTTTGGCATTGATTACATTCACATGATTCATTTTGAACTCTTCCTAGTAATGTGAATTTAATGCATAATTTCTGTGTAATGACTTTTTTTTAATTACCACATAATCACAGGTGAAAAAAGTGTCTTCCATTTGGTCCATTTTATGAGGCTAAGCAAATAAATCTATAAAATAATTTATTCTGCTAGTTGCTTGGAAACCTTATTGTTGATATGACAACCCTGGCATAATAAATCAAATCACCACTTTCTTTCATTTGCATGTAGAAGTCATATATTTTCAGAAGAAAAGAAGTCCTTTTTTCTTTTCCCTATGCTACAGTGACATCTACAGAAAGGAATGAAGAAAAATTGATAGGAAAAAGCTTCCTTGCCTTCTTTATATTTTGAGGATATTCCAACATAAAGTACATTAAAATTCCTAGCTTTAAGAAATAAGTTTAATGTTTCCAACATGGAATCTTTTATAAATACCCTGAAAATCTTAGAAAGCCTAATTTATAAGTGCTTATAACTGTGCTTCCTGGAGATCTAGCTAATAGCAACTTTCCAAGCAAAATTGGTCATGATAATTCCAAAAATAAGTAATTATTTCCTTCATGAAGATCAGAGGGAATAACTGTATTTAGAGGATCAGCACCTGTGGTTAAATATAAATAATCACTTATCTTTACAGTTTCTTTTAAAATGCTGCATCATACATTTTGCAACTCATTACTAGATATTACTATAGATGTTTTTAAATTTTCCTGCCCATGATAACATAATTTGAACAAGTAGTCTTTGTTCTTGGAAGGGGAAGACAATATGAGTTCCGAACTAAGCATGCTAATCTTTGTATCAAGTAAATTATAAATGAGACCTTTCATTTCTAATTCACCAAATATCCATCTCCTCTCTGATTACAAAGATTGATTTGAGGAAAAAAATCTTAATTCCCATGTTCTAGTTTCATGAGTTATTCCACCTGCACCTCATTAAAAAAGAACAAGAATAGAAATAATCCTCCTTTTTTGTCAGGGTCACTATCACAACGGAGACTTTCAAGAGAAAAATGTCACTTTGAGTAGAACCTGTTGAAACATCTTATTTTCCTACAGGGCTTCAACTTGTTCCACAGTGACAGATCTCAATGTGAGTTCTAAAAGGTAGTGAAGTTATGCAAAGCAGTATGACAGAGTCTTTGTATTAGTGGAAAGAAATTATTCAAAGACTCTGCACCACAGATACCTTTCTCACTGACTGTATTTCCTTAACAGACCAAATCAAGGGGAAAAGGTATGATTCATTAACATCATGATCATCATCACATCATCATCATCATCATGTGGTTATGTATGGAAAGGAATGCAACTGCATGTTATGGTAGTGATTATTCCTCTAAAAACAGAATGGGGCAGTGAGAAGGCTAAGTGTGGGGTAATCAGTTGAGAAAGGAAAGAATTTCAGTTCAAGAAAACAAGTTAAATTAACTCAACTGACACTTACGGAATACCTGCTATGTATCAAGCCCTGTGTTCACTGGTAAAGGTACAAAGGAAACAGGAAATATGATATTAAAAAACATCAAAATTATTCTAGGACATGGTGATGTCCTAGAGGACTCGGTACACATTTGTCTTAAAGATACATAGACAGATAGATATTTTCCTCCACAAAAAAGCATTATTTTTGTGTTTTATATTTTGTATTTAGCTCTGCATGAGCAGATTTAGGTCTTAGGAACAAGTAAGCTTCATATCATTTTATTATTTTAAACGTGTGGAATTTTTATTTCTTAGGAAGGATATTGCTTTACCAAAGCAACACCCTGGCTTTTCTGCCCCTGGCATCACACATGTCAAAAGGGCATGATTCAAGATGTCAGAAGCTCTTTCTTTTGAAGAAAATCCCTTAATCCTGCCTTCCTCCATGAGGCAATGTACTCATTCTAGTAAACCCCTCGAGCATTCTGAACAGCAGAGACAGAAATCTCACTTTCACAGGGCTTCTGCACTGCACATTTAGCATTGGTCCCAGCAAAAGTCCCAACACTTGAAAGAAAATGCTAATGAAAATACGAAATGAAGCAAGAATGATAGAACGTTGGTAAGTCTTGAAGTTGAGGATGGACACATGAGGGGTCCATTAAAGTATAGTGTACATTTTACTATTAAAATTGTTAAAGGGATGTTAACTTCACAAAAGGGACTCAAATTCTGACTCTATGACAGTTGATCTAGTTCACTGTTCACTCCAAAATTTAAAACCTGTTTACAATTGACTGGTATCATTTCTCTTTCTAAGATCACTAGACAACAAATCCAAACTGTGATACTATATCAGATCCATACCTGTGAGAAAGGAGCTGGTAAATCATGGAGAAATCAGGAATTATCTGTGTGATTGAACTTCACCTTTTTCAATGACTATCTGACATAACACAGAAAATACGCTCTAGCACATGGCTGGGATGCTTGGAGCATGGGCTTGACATAGGTGTGAGAGAGGTCTAGACCTAGGATAATTCAATAGATGTCACCCCAAGGAAATACACAAAATCAAAATTTTAAACTTAAAAGCTTTCTAAAACCTGCCCATGCCTGCCTTCTACCTGTTGGCTGTATATAGACCCCTTACTTCCGCCCTTCTCTCCTCTGGCCCAGGCCTGCCAGTTTGGCACCCCACCTGATCATTTCTTCTGAACTTTGAAACTCCTATTTCATTTCTGACCCTGAATCTGTGCCTCATGCTTGGATTTTTCCTTCTTCAGGGGGAGTCCCTAGAGTTTCCTTCTCTGAACTACCTCCTTTGCCTTTTTCTGGTTCAGGGCCCTGCATTCTGGGCTCACCCCCAATCCTGGCTCAAGCCATGGTGGTAGGATGCTGACAAGTAGTCTTCTCTCTACTGGGCATCACATGAGTTAGACATTTGAACTAACGCTGGGGGCTCTGAGGTGCCCTCCCACCACTGTCCCTGCACTGTGTTGATTTATCTGGCAAAGCCAGCAAACCCCTCTGCTACCAAACCTTCACTTGTGACCCCCACAATCCACTTTACTGATATTTGATACATATTCTAAGCATAAGAGAAGAACTTTGAAAAACTACTTTGAAAAATTACTGTGGACAGGCGATTTTCGTGGAAGGGGATATTAGCCTGTGCAAAGGCATTGAGGGACCAATGGACCTTTGAGGAACTTAAAGAAGATCACTGTGGCTGAAACACCAAAGGCAAATAAGATGTCTCATGGTGGCTACAAATTCTCAGTGGATAAAGCTACAAAAATGATTGAGTGATCAAAGAAGCACTGTTTGTGTATAACCGGTGACTGTCTGTACATAGTCATTCAACGTTTCATATCACTTTTATTCTAACATTTAGCTATACACCAGGTCAAATTAAATCACCTAATTTAATTTGTCTCTGAGCAAAATAATTTTCCCTTTCTCATTTTGTTACTGATTTTCAAAATCACTTTGAAGTGATTGAAGAATGTTTCACCGTGTTTACTACTTAATAATAAGTTACATGTTCTCTAGTTGTCAAGATTCAGCACTGTCCCCCAAGTTCCCACAGGCTCCTGAATTTATTGGCAAGACTTACAGCATTTTAATTATTGAAGTAAAATTTGTCATTTTGCAGGCAAGTGACCCAATTATAATAACTAATGATAATTCATTGCTTACTTTGTGTCAGGAACCCTGACAAGTATGTTATCTGAGTGACCTTCCCAAAGCCAGAATTACAACCCAGGTTTTCCAAAAGCATTTAGTGCTTTTTCCATCACACCATGTTTCTTTCTCCACTATTAACCATTGAAAGATACACACTTGGTATTTAGTAGAGCTGGAATGTATATACTAGACCTAGTAATACTAGCCTTGTACTTGTGGCTTTCTATATACTTTATACCCAAAGTTATGAATTTATATATCTGCTATGGCTTGGGTGTCTCATCCCAAACTCATGTTCAAATTTCATTGCCCCTATGATGGCACTGAGAGGTGAGATCTTTAAGAAATGATTAAGTCATGGGGGCGCTGCTCTCATAAATGGATTAAGGCCATTACTGTAAGAGTGAGTTAGTTATTGTGAGTGGGTTAGTTATAAAAAGAATACACAAAGGATCAGCATGTTATGTCTTCTTTCATGCCATGATGCAGCAAGAGGGCCTTCACCAGATATATCCCCTTGATCTTAGAATTCCCGTCCTTCAGAATCATGAACCAAATCAAACTTTTTCCTGTATAAATTACCCAGTCTGTTACACTCTATCATAGCAGCAGAAAATGGACTGAGGCAATATTTATGGGGCACAATATGATGTTTTACTATATTTATACATTGTAAAAAAGATTAAATCAAGCTAACATATTCATCACTTACTCACTTCTCCTTTTTTTGTGGCTAGAATTTTTTGCCTTACAATATCAGGCAAAGATAAAAAAGGTATCTGTAACAAAATAAAACCATAAAATCACATTCCACTTGACCTAAAAAGGGAGGGGTGTATTTATTCAAGCAACAAAATACATCTTCCACTGAGGGAAGATATTTTTGTATGTATTGCACAATTGGCTATCTGAATTGTCATGTGTGTTTTAGATATAATGAGCAATACATTTCCCACATGGCAGAACACCAAACATGAAGCATTTTCTGTTTCAACTATATGACATACTCTGGAGAGAAGATGAAAATGGGCTGTAATCTTGTCATTACACTCATAGCAAGCATTTGAAAAGAGAGATAGTTTATTTTCTAAAGCAGATGATGTGCCCTAACACTATATATAGATTTTAGTTGCTTAACAATTTAGTTTCCTCTTCTGCGCTAGCTAATTAACCACACAGCAACTGAAAAATAGTTATTTTCAAAGAAGTTCTTCCCAAATTGTATGTGTACTGAATCACCTGTCTAATTACTATTCCATGGTTCCATTTGCATTTTTTCAAACACACCGTACTACACATGGTTCTATTCATTATTCATTTTCCAATCAATATATTTGAGTAACACTGAGTAGGCAGTAGAGACACAGTTCTTATAGAACTTAGAATCTAGAGGAGGTTTAAAGATATTAATTAAACTAAGTAAATAAATAACTATGGCAAATAGTTCCAAGCATTAAAGTGGAAGATTTTGATAAATAGAGGTTAACTTTCTCAATAAAGCTGGGAGAAGGTTTCAGCTTGTGCTGGGCAAGAGCAGAGGAAGAAATGTTTCTGGTGGAGTACAAACACCCCAAGAAGGGAAGGCTAAGGGAAATTATGAAAGACTGATAAGTCAGAGTGCTTGGAAAGGAAAGAGAAAGAGGCAGGGATAGTCTAGTCATAGATGAGAATGGAAAAGAAAGGAGGAGATGAGACAGGGTTTTGTAAGCCATGTTAGCAGGATTAAATTCACCTTATGGGAAGCAGGGGAATGACAGCAGTTTTGTATTTTCAAAACTTAACTTAACTGCATGTAGAATGTGACTTAGATATAGGACAGAATAGATGCAAGAAGCACAACTGTGGCTTGGACTAGAATGGCTCTTTTTATGATGGAAGAAAGGAAACTTCAACAGAATTGTGTTTTGGTGATTTAAGAATTTCTATATCATGTTACTCTCAAATAGTAAGTTGTGATCTCTCAGGAACTCTTGAAATTTGTCACCCCCAGCTTCCCATTCCCACGTCAGCATACATTAGAACTCTAAGCCCAAAGAGGTGGCTGCTCTGAGGACAAAGGTTCCTCCACCTACTCCCCTCAGACAGTTTCATCTAGAATCATGTAATTCAATCTGTGCGGACTATGGCTGCTTTGTCCGCTCCGTGACTTCACTGTCAGGGCTCCTGTAGTAATTAAAGAATTACTTTAATTCTTCAAGTAAACTGAAGTTAACAACTTCTCACACTCAAAACAGTATGGGAATATGATTTAAAGAATCACCAAATCTGCTTATTACTAATTTCCAAATATGAGCTGTGCATACTAGCACACATTTGTGGAAAAGCTGTAACCAGTCCAAAGAAAATTGAGAAAAATAAGGATAAGAGATCATGTGATTAAAGTAAAGTGATAAAAGTAGTGGTTGCTTTGTTGTCGGATGTTTTAAAATATTCTTTTATGGCGAAATATAACATAGCCAACTTTTTGTCAGTTCCCTATTACAGTATTTTAATTTGTTTTTCTCTGAAGTTTAAATGTCTAAGAATTACTGTTCTAGTTCAACTAATTGTCTCATAAGGTAAACTATAAGCTTAGAAATACTCAAGCCTCAGAAATGTTCCCCAACCCAAATTTCTTCTTAAGGTGTCTGTTACTGGAGAAAAAAAATGGAAAAGAGGAAGAGAAATGCGTTATTTGTCAAAACCAGCAAGACTCTCTTTAAAAAGCTTCCTGACCCTGAAGTAACTGCAAAGTTCCAACCCTAGTCCTCACTCTCCGCTTGCCTCCCTGGTTTTGTGGCTTTTAGAAAGATAGAGATTGCGTGCCCCCATGGAAACACTGGCCCCCGTGTAGCAAAGCAGCATGATACAAAATGAAGGATCCCCCAATTTGCCACCTGGGAAACCAGCGTGTTGGTTGTCTCTTAGGTGAAAACTATCTTGTAATTCATGTGCTTTGAATTTCCAGTGTCACCAATTATTTTTCTTTAATTCTATTTACTAGATAGTCTAGTGTTTCTGGTATAGGTAGGAAAAAAATAAAGGCAGTTTTTAGTGTCACATACTGATGACAAACATTTCTACACTGGAATTGTGTTTGTCCTTGTCATCTGTGTGATTCATGCAAAATGCTCTTAAAGTTGTATTGGTGAAAATAATAGGTTTCCTTTCTTCCATGGATTTTATTTGCTTCTTTTTTGCCTTGCTAGAAAACATATTTCTTAATAATTTATAGCACATAATTTTAAGTGTTTTAAGTGTTTTTAAATACATATATTACAGATGCCAAATACTCCCATAAGTGCAGGTTCTGTCAGCACAAAATTATTAACCCCCCGAAAACAAGTGAACATTAAACAATGTTTGTGTCACTAGAGAGTCCAACAAACAAAACCTATTTTATTTCTATGAGTTACAATTGCCGTTATGGTCTAACAACCATTGCCATGTAGAATTGACAAGCTGTATTTTTTTAAATGTGGGACTAAACTGTGTCTTGCCAGTATATTTCAAATGTACACACTCTTGAACAATGTTTTGTAATTCATTTACTTAGGAAATCACAGCTCAGATGCAGCATCTGGTTTTCAGTGAGCTCTGGCTTTTTCCCCATTTTTCCATCTGGATTGACTGAGGTACAAGTCAATCAAGTGTGGAGCCAAAGGTCTCACAGCAAGATAGAATCTGGTCCAGGAATAAAGTCCAAGAGTTGTCCTTGCAAGCACTCTACCATGAGCCTTCTTTATAAAGAGATATTATTTTATTAATTCTATTTTTAAAGCATAGATGACTGCAGCCTTGCTGCTGTTAAAATTGTACATTTGACTAAAGATTGCAGTCATAATAGCCATCATTTCAGAGCATCTGTCACACGACACGTCCAAGTTAGCAGTTTTAATATTCAGCAGCATGGCTTTCTTTGGGAAGCACACATCCCATTTTTGAAGACCTCACTATATAATCAACCACTAAAATAAAGTGACCAGCAAAATGTATCCTCCACAAAGCAGAAAGCCCAGGATTTTTAGAAAAAAGGCCTAAGTTTAATACCCAGTTCTGCCATTAACTGGCTCTGTGATCTGAGCAGGATCTGGAACTCCTCCATGGTTGTTCAACATCTATAAAACTGGTAAAAATAATACAACATAACTCAAAGTCGTGAAAGTAGTGTTACGAGAGAATAAAGTTTAGATGGCAGCATGTTAATTGGTGTGAAAATATTTTCAATGTCACATGCAGGTAACAATAGTCATTAGACTGGATTAACTTTATGATGTTGCTGAAAATAGAGGAGATAAAAGATCACTGACTAGTGATTGTAACAAGTTATTACTTAGATGATTACATATGAAGTTAATATTGGGCCCAGAATATACTCGTTAAAAATTCAATGTGTGTGATGCTTTTCTGTTTATCTGTGGCAGAGAAAGGATTGCACACCAGACATTTTACAGGCTCTCTGCATGTCCTGGTCTTCTTGTAGTTAGGTGGGTCTTTGAGATTAGTTCTGCAAAAACGGCTTTCAGCAGATATGATCTTTGATATTTCCATATAGAAGCATTTAAGACTAGAACTCAGTGTTCCAAGAATGTTTTCCCTTACTATGTTAGTTATCTATTGCTATGGAATAAATCATTCCAAAATTTAACAGATTGAAACAACATACATTATCTCTCAGCTTTTGTAGGTCATGAATCCCTCTGAAGCTGGGTCCTCTATTTCAGGGTCTTTCAAAAGGCTGCAATAAAGATGTCAACATGAAAGCATAAGAACTCTAGAAGAAAAGGTTGGAAAAACTCTGCTAGATATCAGCCTAGGCAAAGAATTTGTGAAGAAGACCCCAAGGACAATCACAGCAATTACAAAAATAAATAAATGGGACTTGATTAAATTAAAAAGCTCTGTACAGCCAAGGAAATAATGAACACTGCAAATAGACAACCTACAGAATGCAAGAAAATATTCATAAGCTATATATACAATAAACAGCTAATAATCAAAATTGACAAAGAACTCAAGCAGATCAGCAGAAAAAAACAAACAACTCCATTAAAAAGTCAGCAAAAAAAAATTAACAGAAGCTTTTTAAAAGAAGATAGAAAAATGGCCAATAAACATAAAAAATGCTCAGCATCATTAATTATTAGGGAAACACAAATTAAAATCACCGTGAAATATTATCTTACCCCAGTTAGAGTGGCTTTTATTAAAAAGTTCAAAAACAATAGATGTTGGCATGGATATAGAGAGAAAGGAATGCTTATACACTGTTGGTGGGATTGCAAATTAATACAACTTCTATGGAAAACAGTATGGAGATTCCCCAAAGAACTAGAAGTAAACCTACCATTTGATCCAGCAATCCCACTAGTGAGTATTTACAGAAAGGAAAAGGACTCATTTTATCAAAAAGACACCTGTACACAAATGTTTATTGCAGCACAATTCACAATTGCAAAGATGTGGAATCAACCTAAATGCCCATCAATTCATGGGTGGCTTAACAAAATATGGTGTATGTATACTATGAAATACTATTCAGCCAGGAGGAAGGATGACTTAATACCTTTTGCAACACTATGGATGGAACTGCAGACCATTATCCTAAGCAAAATATCTAAAGAATGGAAAAACAAACACCACATGTGCTCACTATTAATTTGGAACTAACTGATGAGCACACATGTGCATTGAGGAAAGTATAACTCAATGGAAATCAATCGGGGGGAGGCGGAAGAGGGGCTGAGCTAAATCCTACCAAATGGGTACAGTGAACACTATCTGGGTGACAGGCACATTTATAACCCTAACTCAAGCATTACAAAAGCAACTATTGTAACCAAAAACATTTGTACCCCCATAATACTTTGAAATCACAAAAAAATAAATTTAAAAATAAAGATGTCAGCTAGAACTGGGATCTCATCTGAAAATTCAATTGATAATGGATTCACTTCTAATCCCACTTACTTGGTCCTTGGTTAGGTTGAGTTCCTTAGGAGTTGCTGCGTAGTCTCAGTTACTTGCTGGGCATAAGCTGCAAGCCACCCTCAGTTCCTTGCCACATGAATCTCTCAACATGGCAGCTAGCTTTGTCAAAGCCAGTAAAAGAGCAAATCAACTAGTAAGGGGGAAGCTACAACTTTTTGCATCCCAAGAACAAACATGGCATGCCTTCAATGTTGTTGTAATCTAATAGTTAGAGACAAGTTAATCAAGGGAAGGGCGTTACACTAGGCCATTTATACCAAGAAATGAGTTTTCTGGTAAACCATATTAGAATCTGTCTGCCACACCTATCACAAAGTTTACCTGAAAGATGAAATAGCCACTGTCAGCTTGATTCTTGAATGACTATGTGGAACAGAGCCTCCAGTCACCTCTGCTGGATGTGTACCACTGAGATATCAGTGTTATCTTGTGATCCTTACTAACACAACATGTATTCAGTTTGATCCTTACAGCAGGGATCTTTATTTTTTTTTTT
>CM052436.1:78625235-78655502 GCA_028533085.1 Varecia variegata | reverse complement strand
AAAAAAAAAAAAAAGATCCTGGACAAGGAAGGTACAATAAGTCAGATGGCAGTTCTCTGTCCCTGAGTCACATGCAGCAGGAATAAAGAGGCAGAGAAAGAGGAGGGAGTGTGTGGCAACTAGCAGTATATATAAGGAAGTAGAGTGTGAGTAACTTTAAGTTCTTAGGCAAATGCCTGAATGTGCCATTTAAAGGAAGTAGTGGGAAGAGGTAGCCCAGTCTGGCAGGCAGTAAAGATGCCTCTAAGTTCTTATCTCTGGCCACTGGCTTGAGCCATTTGTTTGTGACATAAAATTGAAAACTGTGTCAAGGGTGACTGAGCCCTATTTCTGGTATGAAAAAGTTAAACTTGTATTCAAAATAGATACCGAGGGGAACATAAAATTATAAGAATTCACTAAGTACTATTAGCCATTGTAATATATCTGATTTACCCTCATATTTTTACCAATTTTAACATAGGTCTGGTCTTCAAACATCTTAAATTATTTCATATATATATATGTATATATGTGTATATATTCTTCATCAAATCAACCTTATACTCTGCTAACAAAACTCATCTTCCCAAATTGGCTATATAATATAACCTAATTGGCTATAAAATAATTCACATTCACAGAGGATATAACTGATATAATAAACCACTTATTTCCATAATATTTATGGTGGCTTTGTTTTCCTGACTGAGTTATGACAGACACAATATGTAAAGTTTAAAGCACATATTCTTTGACCTAATTATTTCCCCTTTATTTATCCATTATAAGTAACATTCATCTACAGACATAAAAAATGAATAGCATTACTCAATATTTCATTGTAATAGAAAAAAACCCAAAACATTGAAATATCTATCAATAATGAGGTGTTTAATATATTATGAAATGTTCTTATGCTTGGGAATACTATACAGCAATCAAAAATATGTCTAGATCTTTCAGTGAGAGTCACTGATATTGAGAGTTTGTCAATATATGTAGTAAGTGAAAAAGAGCAATGCAAAAAATACATACAATTTATGATACAATACTTAAAAAAACAAATGTATTGGAGAAAAGTCTAGAAGAATTTTCCAAAAATTTTTACTTCTTGAGAAGGATGTGTGTTTGAATAATGGGGCTAAAAGGGCTCTTTTTTTTTTTAAACTTACTTTGCCTTTGTATTATTTACTTTATTTCAGAGAGAGTTTATTCACATGCTATGCACTTATTCTAAACAGTATGTAGAATGGCAAATATCAACCTCATAGTGAACTGCATAATGGAGACCTGATGTGTTATTGTTTATGTTTGTTTACCTTTTGTTTAACAACCACATCAGAACAAACAGCTAGAGGCGTCTGCTAGAATGCTAATGATATTTTTTTAAAGTACTGGGAAAGATGGAATGATTCTCTCAAGCAGCACTGGTCACAATCCTATATAGGGTTTAATCTTCAATTGGGGGTACCATATTTCATAAGGAAAATTAATACCCAGTGTGACTCCAGGGTATGATCAAGATATAGAACCCATGTGATATTAAACACTTTAAATCCTGAGAATATTCACAAGGAACAAAGAAGGCTATGTCACTTCTGAAGATGTTAGTTTGAAAGCAGCAGACTACTTGCTTAAACAAACTTCTTACATAACAAGAGAGGTCCTGGTAAACACTTTCAGGATGGGTTGACAGAGACACTTCTGTATGATTATCTTAATTTTTCCCCTCCTAGTTGCAAAATGACCCCAAGAATCACATGCTTTCATAGAAATATTAAAGGCTGAGATAAAGGGAGGGCAGTGTCATTTTTCCTGCATCACTAGTTAGGTGTCATCAAGCATAACTTCCACCTGTCTACCTATCAGCCACTGTGGAGAGAAAATGGCTACATGGTGACACCATCTGAACTAATAACCTCTAAAAGCCATTCCAATTCTAAGATACTACCCTCTGCAAGTACCTCTACAAATGAACTTAATCCACACAGGAGAGGCAAGCATCCGGTACTCTTAGAGAAGTAGAGTATAACTTTATATTTTTAAAAATTTCAAAGTCCAAAACTTAAAGTCGGGTTGTTTAGCTAGTAAAAATAGTAGTGGGTTATATGCAGTCATGGAATCAAAGTATTATATCTATTTACTAAGCTACCTGTAATAGTAGTGGTTTCATAATCAAGGTAAAGAAAAAAATAATTATTTTGCATGTTTACAAGTGTCATTTAGAAATAAGAAAATTGATAAAGACCTCTGATGTGAATTTTTTGAAATACCAATCTAAATGTACTATTATATACCCTGAGATATAAAGCATATCCTCATAAGAAAAAAAAATTGCGGTAAGAACATTTAATATGAGATCTACCCTTTCAAAAGAATTTTGAATGTTCAAGTACAGTATTGCTAACCATAGTTACAATGTTGTACAGCAGGTCTCTAGAACATATTCATCTTGCTATTATTTTAGATTCTACTCTTTAAAATTCAGTACCATATTCCCAGATTCTGTGTTTCTCTATGTGCTCGGCCAATTCCTTTCTGTCACCATTATCTACTAAGTTTCCTCTTTATATGAAGCTCATCATTATTTCCAATTCATATCCACTGAGAGGATGGATTTAGAAGCTAGGTAGTGATTATACCACAGTAATTTATAAAGGTCTTCTTAGAATTGGTGCATTTTACATGTGCTAATGACTAGCCCACTGAGTTTGACTTTCCTCACTATGACTGTACCTGCAAAGACGCTGCACAGGGCATCAGCCTCCATAACAATGGAAAGGCAGATGGAGGCACCTATTCATCAAATCTAGACATCTAGTTTATTCACTAACCAGTAAGTACTGACCATTACATTGACTCACTATCTCCCTCACTATACTGAACTCCCAAGGCTATTTAATGGCTTCTTAATTATTTGCTTATTAATTTTAAATCCAATCATTAGATTTATGCTATATTTTCACCACCTCTTAAATCTAAAATGCTATGTTTATTTTTGTCTTCTCTATTGACATATAAATTATCTATCGGCTGTAAATTGACATGCAATTTTCAATACATTGTGAAGTTTGACCAGCTTTCAGCTAAAAAAAAGGACACGTTTGTCCCACAGCATTAAAAGTAATCAACAGATAGCCTATGACCTGAGCTTGAATTAAATTAAGTATCTGAATGATTTATGGAGAAGAATATGTTGGGATGAATACCATTCTTTTGATATTTAATTTAATGCCTGCTAACAAAGTATGATTCATATTATAATTTTAATTATATTTTTTAAATTAAATTAATTTTATTCAGTTTCACAGACATTATTCAAAACTCTATATTGTTGAATGGATCTTTACTCTTGAGTTTTCACTATTAAGATTGGGATCAGGACATGCAAGGACTTCTGATAACAATCGCCCAGGATCAGACCAAATTTCACAGGTTAAGGGCACAGTCCTCTGCAAGATTGCCCTTACTTCAGACACCAGATGTATGCTTGGGGGTCCTCAGGCCATCCTTACTTCCGACCTGATAGATACACATTCAGGGGTTCCCACTACCTTCTCATTTTCAATAATTCATTAGAACACTCACAGAACTCAGTAAAGCACTATACTTAATGATTACAGTTTTATTATGGCAAAAGGATAGAAATCAGAACCAACTACAAGGAGAGATGTCTAGGGTTAGATCTGAGAGAGTTCTAAACATGAAGCTTTCATTGTTTCTAGAGATGCATTACCCTCTTGGCACAAGGATGTGTGACAATATGCAGAGTATTTCCATCCAAAGAAGTTACCTGAGCTTGGAGTCCAGACTTTTATTGGGGTTTCATTATGTAGACACAATTGATTGAATCATTGGCCACCTGGTTGAACTCAATCTCCAGCCTCTCTCCTCTCCCTAAAGGTTGGTCTGATAGCATTTGGCTCAAAGTCTCAACTCTCTAATCACATGGTTGGTCTTTCTGGCGTGGCCAGCTTTCATCCTGAGTCATCTCAGGAGCATGAGCTATTTAGGAGTCCACCATGTATCACCTCATTAGCCAACACTATTAGGTATGGTCCAAAAAGCCTGTCATAAATAACAGAGATACTCCAATCATTCAAGAAATTCCAAGGATTTAGAAATTACTTTTCAGGAACTGGAGACAAAGATTTCAGCAAAATTCTTTATTCCAAGAGTTTAGAGCCTACTTCTCATGAATCAGAGACCAAAAAAAAAAAAAAAAAAAAAGCCAAATTCTTTATTACAAAAGGCAGAAAATTAAAGAGAAAGAGGGATTTTGTTATGTATATGTTTCTCTATTTCATATGAAATTCAAAATTTCTTAGGCCCATACAGGGAAGTGTCAGCATAGTACACTGAAAGTAGTAAAATAGAGTTGATGTTCGATACTGGTGACCTTTTTCTTATATCATCCATCCCCTAATAGTCAATAGCTCATTTGGAAGAGAAGCATAAAAATAAAGGAGATTTGTGTACAATGTGTATCCATTAGTTGGAAAACCAGCAGGGCAAAATATTATCCTACCATATGTAGACCTACAAAAAGTCCCCTTCCCCTGACTTAGTCAAAACTAGCTGTTCTTAGGACTTGTGCTTTGATAAACTATGAAGGTTTTATTTTTTACTATGACAATAGGCTATGTGTTTACCCTGATTCTGGAACAGACCTATACTTCCTTTTTTAGTTTTGGTTTTCGTTCGGTCTATTTTTCTTTTTGATTTATGTAAACATTTGAAACATGCCTATCCTAGAAATAACAGCCTTTTTCTTCTGACACAATAGTTCCCCACCCAAAAAAAAAAATCAAAATAACTAGGAAAAAATAATTCTCCAAATAGAAAATATACAGTTTTATAAAAATATATTTATCTTCTTTTTTTCAGAAATATCATGGAACTATGGTATTTCATGCAGTGTATTGTTCCCTAATAGTATACCCTACGTTTTGGAGAGAGCTTTCAATAATGCTCTGACCTAAATAATGAAAGCCCTGGAGATTAGCTTATTTAGAAAACTCTTGATAGCTTAGCAGGGTGAACTAAAAGAGTGCTACTCGCTATAATTCCAGGGATATAAAAGACAAAGAGCTATCAAATAATTTATTTGCTTCTTCATTATAATATGCACATTTTGAAATCATCCAAAGAACTTACTTGAATGTTTATATAACTCCAATATTAAACCACCTATAAAAAGAACTAAGAGTGAAATAAAATATGTTAAACTGACTTTTCTAATGAAATTTAGCCACTTTAAGGGAAGTAATTCACAAATATGTGAGTCTTTTCTTAAAAATGGAAGCCCAGGCCGGGTGCGGTGGCTCAAGCCTGTAATCCTAGCACACGGGGAGACCGAGGCGGGTGGATCGTTTGAGCTCAGGAGTTTGAGACCAGCCTGAGCAAGAGCGAGACCCCGTCTCTACTAAAAATAGAAAGAAATGATTTGGACAGCTAAAAATGTATACAGAAAAAAAAATTAGCCAGGCATGGTGGCGCATGCCTGTAGTCCCAGCTACTTGGGAGGCTGAGGCAGAAGGATTGCTTGGGCCCAGGAGTTTGAGGTTGCTGTGAGCTAGGCTGACGCCTCGGCACTCTACTCAGGGCAATGGAGTGAAACTCTGTCTCAAAAAAAAAAAAAAAAAAAAGGAAGCCCAATTCTTGAAAGAGTCAGCAAGACAAAGACTCTTATTTGAGTGCTTATGAGACACACACACACACACACACACACACACACACACACACACTGTCAGGCAATGGAAATGCATTAAAATGGTTCCTCAAGTTGCTATTTACATTCAGTAGTCATCATCACTTTGGATGCATAAGGTAATCTCATTTATTGAATTCTTTGAGTAAAATCAATTCTAAATAAAGTCATATATGTTTGAGTAAAATCTGAAACTGAAGCAATCCTCCACGCTCTCTGTTGAGAGTGATTACTCTCATCTACCACAAACAGACCTAATGTTGCTATATAATGAGAGTAAGAACATATTTTTAAATTCCATGATGTTTTTGCTTCATGGACTCTTTATCTCACTTTTTTTGTTTATTCATCCCTACGTCCAAGAGTGTAGTGAACGTTATGACAATTTGTACATACAAATGTACAGGATAGATACTGTGGTTGCTTAATAAATCATGGAATTTCACTAAAGGAAGAAAAATCATCTAAATATGGTCAAAATCATTAAAATTATAGAACCAAGTATCTTCCAGGTGGAGAAAACTCATCATTCAAAATGCTCAATGGCTAAAGTGATTCTGACTTTCCAAAGAGACACATTTCATTAAGCATATGAAATTTGCTTCAAAACTAGTTGGTGATTTTTATCTAACACAGTTAGGAGAATTTTAATTCATATTCAAAAATGAATTGCACTTGCAAACAAGGTTGTATATTCAGTCTTGCAAATCATAACTGTCTTTGAAATTGTCATAAATGCACTGCTTGAGAATTACCCCATGTAATGTGCAACAATTACCTTTATATTAGGCTTTGATCAATTGTAGCATATTTCTCCAAAATTATCAGTCATAAAGAAGAGCCTTCAGCAAAAATGAATCCTAAAAACAGTTTGTTGCATTGGCATTTACTCAGAAACATGGAAAAAATAGTTCATTTATGTTTTTCACTCCTTTATATTCAGATGGTTTTCTTGACCTCATTTCTTATATTGCCTCTAAAGCAATATACCTGAACATTTCCTGATGTTTTACTTAATTTTTTTACAACACAAAGTTTTCAATAGTGAATAAAATAGGTAATTATCTAAAAGATAGCTTTGCATTGGTTTGCCAGATGTCATTTTTCAGAAGTGCTTTGTTGTTGCAAATGATAGCCTGTTGGAATACTGTTTCCTTTTAATTAAATAGCAATCTAATTTCTGTGAGACTTTATGATAAGCATTAGTAAAATAAGACCATACCTCAAACCTTTATTAGCCGAACTGATAGCAAAATATCCAAAACTCTAGAAGATTAAAAAATTGTGCCTAGGGTAAAGGTATTAGTTTTATGGAGCATAAAATTTATACAATTTTGGAGAGTTAGATTTCTAAACAAATACAATATTATAAATACAAAATTAGGCCTAGGATAGGGTCAGTGAGGGTCCCTAAAACTTAACATTCTTTACCTTTGTGGTAAACTCACTCTGACTACCCACTAAAACATCTCTGTATATTTGTTTTGAAACAGGTAAAATCACCAAATCTACATTAAATCTTCTATGATATTTCACCAATTGAAAACTAAGAATTAAAACCAATTGTAAGATGAAAAATAGGCCAAGTGCTACCAGAGGTCATGATAAAAACCAAAGCTTTCTTATGAACAAAAAATTGGTGGAAATTAAGGTAAACCCGATCATTATAGAACTCTATCATCTCCTCCCTTTGAATCCATAAGCAAGGGAAGACCAAATGACAATTTTTCTTCGGTTTTGTTGTTGTTTTTGTTTTCAATCTAGCCAAAGAAATTAAAATCCACTGGCCCTTACAAGTATCAATAAATCTATGACCATACAGTAAAGTCTGAGGTTACACAAATTTTGAAGTTGTAAAGGGAAAAAAAAGGACTTATAGTCAAATTATGATTCTGCCTTTTACTGTGTTTGTTACTCTGTGGGTATAATTGAATCTTTCTTGGATTGAATTTGCTCATCTATAAAAGATATACCAAAACCCCTACTTGAAAGTGGCATTGTAAAAATTAGAGATAATTTATTTAAAATGGTTGACATATAGGAGATTAAGTAAATAGTAGTTTCTAACATTATAACTGTCACTAGTATTATCCTCTAACATTATTAATTGCCTATATTTAGTTATACATCTTACAGTTCTCTGTATGATTATGCACAACTGAAATATGGTTTGCTCTTATTATGAGTATATAGGGCTATGGATAAATTGTGTGTGGCTATGATTTTGTGCATCATTCAAAGCCATTTGGCTATACAGGGTAATCTAAAAATTGTATTCAAGTGAAAGTTGGAATTGTTCTCACATTTTTCCATATTCTAGAAAAAAACAGAGACTGTGACTTCTGCTTAAGATGTGGAATGTTTGAGAAAGCATTACTTCCACACTACAACAACAGCAAATTCACAACTTTTCTGGAATCCATCAGAGAGTTGAGGTCTCAGGGCAAACAACTAAACCAAAAATCTAAGCAGAAAATCCACCTCCATGAATAAAAAGAATATAAGCACTTGCTTACCTTGGGGAAAATCTACCTGTAGCCAAAGAAGATAACATGAATAAATCAGGTAAAAATTTAGCCAATTTCTGTAGGCCGACTGAGGGCAGGAATGAGAATATAGAATTCCTGTGATCTCAGATGCAAGGTGAATTCATACATAGACAAAGACTTGTCTCCAAAGACCTCACATCATGCTGACAAGAAAGATCGAGTAGGGTCCACTCATGGTCTGAAAAAACTCCCCTCAGAGTGCAAGTGTTAGGGAGGAAAACAGCGGTGCTGTGGAAAAGGCACAAAGTTCTGCCTGAGCTCTTCTCACCTATCTCCCCAGTGGAAGACTTAGGGCAAGACAGAATTAAGCAGCTGGGGTTAGGACAGCTAACTCTTGTTGTCCTTAGGGTACTGATGAAGAACCACTGCAGCTGAGGTAAGGGGACAGAAAAATAACCCTCTATTCCTGGGGCTAGATATCTCAGCAGGCTTTCTTTTTGTAGAACTTGCCAAGATAATTTTAAAATTTATACGTAAAGACAAATGAACTAAATGAGTCAAGGACAATTTTGAAAAAGGAAAACAAAGGTTGAGAAATCACACTGATTCCTAAACTTATTATCAATCTGCAGTAGTCAAGATAATTCTATGTTGGAAAAAGGATATGCCTATAGTCCAATGGAACTGAATGGTGAGCTTAGAAACAGACCTACACAAATATGTTTAATTGCTTATCAATGAACATGTGAGGAAATTCAGTGGAAAAGGGATAGATTTTCAACAAATGGTACTAAATACAAATTGAATATCCATAGGAAAAATATAAAGAAATTTCATTCATGCATCTTACCTTATATAAAAATAAATCATAGATATGAGCTATTAAAATACTGATTGATAAACTGGAATTTATCAAAATTTAAAACATCTACTCTTCAAAACACAAAATTAAACAATAAAGGACAAGCCATAAACCAGAGAAAACATTTTCTAAATACATATGTTATTAAAAGCTAGTATCCAAAATATATTAAAAATTCCCAAAAGTCAATAATAAGAAAACAAAATGGATAAAAGATTCGAATAGAAATTTCACCAAAGGGGATATAAGGATATAAAATAAACACTTTAAATGATACTCCATACAATTAGTAAGTAGGGAAAAGTGAGATAGCACTACACTTTTATTATAATGATTAAACTAAAATGGACACAAAGTGCTGATGAGGATGCAGAACCACCACAATGCTCACATAGTTGTGATAGGAATGTAAAACCGTACACCACTTTAGAAAACATTGTGATAGTTGCTTATGCAGTTAAACATATCCTCATCCTATATATCATCCAGCAATCTTACTCCTTGGTATTTACCCAAGTGAAATGAAAACATATTTTCACACAAAAACCTATACAAAATGAAGGAGGGAGGAATAGAGGGAACCCATCACATCAAGAACTAGGTGCAGGAGTCCTCATAATCCCCACCGGCCTGAGACCCCTCTCTCCCATGCAGACACAACTAGTGACCTGGCCTGCGGAAACCCCTTTCACCTCCAGGAGCACCTCCAGCAGGAGCCCCATTGGCGATAGGTAAACCAAGCAGATCAAAATAGCAAAGCAAAGACTCTAAAAATTAAGCTTTCATTAGTAATACAGCCCACAAAGTAAGCCAGAATGCACACGCTAAACCTAAACAGGATGACTGCCTGCTAAAATAAACAATTTAAATAGGACCCAGAATTATTGTTAATATACTGGTTGTGATATTATACTATAGTTTTGTAAAATATTACCATTAGGGGACACTAGCTAAATTGCACACATGATCTCACTTTGCTATTTCCTACAAGTGCGGGTGAATCCAAAATATCTCAATTATAATGTCAATTAAAATGCAAACAAAAGTCCTATATATTAATGTTTATATAGAAATTTTATTTGTAATTACCTCCAAACTGGAACCAACCCAAATGTTTCTCCACTGTGGAATAGATAAATAAATTGTGGTATATTTATAAAATGAAAAACCAATTAGCAATAAAAAGGAAAAAGCTATTGATAATATGTAACAGCATTTTAAAATTTCAAATGCATTATGCTGCCAGACGCAAGAGGCTACATATTTTATAATTCCACTTATATAACATCCTTTCAAAGCCAAAACTATGGAGGAGTAAAAACCAAGGCTGAGGATGGGGACAGTGAGTGATTGTTAGAGGCATGATAGAACTTGTGGGAATAGAACTTTTCTTATGTTTTATTCTATATCCTGATTGCAGCTTTGGTTATATAACTTTATAATTTTTCAAAACTTTCATAATTTCACAATAAAAAGTTACAATAAAGTTTTCTATATGTAAATTTTACCATGAAGAAAATAGAAAAAAAAGGTACAAGAAACTACATGAGTTTGCCAGAATATTCAAGACCTATTATTTATCATAAAAGGTAAATTATTTTCCTCCTTTTGTTACAGTCTATAAAAACATTAAAACTCTTAATATCATCCACAACCCTGCCTTCCCAAGATGTTACAATCTCTCATTTATTCATGTACTGCATAGATGTACCGTAACTCTACAACTGATTTCAACACATATTCTGTTTTTCTACTTATAAGTATTTTTTAATAGAAACATGTTCATAATGACCATTTCCCATCGGTACATTATTCTATCCAGTTAAGGTATAATTGCTTTAGCCTTTCCTCATTGGTAAACATTTGGGCTACATTAATTTTTTTGGCACTATTTAAAAAACTCCATTTAACATCTTGATACACATAACCAATTTTTCTTTTGATTTTTTTTCTCTTTGGAGTAAATTCCAGTACATGGAATAATAGCAAAGGGGATAGACACTTAATTTTCCCTCGTAAATATTACTCATATTTTTCCAAAAAGATTTTTGCTTATGTTCCTACCCACAATGGAAATTTTAACAATTTTATAATCTCTCATATTCACCAGTATGTGGAAATGATATATATAATATTTCAACTTAATATGTAAGTAATGGAGTATTTTGCTTTAATTTCCATTTTTTTGTGCATTACTGATTACATTACATAAAAAGTTTGTTTCTGATTTCATATCCATTTGCAGCATGGTCTACTCATATCCTTTGTCCATAGATAATTTTAATGTACAAGCATAGCAATTTTGCTATGCATAAGCTTTCTTTTCCTAAATGTTTCTTTCTAGATGTTATGACAAATTACACTAAGAAATTCTACTAATTAAAATGAATCTAGGGATGGTGTGTTGTCCATCAGCAACTATTAACAGCATAGTGGTTCCCATATAGTAGCACAAGGGGCTCAAAAAATATTGGAAGGAAAGAAGGAAGGAAGGAAGAAAGGAAGGAAGAAAGAAAGGAAGGAAGTTAGTTGGGGGGAGGGAGAGAGGGAAGGAGGCAGAGAACTCATTCCGCAATGGGGAAAGCAGTTATAAACAAGAAGTATTAATCTTAACAGGCAGGTCTGGGAGAAGTCTTTCTGAGAAAACCCTAACATTTATAAGATTTGTGGTCCTTATTCTCTCTTGAATCAGCTTTGAATCACACTGTATTTCTATGATGTACTAAAACTGTATTGCTTTATTCCTTTGCTTTAGAGGACATTACAAAAAGAAGCACAGATTCAAAATAAACTACTGACCTCAGTAAATTTGCATTATAACAGTCAAATATGTATATAAATGGTTTCTTCAGCCAACTATATCAATAAAATGAGCAGATAATTTTCATCTGATGAATCAAAAACCAGTACCCATCTTTAAATATGATGCTGATATAGATAGAGCAGTAAAGTCACATTGAATAGGTTGTCATAGTCACAACACTTTCTTTAGTTTGTCATATTTTGCTGATTCTTGTTGCAGATATTAAGAAATGCTTGTCATATTTTCCCCCTTTTAAATTTTACCTATTCAACTTTAAAATGTACTTTTATTTCTAAAGTGACGATAAAGTATCTGTAACTGAAATACTATATTTATATCTAAGAAAATGTGATAACTTTGAGAGTATCTGCCTTTGAGGGGTTTGATTATTTATTTTACAGAGAGGAAAAATTTCTAAAGCAGGGGAGGTTTGCTACTATAGACCAAAACTGCTCAGCTTCATTTTGTTTTGTTTAATTCCTCCTCTCCTGTCATTGTACAGTGTAAGATACCAACATTATTAAGATGAGGAATTTTTGTTTGTCAGGTGAAATGGCAAAAGTAACATCTATATTTCTGCCAGAATAGTGGGAATAATGAGAAATCCATCTTTGACAAGAAGTAGCAAAATCACAGATTGGTAATTCCATGTGAGAATTTTACTATACAAAATCTTCTCCCCTTGCCCTATTTCAGAAAGAACAGCTCGTGGGATACTGGTGGCCCATATGGAGTGCTCAGAGCCAGTTCTGCTAATGCTGAATAATAATGTGTGCATCAGAGCAAAGATGCAATAATCCTAGCAAGTGGGGACGTGGTAATTGGTGACTGACATTGAAGGTTTTCAGAGAGACCAGAATCAAACATTTTTCTTTTTACTATGAGTGACAGAGCTTTCCATTGTCACAATAAAGTCCCCTGTGCGGTAGCTTAGTAAAATGAAAGCAGACATTATTTGGAACATTAGCTATAAGTCATGCAAAATTCTGCGGCTCCAATTAGCATTTGAATAATAAATTGAAATGAACCCAACAAATAACATGTCTGAAGCAGTGGAAAATATATACTTAAGTATATTACTATCCAAGGTGGCAAAGGCACAAATGAATGTTGGAGTTTGACATAAAACTGTCCATTATTTGATTCATTAATATTTATGAAAACTTACAAATGGTTTATGATTTTCATTTCCTGAATTGAATCATATGACATGAATTTGCCAGAGAAGTCAATTAATATTTGCAATACATTCCATTGTTGCAATAATTGGTAGAATGGCTTAAGATAGCAGACTCTGGGATTCAAGGGATCCCCAGAATGACATATTTTCCAAAGTCTACATTAAAGACAAAGAAGACAATTTGAGATTGTTAGAAAGAAATCACAATAGAGAAAAAAATCTGATTGAGATTAAAGATAATGTAGTTGAACTCTGTGGGATCAGTGGTATTACCATAAAAACAAATATTTGAAGGGGGAACATGGGAGAAGAGACCAAGGAATTTTTGATATAAGCAATGAAGTGTTTAGGGAAGATTTAGTTTACTTGTTCATTCACAGATTCAATTATCAAACATTTATTGAGTATCTACTACTTCTGAGCCCTTTGGTAAGATCTTGAGATAAAAAGATAAATCTAAAATATACATTTTTAAAGAATCTAACAATCATCAGGGAAGATGACATGTAGAGAGATTGTAAAACAATGTGAAAGTCCTATAATGAAATTATGTACAAGGAAACCATTTAAAAGACTTTAAGAGGGACATTAAATCTTCCTGTAGGCTGTGATGCCTAAACTAAATCTTAAAGAATATATAAATGCTATAAATGTGATCCGTTTGTGATCAGCATAAGAAAAAATATCCACAACATAATTTAAAATATTCATCATTATGATAATGAGAGTGAGACACACATCTAATATTTATGATAAGAAGTATTAAGAACCCTATGAATTTTCAGACAAATATATGACATGCATCCATCATTATAGCAGACATATAATTTTAATAGATATTTTCATATTTTACATGGTTGTTTGAAACTTCCTTTTTCAGTAAATATACTTCTGTTTAGGTCCATGTAGACCTACCTTATTTTTCAGTAATGTCATAGAATCTCATAAACATATGTGTTTTATTTAGAAATACATTATTGATAGTTTTTTTTATTTTATTTTTTTTATCACAAACAAGGTTACAATGATATTCTTGCTATATATTATATATTGTCATGCTGTCATATGTGAAATTCTGGAGATCCTGTAGATAAATGTAGATGACATAGAGGAAAGATCATGGTCTTTGGAAATATAAAAAATCTTTTTTTTTTTTTTTTTTTTTTGGTGATTTAAACAACTTTGACCAAGTGGAACCATAGTTTCATCATAAATAAATTAATCCCTTTCTGTGATTGTGAAGATGGAATAAGATAAAGTATATAAAATTTCCTTTAAGAACTAAAAATTGTATACATGTTTTTATTGCCAGAGATTTTGTGCAGTCATGAGATTATCAACTTGGTCAGCTGTTATGACTTCTCTGAAGCAGGGATATTCATTGAAATTCACACTGAAAAGAGTTGGGGTGCACAGAGCGCTGAGAGGAGGTTGCCAGTGAGCTGGACAGCCATCAGAGTGAACTTCAGAACATCTTAGTGCAAAAAGGCTACTGAGGCTCCTAAATTAAGTACAGGAATTAGAGTTTATGCTTCTCTTTATTGAGGCAAGATGTTTGGTATTTCTGTGATCTCAGTTGTTATGTCTCCTTTTTTAATTCTGATTTTATTTATTTGAATCTTCTCTCTTTTTTTCTTAGTCTAGCTGAAGGTTTGTCAATTTTCTTTATCTTTTCAAAAAATCAACTTCCGATTTTTATCTGTATTTTTTAGTCTCACTTTCATTTATCTCTGTTGTGATCTTTATTACTTATTTCTGTGTACAAATTTTGAGTTTTGTTTGTTCTTTTCTAGTTCCTGAGGTACATCATTAGATAGCTTATTTGAAGCCTTTCTACTTTTCTTGTAGGCATTTATTATTATAAACTTCTCTCTTACTGTTTTTATTGTATCTCATAGACCTTGGTATGTAATCTTTCCATTTTCTCTTTTTCAAGCAATTTCTTAATTTCCTTCTCAATTTCTTCATTCAGCCATTGGTCATTGAGGAGCATATTTTTTCATTTCCATGTGTTTGTGTATTTTTTGAGGTTCCTCTTGTTATCAATTTTTAGTTTTATTTCATTGTGCTAGAAAAGATTCTTGTTATAATTTCTTCTTTTGTTGAATTTGTAGAGACTTGTTTTGTGGACTAAAATATAGTCTGTTCTGGAGATTGTTACATGTGCTGATGAAAAGAATACATAAATAAATATCAGTAGGGCTGTAAATATCAATTAGGACTGTTTGGTCTAGCATAACATTAATGTTTCTTTGTTGCTTTTGTATCTGGAGGATATCTCCATTACTGAGAATGAGGTGTTGAAGTCCCCTACTATTGTTGCATTGCAAACTATCTCTCCCTTCAGATCTGTTAATGTTTGCTTTATATATTTTGAGAGTCCCTTTTCCTTTTCATTATTTTTTTCTTTTTTTCTCCTCTAATTGTATATTTTCAAATAGCATACCTTCAAGCTTATTGCTTCTTTTTTTCTGCCAGATACATTGTGCTGTTGAAAGCCTCTAATGAATTTTTCAGATCAGCAAATGTATTTCTCAATTTCAGATTTCTGTTTGATTTTTTTTTTAATTCATCTCACATTCCTTTATTTTATATAAATTTGTGCTTTTGCTTTGAATGGTTGTATCTGCCTAGTTCTCTCATTAATGAGATACATAAAATCTTCAACATGTTCATTTTATGCTCATATGAGAGTCATGATTTTCCATTTTCTTAAAAAAAATATTCTTTAACAGTAAAACAAATAATTCCCAAAGCCATTACTAAGAACAATTTAAATCCCATTATAACTGATTCCAGAAATCATTTTTTTTTTTTGGCTAACAGAAATTTCTCTGCATTGAATATCAAGTTAAATAAACAGTTTAGAAAATCTATTGTATGATGTTTTGTGGTGATGTATTTATTGTGGTGGGATTTCACCTGGAATGTACATGTGAGTCCCTCTGTGGAAGAGGACATAATATATGAGTGCTACGGTTTAACAAGATGCAAAACCATTAGGTACCGATACACTGAGGAGCTGGAAAATAGTGGAAACCATCATTTGGGGACTCACCAATCTCCTGCATGAATTTTTTAATTATTTCAATCTCTTTGTTAAATTTCTCTGATAAATTTCCTAACTGATTTTCTGTTATCCCAGATATTATTGAATTTCCTTAAAACTGCTATTTTTGACTCTTTGTCAGAGAGTTCACATATTGCCATCTCTTTAGGGTCACTTGCTGGTTTCTTGCTTTATTCCCCCTATTTACTGTTGTTTCTTGTAGACGTACATCAATATCTTTGCATTGAAGGATTAGTCACTTTTTTCCAGTTCTCTGTCTGGCTTGTTGTGTTTTTTATTGGAAATGTTTGCATAGCGATTCTTTGTAACTTAAGTATTGATGTTTTTTCTTTCCTCCCTTCACTAGGTTGCTGCCTCATTTTCAGCATTAGATGATGTATTAAGCCTAGATTTGCCTCAGTTCTAGTAAACAATCAGAGTGTCATCCATTCCAAATGGAGGAGGTCCCAAATGGGATGTCCTGGTAGTATGGGAAGGCTGGCTATGGGTTGTGTCCCAAAGACATGTAGAACAAAATTCCTGCAGTGCGGTGCTACTGAACAGCCAGTCTGATTTGGCTTCACCTTTGTCTAAGTTACAGACCAGAGATTCCAGGGCTGAGGATTATAGTTCTGCTTCCCCTCTTTGTCTCTGGGTATCCTCACTGATATTTCTCTCTCAAGGCATTCCTGGTGCTTCCTGTGAGTTAAGACAGGGATAGATCTCCTGCCAGGGAATGCAAGAAGTGGGGAAGCTGGTTTTCCACCTTGATCTCACTTATTCCAGTGTAGAACCTATGATTTGGAAGGGATTTTCTGTGAGCTTGGTGCTGGCAAACTGGGGGAGGGGCATCATGGATATGGAAGTCTGACTCTCTTAGTGTATGCTTGACGTATTCTCACTTTTCTGTGATGCTGGAAAATGTCTCACTCTCATACTTGAGTTACATAATACTGATGATGTTAATCTTGGCACTGTACATGTTTAGTTTTTTGTGGGGGCTAGTGAAGCCAGCTTGCTTTTACAGTGCCATTTTGGAGCTAGAAGTTCTCCCATGTTTATCCAGCACTATTTACAATGGCCAATATGTAGAATCAACCTAAGTGTCCATCAATGAATGAGTAGATAAAAATATATATTGTCTATATACACAATGAAATACTATTCAGCCATAAAAAGAAGACATAAAAATCATGTCATTTGCAGCAACATGGATAGAACTGGAGATCATTATGTTAAGTTAGATAAGCCAAACACAGAAAAACAAATATCGCATTTTTTCACTCAAATATAGGAACTAAAAAAGTTGATCTCATGGAGATAGAAAGTAGAATGGTGGTTACCAGAGGCAAAGAGAGGAGAAAGGATAAATAAAGAGAGGATGATTAATGAGTACAAACATACAGTTAGATAGAAGTAATAAGTTCTAGTGTTCAATAGCACCGTAGGGTGACTGTAGTTAGCAATAATTTATTGTGTATTTCAAAATAGCTAGAAGAGGTTTGAAATGTTCCCAACACAAAAAAATGTTAAATGTGTGAAGTGATAGATATCCTAAACACCCTGATTTAATCATTACACATATGCATGTATCAAAATATTACATATAACCCATAAATATGTACAATTATTATGTATCAATAAAAAAACTAGTGCATGTAGCACAAAACAATCAAAACATAGACCCCGTACATCTCCCCTTGGAATTATGTCCACCACTCTAGAAGTAGCCTATGCAGGGGTGGGAAGGGAGACCTCCATTATCTAGCTTCCTTGCCTGTAACTGGGTGAGTGAATCAACTCAAAGAAAAGGAAGCAGGAAGCAGTTTGATCCCAACTCCAAAGTTGTTTCCCCATACAATTTTGCAAAGTAATGGTGTTTTGATTTTGGAACCCTAAGAATATTTCAGAATTTGAAAGTGAGAAGTATGTGAAACTGAACAGATATAAAAAGTGTGGCAGTGATCAACCAGAGAGATGTCAATGCCCCAAATTTTTTCTGCTGAAGCAGAAGAAAAGCAATGACTTTGTCAACAGACTTGCCTTGTTTCCAGTCTTGTCACTGGCCCTTATTTTCTTCAGGTGTACATTTTTTAATATCCCAACTGTTAGCATGGCCTTCTTAATGCTACCAAGATTTATCTTTATCTGATGTAGCAAAAACTCAATGGAATTTGATTCTAAACTAAAAGACTAGAGACTGGTTCATGAAGAAGCTAACAAAACTGAAGCATTAAGTTGTTTTCTTGCACAGGAACTTCCCAAGGCTCAGTGCATTCTTTTTCTTGAACATTGGGAGGAAGCAATGACCCTGGCCATGCACCAGAAGCACTGAGCACTCTTGCCTTCCCGGGGATTGTTCTTTAAGGTTCTGGGCCATAGGAAGGGACAGTCAGCTTCTAACACTATTTCTACACAGTCCCCAGAAATAATCTTCCCCATCAGATCTCTTTGAGCAACCAGATTCTATCTTTGACTCCAAGGAGAAGAATGTGAATTAGATGCTGCTTGCTATATAGCCTCCTCCCTAAAGACTGGCCCAAGATGGGAAGGAGGTAGTGTTGGAAGTATAATCAGTGACAGCAAGGACTTAGCTGAGCTGGACCAGCTGAAGCATCAAATATGATTCCAAGGAGTAAAGCCTTTAGTTGTCCAAGAGCTTTCTTCTAAGAGTTAATTTATCATTAACTCTTAGATTAATCATAAAAATTGACTTTAATCCTGGCAATATGTGATTGCTATAACTTCTGAGTAACCATGAACTGGAAGGCTTCCTTCCTATCTAGAATAAAACAATATGAGAAATCCTAAAATATAACATGAAATGTTCTCAATAATCTGGAAACAAAACATATGCCAAACTAACGCTTTTCCAAATGATATTTTACATAGAAATTCAAGATGCATGGCTCTGTTGAAAGAATACAGTTAATCAGCATCAGTCTTTTTCAGATTGAAATTTAATGAAACCATTTTTCTTCCTAGTAGACACAGTAATTCTTATATTGCAGAGTCACACCATCTGTTGTGACAGTAACATTTTGGGGATTTCTTACAGAACATATTTATAAAATCATCATATATGCTGTTAAAATTGAAGCCAATTGGGGCTTTTAAATGCATCAAATCTGATGTTTATAATGGCCTAAAGAAAGTCCCAAGCCATTTCTACATGCCAAAGCGTCTAAAGCAGTGGTTCCTAATATAAACTAATCAAGAACTGTCACAAGAGTTTAGACCATCTGGCATCACATAAACTCAAGTCTTCACTTAATGTTGAAGTTCAGGAGTTTCGTCCTCTCTGTATTAAATCAATTTGGGATTCCACAGCGTATTCAACAGGAAAAAACGATACATAAAACAACACTTAGTTTATGTCTTAAATCAATGAAGTCATTCCCAAATATTTTCTCACCCCATTAATTGTTAAAATTGCTGTGAACTAAAATAAAATCTTAAGGCTCCCCCCACCCCACCAGTTGACTGAATGGACCCCTCTTGGCCAAGGGGATACCCTAAAATTGAGTTGCCAGCAATTAGAAGGAAGGTCAGACATGCCTCATTATGGCCCTCTCCCTTCTTGGAAATATCCTTTGTAACTCATTAACAGTCCTAAGTCTATGCAAGACAAACCTGCAGTTCCTCAATTTTACACAACAAATATATGACCAGTAGCCTGTCTCTGATTAACAGACTTCCTTATGTTAACTTGAAACATTCCAAACCTTAAACAAAGCTTCATTTCTTTGACCTATTATAAGTCAAAAAGTCTTTAAACCCACCTATAACCTATAAGCCACATCCCTACCCCCTTTGAGATGTCCCACCTTTTAAGCCAAACCAATGTATGCCCTCCATGTACTGATTTATGACTTTATCTGTAATTCCTGTCTACCTCAAATGTATAAAACCAAAATATAACCCAACCACAGCAAGTCCACTTGCTCAAGGCTTCTTGGGCATGGCTCTGGGCCATGTTCCTCAAATTTGGCTCAGAATAAATCAGTTTATTTTACAGAGTTTGGCTTCTTTTCTGTTGACCTTACTATGGCTGCTATACATTCTTCTGCATGACATCTATCTCATAGCGATGCCACTGAAAACTCTAATGATGAGTGTTGCCTTCTCAGAGCTGGTTTCTATAGCCGTTGGTACTCACCATTAAATTTCAACTAATCAATCAACACTTATGTTCATATATGAAAATAACATTCATTGGAAATCAAGCAGGTGGGAAGGGGGAGGAGGAGATGGGTAAATTCATATTTAACAGGTGCAGTGCACACTATCTGGGTGATGGACACCCTTATGACTTTGACTCAAATGGTACTAAACCAATTTATGTAACCAAAACATTTGTACAACTGTAATATTCTAAAATGAAAAATACATATTTAAAAAAGGCCACTTTGAAACTGATTCACTGGTGTCTATGGAATTATCAAGAGAAGAGCCCATTAGAACAAATTGAGGATTAGTTAACTAAGGTTCTTGATAAGAATCTGAACACTAACATGGGAACTCAACTCTATCTCATCAAGATTCAGATATCACACTGATTGTTAAAGTCACAAATGTAATTTCTGGAGCAAAAGAAAAATTTTAAATAAGCCTAATCATCTTGCAAAACCACTTTTAAGACTTAAATAGTAAAGAATGCCAATCAGTTTTCTGGTATAAGAGACTCTACTTAGATATGATTTCATCCTGGCTGTATTTTAAATTATCTATAAAATAATTTAATAACATAGATGCTTGTGATTTATGTATACCATGGTTGTTATTTAAGTAGGAGATTTTAAAGTAAACTTTAAAGTAACTTAAGTGGACCCTTATCTACAGCTCATAGTTATCAATAGTTGATAATTACTAAAGTGGTAATATCATCAATGGTAAAATGACTGTTATTCATTCAGTAATACTTCAATTTTACTATTATATATTTGCTAATGTTGTCAGCAATAGAAGTTCCTAGGGTGTCAGGATTCCAGGTATATGCTAAAATATTTTAATCCCTGGCTTAATAGAGGGATAACTTATTTAACACATATTTAAAAGCATAAAGAAGTTATACTTAGGTACCTGAGTTAACAAAAATGGATAATTGTACCTTTTGGTATTACTTTCTGTGTTAACACATAAATGATAATGGACTCACCCAACAAAAAGACTCTCTGCTGAAATAGCTCCTAAAGAGCATAGCTACTCCAAGCCTTCCTAAGGTTACACAATTTTCTTCTTTTTAGGACACCAATAGCAAAGCTGTATCATTAACTATTGACATAATGAGAAAATGTCAAAACATCAAGTAGATATTGACATACGGCATGAGCCGAAACTGCTGGTATATAGAAATGAATGCAGTAGACTATTTTTCACCGGTGATGCTTTCCTTTTGGTGTGAGAGGGGTATTCAACTAAAGATTTTCCAATGATTGCACCAGTTGCATACCATGCAAGAAAAATGATATCTACTGAAATGAATTGTACAAAAATTAATGAAAGCTCTCCTTGTTAAGGCATTCAGAATTTAAAATGAAATTTATCATTTCAGGCTATCAAATTACATAGTTAACTGCATGTAAACCTCTTTTGACAAGTACCTTTGAGAGTATATGCAGACAAAATCCAGCATATTCAGAGTGGCATGGCCATAGAAGATTGTATTTACAATAAAGAAAATTCCCAAAAATGTTGTGCTATTGGCAAGCCATCAGAATGAATTGTATTTCAAAGGTTATTTTATTTTAAAAATTAAGTTGTTATTAAAGATAATGGTCATGAAATCTCACTATGCTATACAGAAAATTATATTACATTCTAACATTGTTTGCACAAAATTACATGAAATAGTATCTACATCTAGGAACTATAGTGTGTGCCCAGATATTTGATATAACAAGTTATATAGTCCCTGCCTCTACATAGGAAATAGGTAAGAAGTTTTGGCCAAGTAATCATGTTGATATTGGAGAGCCATTATCAAAGAAAAGCCCTTTAAGTCTTATAAATATTCTAGTTTTTTACATAGCATTATTTCTAATAGCATTGCTTTTACCACAATTAAAGTAAGGACATTTTTAACATAAGAAATCTTACCAGGTATTTGCCTAAAGCAGTTTATAAAGGCAAGTCATATTGTTGGATAAGATAAGTAATCCAGAATTATCATTTCCCATTTCTCAATATGTCATTCCCTGTTCAAGTACTCTAATTAATCTTACTGAATTACTAATCAGTTGATGCCTCAATATTTGTCTCAATGATCTTTACTAAGACTGACCTGGCTTTAGAAGATACATATATTAGATTTTTCTCTGTCTTTACCTCCTTGTCATTATCATTTTTACAGTAAGAGTTTATCTTCTAGCTTTCTAGGATTAATGAAGCTAGACCAGGGCAAATAACTGGGTCCATGATACAGGTCTTGCTGACTGAGCTGTAAGTACTGCTTAAGTACCAATGTAGTTCTGGGCTATTTTAGAAAAGTTTTGTTGATCAACCATGAAGAAATTATTTATAGGATTCATTCCTTAATAAAAATAGGGCCATTTGAAGAATCTCTTTTAGAAGTTGTGACATTAAGTTTTCTATAACATCATTTAAGAATTAAACAATATCCAAAAGAGGATATATAATAACCCTTCTCCAGCCATCTCAGTTATGTGAAGAGGGGTGTCTGGATACCTGTATCAGTATACCTGATACTTCTGTCCAGAGTATGACAGAAACAACTTCTCAAAATCATAACTATGCTTTCCCTTTTTGGTTTGCTATATTTTTATATGCTTAAATGACTTTAGGTAGAGCATAAAGACTTTACTAAACCTAAGGAAACTTTCTTTTTCTTGATTGTTTTATTGTCACAGACACATGGATACCCTAATATGATAATGCAAAAACATTATTTGTAATATTCTTGAAACATTTAGTATGGCAGAGACAAGAAAATCAATAGAACTTTCACCCATTAGATTTGAAGATAGTGTATCTCTTTTAAAAGTCAATTAAAATTTGTTAGTATAGATTCTGTGGCTATTTCAAAAAGAAAATTTTTTTACAAAATGGAAGCCATATAATAATGATTGTGTTTTAGGAATTGGAAGAAAAAATCGAAAAGGTCTTGTCTAAATGATCCCATTTAAAATTGTTCCAGGTTTCCAGCCAAATAAAAGAGACTAAAATACTTATGAGATTTGAATGGAAACACAAAGCTTTCAAAATCGCTGGGCATAGTTGGTTTTTGAGTTAGGCATTTTTAGCAATTCATTAAAACTTCAACTGCAGTACTTGTTAATGACATAAATATACCCTCAAAAATGCTTTGTACCTATCAGGCAACCGAGTGTTATCTTTGTCACACAGTATTGAGAAGTTTGAGCAAGGCTTTAAGTCAGTTTAAAAAAATAAAAGTAAAGGTCATTTGGTAAGAATGCATGTAAATTTAATCTTTCTGAAAAGCAATTTAATGATATTTATTTTAAAACATAAAGCTTTTTAAATGCACATTCACTTTGTTTTTACTTGGGTTCTCCTAAAAGCAGTAGGAGATAAAGAAAGAAAACCCACAGAGATGAAATTTTAGGCAAAAATTATTATTTTTTTATTCATTCTTTTTATTATTATTATTTCAGCATATTGTGGGGGTACAAAAGTTTAGGTTACGTATAGTGCCCTTGCCCCCCCCCGAGTCAGAGCTTCAAACGTGTCCATCCCCTAGATAGTGTGCATCGCACGCATTATGTATGTATACACCCATCCCCTCCACCACCCACATCTGCCCAAAACCCGATCAATGTTATTCCTAAATGTGCTCTTAGGTGATGATCAGTGAAATCAATTTGATGGTGAGTACATGTGGTACTTATTTTTCCATTCTTGGGATACTTCGCTTAGTAGAATGGGTTCTAACTCTATCCAGGAAAATACAAGAGGTGCTATATCACCATTGTTTCTTATAGCTGAGTAGTACTCCATGGTATACATATACCACATTTTGTTAATCCACTCATGTATTGATGGGCACTTGGGTTGTTTCCACATCTTTGCTATTGTGAATTGTGCTGCTATGGAAGGTGATTTGGAGAAGCACATAAGAGAGTGGAGAAGTGAGAAAAGAAAGCAGGGGAAGCCAATAAAAGATGAGATAATGAACAGATCCCCTCTGCAGGTAACTGGGGCTCAATCCTGTTGGGGACATCTGAGAGACTATGAAATGTATCTCACAATTGTACCACTGAGAACTGATGAAGTTGGTGGGTTTATCCACCAACTCTCATCCCTTTTTGGTTGAGAGTCACTGCAAAGGCATGAACTTGCTAGTTCACCTGGCCCTATGATGTCAAGTACACCAGCTACAGCATCCAGAGAATACTCTCAGGCAGAGAGACTTGTAGGAAGGGAACCATCACAGATTGGATGGGAATTATATGCAGGCTACTTCCCTCCCAGAATTGTATGCAGGTGCATAGAAATGCATACACATACCTGCAATTGTATGCACATAAACCAGGAAATCCCAGGTAGAAATTTATTCTTCCATCATGCTTCTCACAGTGAGTACAGTAATGCTAGCATTGGAGTTTCTAAGAGGTTTTTTCACATGAATATGGTTATATAAGAAACTAGTAGACTTTTGTTTAATGTTGGATTCTACCAAAACGCCATCTCCTCCCACAATCAATTAAAATGTCTACTGAAATTATGGTCTTTTAAATAATTTGCTTTACAAATATACAGCTATAATCACAATACATCCTATTACCATTAGATACCTGGTAATATGACTAAATGAATATTCTTAAAAGACTAGAGAGATCTTCCATAGGGTTGCCAGATTTGCCAAATAAAAATACAGGACACCCAGTGTATTAGTTACCAAGGGTTACCATAAAAATGTACCAAAAACTGAGAGACTTAAAATAACAAAAATGTATTCTCTCATAGTTCTGGAGATTGAAAATTTGAAATCAACGCATTGCTCTTTCTCTGAAGGCTCTAGGGAAGGATCCTTCCTTTTGATTCTTTTAACTTCTCCTGGCGGCCAGCAATCCTTAGTGTTCCTTGGTTTATAGATGCATCACTTCCATTTCTGCCTCCATCTTCACATAGTCTTCCTCCTTGTGTGTCTGTGTGTTTGTGTCTCTTCTTCTAAGGACATCAAGTATGGGATTTAATGCCTACCTTTATCCAATAAGACCTCATTCAATTCAATTACATCTACAAAGACCTTATTTCTAAATGAAAATCACAGTCACAGGTTCTAGGTGGTATGACTTTGGCAGATGAGTAGGGACCATGATTCAACCCAGTTCACCCAGTTAAATTTGAATATCAGATAAAAATGAATATTGGCTCAAAGATTGACATAATTATACTAAATATTTTTTATTTGAAATTAAAATTTAACTAGGAGTCGTATATTTTTATCAGGAAAGCTTACTGCTAACGGGCATTTAGACTTCAGCATCATCTTATTTCTACATGCCTTTTGAAGAGGCTGAGGTTCTGAAACTTGAGGCTAAAATTAATTAAAAGTGTCAAAGACTCTCAAATTGTCTTAACTGCTGATCCACCTTCTCTAAATAATGGCTTAAGCATCAGGATCAACCTTCTCACTTCTTTGTCTTATTTCCTTTCTGAGTCAGAAGTGATTATTTGAATTCCACTTGATAAATATTTATTGAGTTCTTCACAATATATGGGAATATATGTGAATAATGAGTACAGGCACTTAGATGGGAGAGAAAGAGAAGTACATGTTTCCTTTCCCCATAGAGCCTACAAGTTAGTCCTAGTAATTAGAAAGACATCTCCCAAATAATTTTGTGAGGCAGACAGAATATGTGCCACCATAGTATGGAACCTCAACTAATTGATACTCCTCCCATCCTGAAATGTTCAGGTCAGAGTTCATGGGGAGGTAGCTTTGGAATTGGGCTTTAGAAGATGTATACAATGGAAATGTGAACTTGGGTTGGGGAGAATATCCTAGGTAGAGAGAATAACTTAACCAAAAATAGGAGTCAAGAGCCTGTTTAAGGATGAATGAGTCACTTAATTCAGTGGTTTCCAAACTTCATTATTCTTCAGAATCGCCTCTATGCTGAATTCCTGGAGTCTATCCCAAAGGGTGCTGGTCCAGTATGTCCAAGGTGGTTAACTTTTTAAAAAAATTTCCCAGGTATCATAAAATAGATATAGACCCAAATAGATATAGACTCAAACACAACATAAATGTATATGTTATTCATATAATAATCCAAGGTCAGTGTGTTAGGCTAGGGTTGGGTTATGTAGGAGTAGATTCAGATAGAAAATCTGCCTTGTATTTGTATAACACAAGTCATTTTTAGAGCTATTCAGTGATCTCAAAATTTTTTGGCCAAGAAGTATTTTCATTAACACAAGTCCCTTCTATCCTTCCTTCCACAGTACTAAAATGTTTTTCCTTTTACTTATTTCTCATTAAATAGTTAAAAAGTCAAAGAATAGTTCCCTTTTCTTCAACATAATTTGTCAATGCCCCACTACTAATGGTTTCCAATTAGTAACCTAAAATGAAGAAGACTGAATGTTTCTGTTCTAAAAAATGAACAAATCTACACTAGTTGGTTACTCTATTTTAGGTAACTGATATAAACAAATCAAGAACACATGAGGTAACTTGCACCAAAAGAGAGGAACTGGCTAACTTTTCATGTAAATCACCAAAAAATGTTTCTACAAATTACAGTTTAAACAACTAAAAATAACATTACAAGTGAAATTCTAGGAAATGCAGATTGTTGTTTGTGTCTCTGCATTTCAAATAATATTTAAAAAATCTATTCCTCAAAACAGTCACAATAGGAATGTGAACTTTTAGAGGTATGTTCCCTGATAGGATAAAAAATGATTAAAATCTTTAACTAGAAATTTTTTTTTGTTCTCTTTATTTTAGAAAAGCATTTTCTAAACATTCCTAAACAATATTGTCATGCCATGCAACATGTTCATCTAAACAGAGCACCAATGTACACATTATCTATTTTAACAGGTTGACGTAGTTCTTACCTATACATCAAGTAATAATGATTTCTACCACTTGTAGTTTTTAAAGCATATGTTCCTGCTCTGTCTCATTTGGTTCCTAAAAGTCGTGGTGAGTGGGGAAGAGTTGGGGGTACAGTTAGCATTATTTTTACCATGCAATAATCAATCTGAGTCTCAATAATGTCACTGGATATATACAAGGTCACACAGCCTCATAGTGAGAGTAGCAGGGCTTGAACTCCTGATTAATAATTCAGTGGTCTTCCTATAATGCCATGAAGTTCCATTGTTTCAGGAAAAGTTTGTTCTTACATTAATAAAATAAGGCATCAGAGCAGTATACTGGGCAATTTTTCTCTTTGCCTCAGATTTGTGAGAAACATTACCAGGATGTGTGTTAAATAGCTGAGAAATAGCCATTGAAGGTATGCAAACTTTATTAGGATTTAATATCTCTGTGGTTTTATTTTAAAATAACTTAGTAAGCTTCAACAATCAATATGATCGAGTAATGGTATATAAAATTCTATTTTAAACTAAAACTGTTAGATTTAAAGAATCCAAAGACACAATCTGAAACCGGTAAACTGTTAGTAATCTCCTTTATTGTTTTAATGAAATGTAAACCCAGTCACAAACTTCAGAAATGAATGGTTTGGGGGAAAAAAAGTGAAAATTGATTCTGTAGTTTCATTTCAAATCATCTTAATAGCTGTGTTTTAACACTCTAAAAAATGGAGGTTCATAATGGACATGCTGACATGCCACTAACTGTCATAGCAGTAACAAGGCACCACTGCAATGAAGCAGCATTGTTTGCAGTGGAAAGGCGATGCCTGTTTTACTACTCGTGATTGAAATACACTGTCAGAGTAATTATACTCCAGATAATAACCCAGTGGTTTCCTACTCAGACCATCTAATACTAAGGGACCCACAATTTCATTAATTCTCCATTTTGAAGGTTCTTTTAGCAAACAGGACCAAAAGCTGAATGCTTTACAATAGGGAACAGTTAATTAAATTATAATGTTTCCCTATAGTGGCATATTATCTCATGAGAAATTTTTATTGACATGGCAGAATCCTCATGATCTGATATGAAATGTGGAGAAAACATGATACCAATCATTTTAGTTTACTAGAGCTGCCATAACAAAATACCACAGACGGGGTGGTTTAAACAGAAATTTCTTATGGTTTTGGAGGCTAGAATCCTGGAAGGCTTGGTTTCTCCTGAGGCCTTTCTCTTCAGCTTGCAGATAGCCACCTCCTTGACGTGTTCTCACATGACTTTTCCTCTGAGTGCATTCATGCCTGGTACCTCTTTCTCTTTTTATAAGGACACCAGTAATATTAACTCAGGACCCTACTCTAATAGCCCCATTTAATATTAATAACCTCTAAAGACATCATATCCAAATATGGTTAGATTCTGAGGTGCTGAAGGTTGGGATTTCAACACATGAATTTTTGAAGGAACATAATTTAGCCCCTAACATCAATTATATGCAGAAGGATTTTTCTCTGTGTGTATATATGTATAAGACAAATTGAAAGGAAATGTAACAAAAAGTTAACAGAAATAAATTTGTAGATTTAGTGAGATTAATTTTATTTATCCTTATATTCTTCTGAATTTTAAAATGATGTATGTTTACTTAAACAGAAATTAATAAAATTAGTAGCCATGAAATATCAGGATTGGTTAAGGAAGTTTATAATGGCAAGCCACAGGAATTCTACAATAATCTATATAAATGATTATCTTCCTTTTTAATTTTTTTCATTTCCTTTCTTTTTATTTTTTTTAAACTATAAACTATTTCTTCAATAAAAATCTTAGACCGTAGCCCAAATGTAATGTTGGCAAGAGCAGAACTACTCTAGTTGATGCAAGGTCATTTTCCTTGTAACCTGTGAAGAATTCAGTTGCCTACAATAAATTTTTAAGTACTTTGAGGGCACTAAGTCATATTCATCTTTGAAACTTTTAATCTCTAGCATAATACTTTCGATGAACACATACTCAATAAATATGTCAAAAGACAAGACACTAAAATATCTCATAGCTGTTCCTTAAATAAGAAGACAACAGACAATGTACTAGATTTAAGTTCAAGCAATTCAGTTCAAGTCCTTGTTCTACCAAATATACATGAGTAACTTTCCACAAGTCACATAAATTCTCTGTTCTTTGGTTTACTCACGAGTTTATAATGTAGAAGAAAAATCAATTTTCTTAACAGCTGATCCAGGTCCAGGGAGGGAATGTCTTTGTTTGGAAAAAAGTCTGTGATAAGATACTTGAGCTAGAAGATAAGATATTGAGGACAGAGCTAAAACAAAAATAAAAGGAAGCTTGGTTTTCTTGTATGAGAAAATGAGATAAATTCAGTTCTTAATATTGATGGAGAGACTAATAACAGAAGGAAAAATTGATGAAGAAATAGGAGGGGAGAGGAGAGAGAGAAGACAGCAAGATCTAGTGAGTACGGGGACACAACATGAGAAGACCCAGGTGTTAGAAATTTCTGTAGCAGAGCAGGAGAAAAATCTAATATACAATTTTAAGTTGTTTGTTGTGTAGGATGCAATTTGACCCTTTGTCAAAAGCCTCAAGTTTTTCATAGAAGTTCTATTACACTGAAGAGCTTTATATTGATGGTTGATGGCAAATAGTGGGGGATTTATGACTCAATGGGGAGGGAGGAGGAATGATTCCATGGGAAAGAGAAAATTCTTCTCAGGAATAGGGTGAAGGAGCTGAGAATGTAAGCCATGAGGAATTTGGAAAAATAAAAATCTTCAGAAGGACTTTGGTCTTCTATCATCCATGATCAATCTTACAAAGATCTTAAGTGGTTTTGAGATCCCAAGTGATATCAGGGTCATAAGTTAGATGAGTTAATTATGTACTATGGCTGACTTTATGAAATTACTGTTTCAATCAAATGAGAAAATAATAATTAACATTTATATTGGACTTATCATATGCCCAGCACTTTTGGAAACACTTTAGATATTTTTACTCTTTCAGCCCTCACAAGAAAGTCATGAGATTCCTACTGCATGTTTTGCCTGCATTTTGCAGGAGAGGAAATGAACACTCAGAGAAGTAACTTGCCCTTGTTCACGTACCTAATAAGTAATTGATT
>CM052436.1:78595235-78622735 GCA_028533085.1 Varecia variegata | reverse complement strand
TAGAAGAAAAGACCTAAAATGTTCCCAGCACATAGAAATGATAAATACTAGAGGTGATGGACACCTCAGATATACTGGCTTGATCATTAAACAGTCTATGCATATAACAAAATATCATATGTACCCCATAAATATTTATAAATATTTGTATCAATAAAAAATCTTGCAGGTCATGATTTCTCTCCTTCCTAACCTGACAATCACCTACTTATCATTAGAGACAGTGCTTGACCTCCCTGACCACCCACCAAATGACCTTCCTCTCAGACTCCTCACCCATATCCATTCCTGGCATCCTTCCTGAGTTAACGACTATGCCATGCCACCTACCCTTCTTTTATGTAAGGTCCTTATAGTGAAGGGCTTAATTGTTCTTAAGTCTAAAATTCTCAGCACAGTGCTCAGAGCACAGTAGGTCTTCAAGAAAATGTTTTTTTTTTTTATTTTTCAATAAAGGAATAAAGAGCCAAATAGACTTTTTTTGGATAGAGGTTCTAGGAAACCGTAAGCCAAATATCCTGGAGGAATTTTATGTGACAGTCTCAAGAGTTGAAATTTAGTTTTAGCTCTGACTCTAGCTCCATGATTTTGGGCAAATCACTTAACCTTCCTGGTTGGGTTAAATTGATCTTTCAGGTCAATTCTAGCTCTCGACTTTCTATTAACACTTTTTCCTCTGTCAGAAGTATGATTAATGAACAAACACCCCATATAACCCATTAGTTAACTTGGAAGTTCAGTCAAAATTTCTGCCTTAAAATCATTATTTTATGTTTTTCTTGGTCCAGGTTCAAATATTTGCAGTCCTTGAGAATTCATAACTTTTTTGCTGTACTCTTGCTAAGTGTGTTCTTAGCCAGCCCCAAGATCCAACTTGTGTGTCCTTATTGCTCCACATATAAACTGCATGGCATTGAAAGAGAATGACTTCTCTATGATATGTAATTGTTTCAACTTTTTTTTTTTGAAATGTTAAAAAAAAGTTAGCAGTAGATGACAGTGAAATGACTGGAGATTTTAATGCCTCAAGCACTTTAACCTTATCCAACAGCTCAGGTCAATCTGCTTGGCAGACATGCCAACAGGAGGGAACATAGCGGGTGGGAAACAAGATATTAACAGGCTCAAATGCATGGCAATTAGCAGTCCATTATTCCCACATCAGGGCTAGATCGGTTTCTCAATAAGCAGCTGAATTAACTAGCCGTCACTTTCCAATGCATGTCAATTAATGACATTTTACTGTATTATTTTCAGACTTTTCATAAATAAATTGATTTATATTTGTTTAATTCCATGTATTTTTTATAAACCAGCATACTAAAGGCTTTTTTGTTCTATAAATATGATAGATATCATTTCTGAGATGCTGGCCAAAAAATAAAAAAATATTGTTAGGAGGAATAAGTTCAGGAGATCTATTATTGTACTGCGTGGTGACTATTGTTAATAATGATAGATTGTATTCTTGAAAAATGCTAAGAGTGGATAAGTGTTCTCACCATAAAAATGCTAACTATGTGTGCATATGTTAATTAGCCAGATTTATTCATTTCACAATGTAAGTGTACTTCAAAATATCACATTGTGCACGCTAAATATATACAATTTTACCTATCCATAAATAAATAAATTTGAAAAAAATCATAGTTAATAATGCAAGTTAAAATCATCATTAATATGATGGGAGTAGGTAATTTTAACCCTGGCAAAAATACATTTGTGTAATATTATTGCATAAATTAAATATATAATTATGCAAAACATTTCTTTCAATGTTTATTCCTTGTTATGACATTCCTATAAATGGTAGCACCATCTCTCAATTTGACTTAAAACTTGAGTGCCATTTTCCATTGCTCTGTCTCTTGTCCACCACATCCAAGCTATTCCCAGTTCAGCCTATATCTCCTTCTTTCCACCACCAGAGACAAGATATCATCCACAAAACTTACTTACCTACCACCTCCCCCGCAAAAATCTTCAGCAAAATGTCAGCCTTCATGATGTGTCTGGTTGCAAGAAGCCTCCTTGTGGAAAGCTGTATGGTTCGTCCACAGTTGGAACTAAAGAGGAGGAACAGAAGCAGTATGTGTTGATGTGGAATAGACACAAAGAAAAAAAGAAAGCAGTAAATTCTAGAAAACTGGAGAAACTGGGGAATCTCATAATGGTATGACTTCAGTTTAAGCCAAGTTTAGCTATAAATATCAGAAGGAAAGGAAGTCCCAGCTGAATATTGATTTCCAAGTTGGTTTGTGATCGCTGCTATGGCCATGACTGCTTCTTTTCCTCTGCACTGCTACTTCCATCCCTTCTTGATTTTTTTAATGCCTGCGACATATTGAGCACTTCGCAAAATGCTGTCATTATAGTGTCTCTTCTCTTCACCATCTTCATAAAGGGTAGGAATAACAACTGTTCCTGTACTGTATATGGGATAAAAGAGTGTATCAGAGAATAAGATGGCTCTAACACATTCCCTGCCTCCAGCTCACATCCAGACCCTGAGTCCCTTGCTGATAGACTCTTACTTGTTTTGCAATTGTTGAAAAACACAACAATTAAGCCCTCACTACATAATAAATAGATGGGAGGTTAATCTGGCTTGGACCAGAATCATCCCACTAGTCTTCAAGATTGATTTGACCATCAGAGTGTCTAAGATTGTCTTTCCTCTCTCTCTACACTATGTATCTTCCTACTCAAACTACTGCTTCACTGAAGACCAATGTTATCAGATATCAGGTACTCAGCAAGTCATAAACCCATGCAGATCAACTCACTTTCTATGCTACCATGGTACTCCATTGCCTAGGATCTTCTTCTGATGACTGAGGACCCAGAGAGTACACTGGGGACTTCCTGGGAAACTAGGGTTTTTTAGGTGCTTTATTAGTAAGACCAGGTGTTCTTATTGCCCAAATTCAGGTGAACAAGAGTTCCAGTTATCCCCAGGACATATTTCACTTACAAAAAGATATCAAGGTGGATGTAGATTCCTCATGAGGGCATATGGCTTGACAGAGTACAAGACAGATTTTAGCTGACATTCATTTTCTCAGTCTGGCATAAACTGTACAATCATAAATAGCATCCCTGCCAGTGAATGTGATGAAAACCCATCTGGCAGGGCCAAGTCCTGTTAGATGATGATGATGATGATGATGATGATAACAACAACAACAACAATAAAAGATGTGGAGCCAGATTTTCATAGACTTCCTGGATTTTCCATGTGAGATGAATTTCTGCAGGACCAATGTGGCCAGGCAGGCCCAGGCCCAGATATATATTTATATATATATAGATAGATAGATAGATAGATATGTATGTGTGTGTGTGTTATATGTGTGTGTGTATAATTGTGTTTCTTTGTGATTTTATGGGATTATAAAATGCCATCATAGCATTGTTTTAGATTCTTAGAAATAATCAACTGATGACATGATGTCCCTCTCCTGATTATTAAGCAAAAGTAGTTCATTTATAGAGTTATAAGAAAGTTTGTCTCCCGAGACCCACATAACCCAAGGAAACCTGTAATGGAACATTATTACACCTTACTGGTGAAGACAATTGTGGCAGATTTATCATTGATACCATAATCTCCTGTCAAATTATGAGAAAACCTGTTGATAACAATAAATCTAACCTTGAAATACTTATCATTATCTATTTGCTTGTTACTCTTTCTTTTACACACTCTAAATCATAAGATTCTGGAGGAAAGAAACATACTTTTTTAATCTTTGAACATCTGTGTCCGGTGTAGTACCTGAGACATCCTAGGCATTCAGAACATGATGGGCAAAGGAGTGAGTGAGTGAAAGAATACATGAATGAGGGCCATGATGACATTTAAAGTAAAGGAAAGAACAGAGGCTATTGGACTATCTTAGTCTATTCCCCCTAGATCCATGGATGAAACTCCTTCACTCTTCATACTTCTTTGTTTATTGGCAATTAACTCACAAAATCACGAGTTAATTCCAGGTTCAACCAGACTAGAGGCTACTCGGTGTCCTAAAAAGTGTAATTAAAGATAGCTGCATGTGAGAACTAAGGATCCAGGCCTGCCAGGGTTATCTGGAAAAATTACTTGTAGTTTTGTAAATTTCAGACTTGTAGTTAAGTAAATTTCATAAAGTCTCAAATAAATAAAGTAGCCCAGATACACTTTAGTCCTGACTCAGCCAATCCACCATTACCTTTTTACTGTACTAGTATAGACCTACAGACTCTAAACCACTCTTCCCACTTACAGTCTTGCCCTATTATAATCTTCTCCGCAAGATTGAGCTTTTAAACTCTAAATTCAGTTTTGCGTCATTCCTTGAAACCTTTAAGAGCCTCCTATTGCACTTAAAATGCAAATACCAGGCTACCTTTTTGGCCTCATTTTTAACCACTCTCCTCCTTACTTAAAGTTTTTAGGCAACAACAATCTTTTCACATTCGTAGAAAATTCCAGGCTCACTTTTGGTCGTGTATGTTGTTCTCTCTGACTAGAAGCTTCTTCTCCTCCTCCCCTCATTCTCTTAGTCACATAATTAACTTTTTCTCATGCTTAAGATCTCAACTGAAATGTCACCTCTGTATAAAGCGTTTTCATAATTATCTAATCTAAAGTAGCTCCCCAACCATTTTCATCTTTCTTTAACTATAGAAATATGAATGGAAGTGACATGTCACTTGTCAGACGTCCAAAGAAAGTGTGAGTTGCCTCATGAAGAGTGAGGCATGAGTTGTATTAATCCATTAATTTTAGTGGGATGTTTGCTATTGTAGCCTAACCCAGGCTGTCCTAACTAATGCAATTTCAGAACCCTGCTTATTTCTTTTATACGTCTAACTACAGTCTATAATTATTTATTATCTTTTTCATAGCCAAATTATGTTATTAGAATGTATGCTTTGTGCGATCTAGAACTTGGTATATGCCTACACAGAGTGTAATACATTGTAGGCACTAAATAAGCATTTGATCAATATGGGAAGGAATCCGAGTCATATGTTACCATAGATGATGTTTAGTGGAAAGGAAGCATGCAGATCCCCACTGACGAGGTTAGGAGTAGTACTTTTTGATAATTTCCCTAACTCTGGCTAAAGCCTTCACGAAGGACAAAGGGGTTACGTTTTGCCTGATTTCCTCTACCTCCCCTCAAAGTAAGGGCCGGCTAACCTTACTGGTAGGCCAACTCCTGCACATACACTCTGGGCCCCTCCTGTCCTTCCTTGGGAAGCAATTTACTATTCAGATATCTCAGCATCATGTCCATCTTGGATTTAGTCTAGTCCAACCTTTGGTCACACAGAAATTCGGAACATTTTTTATACATGGACTTTTTGAAAACTCAGAAAAAAACCATGGTCTCATTCTACAGTACAAAATTATGCAAGTTCACAATTTCACAGGATTTGCAAACTCCCTAAAAGTTCTTCAAGAACCTGTTCCTCCATATCCCAAAGACCTCGAGCTCAGAAAAGGACTTCAACCCTAACTCTCTGACTACATCTCCATGTATCCCATTGTTCCTCAGCCCTGATTTGATAACCTTTTCAACACCCCAATCTTATCTTTCTGTGGCCCTGCTTTGATCTTATTCTATTTACTGTCCTGAATATTAGGCACATGGCAAGAGCTTGGCTAACTATTCCTCACCATCGTTTTCAGCATGCCGTTTGTAAGGATAGACCACTTTCCTTGCCTACAGCTAGATGATGGCTCCTTCTCTGAGTACTAGTGCTTGTCCCACTGAAGGGAATATATCTTAGGTCCAGATCTTAGGCCCTCTTGATCTCTATAGTTCTACCCCAAAAAAAATCTTCAAACATCACTCTAAAACTAGAAAGAATCCTCTCATGCTGAGTATTTTTTAAATCAATAGACTTTAGAAATCTCTCATATTTGTTCAACTTCTTACATCTATGAGTAGATGAAAATAGGTTATAGAATCACTTCATACATTATAGTGTTTCCTCTTAAACTTCTTTTCAGCAGAGGCTGGAGAGTTAAAGTGCTTCTTAAACTGATAAAATAAAAGTGCATCATCAGAACAATGATGCAGCTTCTGAGTCAGGCTGTTTTCTGACACAAAGTGCTCTGCAGTTCATCATAGGTATTTATGCATTATGCTGCATGAAGCATGTGCACAGTACTATTCCAACTACAATGGCAGTCATAAGAAGGACTCATTTCTCAATATAGTGGACTTAGAATTAGAACAGTGCTATTGAAACATTTCATATGAGAAGTCTTTGGTAGAGAAAAATCTTACACAAAAAAGTGTTATGGAAGAGATGGAATCAGACTGTCTGTGACTGAAACTTGAGTAGCTTGGGAACCCTGCTCCTTGATGCCCTACACTCTTAAGGGTCTTCTTGGAGCTTCTCCATGGAGCATTGTTTGAAGAGCATTGACATAAAATATTTTTCTCTGCATTGAATTCCAAGTTGTGTGAGACAAGGCAGTAGATGAATGTCTCAGAAACAGTTTAGATAATGCTTTCTGTTTTGCACAAAATCAAAAATAAAGACAGCCCATGCCCCCATCATTCATTTTTCTAGAGGTTCCTGGTGGTGATTGTTTTTACAGGAATTTGAGAAGGCAAAGAAGCTTATTCCTGCTATGCTGAATGACACATCCCTTCCATGAATGCTGGCTTCAGCTTGCCCCCATGTTTCAGCGGAGGTTTCCCTTGCTCTTTTTCCACTCTTGTCATCACTACTTAATTTATAACTTGAAAAAAGACCATGTTGTTTCCTGCTCCTATGAGACAGAATGTCAAATCCCTAGAATTTAGAAGGACATACAGATCCCTGCTGGCAAATCTCAAGATAAACTCAGCACGTGGAATCATACATGAATTTGGAATCTGCCATCTTCAGGCTATAATTGCCTGAATACAGAACTAAATGATCATTAAAGACCTTATTAATGAGAAACCTCAAAAGAAAATTGCTGCCCTTCACATTTGGGATATTTCTGTCACATAAGTTTTGTTAGGAATGCTTTTTATTCCCCACCCAACTATCACAGTTGAGATGACAGAATTTAACTCATCCTTAAGACCCAAATTAAACAGCACTTCTTCTGTGAAACCTTCCTTAACACAAATCTCACAGAGATTAGGTCAATCTGCATTCGTTAGTGCAATTATTTATGTGTCTCTTGTCCCTATCATATCATAAATTCCTTGAGGCAGAATTCATATTTTATTCATTTATGCCCTTAAGCCTACTTCAGGGCCTAACACATAATGAATTGTCAAAAATATTTATTAGGTGGCTAACACTGACTATTGATATAAATGAAGTGCCTCATAGAATTATTTTGTGGGTAGGCATACTTAGGAAATTTGATGATCCAAGTGTTATCTGAGCCTACAGCCCAGGATAGAAAGGCCACAGTCTGGCTTTAGTTTTCTCACCAGTCCTCCCATCCATCAACAAAATTATATCTTGTTGATGTAGGGCATCAGGGAGCACTACCTTTGGAAGAAAAATGACCACTGTAATAATAAGAGTATAAAATTTATCATATATCTAAATTTTGCTTTTGATATTTTATTTAACTAAGATTTATTGAATATATACTAGATTCATGGCAATGTAGGATATTTAAAAATCTTTTTTTTCAAGGAAACACATTTTAAATAATTAAAAGATGACTCATCTGTCATAGGCTATATTCAGATATTTTACTAGAAAACTAAGTTCAGTCCTAGAACCTAAAATTAATACCTGTTCTATAAATCAATAGTAAGCTATTATTTAAAAGTTCATTGAAATGGAAATGAAATATTGCATATGTTGGCAAATGTAGACTCTGGAATTGTAATACCTATATTTGTAATCCATCAGCCCAACTTACTGGCTCAATAACATTGAGCACATTATTTAACCACCTGGTGCCTCAGTTTTCTCATATGTAAAATGGGGATTAATAATAGTATCTACCATATGGGTTTGTTGTAAGGCACATGAAAAATGCTTATAACACATTATAGGTATGCAAAATATGTTATTAAGTTACTATAGAAAGCCTCTCCTAGCAACCGTCCTCTGTATAAATCTTTGCAAAGAGAAACACACTTCCTCATTCAATCAATATTCGCTAAATAACTTCTTTGTGCCAGACAGCCACTCGTGACATAGTTATGAACAAGACAGCCATGCTATCAGGAAGCTTATATTCTAATAATGGAAGACACCAGTAAAAGATGAATACTTTCTGCAGTAATATTGTTAAAAAAAAATTAATGTGCAAGTGGGGAGAGTAAAGAAGTGTATGGCTCCTTTATATGCAGTGGCCAGTGAAGAGTTCTTTGAGAAATATTTAGGGTGGGACTTGAACAATGTGAAAGGGAGCAATGCAAGGATCTAGTGGGAGAGTGTCAGAGAAGGAAGAGTAAGTACAAAGGCCCTAAAGCTATCACCATCTGGAGTTCAAATAGCAAGCAGGCCACTGTGCTCAGAGCAGGATGAGCTCAAGGAAGAGAGCAGGGGATAAGGCCCTAGAGTTAGGTAGGGACCTGATCAAAGAACACTTTTGTGTCCATTGGGAAAATATGGGCTTTAGCTCTGCACTAGGGAGGGATATGACCTGATCTTCATTTTTGAAAGATAATTCTGACATCTCTTGTGAAGCAGAGATGTTGGGTCAGGTGTGAGAGCAATGAATTGGGTTAGGTGGGAGTGGTGGAGACAGAAGAGGAAATTTTCAGGGTCTGTTTTAAGATAGAGTTAACAGGACTCTGCCAAAAGTACATAGACTTGTAAGGAAAGAGAGGATTCGAAGATGACTCCTAGAGTCTTTAGCCTGAACAATCAGGTCAATAGTGTTGTCGTTTATAAAATGAGAAAGACCAAAGGAAAAATCAGTTTGCAAATAAAAATCCATAGTTCTGTTTTGGGCATATCAGTACACTAATCTGGAGTTAAGTTATGATGTTTAAGGTAAATGTATGCCTTTGGGGCTGGATAGGATCACCTGGAGATTGTAGATATATAAAAAGGCAAAGACTCTGCCCTGAGCATAGCAACATTTGGAGACTGGAAAAGGAGAAGAAATTTCAAACACTGTAAAGGGGCAGTCATTGAGGAAACAAGGAAATTATGATATGGTGGTATCCTTAAGGACACGTGAAGCACAATTTCAAGGACAACAAAAGGGATAATCACATTGAAGGATGCTGAGAGCCTGACCAAGGTGACCTCTGGGAAATATGAAGGTTGTTGTTGACAAGAACATTGTAGTCAAGTAGTGAGAATAAGAGCCTAATTTGAATGGACCAAAGAGAACACAGGAGGTAAGAAAGTAGAATTGTGTATAGACATCTCTTTTGAGGAATTTTACTAATGAAATGAGCAAAAATAATTATGAGGGGAACAGCTGAAAAGGTTATGATTCAAAGAAATCTATTTTGCAGTAGCAGATATGACAGTGTGCTGTCCCACAAGAGGGACTTTTTGGATTGAGCAGGAGATAGAAATTCTGCCTCCTTTATGAACAAACCTGTGGTGGGTATTCCAAAGGTGTTCATTCCAAGAAATTAGATGTTTAACCCAAATTTAAACTTGGTACAGTTGGGATTTTATAAAGAAGATAGAAAAACACTTTTCTTCTTCTGAGGTAGCATTTATGAGGACTGGTACAGAATGAAATAGAATAGTTTTTATAAATCTAATAAAAAACTGAAGCATTTTTATTTCTACATTCCAGAATAGGAAATAATATACAATGAAAAATTGGCCATTTAGATGTGATTGTAGTTTATCATTCTTGTTTATAGAAAAATAAATTAAAATTTCATTTATTCAAAGAAGTCTCACTGAATCAGATGCTTTAATTCATGAAAAGATAGGAAATATTCTTTAGAAATATAAAAAATTGAGACTGCTTTTTTTCCCTCTAGCTTTGTGTCAAAACTGTCTTTTATATAACAGTACAATGAATTGTCTTTCACTAATATGAACTAAATGTGTTTTTAATGATGTTATAATAAACCTAAAATCTTGAGAGAAGAGTGATGCTGTCAAAGTATAATTGTTTCAAACTTGGAAAATAAACCATTTACCCCCACTGCAATGTTTATATGCAGATAAATGGCTCATTTTCACCTTGGCATGTATCTGATAGCAGGAAGATACACAACCTTGGTAAAAGGTCTATTATCATTATCTCATATTTTAATCACAAGCATCTGGTTAGGGTTTAGTTTCTCCTTCATAAAAAAGAAAATGGGGCCATTTCAAGAACCAATAAAAGGGAATTTGTATGAGACAGGCTTGAGCTGCCATCAGAATCATCTGGCCCTGGTTGTTAGAAAAGCTGAGGGAAAGCACCTGACACATTCAAAATGTCACTTTTGGAAGTCGCTGGGACCACCATAGAATACTTTACTCAGAGGGGAGTTCGGTGTGAAATTTCCCTTCAGAGCTTCTCAAATAGATCAGTCCTGGTTTAGAAGTGTCTATGATGAGGACATAGAGAACAAAGTCAAAATAAAGCTCCAGGTTACTCATCCCCACCAATGGCTTTTTCAGAATATAGTGAGATGTACAACCGAATGATGTATGAGAGGATGACCTTGAAGAGGCCTGGTAGGAACACTACCCTCTTAGGTTGATGCTGGCTTGAGACTAGAGCTACTACCTACAGTTATCACACATTCAGAGTGGCCTTACTTGCCACCAGCCTTTAATACCCGTCCAATGCACCCTCTTCACACCGACCTAACCCTTGGCACTCTGCCTTGTAAACCTCCTTTTGATATTCAGTCCCTTCCCTGAGAGTCTTTCAGAGACGCCTCTGGCTAACCAGATGCACTGCACTTAAACCATAGCTCTGGGCCTGCTGAGATGCACAGGCCATGTTTTGTACCATAAATTGTTCTTTCTTTTCTTTACCTCTTCCCTCACCATGACCTGACACCAATTGTTTGGATCTGATCCAACTCTGGGCCTTCCTTAGGCTACGAGTTGCCTGGCTTGAAAACAAAAGGTAGACCAATATAACGTCTCCCTTTTATTTAGAATTGAAACCCAACTGAAAAGATTAAAACAGCTGTCTGAATAGAGCTCAGAAAGAGGCTATGAGGTAGAGACCTGAATGAACCCAAATAAATTAAATCCTTGGGCATGAGCCTAAAGTGGGAGTGAGCAAATGATGCCAATCAGGAGAGAAAAACAGAGCCGGGGAGCAAAGGAAAGCAGCTTGAGCATCCAGGGCCATCCTGAGGGAGAGCTGCCCATGTCCCAGAAACTGTTACTTTCTCTTGAGGCCAGCCCTTCTGCAGTTCCCGTTCTGGGATTTCCATCCAATCCCACTACAATAATCCCCTTTTATTTTTAGTATCTCAAATGGGTTTCTGTACTAGAAGGAAAAAAAGTATCTACCTGGAAGTCAGTTAGCAAATGTAAACAGCTGTCTAAATGTAGACAGGGTAATTCTATGATGGGTTTCATTGAATTGAGAAGATGAAATTGTCTTCTCTCTGTGGTTCTCTGGAGTCAGGTTTTACAGCAAAAAGATGCATATCCAGTCACAGATATTAACAATTCTGTGACATTAATCCCAGAATATCAGCCTGAGAATGGGGCTCAGAGATCTAGGGTTCAGGCCACAAATTTCAAACTTTTATAGTAGAATCCTTTCTCCAATCTTACAAGGATGCAGCTTTATGTAAAATATATACAGGCATTCATGCTTTTGTTGAACAATTCAGTCCCCCTTTCTATTCCTTCCCCAAATCAAAAAAACCCTAAGTGTCCCCAGAACTCAGTTAGAAAGCAATTAATCTGTCATTTTATACGTGGAGTATAAAAGATTTAAACACTGCCTTATGGAAACATAACAGTGAGAGTTTATCTCTGGGACCATCTGTAATTCCTGGCTCTACTATACTAATATTCAACATTCCTATAAGCACATATTATTTTATATTTGTGCTCTGTGTATTCTTGCGAAAATTTCCAACATAATACGTTTCAAAATATTCTAATATTGGAGCATTAATTTGAAATAAATATGTCATATCACAGCCTTTTTTACACAAAGCATTGAAAGCCTTTACCAAATCAGACTGAATTTGGGCATTAGCCCAAAGACTGAACTTTAAAAAGTTAAGGAATGTGTTACAAGAAGTCCTAAGGTGAAAACTTAAAGCTGAATAATGATGAGGTCTCTGTTTATATAACTGAAGCACACCTTTGTAAAGGCATAAAAAAAGACTCAAAAAGAGGTATAGATTATATAAGAAATTGAATAATTTAAGTATAGCAGTGTCTCTTAAATGAGATTTATTTAAATCTCAAAAGGTTGGTTTCTACCATATATTTCAAACCATATTAACTACAAAATCCATCTATTCTGAAAACAAGCAGTTATAGATCAGTAATGAGGATTACATTAGAGGCTGTAGCAAAGGTCCCAGTTGCTTTCAGTATCCACTTTCCTCATTTTCCCTAGTATCACAACCCCAATTTTATTCTAAGCAACAATGTGCCCACTTAATCAACCACATTTCCAAATATCCTTGCATCTAGACATGGCTAAGTTCTGGCCAATAAGATACGAGAAGTGTTGTGTGAGACTTCCAGGAAGACTGGTTTAAAGAAAGCTACCTCAGCTGGGAGGGCCTATTTTGCTCTTCTCACTTCCCCTTCTTGATGCCTGGAACCCAGATTGTGATGGCTAGAGATTTACAGCTATTTCGGATGATGAGGTGACCTTGAAGATGGAAATAACATAGTAAGATGTAGCTGTCGTAGTAGCCCTTGACTTGATTTCCATACAAGAAAAATAAGCTTCTATTTTATTTCAGTGTTATTTGAACAAATAACACAAATCCTAACTGATCCAATAAGGCCTAACCTACCAGATATTCTTCTCGGGCTATGGCACAGAAGGTCAGAAGAGAAAGTAAATGTGATAAATATTTTTGAAAAATAAAATGTACATCTGCTCATCTCCTGCCTGCACTTTCAGCTCGTGTTTTTTAAGTACAGAAGCTGTTTAAGAACATCCATCATTAGAATGAACAACAAAATATTATCCTATAAAAATATGACATTTACATAAAAAATGTGAAATTGTACCAAAATTTACACTAAAGCATTTCTTTCATACTTATGTTGAGTATATAAGGTTTAATGAATTGTAAAATATGGATGAAGTAAATTTCCCCCCTTGGAGATCTTTAAAAGTATCTGTATCTGGAATAATATGTGTGTATATGTAAATATATATATTTATTTTTTCTGGCTAGAAAACAAGACACATATTACTTCCTTCTGGTAGAAGTAAGTGTATATAGAGAGTCTTTTCAGAACTATGTTTCTGTAACTGTTATTGTATATTATATGTATTTGAAAAAAAAAACCCATCAATCAATTCTTTTCATTTTAAACATAACTGTCACCTTACAGAAAACATTAAGAAAATTCTCTCCTTTTCCTTAACTATAGAAGACATTTGCATTAAAAGAAGAGGATCTTTATTTCCTTAGAGTTCATCTATGCCTGCTGGTTATTCCCCAGCTAAAGTCATAATCCTGTTTGCAACATCATAATCATTTACCCAGCAAACAATCAGGGCATCACTAACAAAGAATTATGACTTTAGGTGGGGGATAAACTACAGGCACAGATGAACTCTGAGGAAATAACATTGTTTTCATGCAAATTTAGCTAGTAATAAATAACCAGGGATGAAAATTATGGTGAAACAGAATATCCTACAAAACAGATTTGGGGAGGTATAAATAGTACATTTTTAAATTTTTTCCTCTCTGGAAGTATTATGCACAGGGTGTTTATAAAATGCTGGTACAATTTTAATATTTAAAAACTTTGAATTTACACATGATAGAAGAAAGCTATAAACATACAGAACAATGTTTCAGAAAGTTTTTTATGAAATGAATTAGATATCTAGCTTTTAACATAAACACCAGTTTTAGATATGATCTAATTGTCCAACTCACTGAAAGCATTCTCCACTTCTGACATTGAATGATTTTTGTGGATCATTTATATCAACTTGACCCTCTATTCACTTATTGATCCAACATTATTTTTTTCAAAGTTTTTGGCATAAACTCATGAAAAGTGATGACAATAAGCATAGCAGAGCACTGTGCAGTTCCAAAAGTGTTTTTGCATTCATTACTTCATTTGATTCTCACACAACATTCCTTTTAACTAAGTAAAGTCAATATCTAGTTCTCCACTTTATGATGAAAAAATACATTAAATAAGTGATCTGCCAACTAGTAGGTAGTATAACATGATAATCTGAAGATAGGCCTTGTGTTTCTCCTCATTACATATATCATATTGTCTCTGCTTGGGAAAGTTAGGGACTGAGGTGGCTTATCAGCTGGATTCTGCACATTTATTCATTCATTCACTCATCTATGGTCTCCAAGTCTGAGCAAGGGATCTGCTAGAGGCTAAGAGTATAGGGGCAAACAAAATGACATGATCCATGCTTTGTTGAAATTTATAGTCTAGTTAGACGTACCTTCAAAAACACATACATATATTAATAATTGTAATTATTTTAAAGGAAAAATCAGGACACACTGAGAAAGAATAAAGAAAAAAGGACAAGGGGAATTAATTTGGATAGAAATTAGAGAAAGCCTCTTTGAGAAGATACATTTTGAGATCTAAGAGATGAGAAATAGGATGTGCCAAAACCAGGATAAGATGAACGTTGCTCAAGATCTTTCCAAAAATTGAATCAAAGGGACAGAGAGAACTGCTTTTCTGAATCAAAGCCTTACTTAAAATATCTGAGTGCCCTATTACAGAGGTGAAGCCATTTTGTAACATTAATTTGTTCAAGAAGTATTTTCTATGCACCTCACATATAAGGTACAACATTAAGTGTAAGATCTTAGGGTTAGCAGACACCCCTGGTCTGCATTGTATGACACACTCAGAGTGCACTAGATGTGAATGACTTCAATGGATATCAAAAAATGTATTAAAATTATCAGATATAATTTCATGTCTATTAGTTTCCATCATGTGTATGTCCAGAGCCGTAAAATTGTAGAATTTCTTATGGCTATCACAGCACTATCCAAGTCTAGGTATAAACTATGAAATCTCAACACACATGTATAATCACATGATCATTTATTCAGTACATTACTAAAGGTAGACTGTACTCACTCGAGAACTAGAAATAAGATTAGGATTCTTCTGGAATATCTATAACTCTCTCAATTCCACAGACAGAACTCGGTGCAGTCCTTTAACAGCAACTTTTAAGTTTAAGCTTCAAAATGCAAGAACACATTGAAGGGGCTTCAGGCAAAGGCTCTAACCTTATTTAGATTTTATTTCTTCATTAGACTAATGGCAATGGAACTAAGGAACTTTTCTAAATGTGTGGTTATGGGAAGCAAATAAAGCAGAAGGGGGTCTGCTCTGTTCTGCCACAGAGTATCCTCGTGTTTCATTTCAATGTCATATTGGAAGTCAAATGACAAAGTCAGCAGCATACTCTTTATCCCAAATTTTGGCCAGAGATGCACTTGATGAAAATTATCAGATTAATATTCATTTCAAAATTTTTATATTGTAAAAGATAATGACATTGTATAAAATTTTCTTCTGAGCCAGTTCATAAAAGATTCAAGCTATGAATGAATACAAGAAGAAACAGTAGTGGTCCAATCCTTCCTTAACAAGAACAGGACATCCCCTCTTTCCCCTTTGAGAGAAGCACTGGATTTTTGTAAATTGTACCCAGAGGAACAATTTATTTCTTCATCAGAAGAGAAAAGGAAGATGACTTAGAGCAAAGGAGGGTAGGGAAAATCAAGAAACTTTAAATCTGAGCAGGTATGCTGACATATTTTTTCCTATGTTAACACATGAACAGGCAATCTCCATTTCAACTATAGATACTAAAATTCAGAAAGCCAGAAGCCTCAGGACAAGAGGTCTTTTGAAACAAATGAAGATTCAAGAGTGGCTCACTGTAGTCTTTCTATGGGATCGTGATACAGGAAGTGTTAAGAAGACAGTAAAAATTACCGAAGAGTCACACTCTTTTAAAAGATATTTATTTCTTTTGCAATATTTTATTTTGACTATATTATTGGCCTTCTTGATTGCTTATTGCCCATTTATTTTAATCATATCAATAAAGGGTGTTTTTAAATTAAAAGACATAGAAATGGCTATAGGTCTCTTCATGATCGTTTTCTGTCCTGTCAGTAGATGATGTGTGTGAATTCCAGTACAATTCATAATGCCAAGGAAAAAGTATTGAAGATAAATTCACACTGAACAACTATTAGTCTTGTGTAAGAAGTTAGTAATACAGAATTACAGAAAGACAAAAGAGTTTGAACCTTGAGGTATAGCTATGTTGTGGTGAAAGCATAGCCAACCTTCAGGGACATTTTTCTGATGTCAGCAGACTCTATAAGGCAAAACTGTCCTAAAATGTCACAAATTGATAACCACAAAACTATCCCTCCATGTCTTCTCCTCTTTCTTAATCCCATGAATTCTAAGATTACATATAACCTTGAACAGCCACCAACCATAGGATTTGCCACTACCCCACACCAGCAAAACACTTCTACACGTATTACTTCCTTTGACTATCACAACAATCTGACTGTATAGGGTTCTCCAGAGAAACAGAACTAATACAGAACTAATAAGGGGTGTGTGTGTGAGAGAGAGAGAGGGAGACAGAAAGGGAGGGAGAGAGAGAGAAGAATGAAATTTAAGGAATCAGTTCATGCAATTGTGGAGCTAGCAAGTCCAAAATTTGCAGGGCTAGCCTGCAGGCTGGAGACCCGGGAAGAAATGATGCTGCAGCTCAAGACTGAAGGAAGTCTGAAGATAAAATTCCCTCTGCCTTGAAGGACCTCATGTTTTTGTTTTTTGTTGTTTTTTGTTTTTTTTTTCCCTTATGGCCTTCAAGCTAATTGGATGAGGCCCACTCACATTATGGAGAGTAATCTGCTTTACTCAGTGTCTACTGATTTAAATGTTAATCTCATTTAAATAATACCTTCACAGAAACATCTAGAATACAGTTGGCCCTTAAACAACACGGGTTTGAACTGCATGGGTCCACTTATATGGGAATTTTCTTCCACTTCCAACACCCCTGGAGACACCAAGACCAACACCTCCTCTTTCTTCTCTTCCTCAGCCTACTCAGTGTGAAGATGACAAGATGAAGACCTTTATGATGATCCACTTTCACTTAATAAATAGTAAATAAATGTTTGCTTCCTCATGATTTTCTTAGTAACATTTCTTTTCTCTAGTTTACTTTATTGTAAGAATACAGTGTGTAACATATAAAACATACAAAATATATTAATTGACTATGTTATCAGTAAGGCTTCCAGTCAACAGTAGGCTATTATTAGTTAAGTTTTGGGGAAGTCAAAAGTAATACACAGATTTTTGACTGTGCAGGGGGGGTTGGCATTCCTAGCCCCTGTGTTGTCAATGGTCAACAGTAATGTTTGGCTAAATATCTGGGTACCATAAATAGCCAGGTTGACATGTAAAATTTACCACTATATTGACCTTCTGAAAATAAGATGTTTGGGGGTCTTTCCTGTGTTTTACTAGAACAAAATATGACAAATATTATATTCACTTTATTTTGGATCTTCTTTTATTCTTCCAGCATCAATTTTTGGAGCTACCAGAATTTTTATAAATATCAAAAATCCTAACTAAAAAAATAGGACAATTACAGAATCAATTGATGATCCTGACTAGTATGCTGTCAAATGTACACTTTTGTTGATGACATAATTATTTAAAATATAATTAAATGATGAAATATGACTTTAAATATGACTTTAAATATAAATGTTCTATTCTATAGTAGGTTTTACAGACAGTTATAGCTGTTATTTCTGAAAATTCACCAAATTTCATTATTCTGCACTATTGATTAGGGTTTGACATACAATATATCAAATGGAAGAAAAAGCACTTAAACTTGTAATTTTACTGAACTTTATTAGTTGTCAAGACTTGAAACATCAGAGACATTAATTATCAAAATCTCTTGTACCTAAACAGGTAATAACTTGGTTACTTTTTTCAGTTGTTTGCTTTACTCTGACAAAATGGAAAAGGTAATGAACAAAGAATCATTAAGTATTCTTTGACCATGGTAGTGTGATGACATGTTGCTTGTCAAGAAATTCTTCCTCTTCATCTGTACTGCTCTCAGAAGGTGACAGCAAAGTCTGAATTTCGGTATCTCTTCCAGAACAGCTGAAAATACATTACAAGATCAATATACAATATACAGAACCAGGTTTCAACTCTTCATTTATCTTCTGATCAATATTACATACGTGGAAGTCTCTGGAGGCAGGCAGGTATGAGAGGACGGTATAAGACTGGGGTCATAATTTTCAATGTGCCTAATATACCAGTCTTCCTTTAATGAGAAATTCTCATCATTCCACCTCTCCCAAGAAATAAAGCCACAGTGGAACTAAGGAAGGATTTTATGGTCTCTGGTTGTGTCTCTCATTGATGATTCCGAAGGCACTTCGGAAACTTGCAGAGCCTCAGGGTCATCACTAAGAATGTTCATCATTACATTGGCTGTTTAATAGAATACCAGTGAATAGACCGCCAGATAAACCACCTCTTTTGTGTACAGCAAATTAGGAGTGCATGGATAGCCAGTCAAGATATGCCAAAGCAAAAATTAATGACAGAACTTATTTATTGTTTTATTTTGTTGTATTTTATTGTTGGGGGTGTGGGAGAACTGGTGGAAGCTCTCGTGCATGGGTGTCTGAGGTTTGGGAACAAAAGTAGTATGGGAGAACAGAGAGAAGCCTGCATAATTCAGCTTTTTTCGTCCTAAGATATCTATATTTAGTGGCATGTATGCCACTAAATAATATAAAATATTTCACCTTGTGATAGATATAACTGTTCTTTGTATTATTTTTTATGCCTAACACAGGCTAAATCAGTTCACAAACTTTGATCTGTGGACCAGTACAGATCTGTGAAAATATTTTCAGTGGTTCAAGAAAATATAAGGACAAGGTAGTAACATTTTTGTGACATTTTTAATATTAAATAGTTGTGCTTTATTCTGTTAGTATGTTCCCCTTATATTTTTAGTGTTAAATGTCCCTTGTTTTATGAAATGATGGTGAGCATATATGTAGGTTAATTAGTTTGTAATGACTTTTTTAGAGAAAAAATAGCAACCTTATATTGATCCATTTTTTTTAATGTGACTTACATTAGAAATGAAAAAATCCAAGAACCACCACTGAATAATTTCCTCCTTCAGAAAGAATAACAAACTCTTGATTCCCTTTACTGCAATATTAGACTTCAAAGCAAAGGTATTCACAGTACAAAGAATTTTTACTTTACATTTATTTGAGTCCTTCTAGAAGAAACCCTCTGCTTTCTTCAAGGAGGTCCAGTATGTCAATAATAGAGTGACACAGTAGACTACTTTCCTGAAGCATTTATAAATATAACCTACATTCCCTATAAGCTGATCAACTTCCCTAAATGTCATTACATTATGTGAGGAAAAAACAAAATTATGCAAATTAAATACAGTATTGTTAATCTAGACTCAATTTCAGGAAAGAAACTTAATATTTGATTCTAAAAACTTTATTCATATGGGGTAAGAGTGTATTAATGCAAAATATTGAAATTTATTAGGTTAATTAATTCAGTATTAGGTTAATTCAGTAAGGCAACTATTTTTTTCAATATAAGAAGAAATAAGGAAGGATTATTAAATTCCAAATATCTTTTCATTTTTATGATACCCATTGTGCAGCAGAGAACTATTTCTTCACATTAAAGTAACAACTTTATAAGCCTTTTATTAATAGGCCTGATAATAGGTCAGCAAAAAACCCAAATATTTTAAAAAGAATAGTCATATAAAGTACGCACATGAGAAAAAAAATTCTTTATACAGTAAAGATAACTAGTTGGGTCTTCTCAACATTTTACTATGCACTATCTTTATATAGAAATTATAGGCTTAACTTACCTCAATTCTTCGACTCCACAGGGACCCCTCTCTTGTGAGGTTTTAAGGAAATCTGTGGGAGTCTGACTTACATTCCCTGAATGGTTGTTGAAAGATGGTAACTCTTCTGAGGTTAGGCTGTAAATTTTTTCTGAAGGATCTGAAATATTTTATTTCATGCATTGTCAACACATAAAATCAAGAAACAAATGCATAGCATATGGTGCTAGAAGTTCACCTAAACTGTACGCAGTGTGAAGAGGGTCAGTGCAGATTTTTAATCATCCCTCAAGTTTCTGATGTTTGTGGGGTGGTGGAGTGTGGGGTTTAATCTGAGATCCCAAATTAGGACATAGATATCAAGCCACCTTGATTGTACTAATTTTAACTATATATTATGTTCTACTTATGAAATGTGTCAAATGTCCTGATGATAAAATTTCCAAGAAAACCAAGTGATCCTCTTTAAAGCTGGAATATTGTGCAGCTCCTCTAACTTGCCTACATGTTAGACATTTTATTATTTCTTTTTTCTTCCTAAGGAATAAAATCTTCACCTCCACACAGTCTGAGGGAAAGGCTAGCCTTGGCAAAGCTGCTCTTTTTTTTTTTTTTTTTTTTTTGCTTTCTTGCTTTGTTTGAGTAAATAAAAACTGCTTGTATTTGAAAGGGGAGAAGTCTTAAATCTTCTCCCTTTTTATGAAGCTGGCCTAGGATTTCAACTAGATAAGGAAAAATAGTGTAAGTTAAATAAATAAAATTCTTAGGTAAACATATCTTTATATAAACTACCAAAAATTCAAGTATAGAAATAAATATCAGTACTATATTAGAAAGGCTTGAATGCTTTCTTTTTGCCATTGATAAAGTGTCAAGAGAACTCTAACTTACACATAAGGTTATACTATGATGATGTTTAAAACTGTCAAAATTCCTGGATGCTTTTCTCCCCTTTATTTGTATGAAAGTGCCAAGTAAACATCCTCCTAGTCAGAAGGACCAAACCCCAAGCTGCATGTATTAAATACTGGACTGAAGAGAGTTTGTTTGTTTGTTTTGGTGGTATCAACCTGAAGTTTTTGAGCAAGTAGAGCTTCCACTACTGAAGGTAAATTAGATTCTTTCTACTGAAATACAGACCTCAATACATTTACACATCGAAGTGTTCTCAAAATTATTTATCCCAGTGACTTTAAAATTATGATACATGGATATAAATTCAGTAAGCTTAGGATGGGGTTCCTGCTCCCACCATCCCCGAAGCAATCAGGATGGCTTTACTTGATCTAGCTTAAATTTGAAGGCTCTATATAAGATTAATTTTGAAAAACACGAAAGATTCTTGAATGAAAATTTTTGAAACCACCTAACTACTCCCATTCCCACTGTTAGAGTTTAGGAAACTGGGAGCCCACAGAGAATTTGTTGAAAGCCCCACAACCATATGGTGGAAGAGCTGGAATGAGACCTGAGCTCTTTTAGCTCACCAATATTGTAAGTCACTATGTTCCAAAATCTAATTCTTTAGCTTTAAGCAATTATCCCCTCTCCTATTTTTCCACAAGGTAAAAGAACACAAGTACACAAGGCACTTTTACATGCCCCTATAGGGAATACTCGTATAGGAAAGCAGTCAATTCAGGATCTGGAATGGGCAGAATTACACCGCTGAAACCGATAGTGATGCCTGGATCTAAAGAAAACCACCAGGAGAGGTATTCAAACTCTATTAGACACTTAAGTGCCAACTGAATGAGCACAGAGCTAATTCAGATAGTACAGATAGAATTAGCCTATTCAATAGAATTATTCATTCTCAAAATTGTATTTCAGAATATATCTGTGAACTTAACAGGAGCAAAGGTGACATCACTTGATTTTAGGTAACAGAAAATTCAAGGCAGAGAAAAATAAAACTGCTTACAAAAACCTTATCACAGATTAGTGTTAAACCCAAAAGGTCAATTGTACAAAAATCTAAGTCTCCTGATTTCCCTAATACAGGACCAGGTAAGACAGGATTGACATTTATATTGGAAAATTTATTTTATAACTAGGAAGTCGGCTGATTTTTGAGCAGTAGCTTATAGTTAAACCTTTTTTATTCCTGGAGTGTATAGTTCTCTGATCATTGAGGAATCTCTTAGACACAGTAATAAACAATTAGACAAAGGGGAAAAACTGACTAAATATAGACTTCTAAGGTGTATATCTAAAACCGAAGTCATTTAAAACACACACATAAAAGTGTATTCCACAGGAAAATAAACACTTCTTTAAATAAAATTAAGAAACGAACAAAAAACAATTACAAACTTCAAAGAATAAGGCCAATAAGAGAGGCTGCTTCCCAATAAGGAACGACTACAATAACCACAAAAACAACTCCTAAAGAACTAACTGGCATAGCTACATACCTACATCCCAACGTTTAGGAATGCGACAGTGATCCCCAGTTCCTAGTCTCTCAGCCTGTTTGTTTTCCATTCCACCCTTCTCTCCTTCCCTCTGCTACTATGTCTTGTTTTGTTTATCCCTCTTTTTCTTATTCTCTCCATGCTTGCATCCCTTTACCTTCAGTCTGCCCACTCCCTCTCCCTCTTAAGTGGTTACAATATTGATTTGAAGTAAGGATTTCAAACTATTTTCGTGCATTGTCTTACGGTGGTAAGATTTAAAAAATTGAGGGCAGCTGTGCCTGGGGTCATGCCTTGCCTCTGCCGCATACCCAGGGAGTTACCCTGTCACCCAGAGCCTCATTTACTAAATCCAAAGGAGAAACTAAGAATAGCATCTGCTATACTAGCTACCCGGAATGGCTACTAAGATAAAATGGAGCAACATTACATATATAGACAATCAGCAATTATTATTACTCATTAAATAATTTCATATTCCTCTTATCTATTTAAATATGTAGATTTTCACATGTATGTGCACCCAATTTGTTTTCCATGATTCCAATGGCAAGCAGAAAGATTGCCATGCTAGCCCTTCTTAACTTGGTTGTCTTTACAAGGGTTATCTAGTTAGTTTGCTAAATATTAACATAATTCTGATTAGATTAGCACTTTTTCAATTTAGTATATTACTTGATGGTCAACCTATGAACAGAGGCTCCAGTTACTCAGAAAGCCACTGCTGCCTCACTGACAGCATGCCATAGTGACAGTATGACAACATCTGCTAGAATCAGGTAGATTTTTATTGTTTATTTAAGAAAAAGTGCTTTCCACTTTCCTCTCTTTAATTACTTGGCTCAGTTAACTATTTGTGGACTTGTACAAATGTAAGTTTGCCACAGGAATTTAAGGACCACAAAGACTCTTAAGCCACAAATCAGACTGAGCTTGAAACAAATCAACTTTAACTATTGAAGAAGTAAATGCTTTGAAGTGCATTATTCCTAATACTTTTTCATAATGCATATTTTCCAAATCCTTTAGGCTATAACAGTATCTAAAAACTGAATGCTTTAGTGAGTGATACAGTTTGGACATTTGGTCCCTCTAAATCTCATGTTGAAATTTGACCCACAGTGTTGGAGGTGGAGCCTGGCAGGAGGTGTTTGGGTCATGGGGACAGATCCCTCATGAATGGCTCCATGCCCTCCCAGTGGTAATGAGTGAGTTCTTGCTTTACTGGTTCATGGGAGAGCTGGTTGTCTAAAAGAGTGTGGGCTCTCTCTGGTTTCCTTTCTCACCATGTGACACACCTGCTCCCCCCTTTGTATTCTGCCTTGATTGGAAGTTTCCTGAAGCCCTCACCAGAAGCAGATGCTGGCACCATGCTTCTTGTACAGTCTGCAGAACTGTGAACCTCTTTTCTTTGTAAATAACCCAGCCTCACATATTTCTTTTATAGCAATGCAAAACAGACTAATACAGTAAGTTATACCAATATGTTGAGCTTATTGAGGAAGTGACCATCATGTTATTTACAAAGATATTTGTGGAAGGAATAATAAATGGCATGGACTATATCTTAATTTAATCCTCAAAGGAGTCCAGAAGAAAACATAGTTTTAGAATGAAATAGCTTTTAGAATTGACTTAAAATTGGGCTTACCAAGATTACCTTGCCTTACTATAAGTAGGAAGTACCATATACTGGTTGCTTATATAATTTAACAGCTTTTTAAGGACTTACTGCTATGTGCTAGGCACTGTTAAGTGTGTGTGGAGATAGAGATAAATTTTCATAAATATTATGAAATAAAAATTTCATAAATATCTCTCATATAATTTAAATCAATCATAAATCATCAAAATATTAGATAGATATTATTATCATCATCTTTCATATATAGCATCTGATACAAAGAGAGATTTAAGAAAGTAATTTGCTCAATTTCATGAAGCTAGAAAGTGGTGGTATCAAGTTTCAAAACCAGACCTGCTGGCCTAGAATCCTGGCTCTCAACACCCTGCTTTTTCTGTCCCCTGTCTCCCAATCTATCAGGAAGTTGCATTGGCAATCTGCACACACACATACCTCTGCCCATCCCAGCTACTTCTGAAATGACACTGATGTCAGCCAGAGCAATCTGAATCAAAGGAGAAACAGTTTATTTAATGTAGCTATTTTCTGTTTTTTAGTCTCAAAACTCCTTGGCATAGTTAGTTGTTTTTCATAGAACTGAGAAAGAGGAAGTGGTTATGTCCTAGAACTAACAGAAAATAAGTCAGAAGAGTTGCTGCTCACAAAAATGCAGCTTTCACAGGGAAGCGAACACATTTACATTTGTATAAGCATCAGATTGTGTGTCTGTGTCTCTGTGAGACTAAAACTCATGAAGTTTTTCCAGACTGCACTGTGAGTAGTGAAATGTGGGTGGAGTTTCTCTGCCCATTGATGTCACCAGACTATAAAGGTCTTTCTCAAAATCAATGAATTTTCTACAGTGAGGCTTTATTTCACTGTAGCACCTGCACCTCACTGACTGTTGGGTTGATTCAGCCAACATGTCATCCTCTTCCTTTCTCAGAGCTCCAGGTGAGTCTCTTCAAAAGCTGTGCATTCATCCAAAGCCAACCCTCCCAACAGAAGGAAAGTCATTCCTGGGTTAAGTATGGGAAAGTGGTTGCCAGCTGCTGCTGGACCATCAAAAAACTTCTGGCAGTTCAGAGGTTACCCAGTATATGCTTGCTTTCGTGTACAAAAAGTCATGTGCTCTAGTGAAAATACTAGTATTAGTGTATGAGAAAATGAGTGACATGAGAAAAAAGTGAAGCACAAAAATGACATAAGAAATTAAAACACTAGAATGGTTGAAAAAAAAGACTACTGTTTGTAAACTACTTATTTCATTTATAAATAATGGAATCTACCAATTTGTCAAATTAAAAAGCCCCTTTTTACATTAAAAACTGTATGGTTATCCTTTTAGGATCAGTTCATACCTGACATGTTTCATTTCAGAATTGACCTTTAACATGAGAATTACCTCCAAAAGTACTTACATTTGATTTTTAGTAATTTAGAGTAAGGCAAAGGAATTGATGGGTAAAGATAGATCATTGACTCTCCTCCCCCAACCCCTAGTGAAATTAATAGAAAAAGCAGAAAAATAAAAATGAAACCAAATCATCAAAGGAACCAAAGAAAGAAAGGGATTCAAGCCCACATAATGAATTTTGATAAAGAAATAAAGAAGATCCATTGAGGTGTGGCTGAGTGCTATTCCTTTCTACCTCGCCTCCCTACCCAATACACAGACACCAAACTAGGAACAGGAAAGGAGAGTCACTAAAAGAACTGACAAATCTCCCCAATATCACACCAATTTGGAGACAAGTACGTGAAAGGGAGTAAGGAAAACCATCTGAAATCTTTTCAAAGTCCTTAAACACCTAGCACAAGATCTTAGCACAGGCAAGAAAACTGCAAACCTGCAGATGTCTCCACAAAGACAGAACACACTTGAATCCAGGTGGAATGAATTTTGGCATTTAATAAGATCCAGGAAAAGGCAAACAAGCCAGGATCCTCCAACAAAGGAGGCTGAGCTCTCCGGTCCTATCTTCCTCCCCACACCTTTGAGCTGGCAGGTTACAGAAAAGAGTACAATACCCAACCCACAAACAATAGCTCCAATGAAAAGACTGACAGATCTCAGTACAGATACAGGGATTTCAGGGAAAATTTAGTTTCACTATATCAGAAAAAATAGAAGATGGGGAAATGTCATTCACAAACAGCATGGGCAAATAAGATACAAAGAAATGACACAAGTTTGAATACAAGAATCTATAATATATAAGGAATGATGAAATAAAAGACAAATTTGGTAGAAAAAAATGGATCAAGACCATAAAAAAATTCCCTTAAGTCCATTGGCTACAAAGGGCACAATGAAAATAAACTTTTTAAAAAGAGCAAAATAACCTCAAAGCTCAAGCAACAACATGTCAGGCATCAAAGAGAAGTAATTAAATGATCACCTGTTCCTGGATTGGATCCTATACCAGAAAAAAACAAGCTGTAATAAATATCATCAGGATAATTTGTAAAATATTAAATATGCCCTGTGGATTAGATAAAATACTGTATCGATGGTAAGTTTCCTGATTTTAATCATTGTACTATGGTTATGTAAGAGAAGGTTCTTGTTTTTGGGAAATGTGCACTGAAGTAATTTTTGTAAAGAGTCACAATGTTGACCTCTTTATGTCAAGGTGGTTGACTAGATGCGTCTGGTACTCACCTTGTCCACAGAAAGGGACCAAAATAGCAAGTAGATAATTACACTTCCAATAGACTATTTAAGGGAGAACACTAGAATTTAGCAGAGAAGTGACTGGGAGCGCCAAAAAGAAAGAAAGGCGAGGGATGAGGGACATGAGGCAGCCTGTTTGGTCAGAATTGGCAGGGAGTCTGAAGACTGAAGACGCGACCTAACATGGGGAAAGGGTAAGAGACCTCCAGCTGTCTGCATTCTTGCCACAGACTTCTACAGTCCTAGCCATGGGAGAGCCACTTGATACGTGTGAGCCCTGAGACTAACATAGTAAGCTACCTGAAGACCATGCAAAGGCATTGCTCCAGAGAGTGAGCTCACACAGGGTCCCACAAACCCCTGAGTCCTAAGCAGCTGCAGCATGCTGCCAGTTTGAGAACTCAGCCCCCACAGACTGTGTCCCATCCTGGAGCTCAACAACCTCTGCATCCCCACATCTTTGGAGCATCATTGACATTCCCTGTCTGCAACTGTCATCACCACTGGGGCCAATGTGGGAGTAATGAACAGCAACCTTGCCCCCTCCAAGATGGGATGTTGATGCATTGTTACATGCCCAAGGACAAATTCTACTGGCCACAACCGCTGCACTGCCCTTGCAGGCTGATGTAAATATGTAAAATATCATGTAGTAATAAAAATAAACAAATAATAAATTTAAAATAAGAGTCATGTGATGTTTATAATTTCCTCTCACATGGTTCAAAAAAAAAA
>CM052436.1:78560626-78594735 GCA_028533085.1 Varecia variegata | reverse complement strand
TCCAAACAGCATAGAGGAAAAAATGTAGGAGAAGAAAGAGAAGTAGTAAAGATGGAAAAAAACATATTTTTTAAATTACAAAGCTAAAGAGTGTCCTAATCTCATACTGTAGACTTTAATGATTCTCTTCCAGAAACAGCCACAGGCTGACTATTAAAACAAACCAAAAGAAGTATGCCATCCTACTTCCATTCTTCCCAAAGAGTAGAGCAGTGTTAAAAAAAAAAAAAAAAAAAAAAAAAGCAAAGAAAGAAGTTCTGAGATATACCAACTAGAATCCATTAAACAGAAAGAGCAGAAGCTAACTAAGGACATAAGCAAGTCATGAGAAAAAGATGCCACTGCTATGAGTCCCCCTTTCTACTGTAAAATAAAAGATTTCTTGACAGGAGAGCTGAAATAAAATGAAAAAAAAAAAAAAAAAGAAAGGCTCACCTTGTTTTCAGTCTAGGTCATAGAGAAAAGCCACTGTATTTGAAATATAACCCCCAAAGCTAGAAGGATGATGGGGAGGAAGGAGTTAAAGCAGCTGGCGTGTAATTTGCTTTTCTCCCATTACCAATGGCTCATTCCCAGGAAATAAAGATGGTAGGTGACCTGGGTTAATTTGCTTGTGATAACCAGACCTCCTGGAAAATAGATTAATAATATTCACTAGGAAGAGAATCTTTAGCTATATAGTATATTCAGTATGATAGCCCTTGTTTAGAATTGCTTTTAGTAAACAAATCTAGAATATATGGATTTACGAGTCATGGCTCCCTGGAAAAAGGCCACGTAAGCTAAGTAACTTAGGTTTTGATTTGCTCCCTTGTTTCATGGTTCACTAGCTAACTTTTTTGAGAATTTGTGTAAGATTCTCTATCACTCGTATTGATGGGATTGTGAGTATTTTCCCTAATACACAGTGCAAAAATCCTAAGGTGTTTGAAGAACAGCCAGGAATCCAGAGTGGCTGAAATTAAACAAGCCAGGGGGAGACTAACAGGAGACAGGATCACTGAGATAATGGACTTCAGATCACACAGAACCTTCTAGGCCTTTGAAAGTACCTGTCTTTCACACTGAAGGAAATGAGCCTTTAGAATACTAAAATGAAATCAACACAGAAATAACTAGAAAACATGGAAATTGAAAGCACACTACTAAGCTAAGTGGTCAAGAAACATATGAAAAGATGCTGAATGTCATTTGTAATAAGAGGTACACAAATACCTCTCTATCAGACCAGCAAGAATTTTTAAATCTGACAATATTAAGTGTTACTGATAACAGGAAACAACCAAAATTCTTATACGCTGCAGCTGGGAATACAAATTCTTTAGTAAATAATTCAGCTTTATCTAGCATAGTTGAGGATATGCACACCCTATGACCCAGCTATTCCACTCCTAGATATAGACATTTCTAGAAATGTGTGCACATGTGTACCAAGCGATCTGTACAATGAAATTCATAACAGCATCATTTGCCATGTCAAAAATGGGAAACAATACCTACTCAGAAGTAGATTGTTTAATTTCCATGACTTTGTGTAGAGTTGAGTGTTTCTGTTGGAATTGATTTCTAATTTTATTTCACTGTGGTCTGAGAAGATACATGGTATAATTTCTATTTTTAAAAATTTGTTGAGGCATGTTTTGTGGTGCACTTGAATGTTTACAGCAGCACAATTCTAATTCTAAAGAATTATAAAATATGGGAAAATAGTCAACTTTTACACTAACAGTGAGAGTAACTGACACAGTAATCTTTTTAGAGGACAATTTGACAATATTCATCAAAATTTTAATAAAACAAGTTGCCACCGAGATAACATTTCTATATTTAGAAATATATTTTAAGGTCATCATGTAAGTTCACAAACAGCTAAGATGGCCATCATAACTTCTTTTATAATACTGAGAATTAAAAATAAAATATCCACCAACAAGGGTCTGATTAAATCATGACATAAAAATACCAGGCAACAATTACAAATAATGATGTATATCTGTATTTAGAAGGCAGGTTGTCCAGGACAGAATCTCAGTGAAAATGAAAGGTAACTAACAGCATACCCAGTTCTGGCTAATTTTTGCTCCTGTGTGTGTGCTCAACTGTGTTTACTGAAAAACATGTACCAAAATGTTAATATTGGTTATCTCTAGAAGGTAGGATTGGGCTATTTTCATTTTCTTCTTGGTAACTTTTTGTTATAACTAAGTCTTTTAAAATAATCATCACATTATTTTTATCATATAGCTATTTCCATTATGAAAAACAAATTTTTAAAATGGTTTTGGACTTCTGATCTAGTGATTTTTCAATTCAGCATTAATATTATTTTAAATACTATGCCTTTCAAAGTAGACAATTAAGAAGGTATTTCTATAGAATATTTAGTACTTTTAAGGGTTGAAAAATAAAAAAATACATTAGAATATGAAATTACAAATATAAAGCACATAACATAACAAAAAGTCAATGAGAGATGAGGTACATACTAAGGCATGTACTACTAAGAAGAGAGCATACAAAGTCTTGGAAATATTAATGAAACTGATGTATATCATGAACAAATGTAGGAAAAATCTTTGAAGGAGAAAGCATTTAGTAAAAAATCCAGTTGTAATTGGGAAGATGGTAGGTACTTTGATATCAGAAATTGTACTATGTAATAAACGAGGAATGATAAGGATAGTTCCTTCACTGGAAAAGAATGGAGTAAAAATGGTAAAATTGGATGTTTCTGTCAAGTATACATTATTAAAATTTCTTATCTAGCATTTTATATTCACTGAAAAGCAATTGGAAGACACAAGAGTCCAAGTAATAAAATTAATAAACTGAATACCTTAAATACTTACACTTTTCCTCAAGAGATACTAGGAAATTTAAAGCAAAGATACTCTACACTTCAGTCATCTAGATCTTCAATGACTAGTATGTGAGGGTTAAAATCATCAAGAAAAAATTAAAAATAGCTCTTCAAAAAGAAAGGAAAAAAATACAAATCAATTTTCATGCTGAAATTTTTGGGGGGGCCTTGAAATCATATTTTTCAAGGCAGATATAAAAAAATTCTTTACTTCTCTATCTCACAGACCCTCCCATTTCATGTGTTGCAATTACAGCTTAAAAAAAGAAATAGTTGTTCTGACAAAAATTTCCGGCTCAGAGAGTGGGAGCTGAAAGAATCCAATTAGCCTCTCATTTCACAGTCTGAGTTTACACAGAAAACAAGTGCAAGTGCCCTAGTGCCCGATTCAGGGTCTGTAAGTAGTAAACCATTCACCAATGGGCATGCACTGCATACGCCTTTGAGGAGCTATAGCAAACTGCTGTCCCAGTGTTTATTGTTTTTGAGCACTGCATTTATTAATATATTCATAGAGAATGGAGAGCTTCATTTATAACATTTATGTTATAAAAATAGCCATACCTGGTTTTGCTGCATGTAAAGTCTGTTTCTCGTTGTCATCGTGATTGCTAGTTCTCCACTGACTCAACGCTTCCTGAAAGGACTGGGCAGAAGCTTCTTCATCGAATGATCCTTCACCCAACAGCCTATCTCTTGGTTTTGTACATTCTGCTTTTTTTGTTGTTGTAATTTCTACCTAAACCAATTAAAAAAGTATCTAAGCATGCTTTATTAAATTTCTGGGTTCTTAAAATACAGGTAGGACTAATTATTTCTCATTACAAATCAGAAATTTTTAAACTTAGAATGTTTTTAAATTGTACTTATATGCTTTCCTGTTTCCTTTAAACCTCTATTGGCAATTATAGTCTCTTCAGAAATTAATAAAATGAGAGCCTACGGTGTTATCACAGTAAAGATTCAATAGTCTTGTATCCAACCTTTGTACATCCCCAGTCTCCTGCTCCCTGCAACCTGCCCATATCAGAAAGAGCAGTTTTTTAAAAATGTAAATCTGATCATGTCACTCCCCATTCAAAACCCTCTGTTGACTTTCTATGAAACCCCAAGTTCCTATCAAGACCTAAAAGGCCCTACACAACCTTATATGTTCTTGCCTTTTACTTCACCTCCTTCCATTCTCCCCTTCATTCACCCTATTCTAGCTCAACTCACATTCCTGTAGTTCAGGGAACCCTTCAAGCACATTCCCTCTTTGGGGCCTTGTATTAGCAATACCCAGTGCCTGGAATGAACTTTCTCCAAATCTTCACATAGTCATTCCCCTCATTTCTTAGTCTTTGCTCAAATGTCACCTACTCAGAGAGTTAGTTCTTCACTGATGATCCTAAAAATAATAGTCCCCCTTTTTCCCACTTTATAATCCCTTATTTGTTTTTTCTTCCCATTACTTACCTCTATATAAATTAATTCTGCATGTTTGTTTATTGCCTATCTCTCCCCATTAGAATATGACGAGATCAGAGATGTTGTCTTTTTCCCCAGTGCCAAGAGGAGTGCCTGGCACAAATTAGGTGCTCAGTAAAAGTCAGTGGAATGAATGAATAAGCTCATCAGTGCATATGAAATATTACATGCTTCTCAGTTTAATGATGATGAAGGAGAAGAATTCAGTGCAAAATATAAATTCAGTCAGAACACCCAGAAGAAAATGAAGGTTGTGTTTGACAGTTATCCAGTGAGTCAGAGAAAACAGCTATATTAAACTCAAGCAAAATAAAAGCCCAATGGCTAAATTATCACATGTGGATTATCTACATTGATCAAATTGCTAAATCTCCATGGCTGTCTTTTAGATACAAGAGTAGAAATCTCAATGTTAAGCTTTTAATTGAAAAATGAATAGGCAGATTGTTAGAGTACAACTGAGAGCATATTGTTAAAGATGCATGTCAAAATTTTTAAATATAAGCAAAAAAATTCTGAAGACCTATCAGACACTAGACATCATGCTAGGTGTTAACAACAGAAACACAGGTTAATAAGTCCCCAACAGAAATAGACACAAGGAGCAGGTGTCACTCAGAGGAAGTGACCTCTGTACTGAGTTTTGAAAGATAAAATAAGAATTCCATAAGCAAAAAGTGTGAGGGCAGTATTCCAGAGAGAGGGAATGATATGCATGCTAAGACATGGAATAGAACAACATTGTAGCGTGGAACTATAAGTAGTTTGCATCGATATAGCAAAAAATGGAGGATGAGAAAACATAAATAGTAGAAAGACAAGCAGTGACGGACTGTGAAAGGCTCTGCTCGCTATACAGAGGAACTTAGACTGAAACCTATTAGAAATGCAAAACCACTGAGAAGTTCCACACAGTAGTGTGGTGGAGAGAGGAGTTAGGGAGTAGCCAGTTTGAATCCAAGGAAACCAATTAAAATGTTATAGCCATTTGACAATATTGACCAACATTATAAATATATAATCATCTTACCTAAGAATTTCAGGATTTTATCATCTCAATATACTTATATATATGCAAAACAATATTTTTCAAAATTATACTTTATATTTTGTACTGGCAAAAGATTAGAGCATAAATGTTGATCAGTGGAAGACATATTTTTAAAAGTCTTTCACAGCCAATAGAGTATTTTATAGCCACTACATAGAATGAGAAGGCTGTAGAATGTACTTATATGGATATGAAAACTACATTGATGAAGTATAAAAAGCACGTTTTCAGAGAAGTATGCAAAGTAATTAACATTTATGTAAAGAAATACATATATACAAAACTGGAAGTGTTAATTTACCCCTAGAAGGGGAGAGGATGAAATGCACTTTCCACGTATAAACATTTTGTTCTTTAAGAAAAAGCTAATTGCAGTATCTAGAATAGCAATAAGGAGAGAATAAGTGATTAAACATTCAAGAAAGTTTTTAGATGGTAGACTACATGGGGCATAGTAACTGTTATGGAATGAATTGAGCCTCCCCCCAAATTCATGTTAAAGCCCTAACCCCCAATGTCTGTCTGTCTGGTTCTTCTCTCTCTCCCTACGTGTCCACAGAGGAAAGGCCATGTAAGAAAGCAGCAAGAATGAGGCCAAGAAGAAAAGCCTGATCAGAAACCAAATCTGCCAGCACCTTGATCTGGGACTTTAAGCTTATAGAACTGTGAGAAAATAAATTTCTGTTGTTTAGGACACTCAGTCTAAAATATTTTGTTGTGGCAGCCTGAGTAGACTAATACAGTAACTTAACAGATGTGCAGAGGAGGAAGAGAAACAACTACAGGGAATAACTGCCTTTGTTGGCTTGGAAAGCCAAAATAGTGAGCTGCCAACAGTAACATCTATAGATTTAGAGGAGAGGGGATGAATTTAGTTTGAAGATAGTAAGCTTTAGGAGTAGGTGAGAAGGTACTTACAGGTATCCAGTAACAATATGTCAGTGTGTCTATGTATGTATGCTTCACTGTGAAGAAGCACTGAAAACTCACTGGCTTAATACAAAATGGTTTAAGTGTTTAGAATTTTCAGCAGCTGTCCAGGGCAGCTCCCTTCCAAGCAATGAATCAGAGGTGTAAGACATTTGCATCTTGGAGTTATGCCATCAGAATACCTGGCTTCCACATAGCTGTGGCAGGGTAAGAAAAAGCTAGAGGGTTGTACATTAGCTCTTAAATGTTTCAGCTCAGAACTGTCGTATATCACTTCCACTCAGAGCCCAACATGACCCTGCCCGATTCTGAGGGGTGTAGGAAATTTGAAGGAGCACATAGAAATCCAATGCTATGCATTCATTACTGTCTAAGCACATGATATTCCTGTAAAGTGTGTCTTAATATCACCATTTTCCAGAGGAGAAAACAGAGGTCAAAAGGCTAAGTAATTTGCCCAATGTTACAAAGCTATATAAGAAAACCAGTGCCAGCATTTCAAACCCAGGTTTCAGCCACTAAAATGAACTCTTCCATGAACTGCTCCTCTTTCCAGCAAAAAGATGTGCATTGGTTTGAATCCATTAAAAATGGTTCAAATCCACTAAAATGCAATAAGACAGATATCAGTCTTTGACACCATTTTGACTCTTCCAGCCATTAGTGCTGCTTGGGAGTGCTACTTAAAAATCAGACTCCTGAGCCCTAATCCAGGTATTAAAAAAAAAGAAATCAAAATTTGGGTGGCAAACCCACGAGTGCACATTTTTAACAAACTCACCCAGTGCTTCTGGTGCTTATTACAGTTTGAGAACCAATGCCCTTCTCCATAGAGGAATGCTGAGCCCTTGAGGGGGTTATCTCTTCAGTGTGCGCTCTGTGTACAGGTGTACACCTGAAGGGCTACAGCAGTGACTCCCAACTAAGAATACTCACCAGAATCACTGAGGAGTTGTTACAAAACCACACATGCCTGGACCTCACTCACAGAGATGCTGAATTCAGTCATGTGTATTTCTTTAATGTTTTTCCAGTTGATTTTAATACACACCTCTGGATGAAACCACTGAATGAATGGCTTTTAAGTTAAGACAAGAGGTGGGGGGATCTATACAGCATACATAGTTACCTATGGAGACAAGAGGAAGCATATATTGTAAGGATTAAAAGCACAAAGGAGTCCACTCTATAGCTATCTAGTAGGACTAGTTACTTAACCTCTTGCCACCTTTCTCATCTGTTAAATGGGGGTAATAATAGCACAAAATTTATATGGTTATAGTAGTGTTTGTTGGGTAAGATAAGGCAAGTAAAGCATTAAGCCCAACACCTAGTATTTGATGTGCAATAAAAATTAGTTGCTGATTCATTTCTGATAGGATAAATTAGATAAAATGGCAGCCATGAAGGAGAAACCTTTAAAACTACTACCTCTGTGTAGTTGTTAAAAGCAAGAAATTTGGAGTCAGAGGTCTGAGCTCAAATCTAAGTTTCATTATCAATGATATGCTGGACAATTTACCAAAACTGTTCTTTGCCACTATTCTCTCTTTTGAAAAAAATGAATAATTAAGAAAAGAGACAAAAGGAAATAATACATGTAAAATATCTAGGGCAGTGTCTGGTCTTCCATACATTATTATTATAATAATGAGGCTGTACCTCATTCAGTGATTCTTTGCAAACACTCTTGGGAGGTCTATTAGAAAATCAAACCCATGCAAATATGCTGACTGTCCTGGAAAATTCAAGCATAGTTTCCCTGCTGAAAAGAGGTTCCACTAGCACAGAGCACATTTTCTTTTATGTTCTCTGAGCACGGATTTGGAACTCAGCAAACTTAAGTTCAACCCAGACTTTGTCACCAAGTAATAAGCTGTGTGATTTTGGCCAAGTTACTCACAGTTTCTGAACTGGAGGGAAAAGGTGATTGGCATCTAAAAGAATGAGGATTATAACATAGATCAAAAGTTGAAGCTTGTTTTTTGCTAAAGAATCAATACAGGTCTATTACAAAAATACAGGCATGAGCTGATAAAAGCTTATCCAGCACATCATCGGGTCAGTAGTCAATCTGAATAACTGCCAGAATTTGGTATAAATCTGGTTTTAAATAACTGTGAAACTGCCTGTCACCTAGATCTTTTGGCAAGGTTTTGTATTTTTGGCCTTTCTGAAGCCCTAACTAATATAAAATTGCTATATTGCATTGTTGTTTTTGTCTTAATGTTTCCCCTAAATACTTACTCAATTCCTGACATGGTAAAAATGCTCAGAAAGTCAAATGATTAAAAGATCATTCTTCAAAATGATCAATGTTCAGTGGAACCAAAGCAATCTCCATGAAAAGATTTTTATAGTCATGGTGTATTTGGTTAAAAAAATCAAATCCCTATTAAATAACAATGTGATAAAATAACCTGCAAAACTCTATAGCTTTAGTTAAGTACATGAATGACATTCACCACGATCATGTATGACACAAAATGTCTACTCTATTTTCCTCAGTTTACCTCAGAGCTGCTCCCCTGCAGAAGTGGAGATTTGGGTTTATGCTGACTTTTGCTGGTTTCTTTTGTAGAATTATTCTCCCCTTTGGGTTCATCTGGATTAACTTCCTTTATAAACCGATGCGCAACATCCAATACACTGGATAATATTTGAGATTTTGCCTATTAAAAAAGGAACAAAATATGACCAAAGAGCCTAATATGTCAGTTTAACCAATTCATATACATTAAATCATATTTTAATTATTCTATGTCCCCTAAAATTCAATAAATTTTATTTAATATTTAAAAAGAAATTGATACTTGTATAAACCAATATAATAGTGACAGCTGTCATCTCCTAAGGGGACTAGTTTGGGTTCATACTATCCTAACCATCTTAAAACCATTATGTTATTTAATCCTCAAGGCAACTCTAAAACAACTATTTTTATCTCTGTTCTAGGCATAAAGAAACTAAAGCTCAGAGAGTTTAAATTACTTGCCCTTCATCACATGGTGAGTGAGGGGTAGAGCTGGGAAGTGACCCCAGGTATATATAACTCTCATGACTCATGGTGTGTTGTTTTGTGCACATAATGGCTAAAGAACTAAATATAGTGAATCTAGTAGGAGCCTGAATAAGCTGTAATGAGTATTCCTTGGTGATAAAACATCTTTAGAAGGTATTCACTACTCAAAAGTGCACATCAGGAAGTGCCTTTATCTGTAGTTCCCTAGTAAACTCCAAGTTGTGCTTCATTCCATGCCTTTATTTATGAGGTTCACTTACCAGAAGGCCTTCCCCCCTCTAGCATCATCTGTGCCTGGCAGACTTTTACTTCTGTTCCTGGATTCATCTTACGTTACTTCCAAAGGTCTAAGAACCCTTCCCCACACGCTCCACCACCCCTTACCCATGTGAGGTATCCACGCTCTTTACTCCCTTAATATCCTAAGTGGATCTCTAATAGTCCTTGCTATATAGATCTTACATCACCTTTGGGTGTCTGTCTATCCCATCATACCACATAAGTTCACAAAAGGAAAAAACATGTTTTTAAAACTTTGTATGGCTACCACAGTACCTGGAAAATAGCACATGGTAAAAATAAGGTGTTGAAGGAAGAAGGACAAAAGTTACAGAATTAGAAAAAATAATTGAGAAAAGGGAATTTTAAAAATAACTTTCCACCTGCTATTAGAGCGACTGACAAGGAGCAGGCAAATGTTGGGAAAGTCCTATTGTCTAAAGGGTTTGTATCAGCAACTACCCCATCTGCCCAAGGACACTGCAGGGTTCTGGATCCCATCGAAGCTTGAACTAAACTCCAGGGGGAGGGTTCAGGATCTTCAGAGGCTCTATGAGAACCTGGCATTAGGAAGACAGGAAGTAGGTCTTACTTCTCAGCAAATGTCCTCAAGACAGGAAAAATTCAGCAGGGATCAGAAATAATTATTTTATTCTCTCCCATGAAAATACTCCTATTTTTAAATTTTTGTCTAGTTACCAATTTAAATAGCTAAGATTACATTGAAACTTTTCAGTTATGACCTTTTCTAAATCGATTAAGATTCATTGCAGTCTGGTCCCGGAATACATCAGTGAACATCAAATTAACTAGTGTTATTTCACACTGAATTAATAAATTACCTATGAAAAATGACAAATGTGACCTATGCACATATATTGCTGTCTGTATACAAACCTTTATCTGCTCCAGATTTTTCCAATGATTATCAAAATGCCTATACAGAGCTGTGTAGTCCTTTTATTTTTAAAACAAATTCAAGCTAATGGAAATGTTTCATTTTTGCAGGAATATCTGTAGTTTTACTAATAGTTTTGAAACAGACAAAGCCAAACTAAGCTAGATTTTAAATTTTCTAGAATAAGGTCTGTAGATTTCAAAGTCAGTTACAATATCTGGTTTTCATTTTATGTTTATAAAATATCAAAAACAATAGTATTAATTTCATATAGAATTATCAGGATAGAATTAGAATTTAAATATTAATATGTGTTAAGTAACACAAAACAAAATGTATTCCTGTCCTAAAATTAATTCTGATATTAATGTACCAATAATTTTTATAACATTTTTAGGTAGCATATTAATAGACTCTGTTTCCCTCCCCCAATAATAGACTCTGAAATGAATTTTTCTTAAGTTAAATTTACTGGTAAAAATAAGATAAACATCATGGATAATTGATAAAATGGAGTTCCATATTTGAATATCTGTTAATTCGGTATATAATGGAAATAAATTGAATGTCAGTACATGGGAATTTCTTTCCTAGAACTTCATACACTTAAATATTAGTTTTCTCCATTTTAAGACTGTGTATGTATACTTTATTTTTCTTAATCTTAAAACAATAATACAAGGAGAGAGAAAGCAGATATGCTTCCTATTACATAGATGAGAAAATCCAAGTTTAGAAAGCTTAGGTCAAAGTCAAATGGCTACAAAATGTGGAGTCTTGAATAAGAACCAAGGTCTTCCTTATTCCTGCCTAATCCCTTTTCCCTACTGGATTTATGTTAGCCTTCACATCACAGGAAACATTTTTTACCTTTGATTTCCGGCAACTAAAAATATTAAATTTTATCTCTAATAGATTTGAACATTGTTTCGTCCTTTAAAAGAAAAAAATATTCCCAAAACTATAATTCTGTATAATTGCCAATATGAGGATTAGGTGGTTACGTTTTTTGTTTGTTTGTTTTTAACTTATTTTTTGCCTATTTATTTTTATATTTGACCAAGTACATAAAAATAAATCATAGTCACACCATATTAAAATGTAAGAAATGGAGCTTCCTTCCAATTCATGAATAGTACTGCCCAGGGGTACCTACTGTTAACAGTTTGAAATATCTCTGCAACCTTTAGTCTCTACTTAGAAGGACATATATCTAGATTTGCAACACAAAACACATTATCTTTTATTTAATATAACAACAATCATTTGAATAATAGTCAATGAGCAAGAATGTGAAGGTTATTGTTATAAATTATTTAAAATAGACAACTATGAATATTAAGTATCATAACACTATACTATGTAGTAATAAAATATTTTCAAATTTTAAAACTCAAAGATAATTTTCTTCCCAATTTTTAAATATGAAAATTTAAATATAGCAGTAGTAATAGGTAGCAACAGGAAGAGAAGGGGAATGCAAATGTACAAAATAACCTGTGTAACTGTTCTACATGTTAAAAATGTTTTAAAATGAAACCAAAACAGCCTTCAGGGCGCATATTAAATCATATATCTCACTGTAGGATAGAAGCTTAAACTAGAGCCAAAAACTATGATTTACTGCCAGCATTTCCAGACTCCCCCACATCCTTCACTACACTGTATGATGGTAGGATTTCATCTGATAACTGCTCTAAATTCTCACCTACACTTTTTTCCCCTAGAATGATATTATCTTTCAAATTATACTCTAGAAGAATTCATCACTCTGACAATGTATCATTAATCAAAGTAAAGAGGGTTGATACTTTATAGCATTTTGGAATGGATGGCACCTTGTAGAAGTTAAGGTCCAAGAATGAAAGTTTTAGTTTAGTTAGAAAGATGATATACTTTATGGTAGTGTCAGTGCTTCAAAACTCTAACTACCATCATCATCCAAAACCCTAGCTATCCAGCCATAAATATTAATAATCATGTTGACATAGCTACATCTCCTTAAGTGATCCAGAACTTCCAGCCCAAAGAAGTTCACACATAGTTTATGCCTATGATACTTTGCAAGTTTGGGGAAAAAATGGGATGTCTCCTTTCATAGTGTTAATTTTCATTGATTTTCCCATTACAAAATTTTAGAAGACATTTAATGGATTACAACCTTGCATTAAAAACTCATAACTCTAAAACTCTCCTGCAGACTTCTGTTATTTAACTTGAATTTGCTAGGCAAAATAGATATAGAGGGAGAGATAGAAATACATACATATATACACCAAAAAAAAAAAAAAACTGTTACAGCAGAATTCAAGAAATATAAAGTCATTGGTTGTAATGATTGTGGAATATGGGTAGTACTTGGATAGCTTTAATTATAAAATTATTTCAAAAAGATCAAGTTATATGCTTGATTTTAAAAATTATATCAAACTTGTATTAAAATTTTATATATATAAAAAAATCCTTTTTTTTTAACCTGGCTTTGAGAAAACATTCATAGTGGGAATATTTTCCCAAGTATAGTTTGTTCTGGTTTCTTTGATGTGAATCACCTCATATGCAGTCGGTAAATAGGGGAATGATGTCAGTATAACTCCAAAGTTTTACTGATTCTTCAGCTTTTCTTTTTTCATACACTACAGTTTTAAAACAATCAGGGGCAAGCTTTCTTACAATTAAAGCCAAAACCTCAGCAATATATGAATATCTTAAGAAAAATGATAAAAATCTATAGAAATGTCTCCCCTTACTGCAAGTTCTTACTGTTTTAATGGCTCAACAACTAAGCATTCCATTAAATGGAAAACTAAAAACAAAACTAAAAAAATTATGAGTGTAGTTAAAGAAGCTGTAAAGACATTCCCTGTGACTTAAACAATGGATTAATAAAAGAGGCTTTATCTTGATTCAGATTTTTCATTTTGATGTAATGATCTCTGTTAGGAACAAATTAGTCCCAAGATCTACATCACCAAGAAGGATGAACAGGTCCTCTAGATATAGGCACTAGTGTTTTAACTAGGATTCTTAACTGTTTTTGTTAGGGCTCTGGTTACAGAGTACCATAGTATTTGAGTGGCCTTCTTCAAACTGCAATTTTCTCTTAAGCCATGTTAATTAGCTGGGTGATTTTCCTGAATGGGAAGTTTTTCAATAATCATATATGGTGTTATGGCAGAAACACATGTATACTGATGAATTGCTCTTTAATTTATAGTAAAATAAACATTTTTATTAAAAGTCATCAAAATATTTGCTCTAGATTTACTTATCCAAAGAGACTTCTACAGATTATTTGGCAGCATATTTCTATTTATACATTGCATTGAATATATTGCATTATGACAGTGTAAGAATCAGGTTACCTAAATTAACAATAACAAATTAGACAAAATCTCCCTGAGTTGGGAGCTACAAGGAAAAGAAGAAATACTAGCTACACCAAGCAGACAAATTCCTCAAATTATGCACCTATGACAAGATGCAATAAACTCATTAAATTCCCACTAAGTAAAAATATCTTTGCAAAGTAAAGTAACATAAAAATACAGAATTTTGAACTTTTTAATCCATTAAACAAGAATAAAAAAAGAGCATTATCTCTCAATTTTTTTCACATTATTTAAATATATCTTCTATTCTTAGAGTAAATTATTATTTTGCTTTTCTTATGGATCCATCTTTACAGATAGTCTTAGTATAAATTTATTTCCTATAGATACGATTTATCATAGTCAACTCTGAATTTTCTATGAAAGATGAAGAAAAAAGATATCCACAAATGATTTGATCAAAAGTTTCATCTACTGTTAGGACCAAAAAAAAAGGGGAAAAAAATTTAACTTCAGGCCAGCTGAAAAAGCTAAAAAAGCAAAGGGAAGAAATTTCTACATAGTAGACAACTGAAAAAGAAAAACAGAATTTGAGGAAAAGTCCCCATTAAAGAAACAAGAGAAAATTAAATATTTACAGGGTGAAAGAAAATTGCAACAGAACTTGCAGAAAAATCATGTTCTGAAATCCAGTTTTTCTCATAATATTTCTAAAAACAGATGTGGTATTTGCATGAGGCAGTAGCACAGAAATATCAATGGTATAAAAAAAGTACTTATCACAAGCTAGATAGAAATCAAATCCTGGAAATGTGAAATTCATGTGGCTGAAGTTTATTGCTTATTCCAGCATCATATAAGTATAACTTTAAGTAGAACTTAAAAAGCCCTTATATTAATCTTGCCTCTAAAGATATAATTTCTATCAGGTTTTATTAATCAAAGATTTATATATTATTATTTCTCCTTGACACATTAAAAGACAATAAAAAGAAACAAGGACCTGGACTCATGTCCCTGATAATAAATGCAGTTTATTATTCAATAGATAGACGATGTCAAATAAAACTAATCTGGACTCAGTATTTACTACTTTCATAAGGCAACATGTGAAAATATGAAATAGAACACATCTAATCCAGTTAAAATATTTTAAAATAAGACAACATAACATATCACTGTAATAGCTCAAAAAAACAACATATTGTCAAAAAGTTTTAAACCATCTGGTTTCAAGAAAAATAACGACATGGGACTTAGGTCTAAATAATTGTGCCTTTAAAATTTTATTACAACATTAAAAAATTCTACCTAGAGAGCAATCTTGAAAGTGAGCCAGAAGAGCAACAAGAAAATAACACAGAAATTTCACACCTGCAATCTTGCTTTCGATTCACAGTTTTGATGCCATGTAATTATGCACTATATTAATTATCTTAGCAAGTACTTACAGTTGTTTTCAACTAATATTACATGTATAATGCATCCAGATGAGTTAGCTGCTTTCAGCAATTACTCATATTTGAGCCACATAAGGAACAAATGATTTTATATGTGATAATTTGAATAACATTTTTAGGAATAGCAAAATAAACTCACTAACAAATAGCAATCAATAATTTGTCACATTTGGTTTTTAAATATGGTATTGCTGTTACATCACAATTAGACAATTTATATCCCATAAAGACCAATGAACATAAAACACAGCAAACAAAACTACTGTAAAATTTGTCAGACTCCATGAAAAAATCATTACACAGGTAGGACCTGCAAATTATAAATGCTCCTCAAATATCCTGCATCAATGTAATTGATTAAAGGTTCAGACATTAGGTTAGCAATCTTTACAGTCCTCTCCAAAATTTAGATTTTACTGTTCTCTATGTGGATAAAGAGGAAGTCTGTATTTTTTTATATACTCCGATAGATTGAACTCTAAAACTTTACCTCACTGTTATTTTTTACAAAGGCCTTCCAAACTATGTATTACTATAATACTTTTAAAAACAGTCTTAAGGGCACAATACCAAATTATTATTAATAACTATAGGCACTATATTGTGTAGCTAATCCCTAAAATTTACTCATCTTATTAACTATACACATTAAACAACATCTCTCCATTTTCCCTTCCCCCTATGCATTAGCAACCACTATTCAATCTTCTGCTTCTAGAAGTTTGACTGTTTTAGATACCTCATATAACAGAATTATGCAGTATTAGTCCTTCTGTAACTTACTTATTTCAATTAGAGTAATATCTTCCAGGTCCATGTTAAATGTTCTTACCACAAAAAATTGAAAAACAAGGGGCACATGAAACTTTTGGAGATGATGTATATGTTTATTACTATAATTGGGGTGATGATATAATGGGTGTATTCATATGTTCGAATTCATCAAATTGTATAAATATGTGCATTTTTATATATCAATTATACCTCAATAAAGCTATAAAAAGCATCTCTAAACACATAAGTAACATTTTCATTAATTCTTTGGACTCATTATCATTAATATTACTTTGTTTTCTAGGTTTTAAATGTAGATGGTACAGACATGGGGTTAAATTTCTACTAATACTATATCCTAACTAATAAAACCTAACATATAGAACATGTACTATGAGCATAATACTTTCATATTTGTTGTCATTTAATCTGACCCTCACAATAGTCTTGCAAGGTTCTGAGCTTGCATATATGAGTTTTATCTTAAATATTCCTTTAGCATAAACATCAAAGAAACACCCAGCTCTCCGAGATTGATTCAGGACATCTCTGTGTTAAACCCTGTACTGCACCTACTCTTTCCACTGTATCAGTTGCTCTATCTGTCACTTGTTTCTGTAATATTCTCCCTAAACCACTTATGTTCTTCCAACTCTTCACTGAGGGTAAAAAAAAAAAAAAAAACAACCACTTTCCCTTCTCCCTACCCTTTTTAATTGTCTTCATTTCCCTTTCCCTAGCTTTTCTTTGTACTGGCGTATAAAAGTCATCACCACAGATGCAATTTCACTAAAGTGGAAGCTATTAAACTGTCCCACATCTAAGTCTTCTTAATTCTTGTTGACATTTATCCAAGGAAGATATACAAAAGGCCACTAAGCACATGGGAAAATGTTCAATATCATTAGTTAACAAAGTGAAAATCAAACCACAATGAGATGCTACTTCATGCCCACTAGGATACTAGAATCAAAAAGTCAGATAATAACAAATGTTGGTTAGGAGGCAGAGAAATCAGAACACTTATGCATAGCTCATGGGAATGGAAAATGTTGCAGTCACTTTGGAAAACAATCTGGCAGTTTCTCAAATAATTGAAAATGGAGTTACAGTATGACCCAGCAATTTCACTACTAGGGATCTATCCAAGAGAAATAAAAACATATGTCCACACAAAAACTTGTACACAAATGTTCATAGCAACATTATTGATAATAGCCACAAAGTGTAAACAACCCAAATATCCATCAAATGATGAATGGATAAACAAAATATGCTATATCCATACAATGGAATGTTATTCAGACATAAAAATAAATGAAATATCGGTATGTGGCACAACATGATGAACCTGGAAAACATTATGCAAGTAAAGGAAGCCAGTCATGAAATGAAACATCCAGAATAGGCTAATCTATATAGAAAGTAGATTAGTGGTTCTCAGGGGTTTGGGGGAAAACAGAAGGATGGGTACAGTAGCAAAAGCGTATGAGCTTTCTTTTTGATGTGATAAAAATGTTCTAAAATTAATTGTGCTGACAGTTGCACATGTCTATAATATAAATATATTAAAATACATTGAATTGTGCACTTTAAATGAATGAATTGTGTGATATATGAATTATACCTCAATAAAGTTGTTTTTAAAAATTTCTTGTTGGCCGGGCACAGTGGCTCATGCCTGTAATCCTAGCACTCTGGGAGGCCGAAGCGGGAGGATCGATTGAGTTCAGGAGTTCGAGACCAGCCTGAGCAAGAGCAAGACCCCATCTCTACTAAAAATAGAAAGAAATTAGGCGGACGACTAAAAAATATATAGAAAACATTAGCCGGGCATGGTGGTGCATGCCTGTAGTCCCAGCTACTTGGGAGGCTGAGCCAGGAGGATTGTTTGAGCCCCAGAGTTTGAGGTTGCTGTGAGCTAGGCTGACGCTATGGCACTCTAGCCGGTGCAACAGAGTGAGACTCTGTCTCAAAAAAAAATAAAAAAAATAAAAATAAAATAAAAATTTCTTGTTAATGATTCCCAGACAAACGATTTTCATTTATCTTTTAGATATCCCACCATTCTATTTTTTTAAAAATTCTGATTAATCAAAGACTTAAATGCAATGTTCACCAACAGGTCTGCCTGGGTCAACTAAACTTTCAGACTCTCAAGACCATCATCAAATCACTCTTGACATCCTCCTCCTCAGAGGGATAAGGACAGGAACAACAATTTGCCAGCAGGACAGCATCAGTTGTTAGTTTGGGGCAGGAATCAAGCACAAGTACAGCTCAGATAGGTGAGGGATGTATTTGGTTTAGAAGCCTTATTTTCTTTTTCTCTTTTTTTTTTTTTACTTTTTTTTTATTTCATCATATTACGGGGGTGCAAATGTTTAGGTTACATGTATTGCCTTTGCTGCACCCGACTAAGAGCTTCAAGCATGCCCATCCCCCAGACGATGCTCACTGCACCCATTAGGTGTGGTTAAACCCATCCCCTCCTCCCCCCTCCCACCTGCCCCACACCCAATGAATGTTACTACTGTATGTGCACATAAGTGGTGATCAGTTAATACCAATTTGATGGTGAGTGCACATGTTGCTTGTTTTTTCATTGTTTTGATATTTCACTCAGTAGAATGGCCTCCAGCTCTATCTAGGACTAGAAGCCTTATTTTCTACCAGAGCCAATTCCCATCTCATGGCTTTCAGACTCCCTCAGTGGATGTGTCAATTACAAAACCCACTGCACTCAGGGAGCTAGAGCTTACTCCACCTATGTACAGTTCCCCCTGTTTAGACACAATTTGCCAATCAGAGGTCATATTTATCATAAGTATGTTGCCTAGGAACATAGTTGACATTACTATCTTTACCTGTTTACCAGAGAAAGGCTAGAAAGTTAACTAAACGTCAAATTTTCACACTTCAGAGGAAAAGCTTTTGTTAACCCTTTATCAATATAACACATTAATGTAGCATAAATTCTTTTAATTATCCAATCCCTGGTTAATGAATTCCTTGGCTTTCCAAATACATATAAAAATAAATTTTGCCCCTAGAATACAGTTTTAACTTATTTCAAGAGCTTGGCCATACCACGAGGGAATCATTCACATTTTCACTGATTCAAAAATTGACTTATACAGGCTAGGTACAATGTTAAGCACTAAGAATACAGTGATGAATGACACAAAATAGTCTTTCTCACAGGATTTAAAATTTATCAGAAGACATGAAAGAATGAATAGTAAATATTATGGCAAAATAATTTTATAAATTCTTGGATATAAGAAGAGCAAGGTGATAATCATTGAAAGGCAGTGAACATAGACTTGTAGTGTAAGGAATAGGCATTGTTCATATTTAAGAAACAGGTAAAAAAATATGACAATACCCATTTATATACACTTTAAGTATTTTTTGTTAAGTGTAATATTAATTGATATTTGCAAATATAAAATTTATATATTTTTCAGAATATTTACATAACCTGAACTCTAAAATTATGTGAATTTATGACAATTTCTTTTTGGAGGAACATTTACTTGCCATCTACATATTTCTATCTTACTGGTAACTTAAGGAGAAGTAACTGAGCATGTTCAACTTTGCTCCTTCTGGGAGGTCTCTCTTTAAGGGCTGCCTGCCCCGAGAGGGGTTCACTGCAATCTAGACTAAGGCTTTCAGAAGGCTCTGTCTTGTCAAAGGGAAATGTCTACAATTTGCAGGAAAAAAACATTCAATATAAGGAAGTACCAGGAAGCTGAATTTGTCATAACATTCATGCCACAATCACTAATTTTGATTATATCAGTAACAAAGTTGATATTTTGATTTCTACCTTCTGACTCTAATATCTATTTCTCAGTTGGTTCAGAATTTGGAAAGCAAAGAGACATTATGTTCTGACCTTCAAAAATTTCATCATACTCTAAAATTAGGTCAACAATTATCTATAATTTTACTCTGAATTCCATAGTGTCATGAGTCAGCTTCCCTGAGAAATAAATGCTGAGATTTGCCTGCCTGAGTTTTAGTGGTGAGCGCTCTGAGAAAAGCCTCTGTGGGAAAGGAAAGGAAAGAAGATTGGCAAAGAGAAAAGCTGAACTTCAATACAATAGCCAATCCCAGGAGAAGCTGTAATGGTCTATCAGTATTGTCCCAAACTAAGGCAAGGGGGCTGCTGGGATTTTGTAACCTCACAAAGACCAGAAACTGGACATGGGCTACCTTCAGGGAGGGAGTGTAACTTAAGAAGCCGCAGTTCCCTTTGAGAAAAGGCAGTTCTTGGAGAGGGCTTCAGCTACATTCCAGGCAGCTAAGAAAGTGAGTATCTCCATCCTAAAGAGGATCACATGAGAGGCCACCCTCACATCTACAAAATGTACATGCACAGCATTTAAAACTGGCCCTAGTAATATCATCCAAGTAATCATGCTATTATCCAAAATTATAAGCTATGATCTGAAAATATTGTTTTATTCTGGACATTAACAGAATGATACTAGTATGAGCCTAAAAGCTGATATTGGTTATTGTCAATGGAAAGAAAAAAAACTACCATAGAGTTAGTACTCATAAATTGCACTCTGACAATAACTGATGTTCTGTCCAATAATTATTTTCCTATAAGTATGTTCAGGCAAACATATATTTCCACTTATACTCATGTTTACATAGGCATACCTTTCTTCAGAGATTCAGCAAAGGGGCCGGATACACAGTTATGTGCTACACAATGACTTTGAGTCAATAACGGATCATATATACAATGGTGGTCCCCTAAGATTATAATACCATATTTTACTGTACCTCTTCCATGTTTAGATACACAAATACTTAGCATTGTATTATAATTACCTATACTAGTCAGAACAGCAACATGCTATACATGTTTGTAGCCTAAGAGACATAATAGGCTATACCATCTAGGTTTGTGTAAGTATACTCTATAATGTTCACCAACGATGAAATCAACTAATGACCATTTCTCAGACTTATCCCCATCATTGTGTATGCCTCTGCTATGATTTGGATATGGATTGTTTGTCCCTATCAAAACTCATGTTGAAATTTGATCCCCAATGTGGCAGTGTTGGGAGGTGGGGCCTAGTGGGATGTTTTTGTGTCATGGGGGAGGATCCTTCACGATTGGCTTAATGCCCTTTTTAGGGTAGTAAGTGAGTTCTTGCTCTCGAGAAACAGAATTAGCTCCAGCGGGAGTGGTCCCACAAGAGTGAGTTGCCATAGAGCCAGGATGCCGCCCCTTGGGTTTTGCCTCTGGACACGTATCCATTTCCCTTTTGACCTTCTCCTCATGTTATGATGCAGCACAAAAAGCCCTCACCAGAAACTGAGCAGATGCTGGTGCCATGCTTCTTGTACTTCCCAGTCTGCAAAACTGTAAGCTAAGTAAACCTCTCTTCTTTATAAATTACCCAGCCTCCGGCATTCTGTTATAGCAACACTAAATGAACTAAGAGAGGCTCATACCAGAAAATGTGGAAATTCTCCCTCAACTATCTCTTCTTCCATTACTACCATCCCCCATCCCATGGTTTCTCCTTTTCAGTTAAGAAAATCTCCATTCCAATTAAGAAAATACGTTTACCATAATGTATTAATGATTTACTTAATCTAACCTTCTTCGTGCATGTCATACTTCACAATAGAATGCCTTTTGTTTGCTTTCTTCTATCTTCTATTCTCTCTGATTAACCTTGTCTCTTCTGTCTGATCTTATGTTGTTAAAAGGAAACAGGAATGCCTGATGTATTAAGACCTCATTTTTCATTCGGAAAAAAACTCTTATTTCAACGCTTAGTGTTGACAATCTTTCTATATATAGAAGCAGACTTTTCATCCTTAGTAATTCCCTTCATGCATTTATGCTTTATTTTACAGATAATTAACTATTTAATAGAGGTTGTAGAAAGCAAGGAAACTTGAAGTGTTTTGAATGACTGCCAAGTAGAAATCGATCATAAATCAAAAGAAAGACCCTTTGAAATTATAATGGTAGTCAACATGTAAATAATAATAGCTTGCCTTCAATTTTTCAGGGATTTATCTCTTAAGTAAAACAAGATATGCTTGTACAAAATGGTCCCTACTGACTGTGAACTCACAGGACTCTCTGGGCTGTAGGATAGAAGCTGAAATGGTTTACAACTATCCTAAATTTGGCTACACTTTGTAACAACTAGAAACAACAGCACAGGTTAAACAATATAAAGTAAAAGGGCCATTAGCCAGAATACTTGCTTTTTATTTAGTACTGATTAATATTCATCTATCAGATGTCTGTCCTCACTTCTCAAATGAGGTATGAATTCAGCAGTCAACAAAGCCTCATGACTTTGATAGTTAACTGAAATGGTGAAAAACTGAAAGCACTACATGACTGGTTAATGAGGGCTAAGCAGAAAGAGATAGACATTCGTTATTGACCAAAGGCCATTAAGGCCAAGGGACAACAAGAACCTTAATGCACAAGGAAAGATAGGAAAGAATGATGGAAATAAGGAAAAAATATGCAAACTGACTGCAAAAAACTAAAAGATTAAACAGAGGATAGAAATAGGAAGAAAATGGCAGATAGCTAAAGCGACAATTGATTAATTGTCTCAAGACGTGTTGGTAAAGAATGGATAAGGCCACGATACAGGAGAAAAATAAAGTAATAACTCTCTTAGAAGGAATTTATAATTGTACATTCTACATCAGCTATTTGAGGCCTCTTCCTTATTAAGTGTTATCATAAAGCCAACCATTATAAGAAGCATAAGTCACTAATATATAGTAAAACTATGTTCACTGTATTATATTTACAGGAGGAAATATGTAATACATTTTGAAGTAGTTTCCTGCAAAAATACTTTATATATATATATATAGTATATATTTAAAGTGTAAAACATGATGTTTAATATGTATATACATACCTATGATACATGTATATATAATGAAACTACAGTCAACTTATTAACATTTCCAACACCTCACATAGTTACTTTTTCTGTGTGGTAAGAACACCTATATACATACAATAGAATATTATTCAGCCTTTAAAAAGAAGATACTGTCATTTTTGACAACATGGATGAACCTAGAGGACATTACGGTAAGTGAAACAAGACAGACACAAAAAGAAAAATACTGTATGATCTTACTTATATGTAGAATTTAAATTAAAAAAAACTTTTTCATTTAAAATTTTTGTATTATGAATGGACAAATTTACTTGAATTATCTAAAAAAAAAGACTCCTTCAAAATATTTCATTCCTTAGCAATCCCAGTAGGTGAAATGATGTTATATAAAAAGAGAGTAACAGCAAGGTACAAAATTTACTCCCAGTACAGAAGGTCTATGTGAGCTTTGTGCTAAGTGCCAGCCTCTCAATTCCATTTCCCTGGTAGATAACACACTTCCCAGGACTCTCCCTGCAGTGGCACTTTAGTCTCCACAGACTGGAGGGCAATACAAAGGGGTAACATGAACAAAGAAGACACATGGCTGTTTATTGTCATTTAACTTTAATTTTATATACACAAGAGAATACCTGTATTTGAAGAAACATTTCAAGAATTCATGGTTCCTTGTCCTACTCTTCGATTTGTATACATATTATGAAATCCGTTTATGCTAACTTTCAGAGATAAATGAGTATTCTACAATTTGAGATTCACTAGGAACTTAAATACCATTTTACTATTTCTGGCTTACCACCCTTTCCTCCCCTGCAATCAAAACCAGAAAATGTGATGCTGGCAGTGTCTTAAGTGTTCTTACCACAAAATAAAAGGGAAAAAGAAAGGAAGGAAGGAAGAAAGGAAAGAAAGGAGGAAAGGAGGAAGAAAGGGAGGGAGGGAGGAAGATGGCAATGTGATGTGAAGTGATGGAAATGTTCATTAGCTTAATTTTGGAGATTATTTCACAACATTTATGTATATCACAACATCAAATTTTATACCTTAAATATATATAATTTTTATTTGTCAATTATATCTCAGTAAAGATGGAAGGGGGAAATCTGCATAAATGCTCCATGTACAAATTAGTATGCAATTTGAAGGGAGTTGTACACAAGAAACAATAAACAAACTTTTTAATTACAAAAAACGGTATGACGTGAAGCATACATTCCGTAAATATTTTCTCACTTCTTCATTCATATCTACATTTGGAATTTTATAAGATCCTAATCTACAAAGATCATTTTTCTTCTATGTTAAGACGTAAGATACATATACTTTAATAATATTAACATGGAATAAAAGAATGCTCAATGTTTAGAAAACATACTCTAAACATTGTCATGCTGCTTTTAGTAAGCATGATTTGACTCCTATCATATCCACGTCTGGATAACAATAAGTCATGTCACAGTGAAGTCTGTCTTACGAAATTATTTGTGTGTGTGTGTGTGTGTGTGTGTGTGTATGAGAGAGAGAAAGAGAGGAAAAGGGAGGTGAGGGAGAAGGAAAGGAGAGAGAGAAGAGAAGCAAACTTGACAAATCTCAAGGCTCAAATACTGAAGGGAAGGAGCCATGTCTCTTTCTTCTTCATATCTTCCATATCAGTTAGCACAAGTACTTAAATTTACTGAGTGATAACTCAGAAAATGTGCTGAATAAATCATTGCATGAAAAATTCCTAATATGAACTCACGGTGGGATCATTTTACTACAGTATTTACCTTCAAAGTAGAGTACCTTTATTTAGATTCTGTATTATTTACATATTAACAATTAGACTCACTTTTATATGGACTAATTTTCAGTTTTATGACTGATTATAATATCGTGAAGGAAGTAGCAGGTTGTTTTCTGTTTTCCCTTCATCGTTTCTGCCCAGAGGCTCTAAACATTGAGTGACCACTCAAAAGTAAGTGATTTTGGTAAATATAAGTTAGGTCTATATAAGGTCACTGCCTAGCACAGACTCTGCTTCCTAGAAAGTACTCAATAAATATTTGTTGACTACATTATTGTAAAATGAATGAAGTCTATGAAAAATCAATGCGGCAATAAATATAACTGGTGTAATGTCATATCTCTAACCATATTTACTGTTTAAATATTAGAATATTAAAGCCACCTGACATGGTGAGTTTAGGCATTTCAAAAAGCAACGACTATAGAAGAATAAATAAAAAGTCCTTATATGTAGAAAGAAGGGTAGAAACCTGATATATGAGCTGATCCAAATGATAGTGGGTGAAGAGAAATAAAAAACTATTTTTAAATAAGTATGAAAAGAAAACATAAGAGATTGCAATTTATAAACCACACAGAATATTTAAAATAATCCATGTGTTCATTTGCAATCACAATAGATAAAAATATTGTCTAATTTTTATGTCAAGTTCTCAGATAGAATGAATAATCTGAAGACTCTAATCAAGCTAAGTGTTTCTGCAACTACTCTTAAAACATACTTTAAATAGCAAAATATAATCTAGATTAGTGTTCAGTAAAATAATTTTAAGATATATGCCAAGACTGTACATCATAGAATTTTAGAAATTAATGTAAATCATCCTGAGTTCTAGATAATTAAATGTTTTAAATGTCTTTATGTTGAAACATTTTACAAATACACTACAAGTAAAGCATTTTACTATAGAAAGTCATACCTGCAGCAGAGTTGTTCTGTGGAGCCTTAGTGCCCCCTTCTGGTGAATTTTAGCAAAGCATCCGGAACAATAATCTTCTCCACATTCAAGGCACACCTTAAAAGATATTTTTTAAAAAATACAATCTTATAATAATATGATTTTGAGAAAGTGTTTGCATAAAGATTTCATTGTTTTCATATTTGTTTGTCAAATTACATACATATATGTCTTCATACTTGAGGACCCCCCCTTCAAAAAAAACCTGGGACAACTATTTGTCCCATTAAAAATTTAACTCTTTGAGGAAAACTAACTTGTAAACACTAATTATTCTCATAACAAAATAAATGTAATAACTGCAATGTAGGTTTTATGTATATATGTTAGATGCATGTACATATGTGCAATTTCTGAATAATTCATAAAAACAACCAGTATCCTCAGGTCAAACTTCTTGACCTGGTAAAAACTATATAGTGTTATCTCTGTGTGAAAAATCCTTTATTTTTATGAGCTTGTTTATCTTTCAGTATGGGTTTACATGACACAGTTAGTTTCAAATGATATGCATACTATTTGCCTCCAAAAATCCCCATATACTTCCTTGAAAGGTACTACTTCACCTGTGTTTCTCAAAATGTGGCTTTTAAAAAGTGTTTTAGAAGAGTCACCAAATGGAAAAAAGATATAAGGAAAGTGAAACTTAATATTTTTTTGGATGGAACTACATCACCATGTCAGCAATGTTTATGACTGATAAAATGTAATAATTATGAGCAAATTTATATTTATCTTCCAATTCATTATGATGTTAAAATGTAATTTTTCAAATGTGTGGATGAGTTGAATAATGTAATATACCTGTACCTATGATGGTGCCAAGCAAGACTGAAAGTAAAAAGAAAAGAAAATGGAAATTTTCCTACAAAAGAAATTACTACAATTGTACTGCTGCTTCAACACTTTTGACAACGTGACAAACAGCAGTGCAAAAGGCTAAGAGCTCTCATTTTCTTCACATTGGCCCAGGCTGAGAAGAATGAACAGTAGCAGGAATAAGAAAGAATGAGGGCTTGGAGAGATGGTATCAGCATGTCTATGTCAAAGTGATCATAGTTCCTTCAATCTTCATTCATTTCCTCTCAGAGTGCCCATCACCATTCTCCCCCCTCCTTCCTTCTTCATGTCAAGGAATAATAAGCATAAAGCAGATGGGTTCGGTTGGCAACAGGTCAACCAAGCTCTTCTGCCTTGTACTGGTCATTGGTGGACTGAACTATGCAATAGAGTGAATCTTCTCCGATTGCAATATGCATGTAAATCACCCAGGATTTTGTTACAATGCTCTGGTTCAGTAGGTCTGGAATGGGACCTGAGATCCTGCATTCTAACAAGCTCCCAGGCGATGCACATCCTGGTGCCATGCAGAGCACACGTTGAGTGACGAGGCACTAGGATGCAAATGACATAGAAAAGTAGACTATACTTATATTAAAAACCCAATAGCAGTCTTGTAATTCCTTTAATTTTTTAAAATTGTGTTAAAAGTCTCCGTGTAATGACATGGTTTCCTACAATAATGTAGCCAGGTTTATCAAATATAAAATGATTAGGACAACACTAAAGAAATTATTAAAAAAGTAAAAAAAAAACTATATGTAACTAAAAGGAACTAAAAAAGGAGACTAGAATCAAATAACAATGACAATATCCACATTTAGTGAGCACTTAATCACTGTTCTAGAGGAACAGTGAGATGTTATGTTCCATCTCATTTAATCCTCACACCCACCCTATAATGTTAGAATGATCATTGTATCCTCATTATGAAGATGAAATAACAAAGGAACATAACAATTGAGAATTTGTCCACAGTCATACAAGATAATGGTGGTGGAGACAGGATTTCAACCCCACAGTCTGAGCTCAAGCTCTTAACCATGACACACATTACTAATTATTAAATTAATCATTGACCATTCACTGAAGTACTAATCATTTACAGATACTCCTTGACTTACAATGGGATTATTGTCCAATAAATCCATCATAAATTGAAAGCAACCTAAGTTGAAAATGCATTTAATACAACTAACCTACAAAGCATCCTAGCCTAGCTACCTTAAATGTGCTCAAAACATTTAACATTAGCCTGAAATTGGGAAAAATCATCCAACACCTATTTTATAATAAAGTGTTAAGTATCTTATGATTTTTTACCCACATGACCACATAGCTGACTGGGAGCTATGACTTGCTGCCACTTCCATTATCACAAGTATCATTGTTCACTTTACTAGCCCGTGAAAAAAATCAAAATTCAAAATTTGAAGTATGGTTTCTACTGAATGCATGTCACTTTGCATCATCGTTAAGTATAAAGTCATAATTGGAACCATGGTAAGTCGGGCACCATCTGTATTGAAAAATCCTGATAAAATCTGCAATATCATAAAATCTAATATTTCCAATGACTGCATGGTCTGATATTTATTAAAATCCAAATATATTTTTTCAAATATGATTATTTTTATGGAACTGAATTATTTATTCAAGCAGAAGAAAAATAAACACTATCTCTAGAACAAGAACTAGCTAGTCCTACCCTTTCAACTATTGTTTCAAGAGCTTCAGTCTTTTGGAGAAATGGAATAAAAAAATTATCCCAAATCCATAGTTTTAAGTATAAAATCAATTTTAAAACTATAATTTTAGGTAGGTGAGGTGGCTCACACCTGTAATCCTAGCACTCTGGAAGGCCGAGGCAGAAGGATTGCTTCAGCTCAGGAATTCCAGACCAGTCCTAGCAAGAGCAAGACCCCATCTCTACTAAAAATAGAAAAATTAGCCAGGCTCGGTGGTGTATGCATGTAGCCCCAGCTACCTGGGAGGATGAGGCAGGTGGATCTCTTGAGCCCAGGAGTTTGAGGTTACAATGAGCTATGATGATGCCACTACACTCTACCCAGGGCAACAGAGACTCTGTCTCAAAAAACAAACAAGAAAACTATACTTTTACATAATTATATGGTTGTAATATTAATATAGATTTCAAAATGTACTCTGCATAATTTTTACTTAACATATCTGCTAGTATTTTAATGAATTTCTCATAAATATTTGGCACTGTTTTTACAATATAACATGGAAAACTGAAAATCAGTTTTAGCATATAATTCTAAGCCAAGTATTTGTTAACGACAGACTTTTAATGAATGTAGCCAAAAGGATATTTGTAGACTGGAAGATCAAAGCTGGAGTTGCAGAGTAAGCTTATATATTTTGTTACACAAGCATATTTGGATTTAAATTGGGTTAAAATGACCGCCAACTGGAAAATCTTTTTAGGCAGTTTGTATAACTGGCAGAAACATATTAAAAATGTAAATAAGGACTCCATTCCACCACAGATGCTTCTTCAATGATGTAATACCCAAGTGCAGTTTTAACAAATATTTGATGAATGCCAAATCAGTTGTACTAAGGCTTCAGAATCCATTTGAGTTTAATTAAATCATCCACCTTTGCCAAATTAATATATAAGAAATTTGGAATTTGCGGGCTTTATCCTTGCCATCAATATATGTGAATGCATCTAAATATAACAGCTTATTGTTATGTTTTTGACAACTATCATAGGATATTGTTTTTATTTCAAATCAAAGAACATCCTTTCTTAAATTCTTAGCAAAATTCCTTACAAATGTTTAGGGGCTAAATCCTGGCTTCTGTATAACACGTTTTCAGGCATATCAGCTCGCTAATAACAGCACACATTGTCACTCTCATCTGCTTTCCAGTCAAGGTACATGCTATTTATATTGTCTGGGATATCCTCCTTCTTACTTTTTCTTCTCTCTAGAAAAACAAATCCTTTATTTCCAGGCCAAGCGCTATCTATTTATGCCATACTGTTCAAGTTCCATGGCCTTTGAAAAGTGCTCAACACAAAGTAGGATTTACAAGAAATATTGATTCGTAGCTTCTATATGTTATAAATCCTTTTTCAGATCACTAACAACCAACTTCAACAATTCAATTAAACCAATAAGTCCCTTTTAGCTCTCATACTTCCAACTCAAGGAATATTAGCATTTGTTTATATTTTTACACATTTATGGATAGTTGTAGTTTGTTAAGATTCCTTAAATTATTGTCCACCAGTATATCAATTAAGAAAATAATACGATGTAATAAAAAGAGCATTATACTTCCAAGAGCCAGGTTTTACATTCAATATTGTTATTAGCTATTTATTAGATACATAGCATTCTAATTCTCTGAGTCCAATTAAAACTGTCATTAAATAAGTCTGGCAATGTAGCCTTAAGTCAGAAATGATTGTGGCTATGTTCTCTGAAACTATAACATAATCTGGAAATATTAGTTATAGATAATCATTAAATTCTTTCAGAGGGAAACTACTTCCTATCCATGTGTAATATTTAAAATTGTAAAAGATACTGGAGTATCATCAATGCTACCTGAAAGGAAAATATGTCTAAATTAAGGAAAAATCTATATTAGAAAACAGTTTTTAAGGAAATGATTCACTCAACAAATTTTGGTGAGTGCCTGCTACACTGCAGGCATAATTCTAGGTGGTGGGCACACAGCAATGAAAAGAACTACAACACCTCCACCTTCATGAAATTTACATTGTAGATAGGTAGAATATAAACAAATAAATATATATTAAATGGTGATAAACATTATATAGGTGGATGAAGTTGTTTCACAAAACTAGAGAGTAAAACTCAGCTTTTGCTACTTTATAAAAGGCTGTCAGAGTAGGTAACCTTTGAGTTGACATACATCAATATGAAGAAAGTGTGAGGGAAGAATATTTACTGGAAAGAAATTAAGGGCTCAATTTTGAACACGTTAAGTTAGTGATGCCTACTAGATATCCAGGTAGAGGTGCTGAGTAGGCAGTTTGAGTCAAAAGTTCAGGGAAGAAATTTGAGGTAGATGTGTAAATTAGGAAATCAAAAATATAGATATGGTGTTTCAAGACAAGAGAGTGGGTAGATTTATCTGGAGAGTACATATAGATAGACTAAAGAAGGGGCCTAAGGACTGAGTCCTGTGGCCCGCCAACATTAAGAAGTCAAGAATACAGAAAACTATCAAAGAAGACTGAGAAGAAACAGTTATCAAACTAAAATGAAGCAAAGAGCATATGATGTCCCAGAGGAAGCCAAGTGAAGGAAGTCATAGGTGAAGAGAGAGATACTATATCAAATATTCCTGATAAATCAAGATAAGAACTGAGAGTTGAGCATTTTGTTTAAGAATGTGGAAGTCTATGGTGACCTTGATAGGAAGAGCTGCTGGACAGTAGTGGAGACCCAGGACTGAATGGAAAGAATTCAAGAGAAAATGGAAATCCAGCAATTTCACTTCTCGATATATACCCAAAAGAATTGAAAGCAGGGTCTTGAAGAGATATTCGTACACTGGTGCTCATAACAACATTACTTACAAAAGCCAAAAGGTGGCAGCAACCCAAGTGTCCATCAATGGATAAACAGATAAACGAAATGTGGCATATCCATTGAATGACATACTCGGTAATACAAATGAACCTACTACTGATTAACATAGGTGAATCTCCATGAGGAGCAAAAAAAGCCAAAAAATGTATACTATAGCATTTCATTTACACAAATTCCAAGAACAGGCACCACTAAATCTAAGGTGTTAAAAATCAGAGTAGTTGCCTTTGTGGTGGGGATTGATTGGAAGAGGCACATGGGAACTTTCTGGGGTGAAAGTAATGTTCTATATCTTGATAAAGGTGCACGCGTTTGTCAAAAGGCATCTAATTGTACATTTAAGATCTGTTTTACAGGAAGTCAATTATATTTCAATTAAAAATAAACGCTGACAGCAATTATAGACAAACCTTCAGAAGAGTTTTACAATAATGGAGTGCAGTGGCAGATTTGGAGGTCAAAAATAATTTTTAGTGTAGTTTTGGTTTTGGTTTTAGTTTTAGAGGGGATACTGCCGCATGTTTGTGTGCTAACAGGCATGATCCAAAGGAGAGAGGATAAGCTTTAAAGTGATGTCGTTAAGAATGAGAGAATGAAATTCAGTGAATAAGTATAGGTGTTGGCCTTATCCAGCAGCACACACACTTCACCCACAGTAACAGTAATGAAGAAAAAGTATAAGGCTACTAAAACAAATTAAGTTGGGAGAGGTCTATGAGGCCATGTGAAAATTCTTTTCTAATTGCTTATTATAATGTACATACTAGTAGAGCAGCTTTGTTCTCACATTGTCCACAAACCTTCCCTTTTATCTTGGGTTTTTCACTTTCAAAAGAATTTGCCATTTTATAATTAACTGGTTGTTTCACTGGCTCTGGAAGAAAAAAAATGTTAGAGCAATCCCTTTAAAATATATTTAGTTTTCTGATTGATAAAGTAATGAAACTGTGCACATTTCCCATTTCTGGATCAAACTGAAGCCAACATAGAACAAATTCTAAACATTTATCATATTACATATTTTAATAAATATGTGTATATAAATAAATATGTAATAAATATTGTATCATGCATATTTCTAGAATTTCTTCTACCAAATTCTTAACTATTCAAAATTAAATGTGTTTATCCTCCAGAAAGACATATTATTTCCTTTGGAATTATTACAAATTCAAACTGTATTTTTGGATTTTGCTATTGTTAAATGATTTGTTAACATATAAAGCAATTTTCAATATTCTTTTAATTTATTAGAGTGAAATTTCAATTTATATCAATGGAATGAAAATCCAAGTGTCATAAGTTAGATGTTTAGAATCTTCATACGGCATGAACAATAAAGCACTTTAATTTTACATGTAATTCAAATATAAAAGAAAAAACCTATCTTTGACATCTAATAATATCATGGTAAACTATTTACCTTGAATCTGCTCCTTCAGTAATTTTAATTTCACTTTTCCAGCAGAAAGCTGTATTAATAAAATACATACTGTTTGTCAGATATGCATTCTCTTTATTCAAAGAAAGTTTAATTAAGTTACTAACAAAAAGAAAGCTGTACCATTTCATTGCATCTTGAACAAAAATATTTTTGAAAGAATAATATAAAATTAGTAGGAGATCACCACTAAAGCATATGTAGACCTCTTGATAAATTATAAAGAGAAATTTTTAGAAAAAATAAATTTTGGAAATATATGTAAACCAGTTTTTTAAAAACATAAAATATTTTTAAACAAAAACCATTATATGTCATCATGAAATGATTTTAAGAAAATGCTAGTATTCAAATATTGTTAAGGTTTAATAATTCTTTTCTAAATTTCTGCTCTTCCTCAAACACACAATGTCTAATATTTGTGTAGAATAAATCCAAACTGAATTGTGACTAAGGCACTCTGATTACATAACTGTAGAAACCAATATTATTATTTTATTTGCCCAATATAGAGAACCACATGTTTAAGCATCACAGCCTTATTAACCTTCAAATATATTATTTGTGATCCCTGACTTTCCTATGTTGTAGCCTAAAAATTTGAGTAAATATGATTCACTACTAGGTATTTCAAATAAATAATCACTGAAAATCCATTAAACATTGGATCTTAACATTTTAGGAAATAAGACAGGCTTGCCACTTGAACATACTTGCTTTGATCTTATTAAAACCAACATTTAAAGTACACAAACAAGCATGGAGGATGGTGTGCATTTATATAGACACTGTCAATTCACGCCTAGTTTTCAATTTGCAATTTGCATGCTCAATTGCTCAATTTGTACATGAGAATATGAGAACAATGGCTGTCTCTATATCTATGGCTATACCAACTGCAGTCATCTTTGAAAATTTAGGCCTAATTATTCTCAGTGAATCTAGTGGTTTTGCTTCAAAGGGACACTTATTGTTCACATTCTTTAAAGTAGTTGCCCAAACACACAAGAAAGAAAATAGGATTGAAATAATCAATTTTTCTATGAATCACATTTTTATTTTTGAACTGGTAATGTTATGCAAGTTACAGATAATTTAATATCATTTTCCATAACCAAATTATCCAATATGATTACCTTAATGATACCTCTGAATTGAAACCTGATCAGTGTGGTTATAGGTTACCCTGGACAGAATGGATAGATATGCCAAAGCAAAATGAACAAATTATTACGGAAATTTTACAATTTGTTTTTATTATATGAGTAATATTTTTCTGCTCTATGATTACCTCAAATGATTCAAATTGCATAAAAATATTTCAATGAATAAACTGCTAACTGCTATTTTTAGACAAATAGAATTTCCTCATAAGACTGAGTTTTTATATGTTTGGGAAAGGATTGGGAGGTGGAGTAAGGTTGGACCCAAGATGCACATATGCGTGCGCACACACACATACACGGATACACACACAC
>CM052436.1:78540779-78560126 GCA_028533085.1 Varecia variegata | reverse complement strand
AAAAAAAAAAAAGTCATTTACCTATCTTATGCATTAAACCTTTCATAAAAATGTTTCATCCAAAAGTTTACATCAACTGAAACTCACCTTTCTTTAGGGACAATGTTTGCCAAAACACTCTCCAGAGGAACTAGTTCCTTTTCTACTCCCTTTCATTCACCAGGAGAGAAGACATATTTTCTTCCTATTTTCTTGTCAATGTTGCTTCCAGAATATTGTTCTGCTATCATCATTCAACAAAGTTACTTCTACTGAAGGTCTTCACCATCCACTTAATACCTTTACCAATATCTAGGGTCCTTTTCCACCTGAACTTCAGTAATCTGCTCAGCATGTCTCTTCATCACATTTCTGGCATGTAATTTTAGAGATTTCAATATACATGTTTACCTAACATCCTGGTACCAAAGATGCTCCAACATGCTGGCTACTGTGAACATCTAATGCCTCTTCAGCCACCCCACCATTATGACCAAACCTCACACCTAAGCAGCATGCTGTATGGCCACACCTTCAAAATCCCAAACTCAGAAGTTTCTCAGTGCTAACCTCAATCACCCTGTCTCCTTCCTCTTAGAGCTCCCATATCTACCTACCATTGTGATGAAATAATACTGCTGGGTCTCTTACAAATCCACCCTGAATAACCCCAGTGGGCCCTTATGGCTCTTCAGCAATTCACTTATTCATTTGCTGCTACACCCCAATCATGATTCCCACAGTGGCTACTCCAAACCTTCACCATTCCCAAGGACCCAGATTCATCCCATATCCCCTACTCAATCTGAACAGACGATATTGTCTTCAACTTTACTAAGAATGTTGGACTCTTCCCATTACAACTTTCCTGTGTCCTACCTCACCACCTGCCAAACACAACCTCTACAATTTACTATTATTGCACCTGTTTTTTCTTCCATCTTTCTTGTCTCAGAAAAAAAAAGTATCCTCCTTTCCTTGGTAAAAGCCTCTTTAGTGAAACATCTCTTCAAAGACCACAGAGCAACTGGCACCTCTCTCATCTTCATCTTTAATCTTTCCTCTACCAGCATGTCCATCTCTCAGCCTACAGACTGGCTCACACTATCTTCCCCAATTATAAAAAAACAATGAAGTCTTTCCTTGATCCTGTTAAACCCTAGATAGGTCACCCTCTGCTCTCAGGTTCACTGCAAAGATAATCTTTACTCATTGCCTCCCACACTTTTCAACCACTTAACATCTACTTTCACATCTAATAATGACCCAATCATCAAATTCAGGTTTTTTTAATTCTCGTTCTCTAGAAATAGACATTTTAATGTGATATTCACATAATATTACAAAGTGGTTTCGCATATATTTGCTTGAAACTCTGTGAAGTATTCAGCAGATATTATGCATGTTTACAAACGTGGTAATATAGGCTCAGAAAGGTTAAGTGATTTGCCTAAGATCACAGAGTTAATGAAATGAGAATTTCAGAATTTCGATCCATATAGTCTAATGCAGGGTTTCTCAGCCTTAGCACCATTGACATTTTGGGCCAAATAATTCTTTGTTTTGGGGGCTCTCCAGTGTATTGTAGGATGTTTAGCAGCATCCTTGGCCTGTACTCACTACATATCTTTAGTGTAAAGAAAAAAAAAAAAAAAACCCTCTCAGTGGTAACAACTGAAAATGTCTCCAGACATTGCCAAATGTCTCCTGGAAAACAAAATAGCTCCCTAGAGAAAAATTGGTCTAAAGCGATACTCAAAACTTTTTTCGCTACACAATGATTGGACAATAGTGACTTCTTCATATTTTCTAAAAAGGCCTTCCTTTACTTGCGTCTTCTATAAAATTGCATTACTTTGATTCTACTCCTGCTATTCTTTTTCTTCTCAGGCTCTCTTTAGTGAACAGTTGGTAAATTGTCTTAGAATAAGCCTGGCCCTGATTTTTGACCTTGAGCAAGTTATTTAACTTCTTTGAGGTTAAGTTACTTCATTGTCAAACTGGAATAATAACAACTACCTCTTAGGAATGAAATAAACACTGAGAAAACAGGAAAAGCAGCTAAACACTAAACTGTTGACTTGTATTAAAACATATCGAGTAAATATTAAAGTTCTCTTTGCCAACATATTCCACACTCGGGCTTCCATTCAGTTGTATTCCTCACACTTCTCTTCTTTTTATAAATTCTTAAGGAGCTCATTTAATCCCTCAAAAGAAACATCTATTTATGTTTACTGCATTCTTGGCTAATTTCCATATTTTGTTTTATAATGTACATAATACATCATAAGTATTATAACTAAGTATATAACTTAGTATATAACTAAGTATATAACTAAATTCTATTTATAAGTAAATAGAAGTACATGTGTAGGAAGTCCATGCTCAAAATATATGCTTTTCTGATATGTTGCATGATTAAAACAGTTTGGAGACCACTTGGTTCTATGCTCTTAACTCCAAACATAGTGGATATTTAAATAAGATCAAGCATCATAAATTATTACCTTAATCTTGCCATCCTCCTGTTCAAAAAATGTCAGAGAATTCCATTCACCAAGTAAAAATATTAAGACTCCTGAGCATGGAATTCAAAGCCTTCTACTTTCCTGCCTAATCTCATTTTCTAGACCCACACTTCACAGCTCCCAACCCCTCAGGCTTTTATCTTCCTAGTTAATTATGACATTTGTGGGAACTGAGATAATGATTTATTCATCACTTTTTCCTTATAAATATACCTAGTTGACTACCAAATATTTGTAGAACTAAACTATTATTTCTCAAGCACATATTGTTCATATACTAAGTGAGTATAGCAAAAATTACATACTGAATTTTGCTCTAAGTATTTTTATGCACCTCATCTTTCATATTAGATGAGGACCTCCTTGAGAACAAGGATAATTCACTATAAAACAAAGAAAGCATTTAATAAATTCAATTAAATAAATAAGTCAATAACAGAGTCCACATTTTAATACATTATATTTACAATTATATCTGAAACATTGAACACTATTGCAAAAAGAAAATGAAAAATGGAAAATGAATTATAAAACTTTCAACACAAAAATTAAAGAAACCTATTTTACTAAGGGCATGACACTACAGAATAAAACGCTTTTTTGAAGCCAAAAAGTTTAGAAGTGCAGAGTAAGATGTTTGTAGATGCCAACTGACCCAATGAAAGTTTAATGATAGGTACATAAAAAATAAAAAGCTGTGTAAGTTAATACTTACAAAGTCACGGATCTTGCACCAAAGAATCCAGAAGCAAAAGTTTTCTTTACTTAAAGACACTTATCTGGTTATAATCTTAAATATAATGTAATGTTATATTTTATGAGTACAGTAAAGATAAAGCAATTCTATGGCTGGGAAACTGAAAAGTATTTTTTTCTTGGGTATCTTCACACATAAAATCAACAGCAAATGAATACTAAATTATTCAAGCAGAATGTAAAAACATTAAACAAATATGATATAATATAAAGTTCTCTCATTGGTGAAATCAAATAACATTAGCTTTCACCTTAATATAGAATAATATAGTTCTATTTCTGATACTTTAAACCAGAAGCAAACTAAATAGACAAATTCAATTTAGAATTGGAAAAAATTGGAATGGAAAAATTCACCCCAAGGTAAATTTTTAAAAATCAACTTATAGATGAAAAATAAAAACATAACTGAATAATGAAATGAACCTACCAAAAAGGAATCAAAGATCTGATAATATGCAAAGTTGTTAAAAAAAGAGTAGTAAATTCTTGAGTTTGGAAGGAAATGCAAGACCTGGAAAATTAATTTGTATCTCTTGCTTAGCAAATTGCCTGAGAATCAAATGGTATGTTCTTACCTTAATAAAATTTCCTCTATTCTGTGATATCATGTGTGATTGATTACCCAATTTGTCCACTTTTCCAGATTTCCAGTGATATCCACTTGACCTTCAAGATATATAAACAAAATGAAATGTAATTACTAAATACATTTCTCCTTTTTTTTATTTCTCCTTTTAATGAAAACAAATATAGTTTCCCTGTTTCAAGAAATGGAAATTCAGTTAACATGTAACAAACAAGCACAAAATGAAAATGAAATATCAATAATGTCTCAATATCTTCAGTAATTTTAAAATATGGCTCTACCATATTTGTAACTTTTGTGGAAATGAATAAAAGTGAAATGCCCAAACACAAATGAAGAATTCCATATTTTTTGACATTCACAATGATTAAAAATAGCTTTACTGACTTATATGAAACTTTACAGGTTGTCACGCAGTTTTAAAAGCGAGTGTCTGCAAATGTACAGAGGAAAAGCAAACAAACTAACACTCAAAAATATTCAGCAAATCTAGAAAGTGATGAATTCCTTATTAAGACCCCAAATGAGCTCCCTCGTTGAAATGTAACAAAGATTGCAAAGAAGACACACTTTAGTTTTACAGTTTTCAAAGCACTTTTACTTGAGACTCACCTGATTTTTTTTGAAGTCAACAGGGCAGGGACTCCAATTCCCATTTTAAAAATAATGAGACAACTTGCCCAATATCACATAGACAATAAATAATTAAGATTAGAACACTGATCTTCCTGGCCAGTGAGTGGCAGGTTCTCATTCTGGCTATGACATTTAATATCTGTGTGATCTTAGAAAAGAATGTAACTATTCTAAAAACTAAAACACATCTAGAAATTTTCCAAAGCTAAAGAAAACGCACTCTTGGGGGCTGATTCCAGGAATTCTGGCTCCCAGTAAATACCATGATCCACTGAGAAGTACAAACTAAGTCCAAATCAGTGAAGGTGAAAGAGCTGGCCACTGGATCATTAAGAGAAAAGCAGCAAGACACAAAATAAACCTTGTCATCTGGGATGACATACAACATGAGATGCTTAATGCTCTGGTTATTAGAAAGGGTAATTATTATTATATATGTGTCATGCATGCTTTTCAAAGAATTGGACTCTAACGATGAATACTAATGAGACTATAATAGACATATTGGAATTTTATTTAATGGTTCAAAAGGTATTTCATGGATATTTAATGGTCATCACTTTGAGGACTAAACAAAATTAAATTTACTATACAAAGAATTTGGCAATATTTAGGACCAGCAAAGGCACATAAAACATGCACTCTAACACTCTGGAGAGGAAGGTTATAAACTTTTGAAACCTATTTGAAAAACAATTTCTCAATGTCTATCACAATGTAAAATGCACATATACTTTGACCTAAAATTACAGAGGTAGGAATTCATTCCACATATACCCTTGTATATGTAAGCAAACATACATGTAGAAGTATGTCCACGGTAGCATTTATAATCACAAAATACTGAAAACTAAATAAGATCTGAAAACCAAATGCTATTATATATCTGCACAAAGAAATATTACGTAGCCACTAAGAGAATGAGATAGATCAATGTGTGCTTATGTGACAAGAGCACTAACATATATTAAATAAAATAGTAGGATATGAAGTAATTCCCATATTTTTACAGATGCTCTCATTTGTAAAAAAGAGAAAAGACACATCAGATATATACACTTACAGCACACACACACACACATTCAGACACATGTATGTACACTGACATACAAAGATAAATTTGGGGGGAAAAATTTTTAATCATTAAAAGTGGTTCTAGAAAATGGGCTGGGAGTCAGCCCAGAGCTAAGAAGAGATCATTTTCATCATGTAACTATCAGTTCTATTTGACTTTTATCATCTTCATTTATTATTTCATAGTAAAACAACAGTCTTAGTAAAATTAGTGCAAACATACAAGTGTAATATTGGAGATATTATTAGACAGTTCTCTCGATAAAATTTCAGCTAACTAGCATTTGCTAAAAATATTTCAAATACACTTGAGAATTTTGATTTTGATATATATACAAACAAACTCCTGCCTCCTATTATACAAAGCCTTTTAATAAATAAAAATGGGATCTATCTTCTGGGATACATTCTTTCCCTCCTGTCCTTGGACAGCAGCTGCAGGCTCCCTAGCCTTTAGACTCTAGGACTTATACCAGTGTCCCCCCCGGGTCTCAGGTTGGCCTCGGGCAAAGAGTTACAATATTGACTTCCCTGGGTTTGAGGCCTTTGGACTGAGCCACACTACCAGCACCCCAGTCTCCAGCTTGCAGGTGGGTCTGTCATGGCACTTCTCAGCCTCCATAATCACAACTGCCAAGCCCAGTGACTCAGTAAAGGTGTCTGGCAATGACAAGCAACCACAAGCCTCAGGGCCTGTCCTTCAGATCAAATAAGCTTGGCCCCAAATGACACCAATACAAAAACACCTCCTTCCCATAAATTTAAAGGGAAGGTGGATAAAGGAAATAATGAAAAAGTGAGTACCTACTGTGTATCAGGCAACTTGAGAAGTGCCTTGTATTTATTATTTCATCTTCAAACCAATCTACAAGGTAGGTATTATCATAATCAGCTATTTATGTAACAAAAAATAGATGATGTAAAGCAGTCTAAGGGAAGCAAACTTGTTCTGAGCTGGAATTTTACTCCATGGAAGCAGGCTGGAAATTGCTACTGGAATAAAAGTCACATGTAGCTGCTGAGAAGTCAACTACACCAGCCTTGCTGGAGGTAGAAATAGGTGAGGAACAATGTCAGCATGGGCCATTACCTACAGTATTTTTTGCAAAGATAAAGAGTGTTGGCAAAAATAGAAACATGTTGCTATTCCTCAGCTGTCCCTGATCACTCTCAAATTCACAAGCAGTAGCAACCTGTGAATCCAAATGTTCCATCATTCAGAACCAGTTGGGTTTACCTTGTCCTCTTTCATAACATGGCAGGTAAAGTTCATAAATCTCCCTGGGGTGTATGGATTTGAACCCACTTACTGACATCAAGACAAGTATCATATTCCATAGGCAAATCAAAATTTCTTGTTCATAAGATTTTGAGTCACTATTCCACAACCAAAAAGCACCTAGCCTGCCCTAGGGAATACCCAGGTTTAAGAAATATATACCTATACATACATACATATATACTTATCTATAATATATATATTTATGTATATTAAATATATGCATATATTTATTAAAATAGATAAATAACAGTGGTTCTAAACATAAACTGGCATTCATTTGCTGTTGATGGCAATCTTCTGAGAGCAAAGGGCAAAGTTTGCATTGCTGTCTTAAACATTCCAGACCATAGATTTTTGAAAAGCATAAAGTAAAAAGAGAAATAAGTAAGGGTAAGATCAAATAAAGTTCAGAAGAAACAAAACTAATGGTCATTTTAAAAAGCAGCATGACCCATATAAGTGGCACAAAAACAAAAAGAGGGAATTTAATATTGCTTGTTCCTCAGGGAAAGCCAGAAATTATCCATCCATTAAACATTTTTATTGGAATGATAATAGTATATAAAATAGTTCTTTACATAATTCAGTTTATATCTCTAAAATTCTCTAAAAGTTTCACCCACTTTCTTTCTTCCTTTTCTTTGCTCTTTGTTGATCGGAATTCTTGTAGTTTCTTTGCCATCTCTTGGTTCTCCAACTCTAACCGTACTTTCTCCATTCGCAGTTCTTGAGCATTTCTGAGGATATAAGATGTAAATGTAGAATGTTTATTTGGAAAAAACAAAAAAATAAACAAAAATAAAATCCAAGGCAAAATAATTTTATATAATCTTTTGCCGTTAAATGAAAAATATTAATAATAAATAAATGATGAAATATTTCAACTACTTTCTTTGTATTTCTCTGAGATATGGTTTATAAGGTTAGCATTTGTCTTCCATTGATGTTATCTATAAGTAAGGTATCTCCAAATCTTAGACTTTTATTTTACATTGCTAGAAGTTTAAAATCATATTTAACTTCATTTATGAGCCATGTTTTATATGTGCACAAATATCTATGACACACAAATAGAAAACACAAGAAAAATTATTTTCTAATTTTCATGCTGTCTTTCTTCTAACATAGTCAAGTAGTTTGAAGTATAATATTTAAAATAATGATTTTTTATACATAGGCAAAATATACATTTGTGCTGAACTAATCATCTTGGAAACCTTAAATAAATCTCTACTTTTTTATAATGTAAGTATTATGTGGGGGAAAAAAAGGCAGTACCTGTCTAGAGTCTATTAGGAAGAAAGTCCCTAATAATGTTTTCATACAGGAGATTCCTGTACAAGAGATTTTGATAATAATATCTTAGGCTCATGAAGCTTTTGACACAAGCTATTTTCTTCATTTTACAATTCTGGTCTCTTATTAGCATTAGTCACTGACTCTCTCTTTCATAGAACTAACCCAGATTAGTTCTCTTTTATTATCAATTATGAATTTAAATCTCTTCCTTCAGTATTACATTAGTACTTTACCTTAATCAAGTAGTGTGGGCACCCATGCATGCTACGGCATGGAACCAAACTAAAGAATAATGGAGATCAGAAAAGGGAATTAATTTATAGAGGTAGTGAGCAGTCACCAAAGAGCAAGTGGGCCAAGGATATGTCCCTAAGTGGACACAATCCAGGGAGATGTATAGCAAGTGATATGAGGCAAAAGCTGTCCAGAGTGTTCAGAGAAGCTGTCCAAGATATAGAGGGAGAGGCATTATTTTCATTATATCTACTCCACAAGGAACAATTCAGTTCCTACTACAAACAAGCCCTGTAATAGGTGATAGGATATGAAAAACAATGGAGCTTCCAGTATGGAGAGGAATTCAGACAAGCATGAAAATAATTGAGACATAGTGTGACAATGCTCTCATTGGGGAAGTACAGGGGGCTACCTGAGCACAAAGAAAGAGCATGTGCTCCAGTCCTTGGACTGCAGGGACAGTCCTGGAGAAAGTGAAGTCTGAGCTGAAACCCAAAGGATGAAAGGACTTAGCCGGTCAAAGGGAGGTGATGAGAGCAGTGTTCTAAGAAGAAAGTAATGCGGATACAGGTAGGAAAGAGCAATGTGTGAGTCAAGGAACTTGAAGCTCCCCATGACCAGACATTAAGTGCAGGATGGAAAATGTTGCAAGCAATAAAACTACTGAGGTGGACAGTGGTCAGATCATGAAGAGCCTTGTAAGCCATGAGGAGGAATTGGTATTTGTATGCTATGAACGATGAGGATCATTAAAGGGTTTCAAGAGAATTGATCAGACTTGCATTTAGAAAGATCACTCAGGCTGTATCATTGAAAATCAATTAGAAGGTACAAGGCTAGAAGCAAGACAGCCAGTTAGGAGGCTATCCCAGTAATCTAAATAATAGAAAGATTATGCTGGTCTGACTGAGTAGAGGCAGTGTAGAGAAAAATGGGAGATTTTGAGAAAAATAAAGAAACACAATTAACAACTTGGAGACAGACCAAAACAGGCCACTGACCAGGGAGGGGACAAGGAAGGAATCCAAAATAATCCCAGGTTTTCTACTTGAGCAACCAGGGGGACAATGGTGCCATTTTCTGAACTAGATCATGATGGGGTAGGTGGAGGCACAATTCAGGACCAGTCCCCCAGCTGGTATTCCTGCCTAAAGTCTCACAACACTTTGCACACTGCTTCCAGAGGAAGAGTTCAAAAACACAAATGTAATTGTGTCACTCACTTGCTTACAAGACTTTTGATGTTTCTGATGCCTCACTGTGGTAGATGAAAGGAGTAAGACTGAAAAAAAGGACTAGCCCACTAACCAAGTGGTCACATTTAATGGTTGGATTCTATGGTTCTCACAGAAGACAAAGGATTCCTTTTGGAAACAGAGTTAGACACAGAGCCAGAAGGCAGGCAAGGTCCCTGGGGAAAGCTAAGGTTGACCTTTGGCTTTACTTATTTGTTTTATGATTTAAGAGATTTAATTAAGATTTCCAAGATGATCTTTTCAGCAAAAAATGCTTTTTTTGCCTATACATAAAAAAAATGTTTAAAATTTTATGCCTCAAACTATTTGAATATGTTAGAGGCAAGACAGTATGAAAATTAGAAAATAATTTCTAATCAACACAACAAATCCAAAATCCAGAAATAAGATTGAAATGGGTTGAAGCTGGAAATAAGGTAGAGAGGAGTGGACGATGCCAAATTTTCAAATGATGTGAAGACAATTGTTAAGACAACGTCAAATGAAAAAGAGCTTAGGACAGGAAAAGGGTGAGAAAAAGAATTCCACAGCACTTACCATGGAGTGGGTATCCCTGTCCCTGTTTTTAATGGGTCTGTGGATCATGGATGGGTCAGGAAAACATACAGCCCCAGGAAACATGTTTCACCCTCATTTCTAAGATAAATTCCAAACTCCTTACCATGGCTTACAAGTTAGTTACTAACCAAACTCTGCCCTTTTCTCTAACTTTGTTCTTAGCCAATTGGCTATGTCTGAAAAGTCCCCAACTATGTCTCCCTGCCTTTGCACAAGTTCCACTCAATACCTGCCCAACTAACTTTATCTCTCAGACACAATTGGGATACCTTCTCACTCCTGCCCTACCGGTTTAGGCCATGTTCTCCCAAGGTCCTGTGTGTACGCAGTGCACCATGCTTCATACTATACTGTATCATCAATGTAATTTTACTCATTCATATCCTCTGCAAGCTACCTGAGTGCAAGGACCATGACTTCTTCCTTTTGTAGCTACCATTCTCTAGGACATTGTGTAGAACATGAGCACTTAATATATGTTTGTTGGATGAATGTTTATAGGTATAGACACATAGACTTGAAACATATCACCTGAAATCAAATAATGCATATCCTTTTCTCTTTTTCTATTAAAAAAAAGTTGGTAGTACTAGCAATTAGATAGCTCCCCTCCCCACCAAAAAAAATTATATACCTAATAATGATAATGTCATATACTGGTATAACATTTTCCAATTTACACAATACTTTTGCCCCAGTATCTCAAAAGTGAAGAAAGCATTAGAAAAGCTTTGAAGACACTGAGGAATATAAGAGTATTGATCTGGATCAGAGAACTCAGAAAGTAAAATTAAAAACTGACAGTCTATCACCACCCCATGCTAGGTAGCTCTTAATTATACTTGATAGGAAGGCCCTGAGCATTTCCAGTGACTCTAGGTGATCTCAAAGGGAAACAATGGGTTAAACCTTCCCATATCCCTGAAATGTCATGAAATTCCCGGGACACCCGTAATTATTTGGCTCTAGCTGAATGCATCTCCTAGTCAATCTATGACCGAGGGTACCCTTCCTAGGAAAAGTAAATTCAACATAATGTCCTTTACCTGTGTGAAGGGTTAAGGTATGTAGTGCTTTCTATTCCCTGTTTAAAAGTTTCTCACTCTAATAGTCCCCCTAAATTTCAGTTTCTCCCTAAATTTCAGGGTGATTGTTTTTAAACTTTGAATAACAGTCACAAAAATATTTTTAACTTTCTGTTATAGTGCTCTAATAGGTAATGAGCCCAAACTTTATTTAGAACTTGTCACTTTGATTCTTATGGAATAAATATTTTTAAATCTCATTTTTAAACTATTACAGATTTACAGTATTTCAAACTTACTCTCTTACAGATAAAAATACAGCATTGTGAAAAAAATGGAAAGAAGAATTCACAAAATTTGAATTCAACTCTAAATAGTATTGTGGAAAAAGAACAGTTTACATTACAACATACAGAAACTTTGGCAACTATTTCTACTTAAGAAATATGTTAATAAATATATATGTACTTACTTATATTTTAGCTTTATAGAATTTCCAGGTTTTCCCCATGGAAGAACTACAAAATCTTTGGTGTTCATGATTACTGTCTTAATATTTTCTAGAAATTATTGGGATTTGTATAAACTTCTGAAAAAGTAACAAAGACAAAACAATTATGCCAGTATTAAGAAGTGTAAGTTACAAATTCAAAACTCCACATAACTCAGGAAAATTTTAAAAACAAAAATCTGTATGAGGGAAAAGATCAAACAGCAAAAAATCACTATAGACAGTTGGCCTCTCATATCTGCAGGTTCTGCAACCATGTATTCAACCAATAGCGTATCAAAAATATTCAGGAAAAAAACAATAAAAATAACAAAAAATACAGCATAACAACTATTTACACAGCACTTATATTAAGTATTATAAGTAATCTAGAGATGATTTAAAGTATATGGGAGGTTTTGTTCAGGTTATATGCAAATACTATGCCATTTTATATAAGGTACGTGAGCATCCTCAGATTTTGGTATCCACAGGTGGGGCGGGGGATGCTAGAACCAATCCCCTATGGATACCTAAGAATGACTGTACGTTAAATATATTACAAGTTATGTTAATTTTATATACTAATAAAGTTAGAAAGGTAACATATCTGATGGGGCTGAAATGTCACCAATATTTATATACAGTTGACCTTTGAACAAAGCAGGGATTAGGAGAACCAATCCCCCGTGCAGTTGAAAATCCACATATAACTTTTAACTCCCCCAAAACTTAACTACTAATAGCCTACTGTTGACCAGAAGTCTTACTGATAACATAAATAGTCAATTAACATATATTTTGTATCTGTATTATATACTGTGTTCTTACAATACAGTAAGCTGGAGTAAAGAAAATGTTATTAAGAAAATCATAAGGAACAGAAAATATATTTACTCTTTATTAAGTGAATCATCATAAAGGTCTTTTTATTTTTTTATTTCAAAATATTAAGGGGATACAGATGTTTTTAATACATGGTTTGAGTCAGGGTTATAAATGTGCCCATTGCCCAAAGAGGAAAAGCAAACACCACATGACTCTTTAATAAATTAGAACTAACCAATGGGCACACAAGCCCACAGAGAGGAAAGTAAAAGTTATGGGAAATAAAGGTCTCCATCCTCCTTGTCTTCACATTGAGTAGGCAGAGAAAGAGGAGGGATTGGTTTGTTGTCTTGGTTTTGGAGTGGCAGAGGTGGAGGAAGTGGAGAAGGTGGAAGGGGAGGCAGGCACATTCAATGTAATTTTTACTTTTAAAAATCCACATATAAGTGGATCCATGCAGTTCAAACCCGTGTTGTTCAATGATCAACTGTATAGCAAAAGGCTGAGGAAATATTCAACGGAAAGTGAGGAATGAATTCAGTAAGACAAACTGAAGCACATATTCTGGTTCTTTCTATGGTTAAGGTTATAAAAGTATATATATCAGGTATTTGTTCTCATCTAAAAATAATATCCAAGGCTATAGAGAGAGAAATGAAATGAACCTTTGAGATACAATCTAAACTCCAAACCCTTTTTATTAACATATATAGTAATATAAAATAAGAATTAAGGTATGTGATAATTACCCAAAGGTATTCTAATATCCTCATTTATCAAAGAAAATTTTAATGATGCTCTTTGGCTAAGATCAGAAATTAGCATATTTCAGAAAGAATTTTTCAATAAGAAATGAAACAAAAAGGATTTTCTGCTTAACTCTGAGTTAACTAGAAAATTAAATTATTCAGAACACCCTGTTTTCCAACTATCCCAATTATTCATGGTTCTCTAATAATTTACTCTGTAATGCTGAATTACTGAATCACATACCCAACTATTAGATTTTTATATGAATAAAAATGTTCAAATTCCAAAAGCTCTTAAAGAAATATAAGGCAATATTATAGTGGCCATAGTATTAAATGCCCAAACCATCTGATGCTGTATATCTATGTGCTCATAACCCCAATAAATATTTATTAAGATCTGCTATATGCAATGCAGTATGCTGAGAGGCATGGAAGAGTCAGTGCCCAAGGAGATTTGTTTTCTGGGCTCAAATGGTTTAGAATCAAATAGGGCATATAAGACTTGTACATAAAAGCTATAAAACAAGGTAGAAATTATAAGGGTCATAAAATTTATAGATGTCATAATATAGGAAGTGAAAGAAAAGAGAGCATTCAAGCTGGCTGGCATTTAAGTGAAGAGTCAAGGAAAAAAGAGGGCTTAAAGATATGAATTGGATGAACACTCCAAGCTGTGAAAAAGACCAGCTCTTGAGTGGAAACTAATGACTAGTTTCATTTGGTTGGTATGCAGGCTTCATGGAGGGAAAAGGTAAGCGTAAGTTTAGATATGGAGGCTGAGGTCCAATAATAGGTGGTTTTAAATGTCAAGTTATAGCATTTAGAATCCATTCTGTAGCTAATAAGAGTCTAATGAAGGTTTTAGAGGGAAGAACAGAAGATAAGTCTAGAAGCTTTGCTCTAAGACATAAGGATAGATGGCACCAAAATTGGAATAAATAAATGGAAAAGAAGGCTACTGTGACATCAAAGTCCACACAACAAAATGAGTAGTTCTTCACTGTTGTTCCTTTGGGAGACTATCTTATAATTTCAGTGATGCAACCAGTGATCAAAATATGCTTGTAATGCCTCTTTTGCAATTGCCTAGAGTCCATGATACACCTAACAAACACAAATCCATTTTGTTGTGCTTCATTTAAGACTAAAAATTATTGTGCAATAGGAGCAACTACTTTGTTCACTCAAATCTAGCTCCAAATTATTTGGACTACCTCCAAAAATCAAATTTAACCTGAAAGAGTAGATTTTTACCACTTTAAAGGAAATTCTGAAGGAATTCATTCTCTGAAGATAATTGCAAAGTGGAATTACACAAATGATTTTTATATTCTAAGCAATGTAGTGATTATGTGACTAAGTAGTCAACATGTGACTAAGTATATTTGTACCTTTTGAGCAACAAACATTTATGTAGTTATTCCTCTGGGACCCCTATTACAGGTAGTAAAGCTACAATAGCAATTAAGACATGGTGTCTTCCCACAAGGACCTCATAATCAAGGAGAAATTCACAAAAGCAATTACAATATCATGGGACATTCTGACAGAAGGAAGCATCCAGAGAGGCATATAACAGACTCATTTTTCAACCACCAACTCCTGTCTCTCAAAGCTACAATGTGTCAAAGAGAACTAAAAATACCACAGGAATGGAAAACTAAGATTTGGTTTACTGTTGGAGAAGGAGGTGGCAGCATTTTCAAATGGAACTCTCTTCTATTCCCACACCTTTAATAATCATCTTTGTAGGTAGAACAGGGACTACAAAAGGTACCTTTAAGCTCCAGAAAAAATCCTGCTCAATGACATGGAGTCTATATATCTTTCTGATCATAATCAGGAAATCTAACTACTGGACTCTTATCTACTATAGATAACTTCATGAAAAATTCCATAATATTACTGTTACCATTAAAAAGATAAAACAAAAGAATGTCCAAAGTTAATTTGTCTGATTAATTAAAATAATATAAATTGCCCTAATTCCATTTATACATTCAGGTATATAGTATAATTTTATATGTATGTACATATGCATAAAGCAAAAATGATACATGATTTTATCTAAACAAAGAATATGTATATATAATGTAAATCTCATTAGAATGAGATAATTTCAGATATACAGCTTTGATGATAATGTTATTTAACCAATAAATGGTCTTATTCAAGGGAAATTTCACTTCATTGAATGCAATTAGTAAGGCTTTTCCTCAATTAAATGTTTTATCAAGTCACACGTAAGCCAATTTACTTGTATGAAGAAAAAGAGATGATTATAATTGTGAGTCATGCTGTTCTTCCTATTTCCTTTGGTAAAGCCAACAGAGAATTAGTCACCTTTCTTGGGACAGCAAGGATATAACAATGTCAGCAGCAAGAACAGCAAAGCACAAAACTTTAGTCACCTAATGAAACCAGAGGAATACAAAGTCCCTAATATACCAACCTCATAGTTCCTTGTGTTCTTTGGTTACTCAATTTTTTTTTTTTGGTAAGTAAATACCAAATGTTTAGTAGCGATTCAGAAAGATTTCTAGTTACCTGATTATATTGCATCATTTTTCTGTCCCCAACCTCATTTATCCCCACACATATACACACAAACTGACCCTAAATTGTCCATGATGGTTTAATGATTCTTCTACACATGTTCCTATTTTGAGAAAGCAACCCAAGCATCAAACCCTGCTGCCACAGATCGGAAACAAGGAACCTACATTAATCTATAAAGCTAGAAACTAGAGCATTCAGCAAGAGGTGTCCTAGGCCCCCAGAGAACTTACATTACACCATTGGCAGAACGGAAGGTTTGGGAAACCACTGTTTTTAAGATGGGCCACTTTTTGTAATTGAAAACTTATCTAAGGTTAGTTAATTTTTCTACTGACTCAGAACATCTTAGGCCCAAAACTTAAGAGCCATAAATAAGGATTATTCCTTTTTCCTTGCACATATTTTAAAAGGGTCTAATTAGCAAGCTCCTTTGGATGAGTTAACATGTTTAGGCCATTTAGAACTACAGTACTTAGAAATCAAAGACCCAAGCAAGAAATGTTAAATGAAAATTTAATTAGAAACAGTTGCTTTAAACAATTAAAAGAATTTCACTTTTAACATTTCCTCTGATTTTATCCTTTTTCTAAACATATATATATTTTTTTAAATCTTAAAAAAATCTAAGGAAAGAATTGATAATATGTGATCCCTAATAGAGTGCTTGAGAGATCCACTAAATAAATATTTGCTGTTTCCTCCTAGCACAGTCCCTAAAAGTAAATCAGGTATTGGCTTCAACCTGCATGCAATCTTTCAGCCCACCAAGATAATCTGATAATGAAATACTGCTTCAGAGCACTAAATGGTATCCAAGTTGCCCATTTTTTACCCTCTATGTGCAAGTTCTCTTGAGAACAACTGGGAAAGTCTGACGTTAGCTATCAGGGGCAAGATACCTGTTTAAAAATACTTTCAAATTAAAAATAATAAGCAATATTAAAAGATACTGAATTTAAGGTCAGAGAACCTTCGGTGTCCTAGATGTCCTAAACTCACTGGATTTAAGGTCAGAAGATATTAGGTTGAGAACAATCTCTGAGCCACAGTGTATCCACAAAAAAGATGGTGAGGATATCCCCCCACTAATTTGCAAGATATCAAACAAAAAATCTCTGATCTTTAACCTGTAAAGCTGTGGTTTCCTAAAAGACCTCTAGAGAACTCAGGGTTCAGGGAAGGGGGCAGCCTTAGAAACTATCTAGAGAAAAGAATGAGGGGAGCATCAAGTCTCTGATTTACCCTTAACATCTCTGCTTTCATCTCTTTCATGTAATGAACCTTAGTGTCCACCTCTCTGCTCACCAAGTTTTATTCTATTCAGTGCTCAGTTTGAAGGCCACCTGCATCATGAAGATTCCCTCTGTCAAAAGTGAGCTTCTCTTCCTATAAGAACATCGTTTTTGCGTCTGTTTGTTTGTTTTTGAAACAGAGTCTTGTTCTGTCACCTGAGGTAGAGTGCAGTGGCATCATCATAGCTCACTGCAATCTCACACTCTTGGGCTCACAAGATTCTTTTGACTCAGCCTTCTGAGTAGCTGGGACTACAGGTGCAGCAACTTGGATAGAATTGGAGACTATTATCCTAAATGAAGTATCTCAGGAATGGAAAAATAAACACCATATATACTCTGTAATAATTGGAAGTTAATTGATGGGCACACATGGGCACAAAGAGATATAAAGATCATAGGAAATCAAGAAGGGGGGAGGGGAGGAGGAGAGAAGGGATAAAAAGCTATACCTATGGAGTACGCTGAACACTATTTGGGTGGTAGGCATACTAAAAGCCCAGACATAAGCATTAGAAAAGATATCCAAGTAACAAAAACATTTTTACCCTCTTAATATTTTGAAATCAAAACAGAACATCGTATTAAACCCATTTGCTATTATGTGCTGCCTTGTGTTGATTTTCACATCTTTGCTTAAATAGTTGTCATTTACCTAAGTAGCCCAAATATTTGAGGGCAGTCCGACCATTGATATTTGAATCCCCAGCAATTAGTACAGTGGCTACACATAGTGCACTGTTGATAATAACATGCTAAGTTTTAAGTATTTAATTTTTTTCTACTGCTTTCAGTTTATTACACAATCTACCCTATCTACCCCAATCTACCCTTTTAACAAACATATCCTCTTTCCCACTTTAGCAAATCTTGTTTTCTTTTTTCCATGTCTCTTACCAGACCTAGATAGGCAATCAACAAGTAAACATTGAACACATCCTCTGTGCCAGGTATCAGGTTAAGCACTGAGGAACAAGGTCAGCCAGACAGTATAATACCAACCTTCACTGAACTTACACTCTGGTGAAAGAAGTACGAAAAATGAAGAAGCAAATAGAACAATTGCAAGAAATATTTAAGTGTCTTGAAGAAGTAAAGGAGCTACTTTCAGGTCATTCATTTGTAATACAATTGATAAAATTCTGGGAGGTCAGCACAGTTCTCTCTGTAGCCTATAAGGTAAGGTAGGCCAGAGAGAAGTGAAAGTTGTCATTAGATTTCCATAATCATATGTAGCTTCAACTTTACAAAACTTTTTGTAATGAGCCTTGCTAACTTTAGATTTAAAAAGTCAAGCTTTATAAAAAATATATAACTGAACCTATCTGAGCACCTCTAATGCTGATTTTGGGAAGAAACAGAACCTCCACAGCTTCATATTTCTTAGGAATCAGGCACCTCCCCCCCACCATCACCACAGCCTTTACTTAGGAGGAGTGGGCTTCAAGAATGAAGTGGGTGCATGTGGACCCGCAGGCAGAAAACAGGGGATGCAATATGGTTTCTCAGACCGCCAAATTTTTCCTAAGGTGCATATGACTTCAAAGGACAAAAGAGGCCTAGCCAGCATTTGAGAAGGTTGGGCTGCAGAAAGGGTACAATTGATGAAGTCCCTAGTTTCGCCCTCTGGGGTTCACCCTCATTCCTGTCTCCATTAACATCATGGGCTGGGAAGTCTTTTGTTTATATAAAAGGTTTTCAGCTCCAAAGGCCAGGGCCCGGTCTTGCTGCCTGCGGGCCTGGGCCTGCGCCAGCACACGGCAGGGGCTCAGCAAACACTTGCGGGCCGGCGCCCCAGCTCCACCTGAGCTGAGTCTCCTCTCCCGTCGTGCGGCCCCGCGCCGGCACCACCCAGACCGGGCTCGCTGCCCTGCCCCGAAGACTCACAGGCCTTCCGCCCGCCACCTCCATCCGCAGCCAGCCACCCACCTGGAGACCCCAGCCTCTCGCGTCACCACCGCCCGCAGCGGCTAGCAGCCAGGAGCTTCGGCCTTGGTCTCCTTGGTTACCGCGTTACCTCGGTACCCATAGCAACCAGAAAGCTTGGTCCCTGGCACTATCCGCCGGCAGGGGGAGCAAGGGAGCCTGCGACAAGAGAGAGAAAGAGGCGGTCACGGGAAGGAAAGGACAGAGAAATCAGGCCCTGGAAGCTTTTCGCTAGAGGGGTCTTGGAGGTTAGAGACCTGCTGACACTGAGCCCCTGC
>CM052436.1:78509072-78540679 GCA_028533085.1 Varecia variegata | reverse complement strand
CAAAGGCTGCCACAGGCAAAATCAAGAAGAGAATGCAGGTCTCTCGGTAAACCCAGAACTCTCTTTTTTTAATACCAAATACATAACCCATGGAGAGTGTGGTGTGTGTGTGTGTGTGTGTGTGTGTGTGTGTGTGTATAATAAGTCAAAGCAAAAACAAACATACACACACACACACATCTTCAATCCATACTTCTCAGACTTCTCTGTTTCAAACAAACCCGCACCTGTGATTAACTTATTTTATCTTTGACTTTCTAAATATGCTGTTGTTTTTTATCTGTTTTTATATACTGTAAGTAGGATGTGTGGTTGGTCCTGTAGTCACTGTATAAACTTCTATGTTTAACCACATTTCATCTATTTTGGTACTGGACTAATAATCTTAACTATTATAGTTAATATACTAATCTTTGTATCATCGATTTCTGCATTAATATGCCTGCTAATACCCACTTAAGAAAACATTTAATGATTTCTTCGGAAAGATCCGATGACGTAAGATTATAACCACCATGGATAAGAGAAGACAATGATAGTCTTCTGGTTATAAGTCTGGATTTTGGAGTCATGCAAACCTGAGTTTAAGTCCTGGTACTGTCACACGTACCTGCTGTGCTACCTTGAGAGAGTTAACCAGTCCAATGGATTAAATGAGATAACAGTACACTTAGTCCATACATGGTGTAGCATGAAAGAGTAAATGAAACAATATATATATATTAAGCCTTTAGCTCTAAGCCAGGCCCGTAGTAAGTGGTTAATGTTAATAAGCAGTAAGAAATAGTGGTGATGGTATGGCTATGTTGGTTGCTACCATAGTGCTCATGGTTGAATTTCACCAGGTCCTTCCTTTAAATATAATACAAGGACGAGTTTCAAGTAGATGTGTAACACTACTAGTCTTGTTGTGCAGACTGTATTTCCCATACAGGTAAGATCTTCAAATTATCAGGAAAGATATTTTCAGCATTCATCCATTTGTCCATTCATTTATTTATTTATTCAACAATATTTATTGAAAGTTCATTGTTCTAGCCCCAAAAATACTGCAGTGAAGAAAACAAACCTCTTCTTGTTTTCAAACTTACATTTTAATAGGGTCAGAAAGGCAATAAACAAGTATAAATATATGTCAGGTAAGATGAAGAAAAATAAAGCAAAATAAAGAAAAAGAAAATAATTAAGAACTCTATTTTAGGTTAGATGGTCAGGAAAGTCTCTGAATTCAGGGAAAGAGAAAGACATAGGGAAATCAGGGAAAGGAAAATTCCAGACAGACAGAGAGAACAGTAACCAAACTTCAATTCTGCCTCAATAAAGAGCAGCATTTTTCATAAAACCTCTCATTACTTCTATAAAGGACTTTATACTTCAAAAAAGAATTCTTACAATGCATTTACTTGCACAATAGTAAAATTAAACTCATAAAAAATAATGTATTAAAATAGTCCAGCACTTTTAGAAAGCATTAAAAGAACATTATCTTACTTATATTTAGAAAAATATATTAGCTTATCCACAGTTATGAAAAATAAGAACAGAGCCAAAACATAAGCCCATGCCAAGTCACATAGTAAAATGAAAAGTATGAAGTGCTTGTCTTTCAGGACCATGATTAGTGACAGAAGGAAAGAAAACATGTAAAAACAAACCTCTAGAGAAATGGTATTCTCCCCACTGAAGCAAAGTGCATTTAACTGACACACGAGCAATTCTGTAAATAGTTTACCAAGTCTATATCAGAAGCACAGTATTCCTGAGGATTTTTCCAAAATCATGGCTTCATTGTGCCAGTGTGAAGACAAGACTTGAAGGCAAGTTTTCTAAACTAGGGATATTCAATTTAAAGAGATAAAATTACTCACAAGGGCATAAATTAAGAGCATAGACTTCCTGAATTCAAAGGATAGCTGCAAGGTCATGCGTAAAAAGATACACTCTCTCTCTCTTTGTCTCTCTCTCTCTCAGACACACACACACATACTTTTATTGAGCAAGCCCCACTCATTAAGTAATTTTATTTTGTACTTGGTAGAGAGCTGCCTGGTGGAAAATTATGGCAGACACCAGGACGTTTCTGGTCACTTTCAGGTAATACAAGTTCTTAGATGAGTAGGAAAAATGTTCTTTCACATAATTGTCAAAATTTTACATGTGATTTAGCATTATAGTTTTTCCTTTTGCAATAGTTGGGCCTCCTGAATGAATAGAAGCCTTAAGTCAAGAACTTGTTGAAAAGAGTTTTTGTTTCTAGTCCTCATTACTCATTCTTGTTTCAGTCTTATTAATTGCCTACATTACAATCACAAGAAGGGATAAAAACTAAGGCAGAAAAACCTAATTTGACTAGCACTGAGCTTAGCAGGTGTTTAAAGCAGCTTATTGTCCAGAAACGAATTCTCCCACATCCACTGGGACTGCTTACCTACATTCCTCTAGATGCAGGTGATGCATTCTCCTTTGACCTTTGCTTACCGAAGCCATAGATACCAAATGATTATTCTTACTTCTCACTTGGCCTTCCTGGACAGAATTTGTAATGACCCACTTTCTCACATTCTTGCATATTCCATGTCTAACCTACAGCCTAACACTTGCTCTTCTGACAACTCAGAGAAGAGTCAAAAACCAGCCCACTGTGTCCCCAACTGCAGGGACCCATCGATGCACATCTTACTAGCCTTGAAATGAGGGTCAGGGACTGTCAACGAATACTATCCAAAACTTAGAAATAAAGTAAAGCAACTGCATGTCTATTCAATGCCATGCTAGAACACTGTCAAAGATAACCCAAGAGTTACCTGATTCTCTAAGAAACTGTTTCTTTGTTAATAATCAAAGTCATATTAATAAGGGCTTTGGTTTTGAAATGTTATATGTTTATTTGTAGATTTTTTTCACCTGCATCTTTCATATCATTTATATCTAGACATATAAATAATATCATCCTTTAGATAAAATAATTCCAAAGGTGATGGTTTTATTGCACTGTACAATTTTAACCAGTTTTGTATCTAACCTAGAAACCTTCTCCAGATATTTATCCTCAATGTCTATATACAGGCAGTCTACTGAATTTTCTTTGAACCAGATTTACTATTCTGATAATTCCTTCCTTAATGAATTAAATAAACTGTGGCATGGGAATAGATCATGTTTTTAATCATTGAAGTTATATTTCAATAGTACCAAAGCTTCTCCCTTTGGTGGGAAATAGGACTCATGGCAAATGAGCAGCTTTCCAAAACTACTCTCTCAATTTGCATCCACTCCTTATCCCTTAAATTATTTTGTTGACAGATATTGGTGGTCAGTTCAGGATAGCAAAACAAGTTTTCTACTATCTCCTTTTCTACAAGCCCTGAAATGTGGTCTTAATTTTACAGGGAGCATCTACTTTTTTATGCCTCTGCAGATACTAAATATAACATCCTATTACATATGTATGGGTTTTTTTCAACTTGTCAAAGATAACTGAGCTTTAGAGGCAACATAAAGTTACAAAAAGGATTTCTCAAAAACCTAAATTAGTATGATATAAATATATTTAAATGCATCTGAATGACTAAACTTAAAGAAGGAAAAAGAAGACACTGATAGTTAAGAGGTAACCTTGTCCTTTTATAATTTTTCTCACCTTTGTAATTTCTGCCTGTCATCCATGACACAGAATTTTTCAACAAATACATTTACATAACACAAGGCAATTATTGCTGATGTTTCACAAGTGGAGGAGAATCATCAGGATGTATAATAAATTTTCAATTCCTGCAATGTACAATGTCTTCCAAGCTGAAAAATAAATGCATAAAATGATAGAACAAGCATAGCTTCATATAATCAACATTTATTCAATATCCATTCTATTCTAGTTGCTGCCCTAAGATGGATACAAAGGTGAATAAATTACCATTTCTGTCCTTGAGAAACTCAAATGAGAGTTTACAAATGATTAATACATAATATATTTTACAGTGATGCAACTGTTTAGGTTATGTATATTGCCTTTGCCCCACCTGAGTCAGAGCTTCAAGCTTATCCATCCCCCAGAAGTTGTGCACCGCACTCATTAGGTGTGTATATCCTATCCCTTTCTCCCCCCTCCCATCTGCCTTACACCCAATGAATGTATTAACCACTACGTTCAAAAAGAATTGGAACATTCCATTACATGTTTGTAGCATGGCCAGAATTTCCGGGTAGTTCAAACATATTGTATGTGGCAAAGAGATAAGGATGAAAAGCTGTGTAGGGATCACGTTAAAAAGCACCTTGGACATTACCGTGTTCACAATGGAAACTCCCAAATGATTTTTAAAGCAGATTTTTAAGCATCTCAGTATGCTTATAGCATCATCTTTCAAAGGTAATTCTGCTGGCAATGTAAAGATGTAGCAAAAGGAGTAGATGGAGACAAAGAGACAGGTTTAAAATGACTATATTAGTCCAAGATAGAAATGATAAGTCTGAAATAAATCAATGCAGAGGGCACAGGACTAAGTAAAATAGATTCAAAAGATTTTGTAAATTCCTGACAGGAATTTCTTTCTCCCAAAGAAATGTGGTTGGCCAGGAACAAGCAGCAGAACTGCTGATCCCTAGAGTTGATAGCTTAGTTAACTAAGTAGATGGTACTGATAACCAACCCAAGGACAGCAGGAGAATAAACAAGTTCACACCAGCTGGGTGGGTGGCTCATGCCTGTAATCACAGGGACTCTAGAGATCAACGCAGGAGGACTGCTTGAGCCCAGGAATTCGAGGCTTCAGTTAGCTATGATTGCACCACTGCACTCTGGCCTGGGCAACAAAGTGAGGCCCTATTTCTACAAAAGCAAAAACAAAAGCAAAACAAGTTCCCAGAGAGTGGATTCAAAGAGTTGGGTAGAAATAAGTTCAGTTTTGAAGTTTTTACTTTTGTGATAGCAGGAGTTATTAGGGAAATAATAGGATCTGGCCATATATATTAGGCTATCATCAGCATATAGAAAATAAGCAGAGCTAAAGGAACAGTTGGAATTGTCCTAGGAGTCTTCAAAAAACTACGGAGGAGATGGTTTGAGACAGGCACCCATTCACTATTCCTAAAATAGACCAGTATGAAACCCACAGTTGGCCTTCTTTATCCAGCAGTGTTTACTGCAAGGTCCTCACAAATGAGGTGGACGACCTTCGTGAATGTATTACTGTACTCCTCAATTCCTTTCTGTGTCATTTACACATTTACTGCAAACAAGCATACACTACACCGAGGGGTAAACAAGAAGAACTGGCACTCGTCCCTGAAGCTTATGTTGCCAACACCAATATTCCCAATACAAAACTTTCTGAATTGTTCTTGTAAATGAGCCCTCAGAGATAGAATTCACATGATGACATTTTTAAAAAGTGAAATTCAAAAGGGGAACACTTTATTTGAACATAAATAACACTATTTTTCTTTCCTTTTTCACCATAGCCTCTAATTTAATACAGTCATGCATTGCTTAACGGTGGGGATATATTCTGAGAAATGCATCGTTAGATTTTGTTGTGCAAATCTTATAGAGTGTGCTTACATAAACCTAGATGGTATAGCCTACTACACACGTGGGCTACATGGTGTAGCCTATTGCTCCTGGGCTACAAACTTATATAGAATATCATTGTATTGAATACTGTAGGTGATTGTAATACAGTGGTATATATATTTATCTAAACATATTTAAAGACAAAAGTTATGGTCAAAGTACAGTGTAAAAGATTAAAAATGGCATATCTATATAGGACACTTACCATGAATGGAGCTTGCAGGACTGGAAGTCACATTGGTGAATCAGTGAGTATTGTAGATTTTATAAACACTATGCACTTAGGCTATAATAAATTTATTAAAAATATTTTTATTTTATTAATAATAAAAAATCCTTAGCTGACTGTAACATTTTTACTTTATGATCTTTTTATTTTTTTTAATTTTTTGACTCTTTTATGATAACACTTAGCTCAAAACACAAATATCTTGTACAATGCTACAAAAATACTTTCTTTATATCCTTATTCTATAAGATTTTCCCTATTTTCAAATGTTTTTATTTTTTAATTCTTAAACTTTTTTGTTAAAAACTAAGACACAAGCACACACATTAGCATAGGCCTACACAAGGTCAGGATCATCAAGACATGCCCAGGCAATAGGAATTTTTCAGCTCCATTATAAGTTTATGGGGCCACCATCACCTATGTGGTCTGTGGTTGACTGAGACATTGTTGCATGGTGCATGACTGTATAAGGTTAGTACTGCTTAGTTCCACCCAAGGATTGATAAACAACTGTAGTGGACACCAACAAGCTACCACTCTTCCCCGTTTTGCTTGAGAACAAGCTGTGAGTCTTGGCAGCCATGTTTTACCCCATGATCCAGCCCATCCTTACAATGGTTTATTGGATAAGAGTCCAAACTGGACCAGTCAGATTCTCTCTTGTGAGCATGTGGAATTGAGACTGAGAGAGAGAGATTCTTAGGGTAGCAGTGTTCTGCTATGTGGACAAAAGAAAGATAAAAAAAAGTAGAAAGGATCAAAGGGTGGAAAAAGGAGGGAAGGAGAGGGACAGGGAAGGAGGGAAGCAAAGATGAGAGACAGATTTTCTGGAAACTTTCCCTTTCCTAAAGATTAGCTACATTCTACATGGTACACTCCCATATCTTTAAAATAAATTCCCCATTGTTAAACTAGCATGAGTTGGTTTTCACAGTGCAGATCAAAGAACCTTGACTGACATGACTACCAGAAGAATCATAAAGTAGAAATAAAGTAACTTTCTTTATAAGGCATGTCCAAAGTATAGATTTCCTGAGAATTCTTTTAAACAGGAGTAAGGCATTAATCTATGATTCTATCATAATTTTAAACTAATATTCCTACATAAACATAGATAGGAAAGTCATTCTGGCATGCCTTTGAAGCCACCTCCTCAAAAAAAGCTAAAATTTCTTGTTTATTTTTTAATCAGTTCAATTTCTTAGTTTATTTGCTTTAAGTTTAGCTGTGCCAGTTTTTCTAACAGATAATTATTTATAATTGATATAGCTTTAGGGTAAAGCTAATCTTAAAAAGAAAAAAACTGGCATTTCAGAGAAAAAGTCATTCATTTCTGATCCTTGCCAAATTTTAATAAGTGTGTCCTACTGTCTTCTTGAGATTTATGCACTGTTAGCTGTACTTCATTTGGAAAATTTGCATTTTTCTCTTATGCACTCAAGCTGGGAGGCACAAAACAAGAGTTACAAGGTTTGTTTGACATGAGATGTCTAACAGTAATTTTCTTTCATCAACTTTATTCTCCTACAGTTCTGATCCCCAAGGGCAGATTTTTCATTAGACTTTGTGAAATATTTTATAATAACAATCTTACCTTTGCAGAAGTTACTCCCAAAATATTCCAGAGGAGCTGTCACAACTCTCTCCACTACAGAACAAACTAGGGGTGCCATTCTATTTCCTACTGTGGTTAATATTACCATGTACCCATTTTCACATTAATTCAGAAAATTATAATGCATCTTATATAGCTAGCTTTGGTGAAGATGATTTTCATTCAGACATTCACCCAATACTGATTAAAGACCTACTGTGCTTTGGGTATTCTTATATATAATGGCTATAACCATGAACAAGACAGATTTGTATGCTGTACTTGTGAAAAATTAGTGTATATTGGAGATACAGACAATAATTCACAATAATAACAGCTAAAACTGTGAAAACCTGATCAGAGGAAGGTGACTAGCTCAACAGTTGGTTTTCAAGAAAGTCTTCTTACTATAAGTGATATTCAATCTAGTTTGTCCCATACAGTGGAGTAGGAGCACCAGACTGGTTTGGGGGGGTGGATGAAATTAGTGAGTGTTCTGGATAGAAAAAAGCATATACAAACTTCCTTGCAGTGAGTTAAAATATTGTAAGTTTAGAGAACCTAAAAATTTCTAGCATTACTAAGCATGCAAGGGGCTTAGGACAAGGGGAGAAAGAGGGAAGAAAAGAGGTGAAAGGAAGTCATATAACTCTGGAAAAGGGGAGATTAATTAAAAGGCCATTGCTGTATGTATGAGATACCAGTGGCCTAGGCCAAGATAGAGGAAGCAAGGCTGAAGGAAAGCGAAAGGAGCCATTATTTATAGATAAAAGTTCATCAGCAAATTTGGAATTGATTAGATGAAAGTCTGAGGAATAAAGCATGACCCACTAGTATTTGTGGGTCTGAAGACAGGATAAAAAGTTAAACTACATTGAATTAAGGAGAATATTCATTTAGTCATTTAACACATAGTATTGAATACCTATAATATATTTAATTATTTTGAGGGGGGTTGGTTAGAACATTGAATAAAATTTGCAAATTCAGTCTTCATTGAGTTTACATGTTATTGGGAAGAAAAATACAATATACTCATAAACAAATTTTGGCTTATTCTATGAAGATAATAAGACAGATCAATAGGAAAGACACCTTCCTGGGGTGAGATCCTATCTTAGGTAGCATAGTCAGAGAAAACACCTCTGGGAAAGTGATGTTTGCAATGAGCTTATGTTAAATAAGGAGTCATCCATGGGAAAATCTGGAATGTTTCTAGAAGAGGAACATCAATGTCTTAGGGTGGAAAGAGTGAGAATGTGGTCTAAATGTGGTGAATAAATGGAAAGAGTTAAAAGATATAACTGCATGGAAAGGTAGGCAGGAAAATAGGCGATGAAGGCCTAAATAAGGTGTTTGAATCCTATTCCAATTTATATAGGAAGTCATGAACAAGTTTTTAAAAGGAGAGATAAATGATTTACATTTTTTGAGATGACATGGGTGACCAGAGAAGATTGGATGTACAGGGCCAAAAGGCAAACAGACCAGTGAGAAGAGAAAGCCAATGCAATAGTCCAGGAAAGGCAATCATTAAGTGATTGTATTAAGGACCTGATCATTTTGTTAGAAGACAGGATGGCAATAGAACAAGATCCAATGAAACAGTAGATTAAAGGAAATAAACATTGACTTATCTTTCACTTAGCATGTAAATGTAAGCAATCCAGACTGTGCTTGTGTCCCGAGAGTAAAAGGGACCCAGGCTCCTTCTATTGTTTTGCTCTGCCTTCCTCAATATTTGGCTTTCATTTGCTGGCTTTCATTTGCTGGTCTAAGATGATTGACCCAGTTCCTGCCACCAAGCTAGCATTCAAGCCAATGACATTCGAAGAAGAAAAAGAAAAGTGAAGACAAAACCTTGTTTGTTTATTTAATAGTTGATATGTGAAAATCATATCTTAAATTTACATTTCCTTCAAAATGAGTTTAAACATGTTCTAATGACCATTTATATTTCTATTTTTGAAAATTGCTTCTTTCCAACAGGATTAATCTTTAATTGTTACCATTTGGTCTCTACTGTAAATAAGGTCATCTTTTCTTTTAATCAAATTTATTCAGATATATATAATTTACTTAAATACAGACATTGTACAGTTCTATGAGTTTTGGCAATTGCATATAGTATATTTGTGTAATTACTACTAGAAGCAAAATATAACATTTTTAGGATGAAGTATTTCGTCCCCAAAAAGTTTCTGTTTGGTGCATTGCAATCAATACCTCCACCCACCTGAAGCTCCAGACAACCACTGATCTTCTTTCTGTCACTATGGAATAATTTTTCCTGTTTTAGAATTCATTATAAAGGGAATCATATAGTTTGTAGTCTTCTGTATAAGTCTTCACTCAGCACAATGTTTCTGAGATTTACCCATGTCCATGTGTGTATCAGTAGTTTGTTACCATTTTTACTAAGGACTATTCCATTAGATAGAAATACCATGATTTGTTTATACTTTCACCTTCTAATCAGCATTTGATTGTGTCCAGTTTTTGTCTGTTATGATTAAATCTGCTATAAACATTTGTGTGCTAGTCTTTGTGTGAACACATTTTCATTTCGTTTTGGTAAATATTTTTATTCTCTCGAGTAAATATCTAGTAGTAGAATCTCTGGGTCCTATAGTAAGTTTATATTTAACTTTATAAGCAATTATCAAACTATTTTCCAAAGCATTCCTTCCACCAACATATGAGAGTTCCAATTGCTCTACTTTTTTATGGGCATGATCTGGAAGTTGCATGGATGACTTCACCCTATATCCCATTAGACAGAGTCACTGGACCATGCCTGATGGCAAGGGAGGCTAAAAATATAGTCTGAAGCTGGGATGCCAGACTCCCCTCTAAAACTCAAGGTTTCTATTACACGAAAAAGAAAGACAAAAAGGAAATATCAGGGATTGACTTCATTTGAAGTGGAGGAGTTAAGACCAGCTTTTAGATTTGGGGTGGATGTTGGTGCCATTAACCGATTCGACATGTTAAATTTGAGATGTTACTCACTCCAAGTGAAAGAGTGAGTAAATTGTTCACTATACCAGTCTGGCGTTCAAGGTAGGGATGAAAGCTGTAAATATAAATTTGAGAATCATCAGCATACAGAAGGAATTTAAAGCCATGGGATGGATGAGATCAACTAGAGAGTAAACGTAAGATGTTGTTTTCATCCAATAATGCAATAATTTCACAAACTGTTTTCAAGGACCAAGCTATAACTAGAAGAATGCTAGCAAACTAAAACAAAACAAAACAAATCCTTTTTACCCATTTTCCACTGGTAATACAGTAGATCACTTAAAGATTACATTCCCCAGCCTCTCTTACAGCAGGAGACAACTATATGAATAAATTCTTACCAATGGGATTTGAGTGACACAGTCTCCCTGCCAGTCTGGATGCTCATCTTCAGATAGACCCTTAGATAAAAAGAAAACTTAACTTCTATCTTATTTAATCCACTATATTTGGATTTTTTTTTTTTTTGGCAGCTTAAGCCTTTTTAGCAGCTTAACTGACTCATGAAGTATATCCAATTATTTCTTATACTTAACTAACAAATCTCCACTGCCACTTATTTTATTCCTTTTTATTGATTTTATTGCAATCTTGTTTATTTTTTAGCATTGCTCATTTGAGTTTAATTTTCAAAAAGTGTTAGGTCGCTAGTATTTCTAAACTGCTCCAAGAAAAAAAATTATTATCTTCTTGCAGAATATTAATGAATATTTTCTTCATGTACTTTGATTCTTTCCAGTCATTGCCTCAATTAGTTCTTGATGCTAGAGTGAAAATAAAAGCTAATGCGGGTGTTCGCATTTCACTGAAGAGGAAACTGAAGTAGAGATATTAAATTATTTGCCCATAATAGCAAACCAAGTTAATGGAAAAGGTGGAAGTAAAATGTAATTATCTCACTTCTATTTTTATTGAACTATTGGATTACAAGTCACAACTAATTAAAAACATGATACAAGAGCTAAAGCAGCATAATCTTTTTATCATGTAGATAGCCCAAAAAACTGCCTTTCAGTACTTTATAAAATGTTTCTTGTAAAATTTTTATTGTCCTTTTTTCACAAAGTTTATATAGACATAAACATAGATACAGATAGATAATAGATAGGTGGACACAAATGTGGAAAATATTTTAAAAATAGAAAATATATTCACTCCAAGTTTTCCATTCATATCAAAATCTGTTTACATCTGGATACATTTTCTTGAAGTCCTTTCTCTATCCATATCACTAACCTTTTACTTTTCATATAATTATAATCAGTTAAATATAAATCCAGTTGGCATTTAGTATATATAATGTTTCTCAACACAAGTGAAATTCAACAGAAATCCATTGGGTGGAGTTGTACTATAACTTAACATTTCAAAATGTTTCTTAACGTTCTCTCTTTTACTTTTTCCCCAATCTTTACACAGCTAATGGCTAAGCAATGTGTACTATTGGAAAACTTTAAAAATGTTTTATTTCCATTGGAAATTGTTTGGAGACTGTTGGCTTAGTGTTATTTTCTTTCTGATCACATCAAGTAGAAGCCACAAGCACATTGACACAATTTAGGATTTAATAATACAGTTGCTTATTTTTCCAGAAATATGCAGATTAGAGAGATTAAGTAGAAAATAACAATTGACTTGGTAAAAAATGCTGTTCTTCCCTTTCATCTCTCAAATTCATGGTGTTTTCTGGCATCTTGAAGAGAGGTAAGCATCTGATATTTCAAATCTTCTGAGACAAAATGCTACATGCCCCAAGGAAGCAAATCTTCATTATTAATTTATTCTAACAGGCGCTACAGAAAGCTGCCAAAAGTTTGACATGTACTTGGAGAAGCAGCTCCTCAAAAAAAGGTTTGTTCCTGCGTACACAATCAGGTTAATCTTTCTCTGGCAATATTTCTGACTAGTGCATAAATATCAGGACCTAATCCTGGAAATTCTGATTTAATCCATCTGAGGGTGGACCTCAGGAATCTGTGCATTTCATAAGCACCTGCACTTGTCCATGGATTATATGTGGAAGCACCACCATGATGGAAGGACAAAGAAGATGTGGATGTGGCCATCAGTTAGCTCAGTCTCAAGAGCCATAGAAGGAAATGGAGGCACATTAAAACAAGCCTCTGTTTCAATTATCCCTCGAATTCTCACTTATTCATCCTGTGAGATGAGTCCTAAAATTTTATTCTTTACTCCTTAGAGCTCCTCCTCCAACTGTCTCAGAAATGTACCAGTTATTTATGACACTAGAAGAATGAAGGTGAAGATTGTGATGGAAAAATAATGAGATAATAGGATTTATAGATTGAACTGGATGGGTGTTTTCTTTACCTTTAAGGAATTACTGAAGTTATTTCTTAGAAGGAGATGATGTTTGTGAATACTGCATGCTTTGGTCTCAAGTTTGTAAATAACAGCAGTTTCAATACTAGCTGGTTTTACTTGCATTACTGGTCTTTTTATGCGGAAATAAGGTAGTTCATTCATTTTTGCTGGGTGTACAATGATAATAGGCAGGAATGCCAGTGTTAGAAAAGCAGCCTGGTACTATGGAAAGATCATAGAGGAAAGAATTCTGAGATCTGAAGTGTAATCTTAACCCCACATGTTTACATGAGTAAACAAAGGGCAGATTTTTAACATTCATGAGTTTCACAATTATAAAATATTAATAATAATGCTTTACAACATTATCAGGTTGTGATGAGGTTCACATGAGAGCACATAATAAAAATACTTTATAAACTGTGAAGTGTTTTGAAAACACAATAACCTTGTTTCTGATGATGTATTCTCACTTCATATCACTGTGGAAAATGCCATCCACTGAAAACTGTGCATATGAATTAAATGAAGGCTGAGAGTATCCTTGAGTCTGCCCTATTTTGCCTTTTTTTTCATACTTAAATCTTAAGTTACAAATTTGGAGGAGCTAACACGGAAGTATGATATTAAGAGAGAAAACCATGTGGCCCACTTCGGTTTGAGGGTTTGGCTTATTTGGCATATAAGGAACCTTCTGCATGGTTCACCCTAGCTTACTGGAGTCTACTTTAAGGCTTGGTTCCAAACCTCAGTTAAAATAAAATATTCCTTTATTTTGTTTTACCTCCATTGTATTTTACTCAAATGACTTGGGGAGGAAAATAGTTGTCATGGCATAATTTTGGAATTCATTGTTCTCCTGGCAAAATTTCTCTTTAACAGAACCCACTCTAATCCATGCAAAAATACAGTTCCTGGATATATCTAAGTTATGCTGGTCCTGGGCTTGTTTGCCCTCAGATCTTCATTCTTTACCTACTCCACACTGTCTTGCAATAGAGCAGACTACTACAAGATGCATTTCCCGGCTTTATGTCAGCTGCTCCCACCTGGGTTCTGTTGAGTGTACAAATGAATGAAGATAGAATCGAAGTTTGTTTGCATGACGATCAGCCTGGATGATTGAGAGAATCAGGATTGCTATTATGCACAACTCCAGGGGGCACAATTTACTTTGAAGTATATCTGAATGGCACATAACAGAATTGTACAGAATGTATTAATAGCTTGTGTAGTCATTTTCAAGGCAGAAGGCAGAAGGCTGTTAGCATTGGCCATAGATCAAAACGCAAGGATGAAAGTGTTTTGAGGATGATAATCTTATAGGCAGAGTGGAGTAGTAGAAAGAACACTGGATTAGAATTAGAAAAGCTGGAAGTATTAATACAGAGGCAATAGAGGGAAACCAATATAATGGATAAAATCACTGATAGAGAAAATATGTGTCAAAATATAACAGAAATAAGTTTGAACTTAGGGTAAGGCTAGTGATCAGAAATACCAGGAAAAAATAAGTAAAGGAAATACAGAAGAGGGAGAGATGAATCACCTAGGGCACTGCCTTGAAAGTCAAGGAAGGAAAAAAAAAAGACCAATTTTTCTAACAGGTGGAGAGAATAGGGGGGATGTTAGCTGGTGCAAGATGAAGGCAATGCCTGGACAGTGACTATCAGAGAGAGTTAAAGTGACTGTGGGGAAAAAGACCATGTGCTTGGCTGTGGAGAAAATACACTTTTACAAATCCTTTTGCTCTGCAAAGTATTATAATTGCTTTTAAGTTCCATGGGTTTGTGATTAAGAACAATGACGATATTTAGATTTATCAAAGGATAACAATGCTTAAACTTTAGGGTATACAAATATCACCTGGGAGACTTATTAAAAATGTCATTTTGTAAAATCCATCTTACAAGATTCTGATTATTTTGGACTGTGAAATTCAAGGCTATTCAAAGTGTGCTCTAAGGGCCAGTGCAAGTTCAGGAACTGTTTGTTACCAGTCCTGGAAGAAAGAAGTACAGATATTGAGAGTAAGGGACTAGAAATTTTCTTAGCAATCAGACATTGCTGCAACATCCGAGGCCCATGATTAGTGAACTTGTCTCATTGTACAGAGTATAGATCATAAATTTCAGTCCTCCACAGAATACAGAAGGATTTTCATTACATAACATTTAAGAAGCCCCAATCTAGATAATTCTGATGCAGATGGTCCATGAATCAAATTTTGAAGACATGTGTTATTAAGAAGTTCTATTAAAATCCTGATTTGCTTTGGGAGGCCAAGGTGGGAGGGTCGCTTGAAGTTAGGAGTCCAAAACCAGTCTGAGCAAGAGCCAGAGCCTGTCTTTACTAAAAATACAAAAAATTAGCCGGGCATGGTTGGTTGTGCCTATAGTCCCAGCTACTCAGGAGGCTGAGGCAGGACGATGGCTTAAGCCCAGGATTTTGAGGTTGCTGTGAGCTGGGCTGATGCCACGGCACTCAATCTAGCCCAGGTGACAGAGCGAGACTCAGTCTCAAAAAAAAAAAAAAAAAAATCCTAATTCAGTCACATTTGAAACACATTTTATTTGTATAGCAAGGCAACATTGTGTCTATATAATGTTTATATGTTTGTATATCAAAGTGCTATCCAAATGAGCTCAAACACAACTTAAAATAAGTGAGTAAAATTTGGATTCACAAACCTAGAGTTTTTTATTATATTTTTATACCCAGATTTGGCCTATTTTTAAGAAGTAGCACCTCATTTTGTTTGTTTAGTTGAAACTAAGCTTGAACCCTTTGGCATGTTATAAATATTTATGGTTTATAAACGAGAGTGTGCAAATGACAAAGTAAAAATAAACTTTTAAGATAAGTGATGGTATGCTAAAGGCACTAAAGTCCTCTAAAGTTTTGTCAAAAAACATTTTAATTGAAAAAAATTACATTAGCAATTTTCCTTGCCCTTTCTTCCTAAGAGCAAAGCATTAGAAAGACTGAGATACAGCAAAATTACTTCAGGGATATTTTATTTAATTTAAGTCATGTGAAAAGCAGAGACCATTTGTGACTCCTTCAAAAAAAACCAAGTTACAATTTGCCTCTGCTTGTCACATGACTTAAATAAAATAAAGTATCACCTCAATGTCCATTCTGCTTGTTGTTATTGGAAAGGAAAGATCAGGAAGAAAGACCTGGTGCTGTTGTCTGATATGGCTGGCATGACATTGCTTACCTGAGGTTTTCCTTTCCTAATCATTAATCCTTGAGTATTTCACTTACAAACATGAAGAACTCAACTGCTCTCCTGCAGAAATGCTAAAATATTTGTTATGAATAAGTGATTCTTGGTGCCAAAAATATCATTTCTTTTCACAAATGCTTTCTCCTACATCTCACTTGTCTTCCTTGGCTCCATTTCCTTTGCATTTTTCTGGGCTTTTTCTACAGCCACCATTCAAATTGCTTAGTTTTGTTTGAATGAAGAAGAACACCACTCTGCCACTGTTGGTTTGCAAATATACACAAGTCACCTCATATACACTGTATGGATGGCCCATGATGTCCTTTTAAAAATAAATAAATGACCCTCTATCCCATTCCAACATATCTGCATGCACAAACACACACTTTTTCTTTTCTACGTCTTGAGAAAATATCAGAATGTGTTATTTTCTTACTTTATCTTCCTTGAAAGATGGTCTAGTCTCATATATTATTAACAATATTTCATTCCCAAATGTAACATATCCAAAAAGAGAGTTGTGTTGACCAGCAAGAAGTCAGAGGGTAGGAAATTTCTCTGCTTCCAGGAAAACTATTGTTAGTACACTACTCAATAAATAAGAGGGAAAGGCAGGAGAGAGCCTTTTATGCTAAGAGAACTGTAGACGATGACAAAACTTATAAGGCTAAGAAAAAACAAATCATTTTTAGGAGAACTTTCACTTGAAATGGCTTTGCTTTTCAAAAGGAAAAATGTCCTGCTGAATCAGCAGCATTTGGGGGGAGAGGGGAGTCTTATGTGATTTTCAAAATACTAAACAAAGTCACTGACACCAAAAAAATAGGTTACATGTGTTTGCTTAAAAAATGAGTTTAAGCGCAGCCAATTAAAAATTACAGAGAGGACAATCAAGCAGATGGGATGGGTGGAAAAAACACAAAGCACGTTTGGGCTGGTAGCATCCTGACATCTAAAAGAAAAATGCACATAGTTGGTAGTGTGCCCATTTTGTGCTGGCACTTTGTTTCATGACTGTGTTTCAAGAAGAGAAAAAAAAAATGAATGAGCTCTAATTCTTGTTCAGTCATAGAGCTGTTCAGTCAAGCAAGATAAGATATAATGAATCTCCACAATGGAAAATTGATTTGTGGGCTCTCAAATTCTTCACTTTATTTGTGTTTCAGAATTGTGTAGATGTGTTAGGATGTCTTACTGGGTTTTTCTCAATATTTTATCACAGCAAAAAGGGATCACTTGACTATAACTGTGAAATGCAAATTTATTGTATCTTGAAGTCTCAGATGTATTATTGTCAGTCTACCACAAACATAAAAAGGAATAAGATTTTCTGAAGGGCCAGATAACATAGTCAATAATTTGCTTTTACTATGGAAAATAAAAAATTCCTAATCTTCCAGAAAAATATTTGGTTTTTATTTTTATAAACTTTAGAATTATAGGCCTTAAATTGTGATATGTATGTTCTGTTTGCTAAACAATATTGTCTATACCTAGCAAATTTTATTAGGTAATGTGTTTAAATCTATTGTGTTAATATAAAGATTTAATGAACATTTATTATCACTAATTTGTTGGGAGTTTTTTTTTGTCTAAAGAATTATGATTGTTCCTGAGACTTGGCAGAGGGAGGATAAATGAAAAAAAAAAAACGAAGAAAGACAAAAAAATAAAGAAAAATTAAAAAAAAAAGAATTATAATCATAATTCTATGTGCAATATAGAAATCCTTCTATCTATTGCACATAGAAGGAAGTCTTAGACATTTAGTATTTGCAAACTTTTAGCAAAATTTGAGGATCTATATAACACCACAAATAAATTGTTCTTAAGTAGGGGGGATATTGTCATAAAGTGCTATGGTTCAAATATTTGTCTCCTCCAAAACTCATGTTGAAATTTAATCCCCAATGTGGCAGTACTGAGATGTGAGGCCAGGCCTTTAAGAGCTGATTGAGTCATGAGGGTTCTGCCTTCACGAATGTATTAATCTATTAACCTCTTCAGGATTAATAGATTAATGGGCCACTTGTTATGATGAGAATAGAACTAGTGGCTTTATAAGAAGAGGAAGAGAGACCTGAACTAGCACGTTAACATGCTCACCCCCTCACCATGTTATCCCCTGTGCCACCTCAGACCTCTGCAGACCCGCCTCAAGCAAGAAGGCTCTCACCAGGTGTGGTCCCTCGACCTTGGCCTTCTCAGCCTTCATAAGACACAGGCCAACATGGCTTCATTCAAAACCTCGTACAGGAGCAAGTAATTAAGGGCATTGTTAAGATGATGAAAATGGGCAAATCTCAGGTACAAAGCAAAGTAGTTTACAGAGGTGATCCAAGTAAAAGCTAAAGCTGCTGAAGAGCAGGGCTGGGCGCGGTGGCTCACGCCTGTAATCCTAGCACTCTGGGAGGCTGAGGCGGGTGGATCGCTGGAGGTCAGGAGTTCGAGACTCAGCCTGAGCAAGAGCGAGACCCTGTCTCTACTAAAAAATAGAAAGAAATTAACCGGACAACTAAAAATATATAGAAAAACTTAGCCAGGCATGGTGGCACATGCCTGTAGTCCCAGCTACTCGGGAGGCTGAGGCAGTAGGATCGCTTGAGCCCAGGAGTTTTAGGTTGCTGTGAGCTAGGCTGATGTCACGGCACTCTAGTGGGGGTAACAAAGTGAGACTCTGTCTCAAAAAAAAAAAAAAACAAAAGAAAGAAAGAAAAGTGTAATTGTATCATTACAGCTACTGTTTATTCTCTCACTCATTTTTCCCTAAATATTTTGTGAATACTTTGTAACAATAATAATAACTGCCATTTATAGATTACCAGTTATGTGTCAGGCATTGTACCTTTGCAGTTTCAGAAAATGTAAGAAACTTGCTAAAGATTTCAGAGAGATTGAGTGCAAACCCAGTCAATTTAAACCCCAGTGCATCTGAAACTGAAACTAATGGTCTTTCAACCACTCTAAGCTGCTTTCCTTCTACTATCTTCCATAGCTTACAAGCTGGTACTAGACGTAGGGAACATAATTAAAATTATTATATGTAATAGGTGCTCTGAAAGAGGATCTGGAAATCTGTCTAAAAAGAGATTAACTGAGCTGAATGTTGAAGTATAATTTGGAGTTTCCCAGGTATTCCAGGTAAAGGAAGGGAAAGGAATTTCATCCAATGGATGAAAAACTTTAGCATGTGCAAGGTCATGGAGGTATGAGGAAATAGAGTATGTTCAACAATATTTATTATGTATCTACTGTAAAGCGGAATCTATGCAACTTACTGGCACTAAGTGGGTGAATAAAATGTGGCCCTTGGACTCAAATATCTTATTATCCTATAGAAGATTAAATTCTATAAATAGCCTAGGTACTCTAAAGTAATACAGATGATATTATAAGATTGTATATAAGGGCTATGACAGAAGAATTAGTTTCAAATATGAAGTTCAATAAAGGCTTCTAAGAAGTAACATTTGAACTGAGTCTCAAAAAATGTTTAAAAGTTCAATAGGCACTTTCTGCTTCCAATTAGGACATGGTGAGAACACACACACACACAAAAAAAATCTGGATAATATAAAAATCATACTTACTTATGGGACTATCAAAGAATAATGGATGCAAGAAAAGCTTTCCGAACTGATTTCTGAGAGGAGCCCTTCATAAGTGAGCGGTAAGTGGCAGGTCTGGATACAGAGAGAGCAGAAGGTTGCTCAGGACCCAGAACTGTCCTGGGTGGAGATGAAACCAGCTGAGCTATTAGCAACGGTGGGGATTGAGGGAGTGTATTGGAGTCCAAAGACTACCAAGCACAATAATTTGCTCAGCACACTAATCCTCTCTACCTTATCCCAAATTTGCTGAGAAAAATGGAAGTGAAGTCAGAACTAATACACAGAAAGAAATCATTCAATCTGCCATATCTCCCACATTTCCCCTGTACTTGAAATTGAAAAATTCAAAGGCGTTACATGGAATCCCAAGTCATATCCTGATAATAACAATGAGAATAGCCCCTCCTTGGGAAATTGTATATTGGAGGTTAGGCTAACCAGAGGGGAGCTTCAGTTCAGTCCCAGATCAAATAAATCCTTGGTAAAGTCTAAATAAGTACCTCCTCACTTTATCAACAGGTAAGATAATAACTTGAAATTTCTGGGAGAAAAAAAGCCCTGGTGTCATTCCTCTATCTCCATTTTTCTTCTATACATAATTTCCAGGATTCATTAATACCTTTGAAGGGGCAGAAAAAGGACTCACAAGCAAGAAAAAACACCAGCAAAAGCAAACCACAGATGATCCACATACTGGTATTAGCAGGAAAGAATTTAAAACATCTACCTTAAATAGGAAAAGATGAGAAGAATAGATGAATAGATGGGTATTCTCAGCAGAGAAAAGAAAAATATGAGAAAAACCAGTTAGAAATTATATATCTGAAAAAAATATGTGAAAAAAATTAGATGAACTATACAGAAAAATCAACACAATAATTAAATGATTAATGATGTTGAAGATAGTTCAAGAGAACTTATCCAAAATAAAGCATAGAGAGAAAAGAAAAGATAAAAAACTAAGCAAACAGAGCATTAGTTGACCTGTGGAATATCAAGCAGTCAAATATAGATATAATTGGAGTAACATAAGGGTAAGAAAAAGAGAATAGGGCAGGGGGAAAAAAAACAACTTGGAGAAATAATGACTGAAGAATTTCCTTATATGTTTAAAAATACATAAATCTACAAATTCAAGAAGCTCAGTGAATCTCCAGCGAAATAACTTCATAGAAAATGCACCTAGACACCATTGTCAAACTGAAATCCAAAGAGAAAGAGAAAAGTCCTAAAAGGAGCCACAGTAACAAATGCATCACATGTGGGGAAGTAACAATCTCATTAAAAGGAATCCAAGCCAGAACACAATGTGATTGACATTTTAAAGCGCTAAAAGAAAACAACCAAAAAATAATGTCAACCTAGAATCCTACATTCAGCAAAAAATAGCCTTCAAAAATGAAGACAAAATACATACATTCTCAGATAAATGAATAAATAATAAATGAAACCTGTGAGAATCGGTTTCCCTCAGACCTGCATTATAAGAAATGCTAAAAGTACTACAGTCTGAAGAAAAATGATACCACTTGGAAATTTAGGTCTGTAGGAATAATTGAAGGATGCTGAAAATGGTAAATAATAAGGTACATATATAGGCCTTTTTTTCTCCTAATTTCTTTGAAAGATATTTGACTATTTAAAATAAAATATTTCTATTATGGGGTAAATAACATATATAAAAGTAAAATACTTAAAAGTAGTAAAAAGCATGAAATAGGAATAAATAGAATTATAATTTGGTGAATTTACTACATTATATATAAAGTGGAATAATATTAATTCAAGATAAAATGTGATAGGTTAAATGTGCACACTTTAGTTCCTAAAGCAACTACTTGAAAAATAAAATTAAAATTAAAATCTAACAAGTTATATGAAATAGAGTGTCACTTTAATACTCTTTTAAATTAATACTAGATTAATTTAAACTAAAGTCAGAAAAGTAAGATCAAAGGAACAAAAAAAGGAAAAGAAACAAATGGGAAATAAAATTAAGATATTAAACTTCAAGCAAACCATATCAATAATCACATTAACTATAAAATGACTAAACATTCCAAAGGGAAAAAACTGTCAGAGGGAATTGAAAACAAGCCAGTATACTAATCGTACACTCTCTACAGAAATTGCACTTTAAATGCAACATTGATATGTTGCATCCCTCTGTCAATAATTAATGATATTTCAATGTGAAAATAATATGATCAGATTTGCACTTTTTCACTCATGTGGCACTATTAAAAAGATATTGAAGGAAGGAGAGAGAAAGGTAGGGGGAGAGAGAGGAAGAAGAGTGAGACTGCTGATTAGATGTCATTACAGTAATCCAGTGAGACAGATGATAGCCTTAATGCAGAAACTGTGGGGGTAGAGTGCAGCTATTCAACTGGAGATTTTTCAGTGTCTCAAATTAACAGAAACTGGTCACTTCTTAGACATTTGGTGCAAGTGGGAGGTGGCAATAGGAAGACATCTAGAATTTACAAGGATTCTTGCTAGGAGACTGGATGGATACTTATAATCAAAACACTGTGAAGGAGTGCAAGAAATTGTTGGAAATGTCTAGCAGATAATTGAATATGTGAGTGTGGAGTCAAGAAAGAGATCGAGTTAAAGATATCTGCAGTGGTTTTGAAGTCATTGGAATGGTTGAGATATCCCAGTGAGAACAGGTAGAAGAGCAAATAAAGAACCCTTGAACTCTGACATAAACAGGGCAGACAGAGGAAGAGGAAACTGCCATGGAGATAAGAAAGAAAGGGATGAGATAATGATATGGTAACCAGAAAAAGTATGTCATAAAAACCAAATAGAGATAGGAATTCAAGAAGGGGATCATGTCCAAGGGAGCTAAGCGCTGCAAAGAGTGAAGACTGTAGCATTTTTTTTCTTAAGTTTTTCTTTTTTTTTTTTTTTATTTATTTCAGCTTATTATGGGGGTACAAAAGTTCTGGTTAGATATATTGCCCATGTCCCTCCCATTCCCCCGAGTCTGAGCATCAAGTGTGTCCATTCCCCAGACAGTGCACATCGCACTCATCATGTAGGTATACACCCATCCCCTCCCCCACCCCCTTCCCCCCAAGTCAGAACTTCAAGCGTGTCCATTCCCCAGACAGTGCGCATCGCACTCATCATGTAGATATACACTCATCCCCCCGTGTATTGGAAAGACTGTAGCATATTCATTGCCTTTCAAAGGTTGCTCCTGACTCCACCAGGTTTCCTGAAGAAGTGGGGTCGGAGCCTGATTGCATTGAATTGGAGACTTAATGAGAGACGAAAGTGAATAAAAAGTTAGCATAGTTTTTCTTTAAGGGAGCTTAACTTTTAAGCAAAATAGGAACTCTTGACCTGAAATTAATAATTGAAGAAGTTATTCCCAGTGAGTTAGTGTCACCCGTAATTTAAAAGTCCACCACTTGAGTTGTGAGAAAGAAGCAATAGGTACTTTCTTCAACTTAAGTAACCAATAAATTCTTCCCAAATAGAGATAATAGTTTTTTTTGTGTGTTTTGTTGATTCTCAACGTAAGTAACATCTTCAGAGAGGATTACCCTTTAATAACATTTTTTTTATGAGCAGTACTGTTTGTGTGAATGGTCTAGGAAAGGCATAAATCTATAAAGAAGAATGTGAAAAACACTTAAAGGCAATCTGGGCAAAATCCTACTTATGTTTTTCACCACAAACAGTGATAAGGTTTGGTAATTTAAACAATTGGAGACACTCTCCAGGGAACTCATAAGAGTAAAAAGTATGTGGAAAAATTCTAGAGGGTAGAGAAATCTAAACCATAGTCCTGTAAACAAGACATTTCTCCTTAGGTTAATTCCCTAAGTGTTCCATAATTTGAGCACTAAAGACACATCCTGGAGAATATTTTACAATTCACATTTCATTGCAAACTGGTAGTGTCTCTCAGTTCTCTACTGTGATCTCTAGAAATGACGATGAAGAAAGTGGGAAGGACCACGGGGAGTGGCAAGGAGCCAAATCCTAACCCTGTTTCTGAAAGTCGGGGAAGGAATGGAAATTTTTGGCATTTGAAAAAATAATAATCTAACTCAAAAGATCAGCTTTCTCCTAGTAGTTCCTGAATAGCCCCACTGCCTACTGACACAAGAAGCAGGAGAACAGGCTGTCCTCTGGGAAGAGTGACTCGCACCACCACTGCCATGGCCTTCCTGCCTGTTTTCTGCACTCTCCGCCTGTGTTTTACAAGTGGCCACCAAGTCAATGTTCACTTGGTCTGCTGGGTGGCGCCAGATCATCACATAACCATAGAATCTCAGCAGCATCAAGTATTTCAAAAACCTCAAATGAACGAATATAAATGTACACTTAGTACTCTCACTATGTATTTTAAATTTTTCTAACAAAATCTAAATAAGGATACCAAAAAGAAAAAAGTATTAAATATATCAAATGCAAATACACTAATTTAAAATGATTGTTTTGAAATTAATGCATTAATTTTTATATGTAGAAATGCCCAAAGCTGATGTCCATACCTATATGGCTTTTCAAGCCATAGAGGCAAATATAGGGGCACTATTGTTTATAAAAACTGAAAACGTGAGTACAGTTGACCCTTGAACAACATGGGGGTTAGGTGCACCAAACCCCCATACAGTCAAAAATTTGCACATAACTTTTGACTCCCCCAAAACTTGACTAATAGCCTATTATTGACCAGAAGCCTTAACAACAAACTGTCAATGGATATTTTGTGTTATTTGTAGTATATACTGTATTCTTACAGTATAAGCTAGAGAAAAGTAAGCTAGAGAAAAGAAAATGTTTCAAGAAAATCATGAGGGGGCACATTTTTTCAGGACCTCTTGAGGCCATGTGCTAAGGGCTGATCACACACATTCATCTCAGAATAAAACTCTTTAAAAAAAAGAATAAAAAAGAAAAAGAAAATCATAAGGAAGAAAAAATATATGTATTATTCATTAAGTGGAACAGGACTACATTTTCCAGACTCCTTTGCAGCTGTCTCTGGAATGTGACTTAGTTACCACCAAGGGAATATGAATGTAAGTGATAAGTGCAATTTCCACTTCATTGGTTTAAAGGAAAATTGCTTGCCCTCAATATCTGCTCTTTTCCCTTCCATAAGCCAGAAAGAACATGGACACGTCTACAATTCAGCTTTGATCATGCAGATGAAAACAATTCCTAGGAAAGTAAGGGTCTTTTAAAACCAATGTATTTGGGACCTGCTTCTTTGTTTTTATAGCAGCTTAGCCTTTACCTAACTAATACAGATGTTAATAGACCAGTGAGTTTCATCTCCCATGATTGCATTTTTAACACAGACAGCATGGAGACCTAATTACTTAATGACAAGAAACATCTCTACTACAAGAATTCTCCACACTGTGGCAAGCCGATCATGTCTGCTACTCTCATAGCACTAATGACTTGGAAAGTAAACACTACATCTTCCTAGCTCTGGCATTTAGCACAGACTTTAGAAACAGTGGTAGTTGAAGAGTAGTTGTTTAAAAATACTAGGAGTAGAAAAGGTTTATAGCCACTGAAATCAGGTCACAGAAGTAGCCATCTACCCTGCTTACACACAGGATAAGCTTTATGAGCACTAACATTGCTGTGTAGCTAGATATAATACCAAGCTTGAAAATAAACCACCTGGCTAATGCTTAAACCTGGCTTCCACATTTTCACCTGCCAGAAAATGTAGCAATTCATTAGAAGATCAGCAGTGAGTAATATTGACATTGTTAACTTTATTGACATCTGAACTATGCCTTAATATTAGGTGTCATAAAATTGCTTGAATGGTGACATACCTAAAGGTTTAATTAAAAAAATAAGAGATGACTGTGGGATTAATTTACCAGATGAAGGATAATAAGAAATTTGAATCTGTAGTATTCATGTGGCTACTTGGATGCTGCGCAGTAGCAAGGCTGGCTGTCTCTGTTGCATCATCTCAGGCTGCGTTTGTATGAGTTGGGCACAACTGAGTAGACATTGACTTCAATGAAGCATTATTCTGTAAAGGGCACTGCTTTCGCAGCCTGCTCTATGCACAATAATCTTAGCTGCAGTTGTATGTCTGTGAAGTATAGATACTCATCTATAACAACCCTGAAAAATGATTTTTGTTCTGGACTTGGTATAAAACAGCAAAATGACTCATGGAAGAGAGAACTCTCAACCTATAGCTTTTTTAACCAAATAAATGCCCCAAGAAATACAAATAATACCTCATTAATAATATTTAATGCCTCTTCACTAAGAAATCATAGCCAAGTATAGATAGAGAAAATGTTTTATCAGGAACCAGGGTAGGTCTCAGAGAAAGGAATCTTAGAATAGGTAATTTTTATCTGCTGCTCTCTGAGTCCTAAAGCGAAACTTTTCTCCTCCATGCACTTTTGGCAGACATTTTTTTAGATTTACCTTGTTTTGCTTTTGAAGATTGAATATAAAGGAATTAAATGTAGGTCTGGGCTTGGGAGAAACATAAACAAGCTGCTCTGCCTGCTTTCATTCCAGTTTAAGTTGTCTTATCATAAGCTAGAGAATTTTGTTTCTGTCTTTTCCTGTCCAGTTCAGTCTATGAGACAAATACTTTAGAGTCAGGGTAAAGATTTATTAATAAAGCACTTGAATTTTGGGGGAAAATACTAAGAATCTGGGCATGCTGACCTCCAACATTTGTGGGTCTCTAGGCAAGAGTACAAATAGAGGTCCACATACCATGTGTCTAAGTATTTAAAAGTTATAAACCAACCCCAAAATTTAAAAGAAATATGTCTATTCTACTTCAATAAATAAACCTTTATACTAACCCAGAAGGCCAAGTTTGAATTTAAAATTCTTTTATTTTTTAGGTTTCTGCGACAAAAATATCAAAATAGGAGGACCAGTCCCTAGTCCCCAGAAGGGAGTAAGCTACCCCTTTCTCTTCTACTTCATTCTATCTCCATCCTGCGTAGAAAGAGGCCTGCTTGCATGCCCATCCCAACCTGAAAATCCAAGCTCCATCTCTGCCCCTGCAAACACCAGTCTTTTGGCCATTTCTTGGGTCTTGGGGTAGGCCCTTTCATAGTGCAATATTTCCTAAAGAGGATGCACTACAGAAAGTGCCCTACAGAAACCTTAGAAGCAGGCTTAGGGCTGCTTGAGAAGCAAATTTTAGAGTTTCAAGTATCCAAAGCGTGGTCTTAAAAAGAGAGTCCCAAGCTCCAAATGGAAACAGCCCTTTTGACTTTGCATACTTTTAGCTTCTTAGAGAGAGAACATGGATAGAGGAGGGCCACAGAAGGATTATAACATAGGAAACAAACTCCCTTGCTTTGGTCTAAGGATGACATTGAGTGCAGAGCAGCAGTAGGCAGCCAGGAAAAGATTTGGGGGTTGGGTTCTGGTCCTGTTTCCTACTACTGCCACTTGCTTTCAACATCTGAAACAGTATGCTTTTGAGTATACCAATTGTTAGCTATGTTATACAATGGCATGGAGATTGGTCCTGTCAGATCAGCTCCCTAGGATCTGTGAAAGAATGAAGATAAGATTTCTGGGCACAGCTACGATAAGCCCTGAGAATGTGGATTTCAAATGAATTGTTCATAAAAAGAACTATCAGTATAACATATGCCATATTGTATTGCCCTAGTTACTAAATTAGTCTAATTAAGATCAACTTTCTAGTCCCAAGAGTGGAGATATATAAATGATATTTTCCCCTTTAAGAGAGTGGATATTATCACAGGGACACAAGTCTACAGGTATTACTAATACACAGGCAAGCTTTAATGAGACTTCCAATTTCTCCTATTAACTAGGGAGATAAAAGACATGGTGCATGGCAAAAAAAAAAAAAAGAACAGGTATTACATTTTCTTGTCATTCTCCAGGCAGAGTTGAAGGAGAGTGGATCACATTTACAAGAAAATAGGTCCATCTTCTGGCTATTCCAGGAAAGGTCTGTTGTTACATCTCAGAACAGGCAGTACGTGTCTCGTTGACTCAGGCTGTCAGGAAGGGATGGCATTTAGATCTTCCATTGTATGGGTACAATTGGTTATAGTTATAAAATACCAGTAGTTATCAGCTCTTCAGATAAAGAACATTCTGGACACAGTACTTCCAAACTTGTTCTAATGCTAAGCCAACTACATGCTTCCATTTCAGACATACATATATCCACAGTTATTTTCTCAGGTTGCATCAGCCCCCATTTATATATAGCTTTTGGTTAATTTAGGTGAGAGCCTGGTGCTCAAAGAAAGAAATTTTATTACAATGTGGCAATTGCTTAGGGAGCCCCATGTTTCATAAAATGAATTGTCCAGGGTACTTCTACCCAGACAGTTACCTAGAATTATACGTAAAGAGAGTGTTTGTAACAATTACTAAAGCTGATTATGTGCTGAAATTAGGATTGGCTAAAAGCCTGGGTAAAGTAACTAAGTTACCTACAGATGAGTAGAAACAAATTGGCTATATGGACATATCTCTTATTTCTAGTGAAACACAACATTTGTCCACCTCACAAGTCACTTCTCTGAAAACTAATATATTCTCTCATAAACTTCAGTGCTCAAACACCTCTAGGCAATAACCACCTTGATCAGGGCTGAAAATATACCCCAAATTGGGACAATAAGTTTATTCTAAACATTTGGAATTGGAATTCAGTGATGCTTTCCAGACTCTGCTGGTGACTTGGCTTGTAAACAAAGGAGCTTACATGGTTCATATTTAGCCATATACATGGAGCAGCAAAAAGCCAATCTACAGAGGCAAATGAATTTATCAGAATCCCAGAAAGAAGCAAAGATTTAAAAAAACATAGTATTCCAAATAGAAAGACAAAAATTTAATAACCTTCTGAAGACCTCCAGTCCTGGACCCTCCTGAAAAGTGGTTATACTTTCTTTTTTGGTAATCAAATATCTCTGTATCTTCAAATAAATTCCTTTTTCCTGTTTAAGCATGGGTGAGTTTCTGTAACCAAAGAGCCTTAACTAAACATTACTTGAATTTCTAATTTACCCTGGAAAGATCTTTGTAAACACTGGAAAAATGAAATGAGTCTTGCTCTTCTCTTAATGCTTGTTCTGTAAAAACAATGTCTATGATTTTATATTCCCTCAAGAAAAAAAATATATTTTTTCAAATTTGCATTGATTCTCTTGTGGCCCTCCCTATGGCTATATTCTGCTCTCATCCATCTGTCCTGTGGATGTATAAAAGATTTTATAGCTATTCCGCCTTCTTTTCTGATGTGAGAAAAAAAGATTTTGGTGCCATAGTACCTGATATAGTTATCCACATTGTACGGATATCTTTGAGTCTGTGATGTGCCTATTTCAGTGTCATGCACTACTGGGTTCCCAAATTCATGCTTCCACTTGTCCTTCCCATTAGTCATCCAGGTTTTTTTTTTTAGTGCTTAGCTGTCTGATGTCAACTTGGCCTATATAAATATACACCAGGGTTTCACAAACTTTTTGGTCTGAAGATACCTTTCCACACTTAAAAATCATTGAGCATGCCAAAGAGTTAGATATTTGTCATTTTAGAAAATAAGGCCAGGACAATGGCTCATGCCTATAATCCCAGCACTTTGGAAGGCCGACGTGGGAGGATTGCTTGAGGCTAGGAGTTTGAGACTAGCCTGGGCAATACAGTGGGACCCTGTTTCTAAAAAAAAAAGTTTAAAAATTAGGTGGAGGTGGTATAAACCTGTGTTCCCAGCTACTCCAGAGGCTGAGACAGGAGAATGGCTTGAGCCCAAAAACTAGAGGCTGCAGTGAGCTACGATCATATCACTGCACTCCAGCCTGGGTGACAGTGAGACTCTCTTAGAAAAAAAAAGAAAGAGAAAAGAAAACTGAGTAATTTAAAAGATATTTACATTATTCTATTTTAAAATAACAATAATAAACTTATTGGATATTAACATAAATAACATATTTTATTTTCTTAAAACTATCTTTTCCAAACCAAAAAAACCCATAGAGTTGCATTTCATTATATTTTTTATATCTCTTTAACATCTTGTGTAATAGAAAATATCTATAGTCTCATATCTGTCTCTATATTCAATCTGTTATAATATCATACATCTTGTAACCTATGGAAACTCCACTGTACACTCATAAGAAAGGGTGAAATGGGCAAATAATTTCTTCATATTATTATGTAAATTGTTTGACCTTATAGGGTCTCAGGTATCCCTGGGGGCCTCAGACCATACTTTGAGAAGTACTGTTATACACTATACAATCATATCATTGACCTAACAGTTGAAAAGTAAAAAATTAAATATTTTAACAAAAAAAATCTTTTTCTGTTTTGGCTTTTAATTGAACTGACAAAATTTACATATTTTGTACATCTTATACAAAACACCTTTGAAGAAGAAGCCACATTCTTATTTTAGATTTTCAAATATATAAACTACTTTGGTAAAATTTAAATTGAATCTGAAAATACCTATATATCAACCATACAGTAGACTTGTTTAACTTTTCATCATTGTGTAGATATAATTAATAAATTAGTACCTGGATATACTTAAATCTAAGAGATTACCAACATTACTTTTTTTCATTAAATGGCCTCCTATAGAATTGGACTAGTCTAGCATTTTTCAGTTTTGATACATGTTTTTATCCTAACCTAATGGTATAATAAAATCTACTCAAAATCAAGTTACAGAATTCTACAAATCTCAGAAAGAATATATGCCATGATTTGGTATATTTGAGAAAGCTCAAACACTCCAACTTACAAATTATCTTTCTTCAATAATCAGTATATAATTTGATCAAGTAAAAATTGACTCTTAGAATTTTTTGAAAATGTACCAGAGTAGCACTCATACAATTGTATTCTGTCTGCTCTTATGTGAGGTCCATGCCAAATTCAATATTTACCATGATATCTAACGTTATCTCCCCATCCTTTTCTCTACTTTGGGCATGCACAGCCTTCCAAGATGACATTAGAAGGAGGATGCCTGGATGGCAATGAACCATTCCACAAACCACTGCTGAAGAATATGTATCTACATTGTTCCTGTGGACTTCTGGATTTTTGCTGCTTTCTTTTAAGGAACGATGCTAATGTGGAAGTATAAGGGGAAAAAATGTGGATATAAAACTAAATAAGTAACTATTTATATTGACTTTAACCATCGGCAGGAAAACCAATTACTCAGCAGTTTACAGAAGTTCTCTTGTGATTTAATATTTTTACATACGAATCTTATCCTTTTCTTTCATGTTATAATTTTCTACATATAGGTGAATTTTCTGTCTTTAGCCTTGAAATGATGAAGCTGATCTGAAAGTAATTTCACCTGCTACTAAAACAAAACTCATTCCCTTTAAATCCAAGCAACAAAATTCACAATCACAACAGCATAATAATAACAGTAACAATGTCTGGCATCCAAACAAAATAACTGCAAATACAAAGAAGTAAAAAATGTGATCCACAAATAAAAGAAAAATCAATCAATAGAAAAACAAATCCCAAAATGACAGTGATGGTGGATTTACCTGGAAAAGAGTTAAAATAGCTATTATAACTATATTTAAGGTTTTAAAGAATAACCTGAATAAAATTTGGAGTGAAGTGGAAGATATTTTTAAACATAAAACTTCTAGAATTCAAAAATACAATATCTACAATTAAATTTTTAGTGACTGGAATTAAGTGCAACTTAGACCCTACAGAAGAAAAGATTAATGAACTTGAAGACATTACAATACCTAAATACAGAGATAGACATGAAAAATCGGAAAAAATAGTAGCCAAAATATTCTAAATTTTATGTTAATTCTTAACCCACAGATCCAATAAGGACAGTAAACCCCAAGCAGGATAAATACAATAAAGATAACAACGAAGCACATTGTACTCAAATTGAGGAAAAGCAGGTAGAAATATTACCACATTACCTACAAGAGAACAAAAAATAGCATGATGCAGACAACAGTGCAATAGTGTCTTTTAAA
>CM052436.1:78441624-78508572 GCA_028533085.1 Varecia variegata | reverse complement strand
AAAGCTGGACTACCATCATAGATACTGGATTTCTGTCTTAAATATTGCCCCAGAGAAACACGTACGTGCCCTCTCTCTCTTAACCTTATTTCCCCACGGTCTGGATAATGCTGCTATGCCTGAGAGTCTGATAGTCCAATATTTTAGGAATAAAAGGAATTTAATATCTAAGATAGGAATTTAATATCTAAGATATCTTAGACTTGTTCTAACATATGAATGATAATATTTTATTTATGCTCACTGCTTTTAATTCATATAGACTTTATAAAACATACAGAAAGGACAGAAATAAACACATATCTAATTTTACTTATTCATTAACACAGGTCTCTATTAATATAGGTTAATACAGGCACTGTTTAAAACAGAAAAAAGATAAAATACATGAAAAATGTTTTCAAGATGATGATATTTTGCCAATCAACTATTTTCCATGAATTGTCTTATATTCTGAGTCTGTACTTTTTATTCACAGTGAATCTAAATCTCTTCTCTTCATCTTTTGGGTTTCAGGATTTGTCACCCTTCCCATAAACAAAATTGATTCTAGGAAAAGAAAAAACAAAACATACTTAAGAAATTTCTGGAGAAAAACTAACAATAATTAGTATTTCTTAATATCTCAACAAATCATTTGGTCTTTTTTTCTTTATAAGATAAATAGGCAGTGTCTAATAGCAAAGCCCTCTCCTTTGTCTTAAATACATAATTATATCATTATTAATCATTTTCTGGTAATTTATGAAGTAAATTAACATCCACTACAGCTTGTAATGAAAAATGCATTAGCTCTGTTTTTCATATAGGAAAACAAAAATAAAGTGACAGAGAGGTGTTCTTCTAAATATAGAGACCCAGGCAGGCAAGCATAGCATAATAAAAGGATGCCGAGCACGGTAGAGTTTTAAATTTAAAGCATTAGCAGTCATCTTTTTATGCATGTAATGTAGCCCTCAGGGTTAAAAGTGCAGCTTCACAGATTTCTTCCTTCAGCTCTGAATCAAAGCTTACTTTACTGCTAAAGACAATATTTTTATATCACTAGTACTTTCAAATCCTCACCAAAGTGATATATTATACACCATAAATGCAAATGCCTGTTTCCAGGCTTTCTGTGTTTGCAAGTGAAAAGGAACTAAGAACTAAAGGACAAAACGGAAGTAATGATATGCCAAAAGCTATTCACCTTTCTTTTCAACTGAGTTAAGGGAAGTGGCTTGAATGGATCAATGTCAAATGTTGCCTTGACTTAATTTCTTACACTCAGTTGTAATAAAGGTTAATTTCAAAAGTGGTAAAATAAACTTTGCATAATTTTAAAGGTAATGAAAATGATCTTTAAATAAATTTGAAATAACAATGGGAGAGCCCATTTTTATTAACTCTACTGTTCAGTCCAAAGGCAGACATACGCCTAGAAGAGCCAGTAACATGGAAATAAACATAATCTTCAGCAGATTTTTTTTTTCTTTTTATGAATAATTATAATTAATAATGTCCTGCCTCAAAATTCTGGAAAAAGAGAAAGAAAATAAATACCCCTATTTTTCACATAGATAGGGATATATAAGTGCTTTTCCCAGCATGAATATTATATTTGGTCATAATAGAAACCAACAGTGACTCTTATATCTTCATAATGCTGTGGCATTAAAATGCTTATCAGAAATTTTTGGAAAATTTTTAAAGTAACTTTTATAGATACTAACCTCATAATTGAAGACAGTAGTTTAAATTTTTAAACACTCAGAAGTATAAAATATTACATAAAAGCCATTTGTCTTAGCCCTTTCGTGTTTCTTTCCTCAAGGAGAACCACATTTTGAATTGAGCCTTCATGTAGTCACCAATTTACTCACTACTAAATTGAGCAGATCAGTGAACTCTCCCTTGACATAATAGCAATCGATGGATGGATTTAGAGGCAGGCTGAAGCAGAAATCATTATTGGTTTGTTTTCTCTTTATCCCTCCTTCTTAATAGGTATCCTCTACGTTTAATCAATATATTTATACAACACCTTTGTCATATGCAAGCAACTTTTACCTTCTAATATTAAAATACAATAGCAAAACAAAAGCCAAAGATTAGAAAAAAAAAATTTTTTTAATGAAATTATTCTTCAGTCTGCTTCTCTCCTTGGCCAATGACCTGAAAGAGTTCTAAATGAAATAACTTTTATTTTGTGTGGAGTACTGTCAGTTTCAAAATCAGGACTCACTGTTTTCTCAGAAATGGTAACTTTCATGCAGCATCTTTCACAATTTTTTTCTCAATGTCTATAAAGTTGGCCTACACCTTCAGCCTAAAAAAAGTTCTTCATTGTCCTGGAAGTTTAGCTTAGACATTTAACTTAGAAGTTTAGCTAAAGCTTAAGGGCTTTGGAAGAATATACTGCAATATAAAATTCACCTGATAGGAAAATCCAAATAATGTATAGATTTTGCACAAGAGTATTATTTGACCAAAAGAAATTTCAAATCTAAATAAAAATTGGTTGTAATAAACCTAAAATCATTCATCCTTATGCTTCAGAAATTGTCAACAGAATATATTTTATGTAGAGCATGAAGCCATTTAATAGTCCACTATGGTGATGCTAAATCCCCATCTCCATTAATTTCAATTATTTCTTGAGTTCATTTGTGAAGGAAAAATAGATAAATCATTGAATATATATTGTCTTAAGATAATAGCCCTTTCTACATTTTATATGGGAACAATTTACAGTCCCTGATAAATGAGTGGCCATTCATTTTAAACAATAAAGGAGAAATGCTAGTGTAGAAAGTCTTATTACAATAGAAAAATAAAATAGTGAAAATTGTCATAAAGTTCTGACAGTTAAGTATTATCACAGATAAATAAATAAGTGGATTATTTTGGGTTTTGAATTTTCACTGCTGTCTTACTGATAGCTATTGTATGGCCTTAGAATATAACAAGTCATCAACTTGGAAAATAGAGTCAAACATAATTATTCTAAAAACCATTATTTACTTGTGTGTTGATGCCCAATGTAGCTTTATTTCCTTCTGTGCAGACTCAATAATTATATACTAATTATAAGAAATTACAGTCATCGAAAGGTTAAAGATATATAGATCAAATTACATACTCAGAATACATTTTAACACTGACACATCCACTACCAGACTGATGTTGTGTTAACGCAATCTCAGCAATCCTAAACTGCTCTATCTCTGTTTTCAAGATACAACTTTTAGAAGGGTCACTCAGCATTAGTTTCATGGAGCCAAAAAGAAAGAGTGATGTATCGCGTAGTGGGACAATAATATCAATATCCCTAGTCAATCTAACAGATTCAGATTCTGAGAATAACTATGTCTCCTCTCTCTATAAACAAGCTTATACAGAGAATCTTTTCCATTTTCCTTCCTTCATTTATCCAGTCATTCATTCATTAATATTTATGGACTTATTCATAATGAACACTTAGTATGTGCCAGACAGTGTTACTGGCTTCATACATTCTTATATTTAACTCTATGAAACAAGTACTATGCTCAAATAGGAGATGGAAAAAAATGTGGCTTAGAAAGGATAAAGCAACTTGTCTTACAACTAATAGTTAATTGAGCTGTAACTTGAGCCTAGGTCTGATACCCAAATCCCCACTCCCAATCTGTAGGGATGCTGATATCATATGTCAGGCATTTTGCCAAATACTGGACTGGAAACAGAGATAAATAAGATATAATTTCTTCTATTCTATAGTTTATAACCTTCAGATGGGCATTATGACTACTGAAGAGTCCTAAATGTAAACTTAAAAACAATTTCTCCACTGCATCTGACCTCTCTTATTCATAAAAGAAAGTGCTGAAACATCTATCTAGACAATCTGGACTTCCATTTGTTGACATTGTGCCAAATACCAATCCAATCCACTATGTCTACATTCCCTTTTGTACCTAACTGCATCATTTTTCACCAGTTGTTCAAATTGGAGATTGGAAATTATGTTTGATTTCTCCCTTCCCCTCAGAGCCTATACTAGTCACTTTTTTTTTTTTTTTTTTTTTTTGCATCTACCTCTGATATTTTTCACAACTCCACAGCTCTCAATTTCATTTCCATTGTGGCATCATAGAAAGAGAGTTGACTTCAATTCTCACTCCCACATTTTCTGATTTTATGACCCTAGAAAAACCTAGAAAAACTACATAATCTCTCTCTGAGCTTCAATGTCTTTATTAGTCAAATATCTAACCTATTGGAATGATTTTAGCTTAGAGAGAGGTATATAAAATGGTTACTACATATAATAACAATGGTGACAGCTATTAATGCCACTGTCCTATTTTAGGTCCCTGTGATCTCTTAAAATACAATGCCTGGTACATAATAGGCACTTAAATAGCCATTGAAAGAACAAATGATTTCAGATGTGTAGATGGCAATTAGCAGCTAGAGCTAGGTCTGCTTGACCTGAGCAGTTTTCCCCAAAGAATTCTCAAAAAATTTACCTGTTGGGTTATTCTTCATAATGAAAAGAAATGGATGATTTGCTATAAATTGGTTTCGAGCCAGACTCATAATCACAGGGATGTCTATGCCTATGAAATAGAGACAGTGGGTATTTAGATATTCACATTAAAAGATTGGTAAAGGGAATATTAAATATATCCATAATACTTTTTGTAGACAGGAAAGGTCATTTTGTGTAAGAGTTAACATGTGAAAAAATAACCATTTTCTAAATACAGAGAAATTTGCAATAAATTTTAAAACCAAAGTGCAGAAGAATAAATATTAGATCATTCATGGAATAGTTCTAACTTCATATGTATGCTCAATGAAGAATAAAGCCAGACACTAGATTTAATTTAGTGGAAGCAATTGAAAAATTTTATCTTTTAAACAGTAATTTTCTGCTTACTTTTAATTTACATTATATGATTTATTCTTATAATGTTTTCAATTCTTAATTTCTATTTGGATATGTTTGCACTTCATTTCTATACTTCAGGCTTGTGGTAATCACATCTGAGTTCAAATTAATTTATTTTTTACTTTTTCAAAATTATTCTGTAAGCTCAGAGTTTTTAGGATTTGTGCAGTAAATGCATATAGGATTTTTATTATGAGATTTAAAACAGAGATTTGCTGCCTTAAAAAATATTTACTATGATAATTAATATTATGTTGCTCCATTATGGCCTTTGTCAATATTCAGGGTGGGAAAATTTAAAAGGTCATATTTTTTTCTTAGATTAAATGTTTTTATGCTCAGTTCAGACGTTGTCTTTACCAATAATGTAAATAATTTTGTACAATTATATTTTGACCCCAGGAAAAATAAAAGTAACGTGTATAATTAGAATTTGAAAACAAGCAATTTATATTTAGTAATATAACATTACTAATTTAGCAATTATATTTAGTAATATAACATGAATGGCACTCTCTTATCTGGACTATCAGGGCCATGCTGCCCAAACCACCTGTGAATGTAGGTTCATGTCTGAATCATTGTGAAAAATCCAAAAAGTAAAGTCAGGTCAGTTTTACTCCCATTCCCATTTGCAGTGAAAACTTGGACTTTTTTGTTCTTGAGCAATCCCTGAGCAGATTTCTGAAAGTCAAAATATTCAGGCTGACTATTCTGAGGAGTAGTACATCATGATCACTGCTGATTCATGCTGCCTTCCCTTAATGACGTCACAGCCTCCTAGAAAATTCTAGACTTACAATGACAGGCAGTGGGCAATAGCAGCAAGGGGCTCTGAACTTGAAGTCAGGGATTCTAATTTGAGTCAAACTCTGCTGTTAACTAATATTATGACCTCAGGAAAGCCACTTTACATTGCTGGCCCTGTTTCTTCACCAATATAATGAGAAGATCAGATAATGATCTAGAAGGACTCCTTCAGTTCTATTTAAAAGCAGCAAGTCTACCTGAGCCAGCAACCTCGTCCAAATGCAATCTTATTATTTCTCCAAGCATTGATAGAGCCCATGCCCTACAATCTGAGTTCCTTGAGCACAGCAATGCAAAATCCTTTAAGAGATGACAAAATGGTAATGGAGCCCAGTGTGTCCTACCCAGATGTCAAAATCCATTGGCTCTCTGTAGCATTACAAATTAATCATCCACTTAATGGATATAATTTTTAAGATATTTATCAATAAGACATTTTAAATGATGAATATCTTTTAAATGTTGATTCAAATCCAAATAGTATGGAGAATTAAAATAGACTTATGAAGGATTCATTATAAGATTCATTATAATTGCTTGTTTATTTCTAATTGATTTTAAGGTTTTTTTTCAATTATTTTTCAAATATTACTTATATACATCGTAGATACTATTTAAAATGTCTTTTGTTCAAGGAAATGCAGCACAGAAGAGTGGTTCTCAAACTTAGAGTGTATAAACAAATCACCTAGTGATCTTGAAAAATGCAGATTTGATTCTAGGTCTGGAGTTGGGCCTGAGATTCTTATTTCTAACAAGTTCCCAAGTGATGCTATTGCTGCTGATCTATGCACTACATTTATTTTTTCTGTATAGTTTCAGTTGTCCGGCTAATTTCTTTCTATTTTTTTTAGTAGATATGGGGTCTCGCTCTTGCTCAGGCTGGTCCTGACCTTGAGCAATCCTCCGGCCTCGGCCTCCCGGAGTGCTAGGATTACAGGCGTGAGCCACCGCGCCCTGCCTATGCACTACGTTTGTTGTAGCAAGGGCAAGCTGCAAGCCACTATGAAGCACTGGTTCTCAACCCTGGATACACACTGGAATTACTTAGGGAAACAAGAAATATTGGAGCCTGAGTTTCACCTCCAGATATACTGATTTAATTATTTTGGGGTATGGATTGGGCATAAGATTTTTAAAAGCTTCCCTCGTGATTCTAATGTGCAGCTAAGTTTGACAGCCATTGCCATAGAGATAATAACAAGAATCAAATTTAAAAAGGATGGACTAACTTGATGTAATGGAAGAATGAAATGAAATACAGTTACAAAAAATGAGCATTCCTAAACAATAATGATATCATATTTGAGCCCCAAAATGTTCTCTACAAGTCCTATCTCCTACTTGGTAGGTTATCTTATTTACAAATAAGCAGTTATAAGTAGATGGGCCTCAACCCCTAATCAAATAACTTCCCTTCCCTTTTGTATTATTCTGTGACTGAAGAGATGTATGACTAGTTTATACGACCATTTTGTTTTTTTCCTCCTATAGTGTGTACTAGACAGCGGAAGGGAAAAAAAGACCCTAGTACTGCAAAAGGGCCTGCACCCTAATGTTCATCCTTCCCTCATCTTTCCTCCTAGCTTATCCAGAAATCATTTGTCCTACCAGTTGATGCTGCAGCTTCACTGCCATCTTCGTTTATCTCAAAGAAAACTTTTTGCATGACTTGGGAAACATATACTTCAGATGAATCTGGTAAAACATATGAAAGTATGTTTAAGGGTTAAAGGCAAGAGCCATTACCTATTAGGTCCCAGATTAATAACATTTTCACATGAACAAACAAAAGGAAACAAACAGTTTTTTAGTCAATTTGCTAGAGATAAAGGTGGTTTAGGTTTAGCTCTTATAAAGATGAGTAAATATAGAGATAGTCAAGTTTTCCCCTGATACAAAAGGTAAAGATGGAAAGGTATAAGCCTCAAATCAGGTATCCAACTAAGTGAAATATTTTAATGGACAGAGGGTTTTGCCTCCCTTAGCCATGCTCTACAGACAGGATGAAAGAAGCTTTCCAGATTTGAATTAATCCCACCCTATGTATTATATTCAACCTCAAAGCCAACTTACCTTTTAAATTCTGTATTTAGTTTTGATCAAAATTTAAAACAAAATTTACTTTCCTTCAGGACTGGGGAGGCTATGAAAATCTAAAGAACTCCTGTGTCACACGTTACAAAATCACTTCAGAGCTATGCTTTAGAACCTGCTAAAATGTTCAGTGTCAGTGTCTTACAATGTTTTGTTCTGGTGTGGATACAAGCTGAGAGAAACTGCTTCGCTTCTCCTCTTGGTAGAACCGATGTGTGTGTGTGAAGCTTTTCTGGTATAGTGACCAGCAAGGGTAGTCTCCTTGAGAAGGGGAAGTGAAACCATGACTCCAGAAGCCGTGTCAAGCTGGCCTCATAAGACCAGATAGATCTGACAATGTTCCTTAGAGGAACAATGGAAACATGCTCTAGAAAACTGCCTGGCACTTAGTTGGCTTACAACAAATACTTTTCAAATAAATAAATCAATGAATCTGAATATGTCTAGTGATGGAAGCCTATAACATGGAGAGAAGGGGACATCCCCACTAACTGAATTGCAGGAGAACGGTCTCTCAAGGTCGGGCAATAAAGCACCTTCTTCTCCCAGGATTGCCTGAAATAAAACAGGATTTACAAATAGAGCACAAAGGAAATGACCTAGGTGCCCACACCAAGAGTGAAGGCCAAAACGAAGGTTGGGGAGTAATGAAGAATTTCACCCAGGTTAGCAATGGCACCAGCCCAAATGATTCCCTGGCTATTAGACTGAGACATTTGGTTTCGTGCGTTCCATCTCACTGCAGACAGGGCCTGGTCTTAGGGAAAGAACAGGACTTGAGAGATGATAGGTTTAGAACAAGGAATCTGGGTACTCCATAAACTCACTGGTTTCTACACCTTTGTAATAATTCTTTCCCTTAATTTTTATGAAAATTCTAAGTATGTATTTGTTAAATGAAGAGAACAGAAAAACTTGTGTTGCTTTGCTAGAAGATGTGCAAGTAAACATTACTGTGTCACTTTCCCCACTTGCTGTTTTTTGTATTTAACATTTAGTAAACGTCTACTCTGCACCAAATGTTAAATTAGGTGATTTACATACATTCTTTGATTCATTTCCCCCAAATCACTACATCATATTATCTCACTTAACAGATTAGAAAATTGAGGCTCAGAAAGGTTAAGTACTTTACTACATGTGACACAAGAAGTAATGACAGAGAAGTCAAATATTTATCTCCAAGTTTCCAAAATAAATCTATAAGAATAGTTCCTTCAAAGCTTGTGAACTACATGAGTATGAGGTAGTGTTCTTTCATGTAGATGTCCTGTAGCACTAGTGTTGGGCTGGCTCACAGTAGCCATTAGTGAATGTTTACTGCACAAATGATGAGTGGTGATAGCAGAGAATTGACTATGCTCCTGGCCACCAGCTGTAGTGTCAGCACGGGCTGTGGCTGTTCTATTCCAGGCGACACGACAGAGCCGAAGTAGTTAATACTTCAAATAAGTAACTCAGGCAGAAAAGAGCAGAAAATGCTGGACATTTATTTTTCTCTGCTCAGGGTTCATTCCCGTGAACAAATTCTTTTATGAGGCATTTTGGAGGTATTTTCTTTAAAATTCTGTCTGTAAAAGGAGATTTTATAGAAGTTACAAATTGCTGGGAATTTGCAGAACGAGTGGCTGTTTGAAATGTCTGAGGCCTATCAAGTGAGTTTTCTAAGGCTAGAAAGAAGTTTGAGAGGACAAAGTGCTTGAAAAATGGTTTGGTTGATCTGAGGTGGCTGTGTTCCAAGGCATACTTATATAGCATCCTGTTGCAGTATTTAATGTTGACTGTTTCATACCTGGTGCTGATGAAATTGTCAAAGTCAGATCTGTCAGTGTGAGAACAAGTAGCTGCATCGTGTGTGAAGGTGATAATGAACATTTTTGACACCTGTGAACCTCATTCACTTCCCCCACCAGGAAAGCTTACTCATTCTATTCATTTACCCACACAATTGACAGGTGACTAAATTAACTAATGAATACCTCTCCAAAGCCCAGATATTTATATAAAAGCACACAAAATATTTCCATGATATTTCATGTTATGATACAAAAACCCATCAGATAGGCAAGCTCCCTTTTTATAAAACAGAAGACTGAGTTTAAAAGAGGGTAGTTTGGAACAAATTGGCCCTATTCATCCACTTTTTTTCTCTTAGTTATTTTTGAACTAGCGAGTACTTCCAGGACCAGAAGAATTAAAAGACTGTCTTGGCTTTGTTGTGCAAGTGAGCATCTTCACTTGCACGCAGGATCCTCCAGGTGCAAGTTAGCAAAATAGCCCCATCTTCTCTGTTTTGTTGTCAGTCCAAAGGCCTCTGTTGCTAAATCTAAAAGCTGTAGCATTACAATTTCTCGATTGTGTTCATCATCCAGCAGCTTGTGGAGGCCTATTTCATGGACTCTAATATTAGGGAATTCACCTTTGCAAATTGGTTTATGAGAGTTTTATTAGCTCTCCCTATGTGAGAGACTCAACGTTGTAATTCCCATTATTCAGATAAGAAAATCCAAACAGGGCAGAAATAAAAGCCCGTATAATAAATTTTATTTACATAGTTTTATTAGAAGTTTGACTGGAATGCTCATCTAAAATTCTAGATGCTTTTTGACTTTCATTAAGGAAAACTACTTAAATGCAAAATGGAGTGCTTGTTCACAGATCAACATGACATTTATTCACTGTGTGTATGTTTACTGGGAACAAATCCTCTTCCAGTTTTAAGATCAGTTAATTAGTATAGTCCTAAGAAAACAAATTAACATAATAATATCAGAATTATTTATCATACTACCTGTTAGTCCAGAAAGGTCACAGCCACCACTAAATATCTCAGTTATGTTCAAAGAATACAATGCTTCTTTGAAGTCTATTTTTTGTTCCACTTTAAATCTGTTTTTAAAAAAAAAGAAAAAGAAAAGTCTTGAAACACTGTACACATTTGCTACCAAAATTTTTTTAAATGAATGACTCAGAAGAGATTATATTGTGAAATATTTTCTTTTTATTATCCCAATTACATTTTCTCACATTTCATACCATTTTGCCAGCTTTACTAGTCAGTTTGGGGTTGCTAATAACTTGTTTCCTAGGTAAATGGTTGGAAGGAAGGAGTAAGAGAATACCTTATTTATTTATTTTTTTTTTTTGAAGTAACAATTACCCGATAAAACAGGGTGAGAAGTCTAAGTTTTCAGTTGCTTGGCTCCTTCCTAAAGTCTAAAATTTCCCTCCAGAATCTCTATGCACTCAGGTTTTTCACACCATCAAAAATGGTTCCTGGCAGATGTCCATGATACTACGAACAGAGAACAGGAGTTAACCGTCCTTGGAGAAAATTGTTGGCTATTAAGGAACAGAGAGGCATTTATTACCTATCATCCATTCCACTCATTGTCACACTTGATGTGACTTTCTTGAGTTTATGCACACACCTAATACCTTCCCAATAGGCCCTGTAAAAGGGTAAAGGAGAGGAAACTAAATTTCTTTCAAAGGAAATAAAAGATAAAAATTATAGGAGAGGAAATGAAAAAGGAGCTAGCAAGTGTTTCCAATGCAGGCCCATACATTAGAACCTTAGCATGCTGCTCGCCTCTCTCTCAATTTATCTCACCTGTGAAGAGGAAACTTAACCAGAGAATCTCAAAAGATTCTCACAGGCACTGATCTAGGATTCCAACCCAAAGCCACTATTGAACCTCACTTTCCCATTTAAATAAAAGGAAAAAAGAAGCTCGTACTCACTGACTTCATAGATGCTTAAAGCAACAGTTTGCATTTTAAAATCAGATTGGAAATTTTGGTTATGAAAGAAAGGGCAAATGTAACATTCTTAAACAGGGAGCTATATATATTTCCTACATTAGCAAAATTCCCACACAACTCCTGTCGGAGGAACTTTGTCTATGCCCTAAGACATTTATTTGCCCCAGTGCTCCTCAGTTTGGATACATGCACTACTGCTCGAGGATCCTTGCTTATCTAACAGGTATTAGCTTGGGCAATCAGCCCAATTAGATCATTATTTTAATTGCCAAATACTAAACAGCTTCTTAATTATAATTCTTCAAAGCCATGAACATGTTGTGGCAAAACTTTACTGGGCCTAAATTATTTGTTGATAAAATAATATGTACTTTTGGAAGATGTTAACTCATTTAGAACCCTAGCTAACTGGAAATGGGCACAACATGCATACTAAAATGTATGGATAATGAAGATAACTTATGCCAACTGTTTTCAACTTCTTCATTGCAACTTTCTACTAAAAAATTAATATTCAGCATTATCATTTTGAGGATTGGCATTTTTTTCCTTCTGTTTTTATTACCACACTCTTTAAACCAAATGGAGTACGGGCTTTTAAAAGGTGGAGAATATATGTTCTAATCCACCTCCGAATTGGCTATTTTTAGTATAATAGTAGAATAATTTCGGGATAATGGCAAGAATACTGCAAGACTTATTACAGCTTCTAATAATGCCTAATTATCACTGGCGAGTCATTTAAGTAACAGTCCTGCTCATAATACAGTCCAACGAAAGTGACAGCAATAGAAGCCCATTCAGGCATCTAATAAAAAGTATAATCTACAGACAATTTCTAATTATCCATAATTATTGGAGCCAGGTGTGAAGTAGCACTTCCATGTGTTAGGTACTTAATATAGATTACAGTTTTTAATTGTCTCAAAAATCCTAGGAAGTCAGCAGTTTTATTTCCATTAACGTATAAGAAAGTAGAAGCTTGAGAAGGTTGATTTCTAGGCTCAAGGTCAAGATAGGTGCCAGAGCTATGATTTAAACTCAGGACCCGTTGAAGTCAAAGCTAATGAGCTAACTCTCACTGCCTTCTACCAAAATATAATTCAAAACCACCAACTCGATCAATATATACATAATGTCCCTCTTCCCAAGTTTGTGAGTCTTACTATTTATCCCTTTTTTGTGGTCCATTTTCCATTTTCCTTGAGCCTCCTTTAAAATCATCAAAAGAACATCAGCCAAACATAAAAGAATGAGCAACAAAAGTGCTGGGTAGACAATTAGAACCAAATAATCATGAAATGGATTTTTAGCGTATGCGAACATTATCTATTTGCTTAAAAGTCAACCATTTACTTCCAAATGTAATCATTGGGATTAAATGGTCTCACACAGGTAAAAGCTACAGAAAATGAAAGAAAATAATGCACATTTTTGTTTTAAGAATGACTCACTCCTGGCCTGCAGGCTCTACTGGAGGCTGGTGTTGTCCCTTTCTTCCCCTTTATCACCAGAGTTCTTGTTTAATGAAAAAAAAGTCCTGGATTAATCTGCTTCTCAGTCCCTATCCTTATTACTTGAAATCCCAGCTTTGGTGCAATGGGCTTGAGTCATTCTTGGATTGTTCAGATCTGGAACCCACCAAACCAGATCTTAGGGTTGTTTACAGGATAAAAAAACAAACAAACAAACAAACATAATCCTTGACAGTGGTGGACCTAGACTGTTATGTGGGTATGTAGTAACTTTTGGTCACTTTCCGACCAATTACTTCCTGTCGGGTGTGTGCGTGCGCGCGTGCGTGTGTGTGTGTGTGTGTGTGTGTGTGAGAGAAACGATCTGTTAGCCTCATGGGCTGAGTTAAAAATACTTTCTGTCATTTATGAAACGTATCTGGACACTGTTTAATGCACACTTGGTATTCCAATGTGTATCGTGTCCAATAGGTCAAAGTAAATGAACACTTTGTAATCGTTACTGCAGCTGGTCATGACATAGCTATTCTCCTATCCAGTCTCATTTTTCCTGCCTTCCCTTTCTCTCACCCATACACAATTCACATTCACCCACTTATAGATCCAAGGCTGGCCAAGCCTGGGATTGATTTCTAGCCCGGCAAGATATGACACTTTGTGTCCTAGGGTAGGTGTCATCTCTTTCGAAAAGTCTCCTTGGCATGGCTATTCCAGATCCCGTATCCTGCCAGTCACCCTGTCACTGACCGCTCTGTTCTGTGCTCGCCTCATGCTTGCCCCACAGTGCACTTGTTTTCAGGCTCCTGTCTGTCCTCTCGGAATACTGGCTCAGCCATTTATTAGCTGTCTGACCCACAGGCAAGGTGTTTACCTGCCTGCATCTCATCCGTAACCTGAATATACAACTATATATCTGTCAAATTTTTTGTAAAAATTAAATGAGATATGGTGGGGGAGCATCTAGTACTATGCTGGCATTATAATGGATGGTCAGTAAATGTTAGACTTGAAATAGAATAATAATGCAAGTAATAGTAATGAATTAATATTCAGTACTAAAAGTTTTATATATATTATTTCATGGAATCCTCACAACAACACTAACAGGCATATATTATCATTATTCCATTTGATGATAAAAGAAAAATCTTAGATAAGTAAGGTAATTTGCTAAAGTTACATAGCAGGTGACAGGGCTCTTGGTCTTCAATATTATGGTCTGTTATCAGTGATATGGTTTCAAAAGTTGATAAAAGATACTGTGAGATGCCACATCAGTCAATATTTTTTTTTTTTTGAACAGGCTTTTATTTTTTTTATTTTTTTTTTTATTTATTATAGCTTATTATGGGGGTACAACCGTTCTGGTTAAGTATATTGCCCATGCCCCTCCCAACCCCCCGAGACTGAGCCTCAAGGGTGTCCATATTTTAAAGAACGATACCTCTCAGAAAGACTATGGCTATTATTTAAATATTAACGTAGTTTTGAATAGAACTGCAATGCTTAACGAGTTTAAAGACCTGGACCTCCAAAAACTCAGTGACAACTATATAGTCTCCCCCAAGGAAAACATGTATAAAACTATATGCATAAACTTGCAAATAATTTCAGGGCTTCATGGACTCTCTGAAGTATGCCCCAGAGCTCTCTAGAATTCCATGGTGTCCTGTTAAGGATTGCTACAAAAAGAGCAAAAATTCACAACCCTCTCATTTTCCTAGTAAGTCAAGCTTAGAACCTCAATTCAATCTATTCCTTCTTAACCCATATCTAGTTAGTCACAAATTCCAATAAATGTTTTTCTATTTCACCATTTCCTTACTATTCCCAGTGAAGCTGCTCCTTTTAAACACTTAATGCCTGAATCGTTGTAGTGGTTTCTTAATTGATCTTTTGGGCCTCAGTCCTTTCCTCTTTAACAAATCCTAAACATCACTATTACTCAGTTTAAAGCAACAAATGTTCGTTGAATAGCTATACTAGTTTTTAGATATGTGCTTTGTGCTGGGGTCACAGAGAGGAAACATGTACAGCTCTTGACCTCAAATAGTTTACAGGCCAGAGGGGAAGAAAAACAAATAATTTTCATGTAAGTGCTGTTAAGAAATCCACACAAGATACCAGGAGAACTTTTTCCAACAGGGAAAAGAGAAGATGTTTGTGTGATCTTCCATGGAAAGATCAGAAAATCTTTCTAAAACCCAAACTTGCTTTCAAGGACCAATATAAGTTATCCAGAAAAATAGGGATAGTGTGTTAGGGGTGAGAGATGGGGAAGAGGGAAAATTTTCAGACCAGTTATTTAGCATTAACAAAGGCATTGTGACTATCAAACATATTTTTTTAAATACTGATTTAATCATTCCACTATGCTACTTGGATACTTTCAATAGTTCCCCACTGCATGTAGGACTTATCTCTGGATTCTTTTAAAGCCCAGCTCTAGTCCTTATTTCATAAAGCCTGTATCTATAATTCTAGTTTCTGGCACTCCCTCTTTCCTCCCCCCTCCTTTCCCTTTTGCATGAAGCTTCTAGTGCTTATTCGTTATACCATTCTTTTAGTACTTACTGTATATTGCTGTATAGTCTTAGTAAATTTATTGTGCAAATCTTGGACTATTCCATCATATCCATAGGTAGTAACCACCTTATCAATAGAAGCATATCTATCACTTTGCATTTTTCTCAGCCCCTTGCCCATAATAAGGTCCTAATCAATCTGTGCTCCTGAACAAAAAATATATATTTTCTAACCAGTATCAAACTAATAAGACAATAGGCTGTGAGGCAATAGACATGAGAGCTAATCCCTCTCTTCCAACACTAGTTGAATGACAATCAATTTATCTTTTCATTGCTCAGTTTTCTATCTGTGAAATGGAAGACATAGCCAAGTGAGACTATAGAACCATACCACTTAGTATTAAAATATAAATCTTAAATGCTTTACAAGGTTAAAAGTTACTTGTTTATTTACCTTATTTGTGTGTATTAAATGATCACTTTTGCCCCTACACATAATCATAAAAGTATATTCTCAGAATGTTTCTTATGCAGAGAAGAATCTGGTATATAGTGATTCTGTGTTAGATTCTTCAACCTAAGAATATTTGACAACTAAATCATATTACATTTAGACAAAGTAATATGATTATTTTAGTTGATATCCAACTATAGGATAATGTCTAAAATTAGATATCTAGTATATTACAGATAATAAATACTAGAAAGCAGTCAACTGTTTTTAGACCATACTCTGTCTTATTGGCCTTGATTCTAAACTATACATCAAAGAAGAGAAAGAGAAATGTTTCTTTTTTTTTCTTTTCGTTCTTCTTATTTTCTGACAAAACTAGCAATACAAGAAATGTTTCTTAAGCAGTAACTATACTCTAGTCACTCACATGCTCCTTAATACTATAGCATATATATAAACATTCATATGATTCTTTTTCCTGCCTTTGGCATTTGCTAAATGGCTTTGTTACCAAAGAGACACTGTGTTTTACAACAACATAGAATTTAGGATAGCTGGTGTTACGGGTTAAATTGTGCACACACACTCTCTCCCTCAAATTCATATGTTGAAGCTCTAACCTCCAGCACCTTACGATGTAATTTTATTTCAAAATAGGATTATTGTAGATATAATTAATTAGATTGAGGCCATACTGCAGTAGGATGGGCCCTTTATCCAATATGACTGTGTCCTTATAAGATATGAGAATGCTATGTGAAGACAGGTGGCTATTTGACAACAGAAGCAAAAATTGTAGTAATTTATTTACAAGGAGAGGAATACCAAGGATTTCCAGCCACTACCAGTAGCTAGGGAGAGGCAAAGAAGGACTCTACTCACAGTCCCAGAGAAAGCATGCCCTACTAACACCTTGATTTTGGACTTTTAGCCTTCAGAACTGTGAGAGAATGTTTCTGTTGTTTTAAGCCACCTACTCTGTTATGTTGCATTGTTATAGCAGCTCTAGGAAATGAATACAGTTGATTAAACTCTTCCAATTTTACCAAAATCTTCAGTTATCAGTTTGAAAACCACTATGCATTTACTTAGACATAAAAGAACCACAGCACTGAATAATAAAATACAAATCTGTCAGTCCACCCAAAATATTTTTTCAGCCTATATAATTTTCTCTCTTCTATACTAAAACACATACTTTAAATGGGTATTTTTCTGTTGTGAGGAAATTGTTCATTTTAGGGAAAATGTATTTCAGAACTTTTGCCCCATGATTTTAGTGCTCAGGAAACTTAATTCAATAAATATATTCTGATGGGCTAAAATTGTTAATGAACTTAATACATAAGGAAATTATTCCTTTAAGAAATCAAAGGCAGCCGGGTGTGGTGGCTCACGCCTGTAATCCTAGTACTCTGGGAGGCCGAGGCGGGAGGATTGTTTGAGCTCAGGAGTTTGAGATCAGCCTGAGCAAGAGTGAGACCCCATCTCTACTAAAAATAGAAAGAAATTATATGGACAGCTAAAAATATATATAGAAAAATTAGCCAGGCATACTGGCGCATGCCTGTAGTCTCAGCTACTCAGGAGGCTGAGGCAGGAGGATCGCTTGAGCCCAGGAGTTTGAGGTTGCTGTGAGCTAGGCTGATGCCATGGCACTCTAGCCCGGGAAGAGACTCTGTCTCAAAAAAAAAAAAAAAAAAAAAAAGAAATCAAAGGCATTCATTTGGTAAAACATGAATACTTTTAAATGTAATGTTGTATTCATGTGATTAAATAATTGATAAAAATATTTTCAGTCTTTTGAATTCAAAAAGAATCTCATTTTTCTTTCTCTAGAGAGAAATTTCCAAGTAAATGGCTAATGTCCTATTTTTTCACTATGCGGCTTATGGGAAGGAGGGAAAGCTTCATTAGGACCCTCAGAGGGAATAAATTAAAGAGTGACTGGAAAGTTGAATTCTGGTTTTTGAGATATTTAAAATTAGATCAAGAAAAATAATATACGATCTCTTTCCTTGTAAATATTTATATAATTTAACTCCACTATACTTATTTAGCACATGCTATATACCATGAAATGTTCTAGGGACTACAGAAGCCAAATGAATGATATATAACCCCCATCACAGAACTCACATCTTAATAGGATAGACAAGCATGTGAGCAAGAACTGAAAATGCAGTATAATCAGTGCTATGATGCAAATTTGATAAAGTATTCTACAAATATAGATAAGAAATGGTTCACTCTAACTGAGCATGTTTGGCAAATCTACATGGAAGAGGCAACTTTGAGAGAGACCTAGAAAAATACATGGAAATTTATTGGTCAGGCACCATGGAGAACTGCCCACCACACAGAGGGAAAAGGAATGAGGGAGACTCAAAAGTCAAAAAGTCAAAGAAGACACTATTTCTTGTTTGATACTGGGTGGGCAGTGATCTTCTTAACAAAGAAAAAAAAAGTAGCCATTGTTTATTTAGCACCTTCTTATATGCCAGACTTAGTGCTATGAATAGAAGTATGCAATGAGACACTGCAATTGAAACTGCCACCAAGTTTTAAAAAATCTTTGGTGGCTGGAATTTGTATGGAAAAAGGGGATACAACTGCCAACCAATGTTTCTGTTTCTATATAAATAAAGATTAAATTTGTCTTTTAAGGCAAATTGTTCATTTGTTTGGAAAATGCAATACAATGGGCTTTTTCATTATGCAAATAGAAGTAGTGGGATGGAGATGGAGAAGTTTGAGATCATGAGGGAGTAAGCTATTTTATATGATATGAAAACATTGTTTTCACTGAGAGTTGAAATCTATTGCTATAGATTCTTGTCATGACTAGGAAGCTGGCCTTAGAGAAGATGGGAGAAAACCCAGGTCACTTTCTCTCTACACTGGGAAAAACTGGAAGACTCTGGATGCTGATGGTACAGTCCTTTGAGGGTGGGCCGGGGGCGGGGGTACTGGCATCATGGCAACGGCAGGCTAAGGACAGCACAGTAGAAGAAACTGTCTACACTGCCGGGAGAGTCATGCCTGGTACCTGGTTTAAATTACATTCTACCTCATAAATCCCTTTTGCTATCACTAACCTTTCAGTAAATTTGGGTTAAACATTGAAATTGTTCTTATTTCCTAGGGCTGCAATAACAAAGTGCTACAAACCGGGTAGTTTAGATAACAGAAATATACTATCTCACAGTTGGGGATGCTAGAGGTCCAAAATCAAGATGTCAGCAGTATTATATTCTTCAGAGGACTGTAAGGGAAAGATTTGTTCTATGACTCTGTCCTTGGCTTCTACTGGTCATCTTTTCCCTGTGTCTCATCACATCATCTTCCCTTTGTGTGTATCTGTGTCTGAATTTCCCCTTTTTATAAGGATACCAGTCATATTGTGTTAGAGGCCACCCTAATGACTTCTCTTTGATATCCTGTAAAGATCCTATCTCTCCAAATATGGTCAAATTCTGAGGTACTGGGGGTTAGGACTTCACCATATGAATTTAGGCAGGAAAACACAATTTAATATATAACAGTTGTATTCAGAGGAATTAAGAGAGAAGTCTGTGTCTACACTATGGAAGTGGTTGTATGGGAAGGGTGGCCATAGTCTGGAGAAGCTGATAATAAGGTCAGTTTGGAGAAACTGTCTAGACTGCATTAGCCTGGACAGATTTCTAAACTGTGAAACATTCCTGCAGAGATTCCTAAAAATGCTGGAGACGGTGATTCTGACAAAAGCCTTTATTTCTCATTGCCAATTGGGTTTGGAGCCATAAATTATTATTTAGGCATTTGTTCTTTAGGTTGAAAAACTGGGGATAGCTTAGTTACAGGTATCATTATCCACCTTTTATATCAATTAAACTATAGCTCAGAATAGTCAAGTGACTCTAAGCCCCCACAGGCAGTACATGGCACAGACAGTTTTCAGACTCAGTATGTTTGGCTCCAAAACAGAGATCTTTCCAAAGCTGAGAGAGAGAGAGAGAGAAGTAAATTTGAAAACAAATAATTTAATTTCAAAAATTAGTATTTCCATTATTCAAAGGTAAACTATCTGTCACGCACACTGTCATATCCCCAGTGTTTGGCACATTGTAGGAGCTAAAAAAAAAAAAATTCTTTGAAAGAATGAATAATATCCAAGTAGAGATACACAAATGGTAGGGAATTGGAAGAGGGGTTGGGGTTAGAGATTCAAATTTTAGAGACATAATAATAGGGGACAAATAATATTTCTTAGCAAGAGTAAGAAAAGAAAAATTCTGAAGATGAAACTCTGGTAAATATTTTTATTTGGGAAGAGAAAGAAAAAAAGTAAGTTAGAGAGCAGGGAAAATTTCAAGTAGGAAAGAAGGAGAGAGAGAAAGAAAGAGAAAGAGAGGAGAGGGAGAGGGGAAAGTGAGCAGTGTCATAGGGACTAAAGGAAGAAAGATTTCCAAGGAAAAAAGGGGTAATTAATAACACTTGGATCAAGAACCCAGTGTTAGAGTGAGAAAAGCATAGGGTACCTCTTTCTCCACTATATCATGGAAGGTAGAGAAAGAAAGGTTAGTAAAAATTTACATAAATTTTGAGATTATTTATGTAAATAGAGAGGAGAAAGAGTTTGCTTGATAATATGTTTCCTTTAAGAAACAAGAGGTTGAGACGTATGTTGAGAGTAAGAGAAATTAAACGAAGAATAGAAGTAATGCTTTGGTGCAGTATAGATATCAGAAAAGAAAGTTCTGCAGAGATAAACCAGGAGTCCTGAGCTCCAGCCATGATGAGGTAAGCATGACTCCTTCCTGGATTTTTGCTCCAACAAAATCAGTAGTTGAAAAGCAAAAGTGGCTTTTTGTGTAGACTCAGGATTGAGGATGGCTGAGGAGAAAATTAGGAAAGGGACAAAGACAGGAGAGAAAAACATTAAAAATGTTGGTGAGACTATGATTGAAATGACTAATGACTAGATCCTGGCTAAGGGGCAAAGGAAGTAAATGCCAAGAGGTTTAAGAGACCAATAGTCAGGAATAGAGGAGCACAACATACGTAGGCCTTGATGAGTTCAAAGAGAAATTTAGAAACAAAAGGACAGCATATAACCTAAAAATTATCTATTATCTAAAATCTTAAAAATCTCTTTTAAAAGTTCAGATAGAATGTATATGGAATCATTGGGGTACACTTTTCTCTCTGAAGTTTACCTTCTCTCTTAGAAGCATGATATAAAGAAATTAGTGTTTATAATGATTGCTTCCTGAGATAATCCTTTGCAATTTCCATTTTGTATTCACTGACTAAAATTGACCATAGGATTCTATTTATAATTCAATGACTACAGCATTATCTGTCAAAGGTAATTTAACATATATTTTAATTGTATAATATATACCATCATAAGTGTTTTGGGTTTTTTTTTTTTAATTCTTAATGAAAAATAATGGAAGATAAATATTTCAAGTTCCAATCAGGAAAAAAAAATTAGAGAAAGACTAATTAGTATAATAGAAAGATAATAATACATTTTAATCCCAGCATTCTAGTTTTAAGATGTATGTATAATTCTCATTTCTTTCAGAGAAAATTGAGCACTTAAACTCAGTCCTCATGGTGAAGCAATGCTAGCATAGCTAAAACCTGCCTTTGTGTCCGCAAAGTACAGTAACACTTCCAAATGCATTCTTCTTTTCATTTGTGTCAATAGATAGCCTTCTCAGACATTTGTTATCTTTCAGCTACCTATTCAAATTCCTATGTAAGTGGAAACGTAAGAACCAGTGTTAAAAAATGACATTACCAACCTAGGGAGGCGTATTTCCACTTCCACTTCTTGCATCTCAGAGAACCATTTCAGGATGTGGTGAGCAGTAACTCGTTTTCCCACTTCCTCTATGTTCAGATCGTTTGCAGGAAGTATGATGATTAAACTAAATTCATCATCTTTGTAAGGCAATTCTAAAACCTGGTAGTTCATGGAAGGTTCAGAAAAATATCCTGGAACAGAGAAAATAAAATATCAGATATATTTGGCAATTCCCAAAGCTATGCTTTAAAATGTGATTTCTCATGTTACCATATTTTGTTTTTAGAAGAGCCTTCATCATTGGAATTTGGACTGCTGAGCCGTCTTTCTTAGTAAAATTCATCAGCTGTGTGTCCTCTTTCCTGAATTTCTGTTTCCAATCCCCCTTGAAATAAATAGCGTTCACCAGGACAAGCCGGGTCAGAGGGCCAAATTCTTCGCCTGAAAACATGTCTTTAATTTTTCCTGTGAAGGAGGTGGAAAAGGAGGTAGGAAGAAATATGTAATAGTGATTCAGTGGAACTGCTTTGAATGGAATTAAAGAAAAATGTCTTTTGCTGATCAGTTTTGGACAGGGTGTCTTATCATCTAAACTTAGCAATTTTGACAGTAAAAGGGAATGCTATTAAATATTTCACTAAGAAACAGGTGCCAATGGAATTTCCTTAGGAAATGGGAAATATGAGACTGTTTTTGGCAAACTTGAACAGACCTAGTCATAGACTCTTTTCAGTGAGATTTATTTGCCTCAGTTGTTTTTCAGACAGAAAACATAAAAACAAAATAGTTCTTCCTTCATATTTATTGGTATTATTAACACTAGATTTCAAGGTCCTCCAGCAGGCCAATCATAATTAATAAGTTAATGGTATGCCCAAACTTGCCACTCTTGCACCTGTAGCCACGGACCAAAGAAACAAGAATGGAAGTTACTAGTATGACTTTCCTCTTCTGTTTATATGTTCATTGAGTATTTCCAAGTTATGAGAAATAAGCATGATCAGATGCCATGGAGCTGTCTAGTGACATCCTCATCCTGTACCCCTAACACTTCTCACCACACCCATCTCACATTTCCAATTTATGCTTCCCCATATAAGGCTTCTCATAAACAATAAAGCAGTGTCTTACACCATCACAGTGTTTTGTAGCTGAACGAATAAATAAACAAACTACTATTAATCAAGGGCTTAGTATATCCTTGTCACTCCACATATATTATTATTAAAACTCCTAATAATCCCGAAATGTTTTAATAGTATCCTCATTTTAAATAGAGTATAGCCTATACATTTCCAGGACTTGAACTCAGATCTATTAATATATGACTTTAAGCTTACTACATCTCTCTGTAGTCACTTTGGAACTTTTGCTAGCTTGTATTTAAGTTAGTTTAGACTACCATCTTTATGATAGGACGATTAACTTTTATTATTAAACATTAACACATTCAACTAAAATGTGTTCATTATTTGAAATATATGTGGGAAAGAAGGCATTTGGGATTGACATATCTAACTTCTACCTGGCCAAAAATTTTGTTGCTGCTTCCATACTTGAAAAATCCATGCTTGAACAAAGTTATTATTAAAATTCTTTTATTAAGAACTCTATAAATAGGTGCCTCTCAAAAAATAATAAGAGAATCAGTATACTTTTCCAAGCAGCTTACCATTTCTCGGTTTTACAATATAGTACTAATTTAAATAACAGTGAAATCAAATAGGAGATTTGATCCCTCTGATCCATAGTGTAGCAGGAAAATATTCAGCCATTCTTTACTTTAGGATATTAAAAACCATGAATACAATGGCAAATAATGATTTTATGAAAATGGGAAACTTTACCGTCTGTTTTGCTTTGTACCCAGGTACTTATTGTCTCTGCACAAGCCTTTGCATCTTGAAAATCCACCAGTTTTATAGTGCTCTGAAAAAATTCCTTGTTGCCATAGAGATACTGTTCTTTCACAACGAATCCTTCTTGAAGGTAGAGGGCATTGGCAAGATTAAATGTAAATTCTTGTTTTTTCTTTGAGATGGCAGAGAAAAATGACTTCAGTACAGAAAATTCTTCTCCTAAAAAATAATTATAATGTATACTGGCATATTGAACAACATAAAAACAACAGCTTTTCAGCTTTGCTATCTAAATGCTCTGATTCATATCACCATTTTTGTACCCTTAGGTATAACTAACAATCCTTTCTAAGTTAGTATAAATATTTTAAGAATTCATCTCTTATAGAATATGCAATTTGTAGAGACATCAACTTTTATACAGAAAAAAGAATATCCATGTAAATTTGCAATTTGTCAAAAACAAGGATATGCATTTATTCAGGCTGAAGGGAAGTTCCTCTTTATAGTCACATTTAGCTCATTTCTAGGTGTTGGAAATTTATGTTTAGAATCTTATTCTTTACATAATATGAACATGTGTTATTTACGAAAAGGAAATGCTAATGAATGTTGATAGGGGTATGACAGTGAGGAGCAATCCTTTTTAATTATTACTTTTATTTCAGCTTAAGAAATAATTGCTCTCTTATGAGCAACTGTCCAGGTTTTGAAATTTACAAGGCAACCCATATAATCTTCTCTAGAGATGCATAAGAATCGGAATTGTCTATTTCTTCAGGTTCGTGAATCTATATTCTTGCTGTCTACATGAACAATAAAAATCTTTAACCATTCCAACTATAACCACTAGCCAAAATAAGTCAGTCAGTGTCAACTAAAAGAATCACTGTAGGCCTGTGATTTATTTTTGGATTGTTCTGACCACAATGTTGTCAGAAAGCTGTGCATGCCTGTGAGAGAAGTGTACTCTGAGATTTTGCTCCATAGCTTCTTATTCATTACCAAAGGGTAACAGCATTTTTCATTCCCTTCTGGCTTAGTCATGGAACTCAATCATTAAGTCTGGGAACTCTATTTCAAATAACAGGGTCTTTCAGGGCCTTCATTAAATTTTCTGTTTAATACCAAAAATACCTCTTTCATAACTTAAAAGTTGATTATATTCAATTAATCTCTATTCAAGAAAACAAAATCCGGCTGGGGGCAGTGGCTCATGCCTGTTATCCTAGCACTTTTGGAGGCTAAGGCCAGAGGAGGCCAGGAGTTCAACAAAACAAATGGTTCATCATTGGAGGATACCAATTGAATAAAGAATTACAGAAAAAGTATTACTAAGAAGAACTTACTGCTAGGTATCTATTGGAAATAAGGAGGGTGTGCGTGTGTTTATATGTGTATGTAAACACATTTTTTTAAATCAGAAGCTAGCAGCCCATAGGGCGTCTTTGTGCAAATAAGAATAGCACCCTCACCACGGGGGCTGCAGCTCCATAGCCTTACATCTTGTCCAGCTGATTGGAGGCTACATTTTAGCCCCTACTTGCTTCCCTGGCCTGTCATTCTTAGGCAAGTACAACCTGCACAACCTTACAGAAAGCTCTACGAGGTATATTGCATTATATTTCAAAATCCAGGATGCTCTATTCATTGGGATATAGACACGGATATGAAAGATCTTAGATATAAAAATGTACTTCTATATGATTAGATCTGAAGACGTTCAGTAATTCTTTACAACCCTGGAATTCCTTACATAAGGAAGGGAAGAAAGTTAATCTATTTTGCTTGTTTATGCAATGTTTTCAGATGCAATCATTTATTGCTATTTGAAGCTTGTAAGAAATATCTCAATAACTAAGAGGCTACAGAGATGACTTCCTGAATAAAGACATGAGAGCTTCTCCAAAAGAATTAATTAAGGTCAGAAATGAAGTGACAGAATTTAAAACTAATTTTCAGGAATTTGTAATTTATGAACATCTTTAAAGGCGTAAAAAAAAATAGCAATGGGAGAGAAAAAAATAGTTCCAACTCATTTTCCAGAGCAAATAGATTTATGTCTTGTACTTAAGGTCTAAGACCGTGTGACAAAGAACTGCCCTTTGATAAATCACTGGACTCGGAAGTCAAAGAAAAAATGTCACTATGTAGCATAAATTTGGAGTTGAATATAAAGTTATTGGCCTTATAGATTTGATTTAATTTATAGATTAATGACCTCTTTCTGCACAGATTGAAAAGAATACATATGCATGGCTCCTAATAAGCAACGAGAACAAGTTTATTTCATTTCCTGAAATAGAGCCATGGAGAACCTACAGGCCATGGGTAAATGTAACTCTTGGTGCGGCTGTACCAGACCTCCAGAAAATGTTCTAAAAATGTAGTGCATGTTCTTTTCTCTTGCTCGTAAGAGGCCAAAGGCCAAGTTTGTGTGCATGTGAGAAATCCAAAGATGTAAACAAAGGTAGCTATAGGATTACAGATTATCTCAGCCAAAAGGTCCAAATAAATTACCTAATCCAAACTCTTCCTTTTGCTGTGAGGAATATGAGATACATAAAGATGAAGAAATTTGAAAGATGACATGACTTGTGAGAAATGCAGAGCTGGCACAGGAATTCATGTCCCAGTCTCTTTTCTTAACCCTTTTGGAATAAATTACCTTCAATTTAGCCTTTGATTAGTCGGCAGCATTTTTGGAGGTAAAGAAAAATGGAGCATTATCAGATGTTCAGCAAAAACGGAGAAAGTAAATTCTGAGCAGATTTTTTTTTTTTTGAGACAGAGTCTCCCTCTGTTGCCCGGGCTAGAGTGCCATGGCGTCAGCCTCGCTCACAGCAACCTCAAACTCCTGGGTTCAAGCAATCCTCCTGCCTCAGCCTCCCAAGTAGCTGGGACTATAGGCATGCACCACCATGCCCGGCTAATTTTTTCTATATATGTTTTTGGTTGTCTGGCTAATTTCTTTCTCTTTTTAGTAGATACGGGGTCTTGCTCTTGCTCAGGCTGGTCTCAAACTCCTGAGCTCAGGCAATCCTCCCACCTCGGCCTCCCAGAGTGCTAGGATTACAGGTATGAGCCACCATGCCGGGCCTGAGCACATGTTTTGAAAATGGGAGAAGGAAGGAGAACTGAGGACACTGAGAGCCCCAGTGGTGTAAGGATGCCAGCAGCTATGTTCTCATCTGTGGACCCCCATAGAATAAGACAGGTGTCACCATGGAGCAATAGGGCCAGGACTGGGGATCAAGGGCAGAAAAAGTAAAATAGAGACTGAATTAACAGATAGTACATTTGAAAATTAGTGGGAGATTGAAGGCAGGGCCAGAACTAAGGTGAATCAATGAGACACTTGGACAAAAAATTTAAGGACATGCCAAAAACTCAGTAATCAAGATAAATAATGTTCCAATGCCATATATAAAAAAAAAAATAAAAAACTAATGCAAAAAATCCATGATTAACAAAATATAAAAATTTTAAATAAATACAGGATTAGCATTCCTGATTTTTCCTTGTGTCTCTGGTTCCACTGTGGCTCTGTCAGGTACCACCTTCTGTTCTACCTTGCCCTTTGTTCCACCCTAACACTCTTATACTCTTCTTCCTCCAGACTCACTGGGCCTTCTCTTCATCTCTTTGTCATTCATTCACTTGTTCACTCTGTTCCCTTCTTAACTCTGTCTCTTCTTTTCCTTTATTTCCTTTATTTCTTCATTTTCCCTTGTTTTATTTTCTAGATTTTATTTTTCACATTTTCTCCCTTTTTGACTATCTTTCTTTTCCCTTAGCACTGTTATCCTCCATCTGTGGTTCTCTCTGTCCATTTACAACTAGTTTGGGAAACTGGTTTGGCAGACTTTGTTATATGTATTAAAATGCTAAGTTTTAATTGTCTATATATACTTTTCCAAGGAAAATATAAAAATTTTTATTATTGATCTTATACTTTTAACCCTCATTAAATCATTTTTGGAATTAGTACTGGGCAAATTAATTAATTTTTCTTTGCCTCAGTTTTCTCAGGGGCATGTTTACCTCACAGAGTAATTATAGATATTAAATGAGATAATATATAGCAAGCACAAAGCACATAGAAGAGTGGCTGATACACTATATATATGTGTTTGATAGTGTCATCATTACTATTACTATGATTATTATGTTCACAGTTAGAGTTGTTAAAACTTCTGTGTTTTTCTATAAGATGCATCCATTTAAAGTAATTTAGTTTTCTATTTCTAAGGGCTCCAAAGAATAAAGAAATAACAAAAAATAAATAAATAAAGTAATTTAGTTTTCAAAGGCTCTAATTTACATTTCTTCATAAATGTTTTATTACTTTTCAAAGCAGTATCGTGTGATTTAAATGTTTCTGGGAGTGGTACAGTGGGATTTGCTTAAGTTAATAGAGACTAAATCTGGAATACAGTGGCTTCATTATACATTATTCGCAAAGGAAAACTCTTGCAATTAACTTCATTATCATCAACTTCTTTTCTGTATAAAAGTGTCTTTATTTATAATGAAGCAAATAAAATCTTGTAAATAGTATTTTCAGAAAAACAGATTTCTAAATCGAGCTACGATATGCTAGGGAAAACATATAGAAATTAGTTATAGTGACAAAATTTCCAAATAAAAAAATCCAGATTGTTCCTCTGATGTTTAGGATACATTATCTGACTAATATAAAAGTCTAAAATTAAAACCACTGAAGGCCGGGCATGGTGGCTCATGCCTGTAATCCTAGCACTCTGGGAGGCCAAGGCGGGAGGATCCCTTGAGCTCGGGAGTTCAAGACCACCCCCGTCTCTACCAAAAAAATAGAAAGAAATTATCTGGACAACTAAAAATATATAGAAAAAAATTAGCCAGGCATGGTGGCGCATGCCTGTAGTCCCAGCTACTCGGAAGGCTGAGGCAGTAGGATCGCTTAAGCCCAGGAGTTTGAGGTTGCTGTGAGCTAGGCTGACACCAGGGCACTCTAGCCCGGGCAACAGACTGAGACTCTGTCTCAAAAAAAAAACACCACTGAAGAGATTGAGAGCATGAGATAGCCAGGGAAATGGGCAGCAACCCTTTCAAATGCAATGCCAGCACAAAAGCACAGTATCCCAGTATGTGAGATACACAGTATCTCAAATAGACATTTGGAAGACTCTAAAGTAGCCACCCCCTACAAGCACAAAGCCCCGCTGATATATTATTTAAATGTTTTTTTTCAAATTCGCTTTTAAAACTATTAACAAATAAGCTCTTAAAACGCATAAATTAATGCTTTTTCTTGGTCTCACTGTGAGTGAGAGTGCATTATTTTCATGAAAGAAGTGTTAGAAATTTATTGAAGAAAGGATAAGGAAGTAATGGTATTTTTACAAGAGGCAGTAAAATATAATAATTAAAAATTGTATTTTCAATCAGTTGCATGATCTGGGAAAATGATCACAACATATCAAGTGACAGTGGAAGAATATGTATGTATGTGTATATATGTATAGCATCTGTGTATATATAAATACACACATGCATGCACATCTGATATGATCTCAATTAATTAAAACTGGCTAAAACAAACAGACCACAAGAAAACACACAGACATATAAATAATTTTTTGCATCTGTAGTGATGTCAATTTCTTAGTAAATTATTTTATAACATCATTAGGAAACAATTATAAATGAATAAAATTACTTACATTTACAATTCTCCACTTTAATATAATTTTGTACTTTTTCACTCATTAAAGTTCTACGACCCTGAGTTTTTCCCTAATATGTTAAAAATAAATTTGGCAGTATTTTATCCAGCATAAATAAACATGTGTAAGACTCTCACCAGTTGAGGTTTCCTGCAGTTTCAAAGTTTGTCTTATCTGTCGTTGTGCTTTTCCTTTTGCTCCCAATTGTACCATTCCAAGAACTAAAGTTGTTCCAAGGGGGGAGAATATAATGTTGTTCTTATGAGATAAGGAAACTGCCTGATAAAGATCCACTGCAAATTCTGTATTTTTTTGAGCCATGAGTCTTGAAACTTGACATCCAAAAACAATCAATAGGAGACTCCACAGGAAGATATTATCCATTTTGACTTCTGTGCATTGTTTAATTCAAAATTTATTAGTTTTCAAAAGAGTTTATTATACTAATCTCAACATAAAACTTTCTGCCTATTAGAGCTTTCTATCGCATTAGAACATGCTACCACAAGAAGACACTATATAATGCCAGTTTTCTGACTAAGCATCATCTATTAGGAGAAATAGTCCATTTGCTAATGGTACCTTCAAGAACCAGTACAAAATATATTTGCACTTTTATAATAAAATCAAAGGGGAAACTGTAATTATGGAACATTATCAATGTCAATACTTTCTTCAAATATTTATATGATACTTTTTTTTCAATTTTTTCCCATGGTTTTAAATGGGATAACTTTAACTCTTATATCGAGATAAACTTCTGTTCAGACTTCTCTAAAAGGGTTCATAGATCAAGAGGGGAATTGGAATAATGACAAAATACTCCAGTGTGATTTTGGATGTATAATATTAGAAAATTAACATATTCTAAATTAACTGAGTATCTGGTTAACTTTTGACAACAATTTCATCATATTTATTTCTTGAGCCAAAATACTCCAAAGCTCACCTCTTACTTTTCCAAAGGAAGAAAAAAGCTATGCAAAAAATTGTAAAGAAGCAAAATATGTACCCTATAAAGATATACAACTATTATATACCCATAATAATTAAAAATTTAAAAAATAAACAAAATGACAAATACAGATGGTACAATAATAACAAAGGAAGAAAGCAATTTAAAATATCAAAGAATAATTAGATTAAAAAATTAACAAATGGAAGAATAACAGCAATTGAAAGCTATAAACAATTCACAAAGCTAATGGTACCCTATTAAATTGCTCTCCACTCAAATTGCAGTACATTCAACTACCTGATTATATCTTGAGCAAAATTAGTTTTGTAATATTGCCACATACTTGGTAAAATCCTGACTCCAAGGCCTGATAAATATTAGTAACACTTACCTTACAAATAATACATCTTAGTAATCCTTAACAATTCATTAGTAGGTAATTAGGAAGTAATCAACCCTTCATGTGGTAAAGATGAAAGCCTCCAGAATAGCCTGATGTTAGCCGAAAGTGAAGACATGCATTTCCAGAGTGTTTTGCAGATCATTTGGGGGCCACCATAACCCATAAATGGATTAAGAGTCACTAAGAACAACTATTATATATAAAGATTACTATGAGTCAAATATTCTTCCAAACCAAGATATGGAGTCATTATTTAGGTATCTGAAATTCCTTTTTAATATATATCGTTCAAACTATTTGTTTGGATATACATTTTTCAAAAGACAAAAACCTCAAAAGGTAATCTAAAGCAATTGTTAGAAAATCATGTGTTGATAAACTGCAAATATAGACATATGCTATCAAGCAAATGTGAAGTAGTACATTAGGTTGTGAATGAGAATGCAACAATAGTAAAAACCCAGTGAGTAAGAGAAGTTTTACATGCAAAATAAATGTATCATTATGTTCTGATACATTCGATTTCTCAGAAGATTTCTGACCAAAATATCTGTTTGTAGTAAGTAGTCAAAATGTTATTAGTAGTTTTAAGTCATCAAGAGGCAATTGATTAGGTACACCTTTATGTACTTGGTTTATATTAGAGTAAGAAATATTATGAAAAATACAATTTTTCCCTAAGAGTCTACAGAATCTTAGCATAGAGTTGTCTTTTCTTTATCAATAACAATATTAACATTTAAATTTATATTCTTTGAGCATCCATTTTTCCCAGAAAGTTTCTATGCACTTAATAAATTATAACTTCAGACAAATAAGTGGTTTTAAAATTCATTTACCTCATTTAGTTTTGGACCATATCTCATCAGAAAGCACAAAGTATTGGTGAACTAAACAACCTGATAAATAGTCCTATGAGAATTGGGCCTCCTAATTTATACTGAAATCATTTAAGGAGAATAAAAATAATGTATTAATTTAAAAATTCAAATGATCTCTGCACCAAAGTGAATTGAAATGCCATTCCTCTACTTTACTAAATATTCATAGTCAATGTTATTGCATACATACTTCATTCAAAAGCTATTTAATTTTAAGGTACTTACCCCAAATTGGCTTCTAATTATTCACTGGAATGTTACAACTAATATATGCTTGCTGGGAAACACTTGTACATGAACACCTGATCAGTCAAGGTCAACTGTATTTATCTTGAACATTGCTTGATTAATTTTTCTAGAACCAGAACAGATGTTCACTATATTTGTATAAAAGAACTAAAATGATTAGGTTAATGATAAACTGATGAAATATGCAATAACTGAGAAACTAAACAATAATAGGATTTTAAAATCATTGTTTATATTATTATTTCATCCATTATTTCACTTTTTCTTTGAAAGTAGAAACAGAATTTGGAAGAATGTGCCAGTGGTTGTAAATTTGCTGGTAATTAGTTCTTTTTGTTTCTCGCAGGACTCTCATATCAGATTTCCAATGTACCCCAGCATAAATATTTCAGAATGCCTAGGAGAAAAAGAATAAAACTAAATCAAGTTCAGAATGCAGAGACAAATTACTGCCACATTTACAGGGTTCTCAACAATTCATCAAATTATACAATAGTCAGAGGAGTTTCCTGTGGGTATTTAGGGAAAAAAGTGGATATTGAATAAATATATTCTTTATTTTGAGCAAAAAGAAGAGATTAAGATTATTGATTTACCAAATTATACCAGGATAATACCATTAACCATAGGTAATTTGGTAATAAATGTTGGTATTACTTTCACATGCTTTTAAAACTCTACATGATTTTCTCTATAACAGGTCATTAATAAAAAATAGGTGCATAATTTAATGGGTTTTTTTTCTCATTTTTGTAGTTCAAATCAATCACCTCAATGGCAATCATATATTAAGCACATTGTATTATTCATCAGTAGCCTCAGAAAAGAGAAATGGAGAATTTGGTCTAGTTTTAGTTAAACAAATATGTCATTGTTGATCACCAAATTTAATATTATTTCTGGTAAACTCATGTAAAAGAAATAAAATGAGCATAGATAGCTTTAAAAGGAATTCATTTTTTAAAACTTTTTTAAGGACCTTATTGATCTCTTTCAGTGTCCTAATAATGGCTATATCTTAACAACAGGCATGAGAAGCCTGATGACTGTTACAGGCCATAATCTCCTGATTAACTAGAAGTCTTAATTGCTCATATAGGCATCTCCACATGTTTTCTAAATCTTGGGTTTTGCTTTAATGTTACTTACTCAAGCATAAGCAAACTCTATTCTAGCTTTAACTTGACACAGTTAAAGGTAATTTTCCAAAAACAGAGTTGTGCAACACAGGAACACTATCATCCTACTTATTCTACACTGAGAAACATAAATAAGTCTGAATGTCCAAGAATATCATTCAATCAGTGCTTTTCTACACACATAGTGACACCAGTAAACATCTATCACCAGTACCCTTGGCTACCACATTATTATGTCTGTACATTACTCAGATCACAATGTGATTTATCCAGGAACAGGCCATTACTTTTCCTTCCAATGGCAGATATAGCCACTTTGTCCTACTAAAATCATTTAATAAAGTTGTTCTATAAGGACCCAATAATAGAGTAGTTCAAGCGGAATGTTCATTTTCCTGTCTCTTGGGGAGTAAAAAGCAATAGCCATGAATTTCTCCTCATTGGTTTAAGCTCTTTCAAAAGATAATGAAGATACCACAATTGTCCATAAAATATTATTGCAACCCTTTTAAATATTTTCACAAATGTGTTCCTTCTACAACTCTATTTTACCCCTAGAGAATCAGGAAAAAATATTCATTAATGAGAGCTAAGTGTTTCGGTATAAAAAGAATAAACCTGAGAATATATATAAAAACAGTAGCAAGAAATTACAGTTATAATATCATCACCATTCTTAGCACTTTATAGTTTTTTCAAAGTAAAAATGTACCTAATTTCAAACACTAAAAACATACAAGCAAATGCTGTCATCAATAAAGAACTTAAAAGTTAATTCTTCCATTTGAGAATGGATTCATTTCAGGCAATTTTTCTCTCTCAGTTTGCTCCATATATTTTGAATCATCAGAGAAAAATGTTCTGAAAGAAAAAAAGGTTAAATTATGTTTAGTATAAATCTACATAATACAAACAAGGTAGTCTATTGAAAATTATGACACATCCTCTTTTAATGTGACAAGTCCTTTCACTGTAGAAAAATAGATCTTAAATAATTGAATCTAAATGTTAATTTCAGAAACAGTTTCTAATGTCTTCAGTTCTATTAACAGTTGATAGGTGAGACCCTGCTACCTGCCTGGCATAGTCAGATGCTGCAAGGTACAAAAGAAGAGTAGACATAATGACTAAATGTCTTTTTTTTCTCCTTATGTATGTGTTTTTGCTCCAAATTGTTAGAAAAAGTAACATTAAAAGAAACTCTCATACCTTTAAAATATCTCTTCTCATTAAATAGGCTTGTGAAACAGTTATTTTTAATTCCTTTTACAGAGGAGGCCCTGAAGTTAATTAAGGATGGAATTGCAGTTACACACAGTGTAGTGCCATGCACACATAGTAGGCTATAAAGAGGTCTGTCTGTATGAACCAGACTATCTCAGACTAATCACTTCAAACAAAGTCATCTCCAAGGGTAAAAAGTAAAATGTGTCCAGTAAAGGAATTTCCAAATTACACCAGAAAAAAGTACCGGACTCATTTAATCTTTGCTTAATTAACCACTACATTTTATGTGGCTTCACTCCAGAAAGCTGGGGGCAGGAAAAGTGCATTCTGTTTATATATAAATACCCATTGTAAACAGTCCCTAAAACAGTCCCTTGCACATGCCTTCAGTAATTAGATCAATAGGGAAAAGAGCCTTTGCAAATTATGTGGTATCCATATTGTACCTCTTTAACATCTTAATATTCCTTTAAATTTCTGGGAATGTGGCTCAGATTTCACTCCACTGTACTATCAACAAACCTATGATTCATAAATCTTATACTCTGAGTTGGAAATGATGGATTACTCAATCAAACCTCCTACCCAGTGCATGAATTCTCTGCAATATCCCTGTGAGAGAGTTGCCCAGTTTCTGCTGAAATGTCTCAAAGAATTGTTTATCCAAAGGCAACTTTTTGCATTTTTAAAAAATAATTTACTTTGAAATACTTTCAAATTTACATAGAAGTGGAAACTATAGTACAAAGAACTGCTATCTCTACCTCTCCTCTCCTCTCAGTTTCCCCAGTTGCTATCATTCATCACATTTGTGTGTTCCATCTATATATCTACACTCTCTTGATAGGAAGATAGATAGCCAGATAATAGATAAAGTATAGACAGATATGTATGTGTTATGTGTGTCTATACACATAATGTATATGTATATGTATATGCATATTCAGAAAATAATTAGCATTTTCTGAATCACTTTAGAGCAAGCTACAAACATAATTTTCTGTCATATTTAAACATGTCAGTATATATTTTTCTAAAGCAAGGACACTCTCCTACATAACCACCACACCACATAACACACACACACACACAGATGCACATACCTACACACACACATACAAATATATTTTTCTCTTCCATCTTTCCCACATATGATCGTCATTCTGTGGGCAGGAAAAGCAAGAAGAACAGAAGTTAATAATGCCTAACTCAGAATGCACTTAAATGTAGTTGGAATAGGCAACTGTCTTTTGAAAATTGTTCTGTCACCACCTTCTCCACCAAACAAAAACATTTAGTCCCCTGATGCTGGAAATTCTATTGTTCGAGCTCTTTCCAGTGACTTTATACTGTTAAGAAGTAAGTGAACAGAATGATGAATGGCAAATACCATGGTTTGGGGAGTAAAACAGACCTGGGCTCCCATCCCAACTCTTCCATTAATAATTGGGCACTCCCCCAATTGATCTGGATCTCATATTTTAACTCTAGGTTGATATATCTTACATGGTTACTGTGAAGTTTAAACATGATGAACTTTTGCAGTTGCTATACAGAGTAGGCCCCTATATGCTGTTAATTATTTTCCTTTACTATGATGTGTTATTATAAAATTCTTCTTAAAACAGAAATATTTTTGAAAGTACTCTAAAATATAAATATGTAGTAAGTAACTGAAGTTATACAAATTAATTTATTAATTCTTTCTATAGGACACAATAACTAAAGCAGAATTAGAATATTGCCTGGAGGATGATATTTATAAAGAATAATGGGTCAAAAAGGGAGGCGGTAAGTTTTAGAACCAAACCAAAGATTTTCTACTTGACCTTTCACATAGAGTGAGTCCTTTATATAGTTCCAGGCCCTTTGATTTTTTTGTCAAGGTTATTACTGCTTTGGTTATGGTATGCCACTCAATTTTAAAGTATAGTATAACAAAGTATATAAGTAGATCATAAGCAGTGATTTCCCAATAAGTATATGGAAGAATGAACAAAAGTTGATAAGAATTAGTAGGAAAGGCTGCTATTGACAAGGTCTAATTGCCATTATCAGAATCATTTTTTTGGTGACATTTATTTAATTTAAGAATATTAAGGGGGTATGAATATTTTGGTTACATAAATTGCTTTTGCATTATTTAAGTCAAAATTATGTGTGCCCATCAACCAGATAGTGTTCACTGTACCTGTTAGGTGTGAATTTACCCATTCCCTACCCACCACCTGCTTGATTTCCAATCAATGTTATTTCCATATGTGTATATAAGTGTTGATTTATTAGTAGAATCATTTCTTTAAAAAACTATAAAGTATTAAGAAGTGGAAACAGTTTTCTTATTCAAATTTGTAGCTATTCACTGTGTGAATAATTTTCATATATTTCAATACAGGTTTTACAATGAAAATTGACCAAAAAATGTTTTGTCTGTAGAAGTAGCCAGAAGGGCAACTGGTTAGAACACTTTGTTCTGGAATCACAAATTTTTTATATAAAAACAGTGGAGAATAGATACCAATTGATATTGCCCCCTCTTTAGTCCAATCTTTCTTTTATTAAGAATACAGAGAAAGTGAAAGATGACAGATAAAAGCAGCACTAAACTATCTTCTGAAGATGAAACTTCCTGAAGTTCAAATATAAAGTAAAAAAAAAAAAAGGCAGAATTCTTGATTCTTTTTCTGCATTTTATATATGTACTTTATGTAACAATGAAATTTTTTTCAATTATGATTTCTTCTTATTTTTTTTTATCTTCGCTTCATGATTTGTTTCTTGACATAATTGCTTGGCTTTTTGTTCACGATCCAGAATTTCTTCAGGGAACAGGTTTTTCTCAACAAATACAGCTTTCAAAGCTACAAAATGATGAAGAAAATGACATGTAAATTACATTTGGTAAGAGACCCAATTAAATGAAATAGTGGGAAGAAAATTCTCAAGTTTTACTTTATCTAAAAATTTTAATGTTTCTAAAACACAGAGTGCATGTGGGGAAATTTTCTCTAAGCTTCTGCTATTCCTTTTACTTCCATTTAAATTTAAAAGTTAAATTTTACAGAGTTTGTTCTTTTAATGCATTTATATCATGATAGAGATCTGTCATTTAAGGGTAGAAGATTTTAAAAGCTTGTGTTTTCCATTTTTGTTTTTTAATCTACTTAACAGCTATGAAGGACTTATAAAAAGCCGTGAAAAATTATTCTGTATTGAAATAAGACAATTAAAATAATCAAAACACAGTTTGACTGCTGAATGAATAAACAGTGCATCTACAATCACATCTGCAGGGTTCTGTGGCTTCAGAAAATAGAAAGAGCCAAATTATTCCCATGAGTGGTTGTATTGTGCATCAGTGAGAAAGATGAGGAAATTGTGCCATGCATTTAAGAAAATAATTTTGGCCCCTTGCATAATTATATCATTTAAACAAATGCTTACTGAATGTATATTACACACGATGTTCTGTGCTCAGGTGTAAATGGGGCACAAATATGACTAAGTCACCAGCTTTCTCCCAACTGGTAGAAAGTAGAAGCATCATATACAATAGGATATAGTTTTAAGAGAATATAAGCAATGTCAATTATGCATAAACATATAAAGATGTCAAAATGATACATAGAAATCTGAGGAATAGCTTTAAGAATTAGGTACTATTTGAGGTAGGTCTTGAAGTCCAGGTAGGATTTTAATTGATAATAAGAAACATAGAGGTGGAGAAGGATTGGCAAGGGTTGGAAAGGAAATGTCAACTAGAGGGAACAAAGTGAATAAAAGTATGAAAAAATAAAAACTACTCATGAAGTAACTCTGAATAATTCAGTACAATTTAAAAGAAGCAGAAAATACTTGAAGGAGAATAAAGTGAAATGAAGTTGGAACTGGACTGAGGAATAATTTAAATGCCAAACCAAAGAATATGAAATAAAGAAAACTAAACATGGAATAACTTTACAGTACAGGGGCATCTTTATATATTTGCATTAAAAACAAAACAAAATAAAAACTCTCCACTTCCAGTACAAACTATATGACTGTATAAGTCAACATTTTCCCCTTTCTTCTCCTGGAAATTATACAAGCACAGCCATGAAGATGAGGGAAAATAAGTCTGCAAACAAATTCCACTTTCAGCAAAACTCAAAGAGGATATAAAATGAAGTCTACAAAATAGGAAGAAGGGCAGTCAAACAGCTGAGACTGGGCAAAAGTTACACAAGAAAAAATGACAAGTATACAGGGTGTAAGAAGGCAAGCAGCAGCCTCTCAGAATGTGCTAGCAAAAGGATATTCACTGAAGGTGAGGGGCTCACCCTGCAGTACAGATGCTTTATTCTTCATTTATATCCACGGATTCCAAAAAGAAGTGAACAAGGGCGGAAGCAGAAGCTCTCCCTGATCTGGTTTGATTCAGTGAAACAAATAAGGCAGGGCTACCTGAAGCATTATAGACATGAATCATTTTTTTGCTAAAAGCAGTCTGCCCCCGTGGGTTGTAAAAATTGAAGAACACCCAGGCCCCATATCCCAACCTTTTACTCAGGGACCAAGTGCATATTTCAAACTCAAAAAAATCCAACTCATTAAAGCTAAGTAATTAAAAAAGGAAATTTTAAAACCTAGTATATCATGGGCAGAATGGTATTATAAGCAAAAAACAAAAATCAAATTGAAAAAACGGCAGCAAAATTAATCAATACATGGACTACCACCACCAGAAAAATGTTGCCATTGTACAGATAAATATTGTTACTGAGCATTTTAACAAAAATTAAACATTTAAAATAGCAAGTGCCCCTGTGAAGGAAGATTACAACAGAAACGAAAGAACTCAGGAAAGAGATGAAGACACAAGAGGAAGTGATGAAATATGAGGTGACAGAACTCAGGTAAAAATAGAAAAAAAATCACAAGGAAGAATACGGTGTGTAGTAACAGTAGGAATCACAGAGTGTACAAATGAGAAAAACAAATAATAAAATGAAAATTAAAAAGAGGGAATTAGAAAAATAATGGATATTGAAGGCAGACAAAAAAAATACATCCAACGCACACTTAATTGGAGTAGGTCCTCAAGAAAGAAAACCAAAATATAACAAATATTTAAAGGGATCATTTAATAAAACTTTCTTCAAATAAAAGGACACACTGTGTACCAGAAATAATTGGTATTATATATTAATATATAATATATATTATATACACTATATATAATATATATTTATATACACTATATATAATATATATTTATATACATTTATATATATAATATATATTTATATATTGAAAAGGACACACTGTGTACCAGAAATAATTGACTTGGAATACTCAAAACCAAGTCATATCCCACTAAAATTATTAGACTCTAAAGATAAAGAGAGAATCATTTGGCAATCAGAAAAAGAATTGTCACTTAAAAAAAAGAAAAATATCTATCTTGCTTTAGATATTTTCAAAGGAATGATCAATACCAGAATACAGTAGAGTAATACCTGCAAGATAATCCAGGAAAGAATGTGTGAGCTAAAAATATCATACACATCCAAGCTGTCCTTCAAATCTAAAAACTGTAAATAGTTTTAACATGCCAGAAACTTAGGGACTACTGTTCTTGAGAGTCCTTTTTGAGGAAATTACTAAAAGATAAGCTGAGAAATGACAGAGAAAATTTTGAAAAAACAACTTGGTGGTGAGCACTGTATATATTTATATTAAAATATAGAAGTGAGATTAAAACAATGTGGAGTTTAAAATGACAAAATAGAAGGTAAAGGCCACATGCCCGATAGTGTAGAAATGATACACTATCACTATAAATCGGGAGGGTAGGGAAGCAAGGGAAGCAAGAAGCCTTGTTCATGATAAATCAAAGACAAAGACTAACAGTTAAAACTGACAAGTCAACTATGAATAATGGCAATACAAGCAAATTTAACAAAATAAAAGTAAGTGCAAAGAAAGATCATATTATTAAATAGAATTTTGTGGTAAAAGATGGGGAGGGGAATGAGGAAATATGCTCATTCTATCATCACTCAGTATGGATCTAAGAGTCACTGTCCTAAGGAAATGAAAAACTAGAGGAATTATATGACCCTGTGATTATAAAGGTAACCACTGGAAAACACACACACACACACACACACACACACACACAAATAAAATAAAGAAAAAATTACATATGCAGTGAAAATTTTAAAAATATAGAAACAACAAATAGCATAAAAGAGTCTGAGAAATACAAAACCAAAATGTCTAATATATCAATAAATTTAAACAAGGTAAATTTCTCAATTTAAAAAAAGAAATTTTAATTGGATCAAAAGAAAAACTCAATACATGTCTAAAATAAAGGGATTAGGGAAATTTTTAATAAGAGAATGGGGAAAGCCTATCAGACAAATGAAAACCAAGAAAGCAGGGGTCAAATTCAAAATCACAGATGCATATAGAAACCTTAAAAGAATACAGAGAAACCTAAAAGAAAAAAAAAATGACAGTGGGAATTGGACAGAACATCGTCATGGTAGAAAGGGAAACTTTTCACTGAATAATTTTTTATATGCTCTAATATTTGAGCTGTGTGAATATGTTCTGCTTTTAGCAATAAGACAAAAATGAATAAGCCTGAAACTAGCACTAAGCAGAGCTACAAATGAAAGACAACATTTTCCATTTGCCTAATACCAGCAGTATAAGGTCATGTGGATTTCTGTGCTTTAGCAGATGACCCTGTCTCATGTGACTGCACTTTAGAATCACAAGAAATTCTGAGTACCTGAGAGTTCTCCTGAAATATACTGTAAAAGCCAGAATGTTACTTCTGAAAAAAACTCTAGCTGTTTTACTGAGATCTCTCTCTCAACTAGATAGGAAATTTTCTTTGCAATTCATTGGGTTTCAGGTCAATTAAATCAATGACTAACTGATAGGCCTTTGTAAGAGTTTGAGAGACATCTCCCTTGGGTGGCTGATTTTTCTGAGTTAAAAGAACAGATGTAAAGAGGTTCCTATGGAGGAGTAGATCCCTGTTTCTTGGGCCTGAAGCTTACAATTTTAGGAACTCTCTTTAAGAAAAAGGCTATAAAATTACAAATACAAATTTATTCATGAAAGTGGCTGTTAATATTTAGAATAAGCAAACAAATTTTAGCAAATTAATGAAAATTTGTCTTTTGGTCCTTTTCTTCTAAGACCTCTTTTAGAGAAGGTACCTGAAATGCTTACACGTAAATGATTTCTGCTTGTAGTCTGGCTTCTACTCTTCACCTAGAACAATCTCAAACTCCTAGCAACTCCTAATACTCAAAAGGTCTTTTTAGATGAGGCCATAACACTTAACCTTCATTGGCTTCCTTTGTAAATCTTCCTTATGGGGGAAAAATGATGTCATTAACCTAACACCTTTTAAATAGATAATGGTAATCAATTCCTCTCACTATTCATAGTAACAACATCTGCTAGGTTAATGGCATAATGTTTTCATATGATGATGCAAGTGAGTCTGCAATGGATTATAATACATGTGAGAAATAATTAACTATTTATTGCACTTGTTAAAGATTATTTTTAAAAGGTATCTTTAACCTTGCTGCGATGACTGACTTTCTTGATGTATTAAGTTGGCGAGGCTAAAGTCCCCAGTTATTCATTCAAATACTAATCTAGGTGTTGCTCTACAGAATTTTTCAGATGTAAATAAAGTCCCTAACCAATGAATGTTAGGTAAGGCAGATTATTCTGGATAATGTGGGTGAGGAAGACAATCCCTTGAAAAGCCTTAAAAGCAGAACAGAGGCTTCTCTGAGAGAGGGAAGAAATTCCACCACTGGACAAGACAACAGTTTCAGCCTGTGCCCAACCTACTCATGATCTTCCCTTCCTGGCTCAGCCCTATATATTTTGGGCTTGCCCAGCCAGCCCCCACAGTCCTATTCACCAGTTCCTTATAATAAATCTCAATATAAGGGCCTATTGGTTTTATGTCCCTGGTTCAATCCTGACTGATACATTTGCCATGAAGTACACTGTTTACCACAGAATGGTGGCAAAGAGTAATGTGTTCTTATTAGGAAAAACAGACTGATTTGTCGAGGTTCCCAGGGTTTGTGGCTTCAGTCTGTTTGATACTCCTTGTAAAGAAAACATATGTTTATTTAAATGCACAGCTTATCTTAAAGCGCCCTCAAGTTCCCATATGGGTACTAGCTTAGGAACTACAAGGCTCCAGCTTCTTGTCTTCCAGGCCACACAACTTACTTTAGAATCTTGGAAAGTAGTTTGCTCAGAAGGGTTAGCAGCAGCCACTTTCTAGGGATTCATCAGGTCACATCCCTCTTTAAACCTTTTAAGGCTTCCTTTCATATCTAAAATAACCAAATTCTTTGTCCAGGCAGCATAACATGGCTCCTGCCCTCCTCCAATCTCATCTCCTACCAGTTTCCTGCAAGTGACCTTTCTGTGCCTAGAAGATGTCAACTTTGTTTCCACCTCAGCAGCTTTATACTTCTGTTTCCTGTGCTTGGACTGTTCTGCCCTAAAATCTTTGTGGAACTTTATCTTTCAGTATTTCACTTAACTATCAGAGGGATCTTCTCTGATGTTCCTCCTGATCTTGCCCTATTACATTAGCTTGCTGTAATTTCTTCACAGCTCTTATCCATATCACTATCTAAACTTACCTTCTTTTATTTACTTACTTAATCATTGCCCATCTCTCCTACTAAACAATAAATTCAGTGGGAGCAAAGAACTTGTCTGCCTTTGTACACTATGTATCTCTAGCACCTGGTATTGTGTCTGGTTCATAGAAAGGGGCTCAAAAAACACACTTGTTGAACAAATGAACAAAAGAATAGAGGAACTTTCAGGCATGCCAAGAGGCCAGCTCACTCCTCACATTTGGAATTCCTGCATTCCAGAGACATGAGTCCTCTACCATAATGATACAAGGGCAGTTCTCCATGTCATATATCCACATATCCATCTGTTTAACCACAACCTCAGCTCCTAAAAATGAACATCTAGTGGTATTGGTAGCCATTTACATTCACTATTTCTTACCTGAGAAACCATGACATTTATACACTTGTCACTTCATTTTACAGTTGGCTGCCTGATGAAGTTTGTTATAATGATAACCAAAAGATGTATTAATAGCCATGAAAATGAAAAACGTGATTGGTAATGAAGTTATCTAAAACATTTTCTCTAAAATAAAACGATTCAGGGATTTTAACACAGCAGAGCTGGTTTATCTGTTGTCTTCTGGTCTTTCCTTTGCCAGCCAATTGGTGGCTACTACATCAGATGAGCAACAGTGGCAAATCTCACAAAGATTCTCTGGCAACAAGGGACTTGGCAGCTATGTAAATATAGCACACAATGACCAGCTGTTGTTAGTCTACAAGTGTACAGTATTCTGAACACCTCCTCTTTTACATTCTCTATGCTATTCTGAGTTCTCCAGACATGTCCGTAGCTATCAAACTTTTATGTGCATAGGAATCATTTGGGGATCTCATTAAAATGCAGATTCTGATTTAACAGACCTGGGTGGGGCCTGAGACACTGCATTTCTAATACCTCCCAGGTGACAACCATACTACTATCTACTGCCTACATTTTGATGTCAAGCTTCTAATTCCTAAATCTAAGCTCTAGATTAGTATTGTCAAGCTGTCATTCAATTTCAGCCCCCATCCGGTAAGAATCAGGTAACAAAGCAGCAGGTTGGTGGCAAAAAGTGGTGAGGATTGATCAAAATACCTTAATACTCTTCATATGAGTCTTAAATAATGGTTGCTTGGGACCTGCTGAAATTTTTGAAAAAGTTTTTCACATACTAATGATTTGTAGACGCCAAATTTCGGGAGTGTGTGTGTGACTTCCGAGATGATTTGTTATTATGTAAACCAAGACATGGAATAATAGGAAGGATTTCTACTTTTAAAATGCCTCTGAGTTTTGTGTTCATTCTGACGAGACTGGGCATGTTCAGGGTGATATGGCTGTAGACATTGTGCTCATTCTGGATCTGCACTATCTAAAATTTTCTGGGGTGAACCACACGTAGCAATCTCTCATTTCTTACTTAAATGAATACATCTATAAATGCTTTCTTTCAGTATTTTAATCGTTTAAGTAAGAACTTTTGCATAATATCAAAGATTATTTTTCTTTACTGGTACTAGACTTAAGATTATATTCTAAACCAAAGATACACTACACTAGATTTTACTAAAAACCTATGTGTATATTTTTTACCTGCAACTAAAGAGCTAATGTGAGAAATTATGTATTGTCTCTCGCACAGCCTCTGAATTGTCAGATTCTGGCTGAGTTCACTGTTTTTTGTTGTTTTTTTTTTTTTAACTATTTTGCCCTCTTTGTAAATTGCAAGTTCCTGATAGGTATGCAAATTCTTCCTTATCTGATTGAGATTTAATTGACTTTCTCTTCTTTGAAATACCAGTTTGGGTACCTATCTTCAAACTGAACTGGAGCCTGTGTTACTTTGTACATATTGTCCACCTTTACCAAGTTTTCAATTCTACCAGTTTCCTTCAATGTCTGACTATAATCCTCCAAACTAATTTTTCCAAGTTTTCTTCCTCCCACCTGACAACATTATTAAGGACTAAAATATGACATCCCTGATCCCGATCCAGATTTCTACGTTGCCTTGCAGTCATTCCTTTGTTCCCAGGGTCTTCAGGACTCCAAAACAATTGACTTTGCCACCACCTGGCAATATACGGCTCAACTGGTTTCCCAGGAGCAACAGAGAAAAAAATCCCTGAGACACTAGTTCTGAAACTTTGCTTGGCCCCACCCAGGAGGTGTAAGGTCACCTCTGGGTTGTTGACCAATGAGTGATATTCATTTCTCTTGAACAAAAGGAGGAAGACTGACCATGCTGAACTTTACCTGAATCCTGTGCTCCTGGAAAGCAGAGATGGTTAAGAAACTTCTCCACCCTTTGTGTTCCAGAAACAACTAACAGTAAAGGACCCCTCTGTTCTCATATATTCTGAGATAAGACCCCCTCTATCCTTCCTCATGATTCCCGTAAGACCTGCCTCTATAAAAGCTCAGGTCTTTTTCTTTGGGATGTTCCTCTTTAATGAACATTTTCCCTATTGCAATAGCCTGAATAAAATCATCTCTTTAATTATTTCATGCATTTTGTCTTTGACAGAACAACAACAATGACAAAAAAAAAAAATACAATTCACCTGAGGTATCACTAATACAACATTTTCTCTACACTGGAAGTTTTAAAGATTTTGCAGACACAACATGAATGGGTTCTGGGGAATTTATTGGCAAAACTTGATCCAGAGCCAGTTCTAAGTAGTTTCCAGGTTTTTGAATAAGGTATATCAAAGAGGGGTTTCAAGCTATTTGAGAACCCACTGGGAACAACTTGGAAGGTAAAGAGAGAGTATAAAAAAGATGTTTCAAGTTGAAAGGGAAAGAAACAGAATACAGAAGGACATTAAAAACCCAGTAGGTAAGACTAAAAATCACTCAGGGATTTTAGTGTTTGAAAACTGTCCCAAGTTCCAAAGTGATAGTTTAGAACATTGAAAGTAAGTCTGGCGAAATGCCTCTCATTGTACAATTGCCAAATAACCTTCTGCATACTATAATTATGGAGCTTGCAGGAACGTGGGTAAAATGCAATGTAAAGACTTAAGGCAGATTCTGTAATGATAGTGTGGAGGGGAAATATATTGGTAATCGAGATTTTTTAAGTGGTCTTTTATAATAACAATTTTTAAATTCCCCAGAATCCTCCTAAAAAGGAGATGAACTATTTTAAATGGAAGTGACAAAAATAGGTAATATTGTAGTACAATGTCTTATTTAGAAATAAGCACAAGAATAAGCTGCATGGGGAACATGATTTGAACACTGTTTGAGCAGGGAAGGCCACATCTAGAAATATTAATAGCATGGACACCTGACTCAGTCTTCCAGCATTCTCCTGTGGGCTCTACTTTTACTATCTATGTGAACATAGGTCAGTTATTTAAACTTTTTATGCCACAAATTCCTCATATGGAAAATTGGGGCAATAATAATTCACATATCACAGAGCTATTCGGTGGAATAATAATATAAAATATTACCAATAAATAAAATGTATTCAACTCTTACTAGGCAGTGTGCTGAGGGCTTCACATAGGTTATCTCATTTAATGTTCACAGCAGCATTATGACACTGGTAACTAATATGAAGCCCATTTTCAGCTGAAGAAACTGAGATACAGAGAGTTTAACTCTCCTGCCTAAGGTCACAAGCTAACAAATAGTAGAGCTTTCATTCGAAGCCAATCTTATGCTTGAAATGTTATCTTCATACCTTCATTGCGTCCATGTTTTATTCCCTACTTAGTAGGGATAATGTCTGTGATTTCAATGGTCCAAAGTGATGTAAAAGGACCAGAGTGGACAAAAGGTCTGAAGAGGCAGGTAAGATGTGAATGTGCCAGTTATCAATGTATTGCTTCTCAGCTCCAAATCCACTTTTTAATGCCTGCTGTGTGCTCATGGACTGGAGCCCTACAAATATCTCTCCTTTACGAGCTGGCATGATGTTGAGCTCTGTCACTAGAGGGCACTGGAGGGACACTGGAGGAGAAACGGATTTCTCTTCTAGGGTCCAAGTTCCCTGTGCTCCTGCAGTGCAGTTTCTCCAGCACTACGTTCCTACAGGATGACTTCTCCAGTACCAAGCTCCTACAGTGGCTCCGCCAGCTCCAGAGTCCAGAGCCAGTAGTTTCCCCTGTCAGCAGAGTGCCACCCATCTGGCACCACCCCATGAAAAGCTTTCCATACTCTTCCCTGTGAACAAACTCCCCTTAATGGCTTTGCAGTGAGTTCTGAGATACTGCACCTCCCTGTGGATGCTTCCCCCTGGCACTCTGACCTTGGATTTCTAGCGAGTCCCACCTGCAGCATCTCTGTGGCCTTGCCCTCCAGTGAGACGTGGATAAGCCCTCTGCAGTGAGGTCTGGGCCTCAGCCCTGGAGGGGGTGGGCCTCTTCCTTGTCACCCTATCTCAGGCCTGGAAGTGCTGCTTGCTCTTTAGACTTCCTATTCTCATATTCTTTAGAGTTCTATTTACTTCTTACTAGCCAATTTTCTGTAATGTGCACATATCACATCTAAAATCAGAAGAAAAAAATTGAACTTAAAATTAGTTCTAAAACATGCCTGTCTTGACTGCAGTTTCTCTTCAATTATCACTCTTTCTCTTTCTTCCTGCTATCGCTAGATTCCTGGAAAAGGTTAGCTTTTTGTGGTAGATGTCCCACAGGCAGCTCCATTTCAACATATTCTGAAAACTGACCTCATTTCCTAACTGTAAACCATCTTCTCCTTCTGTATTTTCTCTGTCAATGGCAATCTTTTTAAATTTGACATACTTATCCAAGCTAGCAACCATATACTCATACATTTATCCATGTTTCATCAGGGAACATCATCCTTTAAATTCAACCTCCTTAATATTTCTCAAATTAGTTACTTCCTTTCTAGGGTCTCATCTTCAAAATAATAGTATATACCATTTACTGAGGGGTCCATATGTGCTGGTCATTATGCTATAATTAGCCCACACAACTCCAAGAGGTGGGTATCATTATCACAATTTTATAGATGAAAAACTGAGATTTAGTAGGTTGAATAATTTATCCAGATGTAAACTACTAGTAGAAGGCAAAGTGATGATTCAAAAGCAGATAGCTGACTGCCCATAACAAGCTCCCACTACTATAATCTGCTGCCTCAGCCTAACCCCATTACAGGGCATCCACCATAGTTTGCAGAAAGCTTTCTGAAATGCAAATCTGGTCCTGTCAATTTCTGTTTTTAAACATTTCAATAGGAATTTTGTTTCTGTGTAGGATTTAATAGGTAGTAGCAGGTTATCATTCTCACTGCACCAGATAGAAAAGAAAAAAACAGGTAAATTACAATGAATATTTTTTAAAGCCATCAGAAGGCTGTGGAAGCAAAGATGACCAAAATAACTAAAATTCCAGAGATGGTAAAGCCCTTGCTGGATGAGCTGAGATTGCTGAAGATTTTCTTTCGTCTGGGGATTTATCATGTTTGGGCATTGCTAAGAAACAGCCTTGCAATAGAATGAGAGATTCTGCTATGGAAAAGTATACAGATTCAGAAAAGTCTTGATGGCTATGTAGGTTGGTGTGATGTATTGGAATCCAGAGAAATTTCATATCTTTGGCCAATGTTGCCCATAGGACATTCTCTGAGTCCTTGGGTGGTGTGGGAGACTGTGGTTTGGATTGGAAATGCAGAGTAACGTTTCTTTCAGTCTCGTTACTTAGGAGACAATACCCCACTGAAGGGAGAGGCCAAAAACAGACATTTGAAATCAGCAGTGAACTAAGCAGAACCTAAGCTATAGCGCAGCACCCACCCATCTCAATTCCTAATTGGATTAAGGTAGGCAGCACCTCATTCTTTCTGTGGAACTAAAGAAAGAGTGAACTGTCTCTTGGAGAAAATAACATTAATTTCAGGGTCTATAGATCTTTTATGCTTTGTCATACAATAAAAAAATTACAGGACTTGCAAGAAGCAGGGAAATGTGACCAACAGCCAAGAGGAAAAAATAGACGTTAGAAGCAGACTCAAGAATATCTATGTATTAGTGTTAGCAGACTGGGACTTTAAAATTTGCTATTATAAACATTAGAAAAACAGAATAAATGGAAAAAAATGAATGAAAAAAATTCTAGTGAGAACTATAATAGAACCTATATAAAAGAGATTCAAGTGGCATTCTAAAACTGAAAGTGTGTATATATGGGTGTGTACATATGCAAATATGTGTGTGTGTGTGTGTGTGTATATATATATATATATATATAAAACAACCATATATAATGTGAAATTGGGGACTGATTAAATGGGTTTAAAAGCAGACTGGCAAAAGACAGGATTAGTGAACTCAAAGACATGTCAAAATAAAATATCCAAACTGAAGCCCAGAGAGGAAAATAAAATGGAAAGAAGAGAAGAGCATAGGAAACATTTATGATATAATGAAACAGTCTAACATATGTGTAATTGCCATTCTAGAAAGACAGGAGAGAGCAGGAATGGGAAAAAATATTTGCAAATTATAATGGCCAAGAATTGTCCAAAATTTAAGGAAGATGCATTCAAGAATTTTTATTAACCCCAAGTAGTATAAATACACAGAAAACCATATTTATACTCATCACAGTAAAACTTCTGAAAACCAAGGATAAAGAGAAAGATCTTAAAGCAGCCAGAATGAAAAACATCAATAATATTAAGAGCAGGATTGTAAACAGGAACTATGGAAGCAAGCAAGGAATCATGTTATCTTTGAAGAGTTGAGGAAATAAAAAAAAAACAAAACTGACATCTAGAGTTTTCAATCCAGTGAAAATATCCTTTTAAAACAAAAATGAAATAAATGTAGTTTTGGGGCACATAAAAGCTGGGAAAATTATTCGCTAGCAGACCCATATTTTAAGAAATATGGCAGCAAGTTCTTCAGACTGAAGGAAAAGGATCTCAGATGGAAGCCTAGTACCACAAGAAGGAATAAAGAGCACAGGAAAAAGTAACCTTCTAGAGCAATCACTAAAAGAATAATACAAAGAAATATAAAAACTAAAGAGGTAATAGAGGAGATAAAATGAAATACTTCAGAATGATTGATTAAAACATTTCAATGGCTCCCCATTTCTGACTAAATAAATGTCAAGGTGCTTAGCATAGTTCACTAGGTGCTCTGCAGTCTGGCTCCCATGCACCTGTCTAGCCTAGTTCTCTTCATGCCTCTTCATGAACCCAGCCAGTGGGAACCACATGTAGCCTCCTTAGCACACCATGGTACTCATAGCACCTTATTTTGCATATGCTACTCTTTTACCAGAAATATCATCTCTCTCTTTTCTTACCTGTCTTATAGCAACCTAACTTTTAATATCTAACTCAGGCATACTCTGGTTTCCCTGAAAAACCATCTCTGAATTTCCTTGTGTTCCCGTAGTATCCAGTGCTTATCTCCATCACAGCCCTTGTTGCAGAACATAATTGTTTACTTATCCATTTCCCCAACTACACTTCAAGATCGTTGAAGGCTGGGCCTCTACATGTTATCTCTGTGTCTTCAACACCCAGCACAGATGCTAGCATGTGCAATATCTACCTTAGGAAGGGCTAAATACATAAATTAACAAATGCTATTTCAGTATCTGCTAGTCAAAGATGCTACGATATTACACAGAATATATTACAATCTGCTCCAATCCTCCAGACCTTTATTCCTAAATGGCACACCAGTACCTCAAATTCAATATATTCCAAACTTACTGCATTTCATCTCTACTCATGTGTGTCAACCTTGGTTAATGTCTCAACATCTGAAGTCACTGATTGCAGCCAACTTGGATTCGTTTTGACTTCTGTCCCTTTTTCATTCCTGATGTGTCAGTTACTCACATTATTTCCTTGGCCTTGACTGTCTTGTCTCCTCCCTCACCCTTTGAACTCCTACTCATCCTTTAAGTCCCAACTCAATTGTGACTCTCACTCTGAATTCCTTCCTATGCTCCAGCCAGAATGAATCTGACTTCTTGGTGCTTTCACAGAACCTAATCTGTCATGTGGCATGTCATGTGTCCTGCTGTGATCAAAGTTTGCACTGGTTTCTCTCACAAGTTGGTGCAACTATATCCACTTGCAGAGAAGTCAGGTAAGTAGAAATATTTGAAAAGGAGGTGGGAGAGGCAAAGAAAATAAAGCTAAAGAAACAAAATTAAAAAGCAAAGGAAAGAAAACATCTTTTAAAAAGTATGGGGAAATTACAGGAAAATTTAATATGAAGAAATCCAGGTAAAAATAATCTCTTTGAAAATGTGTGAGAGTCTTTTAGGTATTTTATTTATTTTGACCCAGCCATCACCCCCACATTCCCACCCACACATCCTCCTTACCTGTAAGAAGAATTCATTCATAGCTTCCTGCTGCTGCAGAATGTAAAAGACTCTTCACGTGAGCAGAGGCTCTCACTGTAGAAGGGTGGTCTTTGTTGCTCTCACTGTTTACTTATCTCTCTCTCAATTCTTTGCTCTCTATCTTTTGCACACTCTCTGTCACCTAGTTCTCTTGCCTCAGCTCTGACTCCTTTTTCCATCTTGGTTTCCTCCTATGTACATATCCTATATCCAAACTGTCTTTACCACTTTGTCCTGTCTCTTCAGATCCTTTTTACTGGCGGTTCCCCATATTCTCTTCTGTGGCTCATAAGGACAAGATAAGTATTCCCATATTCATTCTTAAAGGTGAATCATTCTGGTAAAAAATGATGGGATTATAGACCAAAAGCCTTATCAGATGCACTAAAGTTTATTTAGAGCTATAGGGAAGTTCAAACTTTCCCTCTGGAGGTTTGGTAATTGAGTCTGTTGAAACAAACTGACAATACACAGATTGACAGGAGAAAAGATACAAATATAGTAATATGTACATGTGCATGAGAGCCACACAAAATATGAGACTTACTTGTAAGGGCCAGAGCGTTGAAGCTTAAATAAATACCCCTTTCATAGGAGAGAGGGAAGTGGGGGATGTAGACAATTTTAGGGCAATAATAAACAATTTTTAGGGAAAATGAATGGGCCCAAAGAACAGACAATAGCCTGGGACAAAGTTCCTCTGGGCTCTGAAGGAGGTGGTGACAACTAATGGAAAGGTGAGGAGTGGAACTGCATTTCAAACAAAGGTTGTCTTATTATGCGTAAAAGTCTCTCAGGTTAAAAAAAAAAAGTTGTTTTGGAGCAACCTCCAGAAAAATAGACAATAGCCTATATGGGTGTGGTGATGACTTTTAATTTCTTCTCTTGTCATTAATCCTCCCATGTTGTTTGAATGAGATTCCTAGGGAGGAAGTTCACTACAATCCCATTTCTTTGGGAAGAACTTCCTTCAGTCAGATAAAGAAACTTCAGAGAGAGAGCCCCTCTCTGCACCTTGGAAAGGAAAGGGGGGGAGGGAGCAGGAGAAGGTCTGAGAGAGACCTCAGTTCTGAGGCTTATTTCTGAGGCCTTTTTTTTTTTTTTCTTTTTGGAGAATATCTTTTATTTCCCTATAGTGGAGATTAATTTATGTTAATTTATTCACACTCTTTTATTGGAAATCCACTAAAAAAATAGTTCAAAATTGAGAGACAGGGGATTGACGTCAGGGTACAGCCTGTAGCCATGTAACATCAGTCTCCTTTGTTCAAAGCATTCAGCATGTCAAAGTGCTGTACTTTGGGGTATCAGTTTCTGAGCCCCAGCAGAGCCCTAAAGTGTATGGCTTCAGGTTTTTAAAAGAAATGAGCAGAAATCATAGATGACCCTTACAAGAACAAGCAAATGACTATAAATTTAGCAAAGAGAACTTCTAAGAAAAGGCAAAGGATGCTGATAATAATGAGACTGGAAACTACAGTGATGAGAAATGACAGCTGAACCTTGCTTATAAGTGAAACTTCAAAAAAAAAAAAAAATCATTGACCAGCTGTTCTCCCTCTCCATAGGGGACCAGGTGAGAAGGAGAGGCTTAAACTTCCTCAACTGTGGACATAAGGACACATCTTCCTACTGCAAGGGTTATTATTTCACAAGGATGATGTTGAACCCCAGCTCAGAGGATTTGAAAAGTTTAGAAACCACAGATCTCAGATGGCTTGAGTTTAGTTCTAATTTTTTGACTGTACAAGTTGAAAAGTTGCACTTTTCATTAATTATTTTAAATGAGCTTCCCTGCAGTGTCCATATGCTTTCTGAGAGCTTCACTGAGAATCAGGTTATGTTGCTGTGTTCCCATAAGACTCCTCTTTGCAGGAAGGATTTTTGTACAGAAATTACTCTTCAAATTCTTAGAAACTCAGAAGACTATAATAGTCTGAAAAATTGAGAATACTTTTGCACATCTTGTTTCCAAATCTTCAGAGATTATTCATGGTTTTTTTTTTAAGTTAAGATTTCTTCTTATCATATTTGCCTAAGCACTGCAGCTGGAAGCCTTTAAGACAATACACTTTAAGTGGTCTCTATTTATAGTGTTTCACATGAAAAGAACAAAACCAGATTGCCAGAGACTGTGTTCCAAAGCAATCTTATGATGGCTCTTTCTCTGGTATCGGTTTTGAAAATTAAGATTATTTGCGGGGAGAGGTTCTCATCCATGGCAAATTCATGATACATGTTCATGGCATTCTGACTTCAAAAAAGTGATAAAATAAAAATATTCCTTTCATATATTTCAGTCTGTTGGCTGTCCTTTCTGACAGCACAGATCAGCAACTAAGCTATAAATCTTAGTCAAACTGCGCTTTGTTTCACTGTAACCTACAAGGCAAACACGTGTTATTTTCATGCTTTTCTACTTTATTTTTTAAACAGTTGAGTCTCACGGAGAGAGATGATGGAGGTGTATGATGGCTGAGCACTTACTTTCACAAAGTGATGGGAGCTCAGGAATTTGGGGATGCTCCTCCTCTGGCTCTTTCCTAAAGTAGTTCTCAGGGTCTAGAAGGAAAGCAGGTTTGTTCACTTCAGGCAGCTCTTTCAGGGCACTGATGCTTAATGACCTAAATGTGCCTTCACAGCAGCAGATTTTAGGGGAGTGTAGGAAAAAAAGTACAATATCATTAATTCCTTGTGAGGAGCTAGCACATCTCCAAGTTAACTTTTATAAATTTAACCTTCCTGTTACTCAGCTGGTACAGCTGCAGTGATCAGCACACCCTATAAACACAGCTGTTGAAAATAAATCCATGGTCCTTTTTATTCAAAGGGACCAAAAGCAACTCAAGGCTTCCCGTTCATTTATTTTGTATTTTGTATTTTTCTGCTATTTTCCCTTGAAAATGAATATTCTGCAGTTTTGGAAAAGCTCCAGTTTCTCTTTTATCTACAAGAAAATTGTATCCTTTGTGAAATGGAATCTATTTTTTTCAATGTTTAATTTAACAAAACATCTAAAATTTTGAATTTGCAGGTACTTTTTTATTCCCTTATGATGTAAACCAGAGCTGTTATTATATTTATTATACACACACAATGAGATTATGGGAATCTATTTTAAGCATGCTCTTAAAAGCAAAGTTTTGGACAAAATGAAAAAGTTTTCTTTTTGCTTCATATGATAATTGGATAATGGAATAGAAATGTACAAAAGCTTAATTCAAGATATGACTTTATGTTTGTTTAATTGTTATTTCTATGAAGGTAGGAACTGGGCTTTTTCTCATCATGGTGTCTCAGTACCTAGGAAAACGAAACTAATCCATATTCAGCCCCTGCTACAGAACAAGTCACAGGCTATGTCCATGGTTCTCAACCAGAAGAGTTTATTAAAACATAAATTCTGTGTACCACCCCTGGCTTCCGATTTAATAGGGGAAGGTTGAGGATAAGGGTTCTAAAATTTACATTTCTAGTAAGTTCCAGTTAATGCTGAGGGTGCTAGGCCAAGAATCACTCTTTTAGAACCAATGTGCTATGTCTAATTGAAGAAGAAATCTTCACAGCTTGTAAGGTATCATTACGCCCTTAAGACAGATGAGGAAACTGAGGCTCAGGATGCTTTGGTAACTTGTCTGAGTTTACATAGCAGTTAAATGGCAGACTATGGGCTTAAATTCAAGTATATTCAACTCCAAAGGTCATGCTCCAAGATATAACAATAATAACAACAATAACATTACTAATAAAACTGTATTGAGTTTCCAAAATATGCCAGGCACTGGTCAAAGTGCTTTACATATAATACCTCACGTAATCTTGATGAGAACTATGGAGTAGATTAGTTTATAAATAGGCATTAAATATTAACAAATAACTATGCACCTTTTGACAGCAAAGTTTCACCAGAAATTTTAAAATAAACATATTTGCTCCATGAAGAGTGTAGCATTTCCTTGGACATAAGTTGAAAAAAGATTTGTAGTGAGCAAAATATTTTTGTTTTCTAATGGAGCTTCAGGAATGATTCTCATCTATGTTTCTAAATAACATGTTTCAGTATGTTAATGTTTCCTTTGCTTCGTTTACTTTTTTAAATAATTCTTTTCTAGTTAGGAAAAAACTAGACTAATACATTGTTTTGTGTGGCTGTGGGATTTCTGAATGCAAAAATAGTTTTTATTTATCTTTATTCCTTAAACACTTAAGAGAAAGAATTCACATTCTGGTGCCATCTTTATTTTGGAAACTATAGTAGGTACTTCATATGTTTTCTGGCTTAAACTTTATATTGTTGCCACTTGTATACTGTGCAGCCTTGGACAAGTCACTTAATATCTCTGGGCCTCACTTTCCTCCTTTGTTAAATGGAGATCACAGGACCTTACATTCATGTTTAGTAATGAATAGAAACATTCTTAGCACACAGAGTAGCTATTCATTTTATTCACACCAATCTATAAAATAATAACATTTTAAAAATCTATCAACAGTGACTACTTACTGTATGATTTTTTAATAACTTCATCACCATCGTAATATTTTTGTGTTTTTTTCTTATAGGCATTTTTTTCCTTATATTTTATACTTAAATTTATGTCTTCTGATGGTCTGACACTAGAAGAAAATAATTCATGATGAAATAAAATATTAACTACATGGATGAACAGACACTTTCTGGCTATATGTACATATCTGTGACAAAAAACATTTCTATTTCCACGTATCTAAGCAGTGACATTTGTTTACACTATCAACCCATATCCTGGAATAAAAAGCCCACAAGCCAGGTGATGATATAAAAGGGTGAGAGCTAGAGAGGCCAAGAGTCTAAGCAACGACCCTGTTCCCATGGCAACAAGGCCAGAGGAAAAACTATGCGGAAGAAAATTTCACAGAAACACACATGACTATCCTTGCCCTGTGAATAAATTACATAGTTAATGAGAAATAAGAATCAGTGCTTTATGTCAAAGTCTATTTATCCAATGTTAGGCATGAATCTTCACTTATGGTATCCAAAATGCAAAAAAGTTCAGGATTTTTGAGGCTTGCCATATGACTCTGTAAGAAAACTTTAGATTAACTTGAATCCACAGAAAAGAGTATTATCAATAAAACATAGGAAGTGAAATCATTATATAGTTGTATATAATCCTGTCAGAAAATAGAAAGTGATCTCAAATACATTTAACATTCACTGTCATAGACTTTAACCTTAACATCTACAAGTTGTATGGCTATAAATCGTTATTAATCCCTTGGGAGCACCAAACCAGCAAACACATCCATCTTCTCAAAATCATTGAGAGCAGTGAGGATCTTGGATTGCCTTCTTCTGCCTCCGTTCCCTGCATCCTTTTCCCCTTCATGATTAGCAATCTCTTACTTCCTAACTCTCATTCTCAATTCTGCTACATATTTAGTAGCTGTAGGACCCTGAGTTTTTGCCTATACTTAGCCTCCATTTCTTCCTCTACATAATGGGATTCTTGGTGTGGTTTTAAAGGAGATAAGATGGATGAAAATTCAGTGATGTGCCTAATAAATAATATTATTCAATAAATGTTCATTTCCCTCCTTCCTTTTCCTCCATTCTTTTTTTACTGTATCATTCAAAGTCAAGAGTTAAAAAAAAAAGATACTTGCACTCAAATGTTTATAGCAGCACAATTCACAATCGCAAAGATGTGGGAACAATCCAAATGCCCATCAATACATGAGTGGATTAATAAAATGTGGTATATGTATACCATGGAGTATTACTTAGCCATAAAAATTGTGAATTACCTTTTGTAACAATCTGGATGGAACTGGAGACCATCCTTTTAAGTGAAGTTTTGCAAGAATGGAAAAACATACACCACATGTACTCACTACTAAATTGGAACTGATAGATCAACACTCATGTACACCTATGGTGTAAAATTCAATGGAAATCAAGCAGGTGAGGGGGAGGGGATAGTTAAATTCATACCTAACAGGTACAATGCACACTATTTGGGTGATAGACACATATAACTTTGACTCAAACAGTAAAAAACAATTCATGTAACCAAAACCTTTGTACCCCCATAATATTCTGAAATTTTAAAAAAGTTTAAAATATCAATACAAGTTAAAAGTCTATGGAGTTCTACACAGCCACAAAAGTCTATGTATCTCTCTTGAAGTTAATATCAGATGCTATTTATATAGCTTTAAGTAGCTATATCTATTATTTATTTATTTCTTTTTTATACATAAATAAACTTTTCATTTTAGAAGTTTGAGATTTGCTGGATAGTACAGAGTTTCAATATACCCCTCAAATTTTTATCCCATTGTTAACATCTTACATTACCATTTGTCACAATAAAGAAATCAACATTGGTACATCACTGTTAACTGAATGCCATATTTTATCAGAATTTAACTAGTTTTTTCCTAATGTCCTTTTTCTGTAATGTCAACATCATATTTACTTGTCTGACTCCTTAGCATCTTCTGGCCTGTGACAGTTTCTCAGACTTTTCTTGTTTATCATGACCTTGACAGTTTTGAAGAATACTTGTTAGATTATTTTTGTGGTATGTCCCTCAATTTGGGTTTTTCTCATGGTTAGGCTAGAGTTATGGATTGTTAGGAGGATGACAACAAAGGTGAAGCATTATTCTAATCACATCCTATCAAGGGTGCATGCTACCAACCTGACTTATCTGTTGATGTTACCCTCGATCACCTGGCCAAGGTTGTGTTTGCCAAGTTTGTAAAATAAAAGTTCACAATAACTACTGTAAGGTTACTTTTTCCCTTTTTTCCATACATTACTCTCTGGAAGCAAGTTATCAAGCACAACACACATTTAAGAGGGAGTGAGGAGGGGAATTAATCATTTTTCTTGAGTCAGCAGAGTATCTACATAAATTATTTGGAATTATAGATTATTTTCTTTTAGAAGAGCTTTGCCATCCAAAAGATTTAGACTAGGTGGGAAGTTTTTGCCCAAATCACACTGGAATGGCCTTTCTCGCAGTATGCCACTTCCGGTGAATAAGAACAGAACATTTGGCCGGTGGTTGCGGTGGCTCATGCCTGTAATCCTAGCCCTCTGGGAGGCCGAGGCAGGAGGATTGCTTGAGCTCAGGAGTTCGAGACCAGCCTGAGCAAGAGCGAGACCCTGCTTCTACTATAAATAGAAAGAAATTAGCCAAATAACTAAAAATAGAAAAAAAAAAATTAGCTGGGTATGGGGGCACGTGCCTGTAGTCCCAGCTACTTGGGAGGCTGAGGCAGGAGGATCGCTTGAGCCCAGGAGTTTGAGGTTGCTGTGAGTTAGGCTGATGCTATGGCACTCTAGCCCAACAGAGTGAGACTCTGTCTCAAAAAATAAAAAAATACATTCTGGGAGGCCGAGGCAGGTGGATCGCTCAAGGTCAGGAGTTCGAGACCAGCCTGAGCAAGAGCGAGACCCCGTCTCTACTAAAAATAGAAAGAAATTATCTGGCCAACTAAAATGCATATATATACAAAAAATTAGCCAGGCATGGTGGCGCATGCCTGTAGTCTCAGCTACTCGGGAGGCTGAGGCAGTAGGATCGCTTAAGCCCAGGAGTTTGAGGTTGCTGTGAGCTAGGCTGACGCCACGGCACTCACTCTAGCCTGGGCAACAGAGTGAGACTCTGTCTCAAAAAAAATAAAAAATAAAAAAAATAAAATCAATTATTTATAATTTAGAAAAAAAGACAGGGCTTGAGGACAAGAATGATGACATCCCTTGCAGAAGCAAACTTGACTACAAAAGCAAAAGGCAACATGACTACTGAAGCAAGGTTCTACACTGCTGGTCTTGAAGGTGGAGGAAGGACCCATGAGCCACAATAGTCCTGCTCTATAAACTGTAAAAGCAAGGAAAATATTTTGTCCTAGAGCTTCTAAAATTAATGCAGCCCTGTTGACACCTTGACTTTAGCCTAGTGAAATTGATTTCAGATGTCTGACTTGGAAGAAAATAAATGTTTGTTGTTTAAAGCCAAAAAAAAAGAATGACGGTATCCTTAGAGAAACATTTTAAGACAATTAAGGGAATCTGTGAAAATAAGAACTTGGAAGGGTGGTGTGTATTGTAGCTAGGCCTTAAGTTTTTGGATTAAGAATACATTTTTTAAAAAAGCAGAAAAGAATTGTTGATGTAAACTGAGGTCCAAAAAATTGAAGGAAGACTAGAAATTGGGAGGTCCTTCTTTTAACTGGTTTAAAAAAGATCTACCTTGATTTTTTTCCCAAAACACCCTAAACTCTTTCCTATTTTTGGACCATTTGCTTTCTGACTCTCATCCAGTGGTATTTAAGTTGTATATTTTGTATGAAACAAAAGACTTTGCCCATCTCCACTAAAGAGTTTCATTCACAGAGGGAGAAAAGTAGGCATAGGGTAGAAAATAATCTCCTGGGAATCACAACAAATTGTATGATTTAGATGGTTGCCTATGGGATATGGCTTCATTGATAAAGCTTCAAGACAAAAGGCAGCTTTATGCACAGCTAGATTGTGAAATCAGCTTCATATTGAAAGGCCAACCATCTATTGCTTCCTTTCCATAGACATCTGACATTTACAGGAATGAAATGCACAGGGAACTGGAAACAGATAAATATTCCTAAGAGCATATGTGATGGATGAAGATAAAGAAACAGAAGAATGTAATGAAAGGCTTAAATAGGCCTTTATTTTTTTAGCTCTGTCACCTAGGCTGAAGTGCAGAAGCACAATCAGAGCTCATTGCAGCCTCAAACTCCTGGGCTCAAGGGATTCTCCTGCCTCAGCCTCCCAAGTAGCTAAGACTACAACTTGCACCACCACACCCAGCTAAGGTTTTTTAAAGACAAAGTCTCAATATGTTGCCCAGGCTGGTCTTGAACTCCTGGCCTCAAGCAGTCCTCCTGCCTCTTAGCCTCCCTAATCACTGGGATTACAGATGTGAGCCACCATGCCCAGCTCTTAAATAGAGTTTTAAAACTTAATGCTTTATATGGACTCAAGCAGTCTTGGCATCAACCCTGTAAGGAAAGGCTCTAGCTGATCTCCCTTCTCTAGGCTCTGGCTGTGGAATGGAGGTATAATGACTATAACAAGTACTCGAGTGCCCTTCTAGGCATAAAATAAAAGTGAAAGTACTTAGAGTAGTGGCTTACACAAAGCAGGTACTTGAGGAGATATTTGATGACTTGACTCAAATATTTTTCAATATTTTCACATAATGCTTGCTAGACAGGTCACATAAAATAGTGGCAAAGTACTGACTCTGAAACCAGAATATCTGTGTTTGGATCCCTGGTTCACTTCTTGCTGGTTGGTTAATCTCAGGTGAATGATTTAACTTCTTCCTGCCTTGGTTCCCCACATGTGAAATGGGGAAGATAATAGTAGCTATCTTTTAGGATTATAGAGACAGTTAAATGAGTTAAACACATAAGGATCTTAGTGCCTGGAATATGATAAGAGCTCAATTAGTATTGGCTATTACCACTTTAAGCAAGAACAAGACAATATTTTTCACTCAAAGCAGAGAGTTCCAACATTCCCCTATAGCCAGTTCTAATACTCCTGGGAACTATCAGAATGATCAGACAAAAAGGGGATGTGGCAATCTCCAAAATAACAATTTGCTGCACTAGCATTTTTAAGACTTAAATTTCAAAAATTGAGTAGACTTTTATTTGCTTCACTTGTCATACATGGACATAGGATAGTTATTGCCATAGATTGCTGACAAAATAGATTATCAGTCTTCTAAGTGTTTTATGTCATATAAAGCTGAATTAAAATAGGATGTTAATGTTTTGTGTATTTTTTCTTACAGCTATTTTCTAATTTAATTTCTTACATAAAATCTGCTGGCAGAATAATTAGGTAATCAACACCATATAAGTAATATTAAATATCAGTTCCCTCCTAACACTAATATGAAATTTAGAACACCATAATTATTTAATATGTTTAAGAAACATTAATTTGAAGTGTGCCTTCTGCCTTATATAAACTTACTGGGAAATTAATAGAAATTTCTGTTTTATTTCTCACTGATTCCTTATCCTGGTTTCTAATAATGAGTCTCCTATAAGCAAGTTTTTTAATGATAGCCAAAGGGAAATGTGTCAGATAATAAAAGAGGGAGTAGACTTGCTCTTTGTTACCTTAGAATAAAAATAATGATCAATGAATGAGAGTTCTACAAATGAAGAGATTTGACTTAACATTAGAGATATTCTATAATAAAGAATGTCTAACTCAGTAATAGAGAAGCTTTATGCACAGCTTACAGATAGCGAAGGCCTTACAGAAGGCCTTCGCTATCTGTAAGATGGTGAGTTCATCACATAGCAATTATTCAAGAAGAGTCTGGAATGTGATTCTCTTAAAGATGTGATAGGAGTTAGTCTAGTAGACTTCTAATACCTCTTTCAACTTTTTATTGAATTATTAAAAGTTAATAAACATGTGAAAAATGGTCACTTTCACAAATAATCAAAAACTCCAATTCAAGGCCAAGAGCAGTAACTTATGCTTGTGACCCTAGCACTTTGGGAGGCCAAGGTGGGAGGATCACTTGAGGCCAGGAGTTTGAGACCAGCTTGAGTAACATAGGCAGACCCTGTTTCTACACAAAAGAAAAAAATTTAAAAATTATCTGGACGTGGTGGCCCGTACCTGTAGTCCTAGCTACCCAGAAGCCTGAGGCAGAAGGATTGCTTGAGCCCAGGAGTTCAAGGTTACAGTGAGCTATGATTCCACCACTGCACTTCAGCCTGGGTGACAGAGGGAGACCCTATATCCAAAACAAAACAACAACAACAAAACCTCTAATTTAAAATACTAAAATAACACAGCAATGGCTTTAAGACAGCAGTGGCATCCACTCTTGGTTCAGAGGCAGGAGAGCAGCCATTTTCCTTATTGCTGGTGGAAGAGGCCACATATCCAGATAGTAAGATGACCCAAAGGCCTTTAAACCTCTTGACTCAGCAATTCAATTTCAAATAATTTATTCTAATGATGAATTCAGCCAAGTATTCTAACATATGCACATGAAGGTATTTAAAGAAATGTTTTCCCAGTTAAAGTCTGTAAACACTACATGTTTGAAAAAAAGAAGATAGCTAAAAAGTTACACAATAATTTCTTAGTGAGTCATTAAGAATTTTGCTGTCCATGGACACTCATGTTTATTATAGAATGTGTTCACTATATATTTTTTGAGTGATGAAACAGGTGATAAACTGTGTATGCTAAGTCTCTATTTTTATAAAATTTACATCCGTTTAATTTTGTAAGTATGCCCGGAACAAGATCTGAAGAGTGAAATGTCTAAATGTTAGCAACAGTTTTGCTACAGGTGATTTCTTTTTATCTTTTTCTCCTTGCTTATTTGTATTAATACTTTCAAAGTTCCCTATAATGACCATATATTACTTTTGTAATAAAGAAATATTCTGAGATTGTATTGTTTAAATTATTTATCTTGTCTATAATTGTTCTAGATTAGAATAATTTTGTATGATTCCAGAAACCAAATTTGTTATAAATTAAGGAAAATACACATGCACTGTGGCTTTTGTTTCCTATTTTATCCCTTTACTTCTTCCTTCTTTTTTTTCATTTTCTAATGCTAGTATGATTTTTGCAGAATCTAAGGAAAGTAAAACTATTTCTCTATATCAATTGTTAACTTAATATTAGGACTTCCTATTAGTCTCTTAAATGCTATACTCATCTTCATCTCCCCAGGACTTAAATTGAAGATAACTCTTCATCACTTACCTACTTCTCACTAATAATATTATAAAATACTTTAAGCACTATGAAAACCATGGTATTTGTGTATAAGCCAGAGGATAATATACACCAAAATTTTTATCCTGAAAAGAGAATCTTAGTTGTTAAGATGAGAATATAGCTTTAAATCATTTAATTTTTTCCTTCATGTTTCTTGCTTCCTCCACTTTCTATAGAATTTTTCTTTTTCTTTTCTTTCTTTCTTTTTTTTTTTTTTTTTTTTGAGACAGAACTAGAGTGCCGTGGCGTCAGCCTAGCTCACAGCAAACTCAAACTCTTGGCTCAAGCAATCCTACTGCCTCAGCCTCCTGAGTAGCTGGGACTACGGGCATGCGCCACCATGCCCGGCTAACTTTTTCTATATATTTTTAGTTGTCCAGTTAATTTCTTTCTATTTTTCGGTAGACTTGGGGTCTCGCTCTTGCTCAGGCTGGTCTCGAACTCCTGACCTCGAGCGATCCTCCCGCCTTGGTCTCTCAGAGTGCTAGGATTACAGGTGTGAGCCACCTCGCCTGGCCCCATAATTTTTCTTTTTCCTTCTCGGTCTTTCTTATTGTGTCCCTCCCATCTAAACATATCACCTGCATACACACACCAGGTGTTCTTTTTCCTCTTTAGTTTCTCTAAATTCTTTCACATGTTTATTTTTCTTCCATATTTTTGCATATAGATGAAATCTGGCATAATTCTCTTTTTAAATTTATCAATCTGATTAGGGAAAGGGTAAAAGGGCACATTCTTCAGAACAATATTTCTTAAGGAGAAAATGATCTATAATCTTTCCTGTGTTAGATGAAAAACACAATGAATGTTCTATAGCTGACAACTTTATTGCACTTGTATGTTTTCTGCAAAGGATTCCTGGTCACCTTCCTGGGAGAAGTAAAGGATGCACCTAACAGGTCAATTCTGAGGATATGTTTTTAACTATTTTCTTTAAATTAGTTCAATAATTCCTAAATGACATTATTCTGTACTATCTCATTACTACAAAGTCTTAAAATTATTTGAATGAGATAAAAACAGAAATTTTAAAGATCGCAAGTACTTTTTCATGTATTATTTTGCCATTTTAAAAAAATGACGGCTGGGCGAGGTGCCTCACGCCTGTAATCCTAGCACTCTGGGAGGCTGAGGCGGGAGGATCGCTCAAGGTCAGGAGTTCGAGACCAGCCTGAGCAAGAGTGAAACCCTGTCTCCACTAAAAATAGAAAGAAATGATCTGGACAGCTAAAAATATATACAGAAAAAAAATTAGCCAGGCATGGTGGAGTATGTCTGTAGTCCCAGCTACTCGGGAGGCTGAGGCAGGAGGATTGCTTGAGCCCAGGAGTTTGAGGCTTCTGTGAGCTTGACGCCAAGGCACTCTAGCCCAGGCAACAGAGTGAGACTCTGTCTCATAAAAAATAAATAAATAAATAAATAAATAAATAAAATAAAAAACGCTCTGGAATCTACCAATTCCTACAGAAACTTATAACCAACATGAGAAGATTAGTCTGCCATACTCTCATTTAATTTGCTAGAGAACAAAGCTCTAGTTTTAAGAGAAATCTGTGAATTTAAAAACCTATATATCAGTACTAATTTTCATAACACGAAGTGTCAAGGAACAACAGAAAATGAAATAAAATGATAATGAAGTCAGGAAAAAAGCAAGCAGTTCAAATTGACAATGTCTGAATCTAAGAAAGGCTGATAAAAAAAATTTTTAAAAGATACTGAATTTGTCATAAAAAATGAGAAATTAGTATATTGGCTAAAACAGAAAGAAAAACAATATACTCTATCTGTGTTACCCTGAGATAACCCTTATTTCCTCATCTGTAAAATTGAGTTGGGTAGATGGGTGAGGACAATTTATCCTATGCAAAGTTTTTCCATTCCCAGTGTTCTGTGAGTGCACATCATTGGCCATGCTAGATTTCTAAATTGAAAAGATCCTTCTGCCTGAAAGTAAAATGCCACTTGACATTTCTGCAAGCCATAATTCAAGGAAATGGAAGAACAAATACCAAAGTAATTTAGAATAACGGGATGTTAAAGGGGAATTTTTTTTTCTTCCATCTCCCTGTCAGCAGAGATCTAAAAGTCTGAAAGCAAAATAATTAATGGATTGAGAGGTTAAAAAAAAAGTATTTCTACATTCCAAAGTGAGGTAACAGACTCTGTGCAGGGCCACTTTGCTGAAAAGGTAGCTCCAAAACTGATCTTGTGATGCTCAGGCAAGTTACCACGCTAAGGTACAAACAAAGGATGTAGAAACTGTAAGAGAGGATTGAGTCAGAAAGAGTCTTAGGTGCGCACTGAGTTCCACTTCCATGAGAGAGGAGGGAAGCTTCCCTTTTCCTTATTTCTAACCTCCATTTACATAGAACAAAGAGCTTAGTGTATGTCCTCTAGTGTAACCATAGGAGGTACACAGTGGACCAGGGTCTCATTAATACCTGAAAAAGTCTACAGGCAAAAAGTTGTGACTGGAGCTACCCAGTTGGGCAGGGAGCTAGGGGGCAACAGTGGAGCAGTTAATGTTGCAAAAATGTGTGACTTTCCTATGAACCAAGCAGAAGTTAAACCAAGAGTTATTCAAGAGGGGATGCTTGAGGGACTATAACAGAAAAACATGTGATATGCGTTATCATGAGCATGAGCTGGTGGATGTGAGCCATGAGAGACTAGCCAAAGACAGCATTAGTTTGGAAATGTGCAGTGTAGACGTCTCTGAGTGGAGTCATCAAAGAATCCTCAATAGTCCCCCCCTAAAAGAAAGCGAAACTGTGTACACATCTGCCAAGCCTGGAGAACAGCAATGCCAGCTTTTTCCGGCTCCTTTCCCATCCCCAACTTCCTATACTCAATGAATGGGGAACTGTGATTCATGAGCTAAATGGAAGAAGAAAAGACAGTTTTCTCCATGGTGTTTCACCTGTTCAACATAAAAGGTTACAGTAGCATTGAACTGAATCATGATGTAAATTATATAGAAGAATTATTTTCTTGTCAGTTCTGAGTAAACCCTACTTCTTTCCTTACTTGGAATAGATAATAAGTCAGAAGTATCAAAATATTTTTATTATTCTTTAAGTAGGAGGTTCAAATACCTATCTTTATATGAATTCTGCATTATAATTGTATATGACTATTGGGAGGAGCACTTCTTTTTATAGACATTTAATAGTTTTTACTGAATAATAATTAATAACCTTTCAAGACAGAAAGCATCAGACCCAGATAGTTTCACTGGTGAATTCTACCAGATATTTAAGAAACAAATGACACCAATTCTCTACAATCTGTTCCAGAATATAAAATAAAGGAACACTTTGTAACTCATTCTATGAGGCCAAATCAGACAAAGATATTTCAAGAAAGGAAAACCACAGACCGATATCTCTCATAAACATAGATGCAAAAATCTACAACAAAATATTAGCAAATCAAATCCAACAATGCATAAAAATAATACACCATGACCAAGTGGGATTTATTCCAGGTATGAGAGGGTGGTTTGACATTCAAAAATCAATTAATAGGTGGCTCATGCCTGTAATCCTAGCACTCTGGGAGGCCGAGGCAGGCGGATTGTTTGAGCTCAGGAGTTCGAGACCAGCCTGAGCAAGAGCAAGACCCCGTCTCTACTAAAAATAGAAAGAAATTATCTGGCCAACTAAAAATATATACAGAAAAATTAGCCGGGCATGGTGGCGCATTCCTGTAGTCCCAGCTACTCGGGAGGCTGAGGCAGTAGGATCTCTCAAGCCCAGGAGTTTGAGGTTGCTGTGAGCTAAGCTGATGCCACGGCACTCACTCTAGCCCGGGCAAC